>WOXC01004477.1:1205000-1870000 GCA_011680675.1 Gymnobelideus leadbeateri
AGAAAAATTTAGAAAAATATTTATGTAAGATATAATTAATTTAAAAACTTGATATCTAAGTCATAAAAAACTTAAAAAATTTACAATTGGGGCGGCTAGGTGGCACAGTGAATAAAGCACCAGCCCTGAAGTCAGATGGACCTGAGTTCAAATGCAGCCTCAGACACTTGATACACTTACTAGCCGTGTGAGCTTGGGCAAGTCACTTAACCCCCAATTGCCCTTCAAAAGAAAAAAACATAAAAAAACATAAAAAAATAAAAAATTTACAATAAATGTCCAGTGTAAAATAGGTAAAATGGCCAAAAGATGCAATTTTCAAAAGAAAAAGCTTATGTTGTTAATAATCACTTGAAATGTGCTCAGCTGCACCAGTTATCAGAACTGTAAATTAAAATTACTGTCAGGTAATTTTATTCATCATCATACCCAATCATACCCATCATACCCATCAAATTGGCATATGTAATTAAAAGCAAGAAATTCAGTAATGGTGAGGTTATGGGGAAACTGGTCAATTAATTGCTGATGAAATTCGAAATATAAAATATTTTTGGAGAATAATCTAGCAGTACCCAGTAAAATCACAAAAATTGTAATACCGTTTGATCCAATAATGCCAGTGTTAGAGATAGACACTATATCTTTAAGTGTCATAAACAAGCAAAAATAAACTTATTAAAATGTTCATAGCAAAATTATTTGTAATTACAAAAAAACTACAAATATCTAAATGTCTAACAGAAATAGTTAAACAAGGATTGAATAATTTTTCACATTAATGTGATGGAATAATCTAGTGCAACTAAGGCCAACATAATTGGAACATTGAGGAACAGACTTATGAAATAATGCAAATTTTTAAAAATCCGAAGGAATGAGTAAAAAAATAACCATTTTTAGGTGCTTATTATGATGCTAGGCATTGTATCAAGTGCTGAGAATACAAAAATTTTTTAAAAGACAGTGATTTTCTAACTACATTTCAACAGGGAAGATAACACATACGGGAATAGGTAACCAGGGAGGAGTTTTGTCCTGGTGAAAGGGCAGGGAGGAATGCACAGGCTTACTCAGTAGGATTGGCAAACCAAAGTTAAGTGAATTAACTTTGCCAGGGAGTGGATCATGAATTCAGAATATCCCCAGTGTGGAGATCCAAGGCTGAAGTTTAGTGGATGCTGCTGGTCCGGATGAGGAAGAACAGCTCAGTGACTTCTGGAAAATGGTGCATTCGGATGGCTGGATAGAATGTAAAGCTGCAGTATAGTCTGATGACCAGTGTTCTTGTCTACGGACTAGTCATTGAAGTTATGGTGGATACCATAACATAGTCCTGTTCCATCCTTACCTCTCTTCACTGGTACATTTCACTCCAGCTCTTCCTTGGAGGCATTTGCTCAGCTGCAAAAATCTGGCTTCCTGGACCACTGGCAATCTTCCATCTCCCTCTCTGTTCTTGGCCAAATAGAATGGCTAGCCACCAGTTTCTCCTGCCAGAAATTTCCCTAGAGTAGCAGGCTTCTCAGGCATCTTGCCTCTTCTTCTTCCTTCTGGTCTTCCTCCTTATCCTTCTTGCCTCCACCTTCATAGTCCACAACAAATAGAATCCATACTTAGGTAGGGTGTGAGGAGCTGGGTATGAGGGCACAAGACTATAATCCCTGCTACTAGGGAGACTGAAGCACTTGAACTCTGGAATTCTAAACTGCAGAAGGGCTAAACTGGTCAGATTTCTGCAGTAAGTCTGGCACTAACATGATGAATTTTGGAGAGAAGGGCTGGGTGGATGCTGACCTGCACCAAGATACATCAGGAGCGGCAAACTAGCCCAGGTCAGCACTCATGAACTGATCAGCAGTGGGATTGGGCTCTTGCATTTTGGCCTGAGCAAGATGGGGATGTGTAGTTGTTGTTGTTTTTTTTTCAAAGAACAAAGAAAATGCACAAACAATTTGAAAGGGAAGGGAGTGGCAGAACCTACAGTATAAATTATTTTTTAAAATATTTTAAAGAGTGCCTATAAAGTTATATTTTGTACATTCAAATTAATTTAAGTCTGAATAATAATGCTGTAAGTTAAACATTTTTGAAATGTTGGACAAAACTTAGTGAACATTTTACTACTACCTTAATCATAGTGATTTTCCATCCCAGACCCAAACAAGTTAGGATGAAAATTACTAGAAAGCCCTATTTATCTCAGTGGTAAATACTCTGAAGACAGCCAGGTGTGACTAGGAAATGGCCATGCAGCATTAATGTTGCTTGTATCTGTCATGTGGTTAATAACTGAGCCTTTTATTTTTTGAGACCACTCATTTTTTTCATTCGTGGTGCACCTCAGCACTCACCCAGTCCATCTCCCCAAAACTCATCATGTTAGTGCCAGACAGTGTAGAAATCTGATCAGGGGTATGGAAGTGGCACAGTGAATAGAGCACAGGCCCTGGAGTCAGGAGGATGTGAGTTCAAATGTGACCTCAGACACCTAACACTTACTAGCTGTGTGACCTTGGGCAAGTCACTTAACCACAATTGCCTGTCCTTCCCCCCTCAAAAAAAAAAAGAACGTTAACTAGAAATCTGATCAGTTTAGCCCTTCTGCAGTTCTACAAGAAATATGCTTAATATTAAGTTGATGAAATTACTTTGCCAACCCTGTAGTAGTCTTTTTTCCCAAGATGTATTTATAACCCAAATTTAAAAATATTAAATATGAAAAAGCAAAGGAAAAAATGGAATTCTGCTTCTGTAGAATATTAATCCAAAGAATCATATCCTATATTTGTAATATATAGATTTCTCAAGTTCTCCCTCCCCCCACAAAAAAACCTCATGATTTTCACCCCAGAAGTGGTTTCTGACTTATGTTAGAGGTACTATTATTTTCCCACTCATGTTGGTTGGAAATCTTGGAGTATCTGTTGAGCCAGACCCTGAAGGTAGGGAATGCAACAAAAGAGATGAACTTGTTTTAGACAGGAGAATTTCTAAAAGTAACTACAACCAAAAAATATGGCAGTTCAAATATATGTCTGTTTTCTGACCAGAAAAAAACAAACAAACAAACCCCAAACTGATATTTCCAGTAGTCATGATCAATTTTAAGCAGGTTTGTTTTCTAAATAAATCTTGAATTTTATTTAACAAGTGGCATTGATATAGATGAAGTATGTTCTCATTAAGAATCACACTGCAGGGGGCGGAGCCAAGATGGCGGAGTAGAAACAGCTCATCCAAGCCACTCTGCCCCCAGATTCCCCCCAAACTATGTAAAAGGGGACTCTGAACAACTTCTGGAGCCCCAGCACCCACAGAACGACACAGAGAAGCCAATCTCCCGCTGAGGACAGCCCAGCAGCCCTGCAGGAAGGACCAGCGCAGCGGTATGGGAGCCGGCAGCACGCAGTGTGCAAAGCAAAGGAAGCGGAGCCGAGCTGAGCCCAGGTCTTCGTGAGCCGAGGTTTTAGCCCCAGGGCGGCAGGGCCAGCAGCCGGCTGCAGGAACCCCAGAACACCAGGAGCTGTGGCAACTCCAGAATTATCAACATAGACATGCCTAGGACAAAGTAAGAGGTTAGTGTCCTATGGACTTTGGGACTGGTATTTAGGGAATGCGTCGGCTCCCTCCCCTGGGGGCTAGAAGCCACTGAGGAGACACGCCATTTTGTAGTTTTCAGAGGCAGCTCCAGCTCCCGGCCTGCGAATTAATTGTAGGGAGATCCAGCGATCAGTCTTGGGGGGTAATCACTCTTGCTTTAACCTCCCTGGATCTGGATTATGATCTGGCGGGGAGGTCGTGGGTGGGTTTACAGCTTGCCAGAAACAGAAGTTGCCCCCCACATGTTTGGGACGAAAATTCCTCTATCTGGCCTTAAAGCCATAGTGTAGCAACAAGCCCAAAAGTCAAGTAATTAAATGGCAACATGCCAAGGCAAAGGAAACAGAAAAATGCAACCCTAGACTCCTATTTGGGGGGCATAGAGCGAGAAAAGGACTGTGAGGTCAGAAGTCCTGCTCCAAAAGCCCCAGGGGAAAACATGAGCGGGTTGCAGGCCATAGAGGACCTTAAGAAGGACTTTAAAAATCAAATAAGAGAAGTGGAGGAAAAATTGGAAAGAGAAATGAGAAGGATGCAGGAAAAGTATGAAATGAGGGTCAACAGCCTGACTGAGGAAAACAACACCTTAAAAAATAGACTAGCTCAAATGGCAAAGGAGGCCCAAAAGGGCAATGAGGAGAAGAATGCCTTAAAAAGTCGAATTTGCCAGATGGAAAAAGAATCTCAAAAGTTCACTGAGGAGATTCATTTCTTCAGAGTTAGACTGGAGCAAATGGAAGCTAATGACTTTATGAGAAATCAAGATGCTGTTAAGCAGATCCAAACAAATGAAAGATTAGAAGGCAATGTGAAATATCTCATGGGAAAAACCACTGACCTGGAAAATAGATCCAGGAGAGACAATTTAAAAATTATTGGACTACCTGAAAGCCATGATCAAGGAAAGAACCTAGAAATCACCCTTCAAGAAATTCTCAAGGAAAACTGCCCTGATGTTTTAGATCCAGAGGCAAAATAGAGGTTGAAAGAATCCACCGATCAACTCCTGAAAAAGATCCCAAAAAGAAAACTCCCAGGAATATTATAGCCAGGTTCCAGAATCCCCAGATCAAGGAGAAAATACTACAAGCAGCCAGGAAGAAACAATTTCAATATTGTGGAAACACAATCAGAATAGCCCAGGACCTGGCAGCTTCTACACTGAGGGATCGAAGGGCATGGAATATGATATTCCAGAGGGCAAAAGAACTGGGAATGAACCCAAGGGTCACCTACCCAGCAAAACTGAGTATTTTGTTTCAGGGGAAAATATGGTCATTCAGTGGAATAGAGGACTTTCAAGCATTCTTGAGGAAAAAACCAGAATTGAATAGAAAATTTGACATCCAGACACAAGAAGCAAGAGATGCCTGAGAAGGTAATCAGGGAAAAGAAATCAAAAGGAACTTATCAAAGTTGAACTATTTACATTCCTATATGGAAAAGCAATAACTGTGACTGATGATATTTTTCTCACTATGAAAATAATGGAAGAAGGGGGTGTGGTCATATGAATACATATGTGAATGTGTGTGTATATGGTTACAGTTATATATGGATAGAGGGCATAGGTTGAATTTGTTGGGAAGGAGAATACTCAAGGGATGAAATTATGAGGTGAGAGAGGAAAGTGGCAAGAGGAGATGGGGAGAGACAGGGTAGGGTAAACTATCTCATGTAGAAGAAGCAAGGGGAAGTGGTTGCAAGGGAGGGGGAGAATAGGAAGGAAAAAAAGGCAAAACCACATTCTCATTGAATTTGGTTTAGGGAGAGAATGACATACATACTGAATGGGATATCTCAACCTGCAGCAGAATAGGGGGAAGGGGGATGAGAGGAGGGATGATGGATGGGAGGGCATCCTTGGGGGGAGGGGAGGTTGGAAGTACCCACTATAGAAGAGGGACAGGATCATGTAGAGAATGGACCAGGTGGGGGGTGGGATAAGTGGGAGGTAATTATAAACAGCCTTGCACAATATATCTACTATGATAATGTTTTGCATAGCTAGACATGTACAACATATACTGAATTACTTATCTCCCTAGATGGAATGGGTGACAAGGGAGGAAGGAAATGGATCTGAAATTCGAGGTCGTAACATTAAATGTTCCAAATATATAAAAATACTATTATTAATACTCTTTTGCTTATAATTGGGAGACAAGATGTGCAGGCATTGGGACACAAAGATTCACCTTCCTCTAATGGAAAAGTCGAAGGGGGTATGGGAGAAGGTATGGGAGAGAGCAGATTGGAGGAAGCGATATCTTGCGGGACTGCTATTCTGGGAGGTTGGGTAGGGGAATAACGGGGGAAAATGATTGTAACTCAAAATCTGGCGGAAATGAATGATGTAAAACAGAAGTCAATAAAGCATTTGTTTAAAAAAAAAAATCACACTGCAAAGACCTTACCCGTCTCCTTCCCTCCCCCCAGAACTTTTTTTTCAAAAGAATTTCTTCCTTTACAAAAATCATAGGCCCCCAAACTATAACTTCTGTGCCAAAATTGAAAAAAAAATGTCTTCATTTCTTTTTAGGTTCAAGGCCTGTGTGGCCAGATGAAAGAACGGGACAGTTTGGGCCACAGGATTCAAGATTCTAGCTCCCTGGGAACATAGGTTTTGACTGTCACCTCAATGGCACAGCTTTGCAGAAGAAAAGTCCAGTTCATAGAACTTTGCCTGATGTCCTGGCAGAACCTTTATCAAGTGAAAGGCATGGGTTTGTGATGACACAGTATATAAGCAAATTTGAGGCAAGAATTGTTATTGTCTAGTAAAAAGGTATAAAAGTCTTAGGAAATTATTTCAACCATTACAGACTGGCAATTCAACTGTAATTTATTCTATGCTGTGTCCAGTTAAGTGACTCCCATGTTGTCGCAAAGCTAGCTTGTGTCAGGCAAGTCCTGAAAGTCCAATCTTCCTGACTCCTCTATCTAGCTAGCTATTCTGTCTTGCTGCCTCTCGAGATTTGATCTTCCTTAAAAATTCTCAAAAAAAATTCTTTTTTTGTTTTCTTTTTTTTGCCTTTTGGAGGGCAATTGGGGTTGACTTGCCCAAGGTCATACGACTAGTTTTTTTTGTGTTAAGTGTCTGAGGTGGGATTCAAACTCAGGTCCTCCTGACTCCGGGCCGGTGCTTTACTCACTGCGCCTCCTAGCCAGCCCCGTACTGTCCTTGTTTTATACAAAAGACAAATAGTGACACATTATAAGATGATTTCACAAGTGTTACTCCAACATATGACAGGTTACTTGACAGCACAGATTTTACCTACTTAAATTGTTTTGTTCTCCTTAGGTTAGTGATGCACCTGTTGAGCAACATAAAATTAACAGAGCAGAAATGTACTTTGAAAATGCCAAAGTAGGGCAGCTAGGTGGCGCAGTGAGTAGAGCGTCGGCCCTGGAGTCAGAAGGACTTGAGTTCGGATTCGACCTCAGACACTTGACGCACACACAAACAAAAACCTAGCCGTGTGACCTTGGGCAAGTTACTTAACCCCAATTGCCCTCCAAAAAGCAAAAAAAAGAAAAAAAAAAGCCAAAGTAGGGGCGGCTAGGTGGCACAGTGAATAGAGCATCAGCCCTGGAGTCAGGAGGACCTGAGTTCAAATCCAACCTCAGACACTTAACACAAAACTAGCCAAGTGACCTTGGGCAAGTCACCTAACCCCAATTGCCTTACCTTCCTCCCTCCAAAAATGAAAAAGAAAATGCAAAGTAGAATGTGTAATATGAGCCATGTCCAGAGCTACTTTGAAAAGGTACAGTGTGTTTTATTTTCTGTGGCACTGATAACCAGATAACATAGGTAATTTTTTTCCTGTTGAAGAATGCTCCCTAGTGGTGGCAGTGTTTAAATCGCAGTGATTTAATGCATTTTTAACATTTGAATGCTTTTACCTTGACCATAGCAAGCACTTTGTAACCCATTACCCCACAATGACTCTCCTTAAGGAGGAATTCAGTTTTGTCACTTTTTGTGCTGTCCCTTTTCTTCTACTGCGTTTTGAAGCAGAAAATTAGCTGAATTATGTTATAATAAACGTTAGTTAGAAACTTTATTATTATTAATAATTAACAGTTCACCTACTACGCACATTTTGTGAGGCATTAAGATATAGAAACATCAACCTCTGTTCTCAAATAACTTGCATTTTGCCAGATTGCATGTTTTTATGAACAGTGGATGTAATTCTAAGAGTACCTTTAAGAAATTACAGTATTCTTTCCTTTTTCTAAAAAAAAAAAAAAGATACTACAGTAATATATTTCTTCTCTAAATACCTTGCTCACATCTTGATCAGGCTCTATCAAGGTAATAGTGCTAGAATTTCTATGTAGCCTTCTTTAAATACTTTTTTGGGGGGTGGGGGATAATTGGGGTTAAGTGACTTGCCCAAGGTCACATGGTCTTTAAATATTTTTTTTATAAATTTATGATATCACTGACATATGTATTCCCTCCACTGAAGCACTTTATATCTTAATGGAGGACCTACATGAGTTGCCGTGGCCACACAAAATTGATCATTTTTATGATTAGCTTTTTCAAACTTGAGCTAAACTTTCCCTCAGACAGTCTGCCATTGGGCTGGGCAGCTCAGTAGGCCCTGCTAGAGTATGCTTTGCCAACATAGCCTTCAAAAGTCAGCATGACTCTCGTGTCTTGAGGAAGCATTAGAATAGGATCTTGGTGGAAGTTTTCCTAATCTATAAAGGATACGCATGAACCCAGGTTTTAAATTTAAAATTCCAATCTATTTCTTAACAATCTGAAGAAGTCATAATAACCATAATAACTATCATAATTTTGAGAAGCTGCAATGTTTAGTAGAAAAGGTACTAGACTCAGAGTTAGGAGAAACTTAAGTATTTAAATTATTAATTAAATATATAAATTAAATATTAAATTTCAAAAATACTATCTCATACTACTATGATCTTGCTTCTTCTGTTAAAAATGGGATGTCTGCAATACATACTTTACTTTTTAAAAGTAATTTGAGTAAGGCTACATAAACAGCTTACTAAATAAAATGACAACCCATATGAGCGAAATAATTCTAATAATCAATGTTGAAACTCTTTATCTCTATAAGGTACCTTACTTTTGGAATTGAATGAGAAGAAGATAAAAGTAAAATTATAATCTCTGTCTCCATGGAATGTTCATTCTATTCTTTCATCAGATTTTAAATCAATATTTCCAGAAGTGAATACTGGCAAATTAGTGGTACTTACTGTAACACAGAAAACCAAAAATGATATGACCATAGGGAGTGAGGAAATTGAAAATGAAAGAGAAATGCTCTTAGTAAAGGTATGTATACCTGATATTCTTACCTTTTTTCCCCTGGAGTGGATGCAATCGATCTGCGATGTCATTGGTATAAGGAACGCCATCATGTGAAAACGGTCTGTCTCCTCATCTGTAACTTGGAGTCTTAGAGATTTGCCTGGGGTATTGATAATCTATCCACTTTGCCATGTTGCTTCTCCTCTCCCTTCCTTTCTCCCTTCTGTGTACTAATTTATAAAAATGTTTTTACTTTAAAAATTATGACCTTTAGGTATGTCCATTAATAATGATCATTGCTAACATTTATATTGCACTTTATGGTTTAAAACACTTTATATTCTCATTTGATCCTCACAGTTACCCTGTCCAATGGGTAGTATTGTAATTATCCCCATATTACAATTGGAAAAACTGACTCTCGGAGAAGCATCCTGTCTAGGACTACAGAGATGGAATGTCTGAGGAGGAAGATCCTGGATCTCCTGACTCTTCTCACTGCATTGATGCCTATGATAGTCCACTGTGATGTAGGGGAAGAACTTGACATCAGAAGGCATGCATTCTTTGTGTGCAGAACTGGTGCTATCAGTATTTTAAAAGAAGTAACCATATAACCTTTGCTCTCAATAAACATCAACAAAATGATGATAATAGGTGATATTTATATGGCACTTTAAAGTTTACAAAGTGCTTCACATGATATCTTTTGATCTTCATACCAACCCTAAGTACTATGGGTATCATTCCCATTTTATAGGCATTTCTTTTGAGACTATTAAGTTATGAATGGGTTGCTGAGGTCCATAAGTGCAGAGGCCCTGGGCTCAAAACAAATCCCAAAACTCTCAGGTCAAAGAGAAAATACTTCAAGAAGTCAGAAAGAAACTATTTAAATTCCATAGAGCCGCAGTCAGAATCAAACAAGACTTAGAAGTTAAAATGGTAAAGGAGCAAAGGGTTTGGAATATGATATTACAGAAAACAAAAAAAAGCTGGGATTACAATTAAGTACACCATACGCAGTAATACTGAATATAATCTTTTTCATTCATTCATCCATTCTTAACTGTTTAGTGGAATCTAATGGCAAAACCATGCAACTATCCTAACATGCTTCACAGCAACTGAAACTGTCAGATTATTTATTGTTGAATTCCCTCTTTACAGACTAAACAATACCCAGGGGTTTAAGTATTATGGTATATATAGAAAGCCATTGTAAGGATATTAGTATATTAAGTATAACCTTGGAAGTGAAAGTGTTATAGATGTCAAGTTCATGACAGATTCAGTTATTAATTTCTGAAGTAGAAATATCCTCCAGAAAATTGAGAGAACTTTTTGTTGTTGTTGTTAAAAATGATGAGCTTTATTTTCAGGCAAAATCATGTTCACAATAGGTAAGACTAAATCTTACTTTGCTTTTTTATTACTTTAAGATAATTATTATATCAAAGAGTCAGACTTTACTGACTTAAGATTGCATTCCTTTCTCTAATGCTCTTTTTGATAATATTTACTACCTAGTAGAGAAGAAATAGTGACAGCTAGAGGGTTTCTCTGGTCTTTTCTCTTACAAAAATTGTCAATTTAATCTTAGTGCTTAGTGTAAAAAATATTTTCTTTTTCATTGGTGGAGAATAATCTAGAATCTTAGCTGAAAGTAACTTCAGAGGTTGCCTAGTCCAGAGAGTACTGACCAAGAATCCCCTCTACAGAATCTACAAGTGGTCATTCTACCTCCTCTTAAAAAGACTTTTAGTGATGGGCAACTTATCACCTCTAAAACAGCTCATTATACCTTTGGATTTTGCAAAGAGATGGCTAATATTAATGTTAGGCATGCATTCTAGATCAGGGTTGTCGAATACATAGCACACAACACTCCCCATTGTAGCCCAAACCAGATTAAAATGCAATTAATTAACAATAAAAAATAAAATACAATGAAGCATGGATAATATTACATTTTTAAAATGTCATTATGTGGTCCATAGTGATCCTTATATATATATATGGTTTAGTAATCCCTATTTCTGTTTGAGCTTCCCACCAATATTCTAGATAATGGGAACTAGGCTTAGCAAAATGATTATTTTGCCTATATACTGGTAATTTACAGTATTTTTACAGTACAGTATTTTTTACTGAAGTAGGAAATCATGATGTGACTACAGTAGCATTTTAGCATGATTTCACTTTTTTTCCCAACATAAATTGGGAAACGCTAATGAAAACATGATGAATGCATGGAACATCAGAGTTAGCAGTTTTTTTTTTTTTTAAAGAACTTGGGATTCATGTACTTTTGCAGGAGAGTGCATTTTAAGTTTTTGCAAAATTAAATTCCAACACTATCAAATTGAAATTTACTATAAAACTTTAAAAAAATTATGATATTTTGTTAGTGTCTTCCTACCCCTACACCTTCCTTCATCCTTTAATTATCTTTGTTGGCTCACCTCTGCATTTGTGTACATTTTTGTATATAATTCCTTTTTATGTAGTCACAGGGATTATATAGCTCAAGCTGAGAAAGCCTTCAAAGGCCATCTTGTTCCAAACCCCTTTATATCAGGGATGAGGAAACTGAGGCCACAGGTTGTGATTTACCCATAGTCACAAATATAGTTACCCTCAAAGGCAAGATATGAACCCAGGCCCTAACTTCAGTTCTTTCTATTATAAAGTACTACTCCTGGGCATTTAAATCTGGCTTTATTTTTAAATTTATATTACATATTTATATATATAATTATATATTATTTAATTTAATATAAGTCTATTTTATTATGATCATATATTATTTAACTTAATATAATTATATATTATTTATTTATATAAAGCTTACCTTTCCAGATTATTTCACCTTACTTCACTTAACAACTAGGTGGCACAGTGGTTAAGAGTGCCCCACCTGGAGTTAATAAAACCTGACTTCAAATCTCAATCTGGTTCCACCTACCCTTTCCAGATTTCTCCTCCCCTATTTTCACATTTTAATTTTATTATTCAAAAAACATATCCTTGTGGGGCGGCTAGGTGGCACAGTGAGTAGAGCGTCAGGCCTGGAGTCAGAAGGACCTGAGTTCGGATCCGGCCTCAGACACTTAACGCACACACAAACAAAAACCTAGCCGTGTGACCTTGGGCAAGTTACTTAACCCCAATTGCCCTCCAAAAAAAAAAAAAAGGCAAAAAAACATATCCTTTTTATTTACGTTTTTGACTTTCTGCTTGTGCCTTCAACACCTTCACAACGATTTTCTGCTTCTCAATCAGGAAAGCACCCTTGATCTGGTCACAGACCCATTAACACACATGGAGCCACCATAAGTCTTAGCCTCATAAGACCTTTAGGTCTCACTGCACAAACACCTTGAAGTCTTCCTGGTCCCACACCACAGGCTGATTTTGGTGCTTTTCCAACTTTCTTGGTATAAAGGTAAACAATTCTGTTACCTATTGGAAGCTGTATTGTAGGACAGCCTACAACATGTCAACGATGAACCATTTCTAATTTCTGCCAGGTCCGTCACTGGAATAGGGAAGAGCCTCCCTTAACTATTAATGCTCTTGTTCCCAAATTTCCATCTAAACCTTACTATTTTTTGTTTTATCCCCTAGGTGGGAGGCAGTCCTTTGGAAGAAAAAGACTTACTTGGTTTTGGTTTTTGTAGCTAGCACAGTGCCCTGCAGCAAGCAGAATGCTTGCCGAGTTGATTGAATGTATGCCTACTACTCTTAAATGCATTATCGTGTTCCAATATATTTGATATACAACAAATTATTCAATCTTCCTCAATTGTCAGGTGTACAGATCTTTTTTTTTTTTGTAATAACAAATAACATTGCTAAAAGTATCTTAGAACAACTTTTTTTTCTTTTGGATAATGACCTCAAGATTTAATCCCAGTAATGAACATCACTGTCAAAGGGTATGATTATTATTATAATTATTATAATTCTTAAAAAAACTGCCAAATTGTTAAAAAAAAAAACTTTTTAGAAAGCCTTTTACAATACTACCAGCTATGTATGTGTGTATCACCACCTGTGTCATTTTTGGCTATTTTTACCCATTTCGTAAATGTTGTCTGGTACATAATAGTTTTGATATTGTTTTGCTTTGATTGTTAAGCAAATACTTTAAATTTTTTATATCATTTTATTTTTTTCCAGAATTTATTTATTTATTTTTAGTTTTCGGCATTCATTTCCGCAAGATTTTGAGTTCCAAATTTCTCCCCATCTCTCCCCTACCACCACCCCAAGATGGCAAGCATACTGATTATCCATTCCCCCAGTCAGCCCTCTCTCCTGCTCCCCCATCCCTCCCTTACCTCCTTCCCCCTTAATTTCTTGTAGGGCAAGATGGATTTCTATACCCCATTGCCTGTGTATCTTATTTCCCAGTTGCATGTAAAAACAATTTTTTTAACATTTGTTCTAAAAACTTTTGAGTTCCAGATTCTGTCCCTTATTCTCTCCTCAAACCCCCCCTCCCATTGATAAGACAAGCAATTCAATATAGGTTGTACATGTGTAGTTACCCAAATCATTTCCATAGTAGTTATATTGTGAAAGACTATATTTCCCTCCATCCTACCCCCCCATTTGTTCTGTTTTTTCCTTTGATCCTGTCCCTTTTCAAAAGTGTTTACTCCTGACTCTCCCCTTCCCCAGTCTGCCCTCCCTTCTATCATCCTCCCTCTTATTCTTTTCCCCTCTATTTTCCTGTAGGGTAAGATACCCAAAGGTGTGTTATTCCCTCCTTAAGCCAAATTAGAGTAAATACTTTCAAATGATTACTATCTGCTATAAATCGTTTGTATCTTTTGACCATTTGTCCCTTAGGGAATGAATGTTCTTTCATTGTCTGGGTAGGGATAGGGGTAGGGTGTGTGTATGTGTGTGTGTGTGTGTAAGTGTGCGTGCGTGTGAGTGCGTGTGTGTGCATGTCTGTATGCGTGTGTGTGCCTGTGTGTGCACATGTGAGTGTGTTGCGTGTGTGAGCACGTGTGCAAGTCTGTGTGTGTGTGTGTGCGCACACGTGTGCATGTTTGTGCTCGTGCATGCATGCTCGTGTTTGTGTGCGCATGTGTGTTAGAGAGACAGACAGAGACAGACAGAGACAGACAGACAGAGAGAAAGAGAGAGAGAGAAAGAGGAGAGAGAGAGAGAGGTGCTTTTGTCTGGTGTTCTTTTCAACATGTTCTTTTTATCTTGGTTATATTTTTATGTAATGAAACCCATCTACCTGTACTTTGTCTACTATAATTCCTTCTGTTTATAAATCTTATTTTCTTTCCACAGTTGATCTACATAGACATCAATCCCTTTGTAGCTTTGCAGTTCCTCATTTGATTTGTCCCTAACAGTTCTTATTAGACTTATATTTATGTATGACCATATAAAATATTAGAAATAGACATGCATTTTACAAAGTTTTTCTGTAGTACCTAGAGTGCCCCAAGAGAAAAGTAAGGTAGAACTCTGTAGTTCTAAAAATCAGTCAGCAAGTATAGGCTGATTTAGAACTGTTAGACTCTCAGAATTATGGAGAATATTACAATACTATATTTTCTTTTTCTCTGTGTGTGTATGTATGCATATATGTAGATAGATATCTCGTTTTCATATGTAGTTTAGATCTAGATTATAAACCCTTCAAGAGCTTAAACTGGCATATAGTTGACATCACAATTTTTAAACACAGTTCTTAATGAATATTTATGGAAATGAATTTTAGGATTTTCATTCAAGGGACAGCAATTGGTCTGGTGTTTTCTCTTTTAATATTTTAGCCTTTCATCTGATATGCACACCCCTCCAAAGAAAAGAGTAACTACAGGTCATTTGGGGTTAAGGTGGGGGGAATCTGGGCAATTACCTACACAGAACTTATTTTGAATAATATAATATAGAAAGTAAATTAAAATATTCCTGAATTTATTAGAATTTTTAAATGAAGGTTAACAAGTGTGAGTACCTTAATGATCAAAGCAGTTGTAAAATATACAAGCCATCACTCTTTTTCCATTTGGTAAAAAATAGTATAGTGTTATTAGAATAGTACTTAATCATTAATTTTATTAATGGTCTCAAAGCAAAACATGTTCTTTTCAAGGTTTTATTTTAGCATAGAATGATTTGTGTAATTTCTTTATTTGCCTACAGTTTATAAAATGGTGCTAAAGAAATTTGCTATACTTTACATACTGAAGGCTATTGGGCTGACTTTATTGATCCATCATCTGGATTGGCCGCGAGTCAATATGTTATGAAAGCTAGAATATTTGAGACCGGAGAGGATTGAGATGGGTGAACTCTTTATAGTGCTAAAGAGAATAGGTGCTTTTGGAAGTTCATTTAAACGGAAATATTGTTCAGAAATAATACTTGAATGACACTTGGAGAGCCTCTCATTCCAACTTCTCATCTGTATTTTGAGAAGCCAACATAATTTCTGTTTGCAGTAAAATCAGCATATTTTTCATAAGTAATCACCATTAGATCACACAGAGACCTTTCCTGTTCTTCCCAGATGCTGATGCCTTCAGTATCTCTTTTGTGTGTACCTAGATAGTTATACATTATCTCTTCCATTCAGGAATTGGGAACTTGTAACCTCAAGGCCACATGTGTCCTTCTGGATCCTTAGGTGCGGCCTTCTGAGTCCAAGTTTTACAGAACAAATCCTTTTATTAAAGGGGTTTGTCCTGTGAAGTTTGGATTCAGCCAAAGGGTCACACTTGAATATGCAGAGAGCTACACGGGGCCTTGCGGCTGCTGGTTCCCACCCTTGCTAGTTGTATGCTGCTTGGGAGATGGATTGTTTCTTGCTCTTCTTTGTATCCACAGCACTTAGCACAGAGCTTTGTACCAAACTAAGCACATATTGAATGCATACTGTTGTGTATTTGATGAAACATTAGAATTCTATACTAAATTAAATTGACTTCTATATACTAAACACTTAAAATTCTTTTTTTTTTTTAAAGCAATTGGGGTTAAGTAACTTGCTCAAGGTTACACGGCTAGTCATTTGATTTATGCGTGGGTGCTCATTTTCTGAGGCCAGATCTGATCTCGGGTCATCCCAACTCCAAGGCCGGCGCTCTTACTCACTGCGCCACCTAGCCGCCCCTTTAGGGCAATTGGGGTTAAGTAACTTGCCCAAGGTTACACGGCTAGGTTTTTGTTTGTGCGGATTAGGTGTCGGAGGCCGGCTCCGAACTCAGGTCCTTCTGATTCCAGGGCCGGCGCTCTATTCACTGAGCCACCTAGCCGCCCCTCACTTAAAATTCTTTTAAGGAAAAAACTAAATTACTGAAAGTATGTATTGAAGATCATCCTTATTAATATTTTGGATGCCAGCATTTTTAAATTTTGCCCCTTAGTGAAAATGTATGTTCAATTAAGTTACTTTATGAGTTTTAATTTTTATAATCTTAAATTTCTACTTGTGTATTTTAAGAACAAGTTTATGAGTTAATGAATTTTTTTACATTTCAAGGATCCTAGCCAAATAAAATATTACACATGTCCCACAGAAATGACAAAATCTAGTATTACTTCCCTTGATTAACACTTAGCTTGGTAACAGGTGGTGTTTATGCTTACAAAGAAAAGTATCATGATGTAATCAATATGAAACCAGCCTTTAAGCCAGGAAGACTTAAGTTCAAGTGGTGCCTCTGACACATCAGCTCTGAAACTGAACCTCTTAGTCTTCTAGGCACATTTCTAAGACTATAAATTGCAGAAAAAGTGCCAGCCTACTTTAAAAGCTTTTCTCACCTGAGATTCCCCTGTGAGATTAAAATCACATATCTAATTCCTGTCCCCTTGGAAAGCATTGTAGAAGAAAAATATCTGTCTTTTTATCTAAACACAAGTGAGATATTTGTGTGCATACACACACATATACATACATACACCTATATGTATGTATATGTATGTATCCTCTCCTCTCCTCTCCTCTCCTCTCCTCTCCTCTCCTCTCCTCTCCTCTCCTCTCCTCTCCGCACACGCACAAATATGTGTAATGTAGCTAGCATTTTTCTTTTGCCAATTGGGCAGAATTAAAATTAGGTAGTGCTTAAGATGTTCCTTAGAAGATAATATAATGTTGGGCTTGTATTTGAAATATGCTAGATTTTGTTTTCAAACAAGACAAATCACAGAAGGGCAGAGAGCAGTATTTTAATTTAGAGGGGCAATCTTTCTCTTTTGTAATCAATCGCTCATTTCTTAGAAAGAGTACTGTAAGAGGTACTATTCTTAAGTAGGTACCTTAATGGTCTCTTTATGTGTTTGAGGTAAAGTTATTTATGCCATAGAATTAAGATCCGTTTGGTTTAGAAAGTTTATTCCTTTTCATTGGTTACAAGTAATAAATATCTTCCTTACTGAATTTTTTTTATCCTTAGTTTTTTGGACTGTTTACAAGCAACACCCTTTTTGAAACAGAAAAGTGTTATTGACAATTAGGGTTTTCTGTTGATGATCTTGGCTGCTGCAAAGTGATTCGCCGTAGTCTTTAGGGTACCCGTGTGGTTGTTGGAAGTATCTTCATGAATGCCACAGCTAACAGTCACATCATGAATAAATTAAGTGGAAATTAGGTGGCAACTGCATTATTTGTACTTGATGCTTTGTCTATAAACACTGTAAGAGGTCTTCAGTTTTTAAAAATACTCATTTCTAGGCTAAAAAAAATTTATTTCAGTATCTGTAAGTGTAAGAGTTTGAGATTTATGAGATTTTCAAAAAATGGCAAATGTTCACTCATATTTCTGTTTAATACATGTTAACCACCTAGATTATATAAAAAGCAGTAATTCATATGCATCTAAGGCTTGATCCTATTTTACATGTTTATGGAGAGTTTCGGCTATTTCTCCTTTATATTTGAAAATTTCAGTTTTACTTACATCCTTCCAAAAATAAATCACAGGTTAAGATGATGTTTCTTTTCCCAATGTAATGCCTTTCAAATTCATTTCTGGAAACTTGTAAGATCCATGTAAATCTTACCAAGTTGCACAATTTTGGTAAATTATAGTTGTGAGGGACAGATAGGTGGCACAGTAAATAGAGCGCCAGCCCTGGAGTCAGGAGGACCTGAGTTCAAATATGGCCTCAGAGACTTACACACACACAAAAAAACTAGCCTTGTGACCTTGGGCAAGTCACTTAACCCCAACTGCCCTACCTTCCCCCCTCCAAAAGGAAAAAAAAGATTATAGTTGTGATATATAGATTCAGGTTAAGAATTTTCTTCATGTTTCCTGGAAAAGCAGTACTTCTTACTACATTTTTAAGGTTGGTCTTCCCAAATCTAAACCTTTAAAGCTTTGGTATTTTCTCATTTTCATTCTGTAAATATTTACTTTGTGTTAATTGCAGACATCAACATCATTATGTAACCTAAGATGTTTTAGGCCTTGGGTTTCAAAATAAATGTTGGAATGTAAACACATTCGTTTGTTATAGATCATTTTTGTTTCATTTGCCAAATCTGTTTTTTGTTATCCAATAATAAATTGAAACTGTTGCATGTTATGGAATACCTCAGTCAATGACAGAACTTCTTTTTGACAATATAAACTTGAAAAGACTAATCTTGTATCCTTGGCCTTTTGCCAATAACTACTATGAAAATAAGAATAATATTTAACTTATTAAATATATTTTAAAATAATATTAAATAATTTATTTAATAAATAAATTTTATAAACAAAATTTTATTTTATTTTATATTATTTATATAAAATTTATAAATAAAAATTAATAATTAAATATACTAATAAATATACTATATGTAAATAATAAATATTAATGCCAGAAAGTATTCATTGCCCTTGTATCTTGGGTTCCTTCTTGGGTTGTTAAGTGGGGGTATCAAACACTTATTAAACAATTGACCCACAGAAATGACAAAATCTAGTATTACTTTCCTTGATAAGCACTTAGCTTGGTAACAGATGATGTTTATGCTTAAAAAAGAAAGTACTTAAGTTATCACTTAAAGAAAAGTTGTCATTCTCTTTTTTTTCTGTGCTGACCACTATAGTCAGTATTTTATAAATGGGCTGCCAGATGAGAGGTTGGAGAAGATAACCCCTAAGTTCCCTTCCAGCTTTTAACATTCTATAATTCTAGATATTAATTATTCAATTACAGAAACCATCCCTAATAAGACTCTTAATGAACTCCCAAGGGTCCATGCTGCGAGACTACCTCACTGTATGATGCTTTTCTTAAGTAAATATATTCCTCTATATTCCATGTGTTTTTAAGTAGTTCCTGCTACTTCATATTTTGCTACTTTGACCTGCCTGTATTCATCAACTGAATCAGTTGATGTATCATTTCATATATTTCTCTTGTCAGCTGTCGGCATTTTCCAAAAAAGAAGCATGCCATTCTGGAAAAAGGTTTACTGCAGTTTTTGCATTAGATAAACAGAGCACTGAAAACTGTTTGTTCTCTCTATGTTGTTTTTGATGCATTTACCAGCAGTATGGCAAAAGGCAAGGACTTCTTATACAGAGTTGTATGCTATAAGGAATAGTGTTTTGTCAAAGTTGTGATATTTAAATAGTCAACATGGAGACAAACTCTTCTCCAGTGAGTTCTGTGAACACTTACCCTTAACACAAGGAAATAGATGATAGTTACTTTGCTAATAAATGCCTGAAAAACAACTCAACTCTTATTTTCATACATTCCCTTGACCATGACCCTACTTTAATAAGGCTTAGAAATGTACTTGCAAAAATAGTGAATATCTAAATCAACTATTGTTCAGAAATGAGGCTTCTTGGTTTAAATTAGGATTGATCCAATGACATTGACAAATTCAACTTCAGTTTATCTTGAAAAATATTTTTATACCCTTTTTTTCCATTTTTTTATATGTACCAACTTTGGCAGCTTAAGTTGCCATCACAATTTTAATACTTTTTTTTTTTTTTTAAGCAATTGGGGTTAAGTAACTTGCTCAAGGTTACACGGCTAGTCATTTGATTTATGCGTGGGTGCTCATTTTCTGAGGCCGGATCTGATCTCGGGTCATCCAAACTCCGAGGCCAGCGCTCTTACTCACTGCGCCACCTAGCCGCCCCTTTAGGGCAATTGGGGTTAAGTAACTTGCCCAAGGTCACACGGCTAGGTTTTTGTTTGTGCGGATTAAGTGTCTGAGGCCGGATCCGAACTCAGGTCCTTCTGACTCCAGGGCCGGCGCTCTATTCACTGCGCCACCTAGCCGCCCCGATAGTCACCATTTTAATACTTTTTATAAGCTGTATCTTTGACTTGTAAGTTTTCTGTATTATGCCAATAGTAGGACTGTACCTTGCCATCTCAACACCCAAAAGGTCCAAATTCAGATTTTAAATGTTCCATTTCTGCTTCTGTTATCACATGATATGCAGTGCCTTGACTATTAAATGAGGGTACTTGATCATTTGGGGGGGGGGGGGCTTGTAGATAGAAATAAAGATCTTATTTCTACATTTTTACAAGTAGAGGCATTCATGTCGATAAATACACCTCTGTAGTACATCTATTTTCCCCAAGATATGATCCAGACACATAAATATAAAGAGGATGGAAATGACAATGTGTCTATTTTTCAAAAAATTGTTTCTTTTTTTAAAGTCTAGGGTCTGAACATCCAATTGTATGCACATTATAGTTTGTCAAGAAATATTCTTCCTTTAAAGGATTCTGTTAAAAGAATGGAAACCAAAGGATTTGTAGACAACTTTAGCATTAAGTTGTCCACAAATTTAGTTTTAAATATGCAGAAGAATAAAAGATTTTTCCATTAAAAATACCATAAGTAGTTGTAACTTAAGTTATTGAGTATTAATAGCTCTTCTGTATATAGTCAGTGGTTATAACAATAAATCTGTGTGTTTCCCATTGCTAGCTATATACAGAGCAAGTAGGTCAAACAAGATTTATGTTTATTTTGCTGTGGAAATTGAAATGAATGGCCCATAGTTTTGGTGAAAGTATGGCATATTAATTTACTCTACTGAAAATTATGATTAATCCCCAAATGACCCAGTATAGATAGATCAGTCTAACTGAGTCAAATGAATCTTTGTTTCCAGTTAACCTATTTACTTACTGGGGATCTTTAATGAGTTGATTCCTAGACTGTTCAGCCTAATTCATAAATACAGAACTACACTCTACAAAATGCCAAAACTTCAGAGTTGGGTATCATTTTAGGGTAACTTCTCACCCTGCAAAACTAATACAAATAATGCCTCTTAATTGGGGGGTGGGGTGGAAGTGTGGAAATAGCCTAGATTTTGAGTTCACTATAAAATACATTCAGAAGAAACAGTATTCTGTGTTGTCACAACTTCTGTAGTAGCAAGGTTTTTGTTTGTTTGTTACTTTAGATGTTTTATGATATTAATATTTGATTTCTCCTGTTTATTTTAGAAGAGCTGCTCAGCAAATCTTTGACCGTCACTTGAGCAGTAAATTTTTAAGTGTGTGATTCCCCACTCTTTGTCTCAATTTCTTAAAAGTAGCAAAATATATCATTGATGTCTCCGTTTAATTCAACTTTGAAATTTGGAGTAAAGCAAACTCTAACATTTTAGTCTCGAAATTTTAATGGTACGGCTAAATCACTGGAAGTGTGAGGTTAAGTTACAGCACAAAATAAACTGGGATTGTGTTTATTGTGGTGTAGGCCATCATAATGAGATGTGGGTAGTACCTACTGCACAGCAAATAACTTCTGGGATTACTGAATTCTGTTTAATTTCCTGGCAAATGTAATTTATCTTAGATGAATATAATTATTAGTTTGATTTCCATTTTCCCCATAGAATCAAATTCAGTTAAAACACAAAGAGAAATTTTCCTAGTACTTTGCTCAAATAGTTGAAAGAATTTTATGTCAGTTTAATCCTATCTATATCCCTAGATGCCAAAAGCCAAGCAAATGTTGGCACAAAAATAAAAACATTCAGCCAGTGTGTGACCTCCAATCAGTCATTTCTCTAGGCTTCAGCTTTCTCATTTGTAAAATGAGGGAATTGGAGTGGATGCTTTCTGAGGTCTTCTGGCTCTAGTGCTCTGATTTCTTCTACAGAAATGGTATAGTATAATGGAAAGGGAAAAAAAAGGAGCAGTGAACATGAAACGAGGTTCAAGTCCCAAGCCCTGCCACAGACTTGCCTTGTAACTACCTCTCTGGGCCTCCACTATACATGAGAGATCTGAACTACATAATTATGATTTGCATAGTATCAAAGTCAGCTAGGAAAACCTGATTGGTTCCAGCAATACTTTCCAGCACTTTTCCAACTTCATGTTGAGAAGTTTACACAACCATGGCTTAGTTACACATGGACCACCTGTACCACCTACCTGACAACTCCTGATAACGTTTTTAAGACTTTCCTATTTTCCTTTTAAATTTTTTTTCTTTTCTTTTTGTTCTTAAATTTATTTTAAACTTAAATACAAAACAAGGAAAGAAAATGATACCGTGTACACAGCAGAATATGAGAGGATTTCAATATAAAGCAATGAATTTCCATTAAAAAAAACAAATAATAAATACTACACATTGTTTTCAAAGTCACCCAGTTTTGCTTCCTTATAGATTTTCCTTTGTTCTCTGCTGTGCACTTTTTGCTTTATCCCCCCCCAAAAAAGAAGGCATTAATTAAGTCCAGAGGTATATATATATATACATGTACATATATAGATATACGTAGATCTCTGTAAACACACATATACACTCATACACACAGATGTAAGACCATACTATGCTTATTTCTACTTGTCTTCTGTTTCTTTAAAGATGGCTAGCATTTTTTTTTTTTTTTTTTTGCTTTTTGGAGGGCAGTTGGGATTAAGTGACTTTCCCAAGGTCACATGGCTAGTTTTCGTGTTAAGTATCTGAGGCCTGGATTAGCATCCTCTTTCATTAAATCCAAGTCTTCCCATGTTTTTCTAAACCAACCAGTTCATCATTTCCTACGCCACAGCATTATTCCAACCCAATCCCATTCTGAGATTGTCTATAAAAGGTTTTTTCCCCAAATTTTCTGAATTCCTTCTATTCTTGGCTATATACATTTTATTTATACAAAAAATTTTTAATATAAAATAAGATTATCCATTTTACACTTCGATGACACCCCCACCTTATAATATAATTTAAAGTAATTTATAGTCGATACTACTGGATCTCCTTCCTTTTGTTCCCTGCTTTCATTGTAGTTCCTGACCTTTTGTTCTTCTAAATGAACTTTGCTATTATTTTTCTTTCAGTAAGCTAAGTTTTTAGTCGTTTAATTGGGATGGCATTATATAAATAGATTGTTTAGGTAAGATTTTTTATTATTATATTGGCTTTACCTAGCCATGAATAAATATTATTTCAGTTATTTAGAGCTTTCCCTTCTGTCTAAACCTAAGCAGCCAGTCTGCAGTACCACATTTTGCCAGTGAGGGCTGCCACCTACTGCCTAAAAATTTCTTAAGTATGAGACTTCAGGTCAAAATGCTTCACAACTAGAAAAGGGACTTCAGAGATCTCCATCTAGTCTAATCCTTTTGTTTCACAAGTGATTAACCAGACCTGGAGAGTTTTTACCTTGCCCGAGATAATACAGGTCATCATACATTATAATATACATTATACAGCAGAGCCTTTGGACACATCCCTGGCTCCCTTTCATTAACCTTTATCAAGCTAAATCAAGTAAGTTCGCCTTGTGCCTTAACTATTTTGTCAGGCTGAAATTCTTTATTATAAGTGAATTTCAGCTTCTAGAACTTTTATATGTTGTCTTATCTTAGGGTCTCTTTACCTTACACAAAATATTACGTATGTGTTAAAGTCCAAGTTTACAAAAAGGCTGATTCACTGAAGAAATATATTAGCAATCATGAAAACTGTTCAAAATCACAAATAATGACAGAATAGGCATCAGATTGACAAAAATAACAAAAGATGAACATATCAATTTTTGGAGATTGTGGGAAGGTAGGCACATAAATGTCCTGTTTGTGGAGCTGTGAATCATCCACTAGTTAGTGAATTAGTCCAGCATTCTGGAAAATGTATCCCCAAAATCACTAAACCATATCGACCCTTTTACTGACTCCATTAAAGTTGATGATAAAGGGAAAAAGGCTCATTAAAAATATTAATAACATTAGAAGTATAACTTTCCAATGTAGCAAAGAATTAGAAACAAAGTGAGTACCCATCAGCTGGGAAAAGACTGAACAAATTGTGGTATATAAATATAATGAAATATTATTGTTCCATAAGAAACAATATGAAGGATTCATAGAAACTTTAGAAGACATGTTTGAAGTGATATAGAGTAAAACCAAAAGAATTAGAACAATTTACACAGTGACCCAAAATAATATAAACAAACAACAACAACAACAACAAAACAACTTTGAAAGACTTAAGAACTCCAAGCAAAACAGTGACCCATCATGACATTAAAAGACTGCTGAAATGTATCTCCTGCATCTTGGTATAGGGGTTAGAGGTGAAGAATGAGACTTTTTCCGACCTAATGTGTTGTTTTCCTTGATTATACTTAGTTCTTACAGGTCTGAGGGAGTAGAAGAGTAATTTGGTAGTGTTGGAAGGAAGGAAAAGGGAGGGAAAGGAGGAAAAAAGAAGGGAGAAAAGGAACAAGGAAGACAGGAAAACATTAAAAATAGATTCATACACAATCAATATATCAATAAGCATTTATTATAGGAATATGCTGCGTTGGACACATCACTAATCACTGGAGACAGGTACAAAAAAATAAGATAATCCATTCCTAAAGAGTTTAAATTCTCTTTTAGAAAACTTTTAAATTTTATCCTGAACTAACAACAAGCAAAGTATCTCCATATATAAAGTACAAGAAAAAAGATTGTACCACACTCACATTTTAATCTTTTTTGTTCTTTATGTATTGAAATGTTTGTTAATTTCATGATAAAAATTAAATTTATGTAAAAAGTGCTCATTTGCAAATATGCAGCAGAATGAAACTTATCCCTCCCACCCCATCCCCTTTTGTTCATATCTTTCTATGTTTAGAATGTTTCCTCTCCTCTACTCCATCTCTTGAATCTCTAGTTACTTTATAAAGCCCAACATAAAATGCCACCTTCCCCATCTCCCGCCTATCTCAACCTCCCATGGCACTTTATGTTTTTCTAATATAATTATACATTTTGGAGGGACCAGAACTGTGATTTCACTGATGCACGGAACTCCCAGTGAGGAAATTCTACCAATTTGGATCTATACTTTCTCTGCAAGTTAAAATCTAAGAGAAATATCTGCAACACGGAAGATTTGCTCAGCATCACACAACTAGGATATGTTAGAAAAGGGACTTCCACCCGGCTAGCTTGACTCTGAGATCATATGTCAAGCTGCCTTGTCATGCATTACTGCTATACATCTTATTCTGTTACCAGATTAAGATGCATTTGTACAAGGACTGGCTCTTTTTAAAGCTTTGTATCTCCCCTGAAGTCCTAGGCTCAGTGCTTTGCATGTATGTTGTATGTGCTAAGGACCTGTGATTTTGTGAGTGTGGGACACCACCCCTCCCCCATCAACCTAATGCATACAGGTCTCAAGGACACGATAAATGTAGTCTCGAAAAGTAGCACTAGCATATTTTTCTAGTGGAATGCAGACTAATGGAAGAAATGAACTGTCTCATTTTTGTATCTTTCAAGCACCTAGCACAGTGCCTGGAAATAATAGGATAACCAAGTTCCACAGGACCAATGATAAAGAATGCTGTGGACCCCCTGATGCAGAATGAGGCATTCATCTTTGGACATGGCTGATGTACTAATTTATTTGGCCCAATACCTTATACCTACACACACATACACAAAGACACACACAAAGACACACACACACACACACAAAGACACACACACACACACTTACAATATCCTTTTTTTAATGGAAAGATAACAAAAAATAAATGCTAAATGAAGGAAAAAATAAAGGAAGTGTATATTTTTGCTGATTGATCAGACAGCTGCCTAAAGTTCAGCAAAATCAAATGACTTGCCCAGTCACCAAGCTAATAAGTATCAGAGGCAAGCTAAGGACTAGATCTTTCTGACTCTAAGTCCAACACTATATCTCCTATGCCATATCAAGCCCCTTTTTCTTATAGTAAGTAGAATGCATGGTAGACACTTGCTGTTTCCTTGCTGAGATGACTTTGGACAGGATCATTGCTTTGGCAAAGAGATTTCTCCATAATTTATTGCCTTCATGTGCCTAAAGAGGTAACAAAGGAATGAGTTAACCTTTGGTAAACCTTGACTTCAGGCCCTTATTTTAGCCAACATCTCTTTTTTCTCTTAAGTGCCAGAGTGAATGAAGGAGTCATAAGGGTAGAGGTTAGAAAAGTGTGATAAACCTTGACTTGTTGCCTTGAAAGCCTAAATTTGCTGGTTTGAATATTGTTTTTAGGGAAAAAAATTCTTTTTGTTAGATAAAGCTCAAGTTTTGGTACTTACCACTTAATCACACTCAAGAAAAAAGGCAAAGCATTGGCGTAGAGAATGGGAACAGACAAAAACTTTATGAACTTTAGGAAAAAAGGAAGGAAACGAGAATTTGTCTACTAGGTGGCAGGAACTATGCTAAGTGCTTTACAATGATCTCATTTGATCCTCAGAACAACCTTGAGAGGTAAGTTCCATTATCTCCATTTTACATACTAGGAAACTGAAGCATACAGAGGGTAAGTGACTTGTCCAGAGTCATACAGCTAGTGATTGTCTGAGGTCACATTTGAACTCAGGTCTTCTTGACTCCAGGTTTAACACTCTATCCATCTGGTCATCTAGCTACCTTTACTTAAGGCTTTTAAAAAAAAATGAAACAAAAATACAGGTAGACATAACAGGTTCTATTCAAGAAGAAAGTTCAAACCCACACTTTCTTTTGAATAGCTGTAGTGATTCAAAGTCTGTCCCAGGAGATTGAGTTAAATTTTTGGAAAGAGTCAAAGGCTTTTCAAATCTAAGTCTGATGAATAAGGTGATCAAGCTGGACGCTGACATTTTGTTGAATGAATGAGTGAATGAGCTTATGACGAAAAACTGATGTGACTAAGAAATATGAAATTGCTTGTCTCAAGGGGCTTGTAAACTAAACAACACTGAACATGGAGTCAAAGGACCTGGGTCCAAATTTTGGCTCTTCCTTCTACTACCTGCATGGTAGTAGACCTGGGAAAGTCACTTGATTTCTCTCAATCTTAGTTTCCTCATCTGTTAAATGAGATTTTTAAAAATAGCTCCTACCTCATGGAGTTGTTGTGATGACAAAGATGAGATCATGTCTACAAAGTGGTTTACAAACTTTAAAATGTTATGGATACTGTTATTAGAAACTAGCACCACAATCTTATTCTGATGCATCATCATGGTATTCAATGGTGACCTTGGGTTCTTGAAGGCTTTACCCTGAGATCATCAGTGTGTGGGTACAATGACACACCGTCTCTATTGCCCAGGGACCAACAAAACTAAATCCAGAAAAGCTTGTCACCAAGTTGGTTTCAGGGAGATGATATTTTTAGCCACAGAAACTCTTGCAGTCCATCTACTATCTTTATAGAGGTGTGAGACAGCATATTTCATTGAGGCAGCTAGTTGACACAGGGTGTTGAGCTGGGAGTACAGAAGAGATGAGTGTAAATTCTAACGGTAATCTAATGTTCCTTCTAGCTCTCAATATATAATCCCATGAATTTCTGTTCCTCAAAGTCTTATGTATTAGAGCAGAAAAGAGATCAGCCCTGGATTAGTCCCACCATCTTCCTCCTCTAATCATATGAGATGCTTGATGCAGTTGGTAGAAGTTTCACAGCAGTGCTAATGGGACCCATTACAAATTAATGTCATCTAACTTCAATCAGGTCCTCCTTTCAGTAAGGAAGCCCTTTTATTCCTCCCTATCTCATTCCCTACAGAAATTATTCTAAACTTTCTCTTCCCCTGAAAGTGGCTGCCATCTCCCCTCCCCCACTCAGCTGAGGACCTCGCCTCTTACTTTAATGAGAAAATCCACTCTCCCCTTCTCTTTAACTCAAAACCTTTTGACATCATCTGCTACCCTTTGTTGAAGAGGCAGACCTTCTGCTATCCCCTCTGAAAGTGCACTTGATTTTACCCCCTCCTATCTTCTCCAGCAGAATGCATTCTCAGTCATGCCCTTTTTCTCTAATCTTCATCTTCTCCCTATCTAATGGTTTTCCTACTGACTTCAAACATGCCCAAGTCTCCCCAATCCTTGAAAAATCTTTACTAGATCCTATAATTCCCTCAAACTTCCTCACTATATTGTACTAGAAATGCTAGCTTTAGCAATAAGAGAAGAAAAAGAAATTGAAGGAATTAGAATAGGCAAAGAAGAAACACTCTTTGCAGGTGATGTGATGGTGTCCTTAGGGAATCAAGTAAAAAAAAACTAATTGAAATAATAAAAAAAAGTCGCAGGATATAAAATAAATCCACATAAATCATCAGCATTTTCTACATATTACTAACAAATCCCAACAGCAAGAGATAAAAATAGAAGTTCCATTTAAAGTTACTTTAGACATTATAAAATATTTGGAGTCTGCCTGCCAAAACAAATCCAGGAACACAATTACAAAATACTTTTCATACAAATAAAATCAGATCTAAATAATCGGAAAAATATCAGTTGCTCGTGGGTAGGCCGAGCTAACATAACAAAAGTGACAATTGTACCTAAAATCATTTACTTATTCAATGCCATACCAATCATGCTATCAAAAAAATTATCATGTAGAGCTAGAAAAAATAATAGCAAAATTCATCTGGAAGAACAAAAGACCCAGACTATCAAGGAAGTTAATGAAAAGAATTGCAAGGGAAGGTGGCCTAGCTCTACCAGATCTTAAATTGTATTATAAAATACAAAACTACTTGGTACTAGCTAAGAAATAGAAAGGTGGATCAGTGGAATAGGTTAGGCACCTAAGACACAATAGTTAAAGACTATAGTTATCTACTGTTTGATAAATCCAGACTCCAGCTTCTGGGATAAAAACTCACTATTTAACAAAAACAAATGGGAAAACTGGAAAATAGTATGGTAGAAATCAGGCATAGACCAACATCTTACACTCCACACCAAGATAAAGTCAAAATGAGCATACAATTTAAATATAAAGGTTGATACTATAAGCAAACTAGGAGAGCAAGAAATAGTTTACCTGTCAGATCTATGGAGAAGGGAAGAATTTATGAACAAAGAAGAGATAGAGAACATTATGAATTATTCCATGACAAAATGGATACATTTGATTACATTAAATTGAAAAGATTTTGCACAAAGAAAGCCAATGTAACCAAGATTAATAAATGCTTTTTCATTCATTCACTCCATTTTTACAGTCAGTGTCTTTGATAAAGGTCTCATTTCTAAAATATATAGAGAACTGAGCTAAATTTATAAAAATACAAGTCATTCCCCAATTGACAAATGGTCGAAGGATATGAACAGGCAGTTTTCAGATGAAGAAATTAAAGCTATCTATAGCCTTATGAAGAAATGCTCCAAAATACTAGTGATTAGAGCAAAACAACTCTTCGGTACCACATCACACCTATCAGATTGGCTAACATGACAAAACAAGAAAATGATAAATGTTGGAGAAGATGTAGGGAAAATGGGCATTGTTGGTGGAGTTGTGAACTGATCCAGCCATTCCAGAGGGTAATTTGGAACTATGCCCAAAGGCTACAATATTGTGCTACCCTTTGATCCAGCATTACTGCTTTTTGGTCTGTATCCCAAAGAGACCATAAAAATAGAAAAAGGACCCACATGTACAAAAATAGCAGATCTTTTCATCATGGCCAAGAACTGGAAAATTGAGGTGATGCCCATCAACTGGGGAATGGCCAAACAAGTTGTGGCATATGAATGTAATGTAATATTATTGTGCTATAAGAAATGATGAGCAGCCAGATTTCAGAAAAACCTGGAAAGACATATATGAACTGATGCTGAGTGAAATGGGCAGAATCAGGAGAACATTGTATACAGTAAGAGCCACATTATGCAATGACTAATTTTCATAGACTTGGCTCTTCTTAGCAATGCGAAAATCTAAGACAACTTTAAAAGACTCAAGATGGAAAATGCCCAGAGAAAGAACTATGGAGTCTGAATGCAGATTGAAGCATAGTGTTTGCCCTTTTTTTTTGTTATTTTGTCCTGTTTCTTCTTTCTCATGGTTTCTCCCATTGTTCCTAATTTTTCTTTACAACATGACTGATGTGAAAATACGTTTAATATGAACGTATATGTAGAGCCTATATCAGATTGCATGTTGTCTGGGGGGCAGGGGAGGGACAGGGAGACAATTTAAAGCTGAAAAGCTTATGGAAATGAATGTTGAAAACTAAAATTTATTAGTTACATATATAATTGATTATTTATATATATATATCGATTACAATAGATTAGATAATTTTATTTTTAAAAATATAATATAGTATATATTATATGTTATATATATATATATATTATATATAAATAATTTTTTTAAAGAAAACACCACTTTGGACCTAAGTGCAGTGAGTGAAATAACATCAAGCAAGTATTTGGCAAACTGGGAAATGCTATATGAAGCATAAGGACAGTTCTGTGGGGAGCCACAAGAATAACCTGAGCCAAGGTAGCCAGGGCAAGCCTTCAGAACCAAAGAGAAAGGAATTACAACAGAAGAAGGGATCTCAGGTTAAGTGAAGCTGGCAGGGCCTTGTCTGTCCAGAAGGCTCAGGTGCTCCTGGTAGCACCAATTGCTTCAGATAAACACAACACAGGGACCCCGGATAACACCACCAAGGTCCTCTAAGGCTCCAACCACATTATCAAAGCTGAAACAAAAGCTTCTCTTCCTTTGTGGAAGGAGACAAATGAGATTTTCTTCCTTCCTTCCACCCCTCCCTTCCTTCCTTCCATCCTTCCTTTTTCTTTTTGTCTTCCTTATTCTTTTCTCTCTTTCTTTCACTAGCACAAGTTTCTATTTTAGGGACAAGATGTTAATCTGGTAGAAATGTGTCATTTCTTACTCCATCTACTTGAAATTCATAGCATTTTATCAAATGGGCACAGGGTCAATCAATAAATAATTTACTAAGCATGGACTATGGGTCATGCTCTGTGCTAAGTCATGAGGAACCAAAGGCAAAAACAGGGCCCCTGCATTCAAGGAACTCACAATCCAATGGAAGAAGGCAGACATCACACACCCTTATGAACTTAACCTTTGCCATGGAGAATAATCAGGGCAAGAGCAGCAGTAGGAACCCTCCCCCTGACAGAACTTAAAAATTAAAAAAAAACCCTGAAGGATGGACTGATCACAAAAATATAAATACTCATACAAGCCAACCAAGTGCATTGAATTGAGATAATTCTTTTTCTCATTCAATCTCCAGTTGACACCTGGTAGCAGTTGTTAATCCTTTGTTTTCAAAGGGGAGCAATAATATCATGGGATGACATGTTGACTCTCGTGAGTTGGATTGAAGCAAGGGAGAATTGCACAGTCATCAGATTCGCTCTCCCTTCCAGAGTCATAGAAGTCCAGTGGCAAGACAAAAGTCAGGACAACTGGTGATGACCTGGGATATAGAGAATGACCAAAGGCTCCAAGGCCCCTGCTTCAGCCTCCTTCATAGCTGCTGGAATAAATTCTCATCGGCCTGTTCCACCAGGTGAGGTCTTCTCATAGTGGGGGTAGCCACTTTCCTAACTCACCTATGGATCTGTTATCACCCTCACCCTGCTTTAGCCCATCTGCCAAGACATTTTACCAGAGTGTGGCCGTTGTTCGTGCTAGAGTTTCTTGGAGCCACAGGTGCTGACCTATTGAAGCCCAGCATTCAAATACAATCCTTTACCACCCTTGTCTCTCCTTGAATTTTGTTTTAATGTTTGGATTGGAGTCAACTTCTTCAGACCCCCCACACCCTATCCTTTAACTCCATTTTGTCTAACTCTTGGACTTAACTTGTTCACACTGAAGATTTGACCCCCAACTGAGCAATGATTTCTCAGCCAAAGCCCCATTCCCCACTCCCCAAATTGGAAAGTTTCAATCAGATCCTCGCACACCTCCACCATGAAAGACCTTGATTGTCCTGACCCTGGTCTCACTATGAAGTCCTAGGTAAGTGCTGTCCAAAGGAAAATATTCCTTGACATCTAAAAAAAAATTTAAATTAGTGGTGAAATTTTCTGACACTCAACTTCACAAAGATGGAATCATGTATTTTGTCAATTAGGGAGGGTCGTAATGGTGAAACAATTGTTAGTCAACACATTTAATTATGACAGATATTGAGGCTTTGTAATAGAATAGAAAGAGTACCAGATATAGAATCTGCTGCCTTGAATTCAAATCCTGGCCCTTCCATTTACTGCCTTGTGTAAAATATTTCGCTTCTCTAGACTTCAGTTACCTGAACTTTTGCTATTTAAGGTAAAGATTCCTAGGACTATAATTCATTATTGTTTTGAGCTTTGATTACATGGAGAGTTTTCTGAATCATCATGAAGCTAATCATAAAATATTGCATGGCTGCAGTCTGAGAACTTCTAAAGGTAGATGTCTGTGCTTGGGAAATGTTTTGGGGACAATTACAGACAAAGCCTAGGTAGGATAATCCTGACTATATTTCCACATTCTGCTGTTTCCTTGCTGAAAAGGAAATTTCTCCACCTGTTCAATCCTAAACCTTGCCTTTAATGTCTTCTGACTATATAATAGGCTAGCAGATATGACTCATGCTTGCAATCAAATTTCAGAGCTAAGGGAATATTTCCCTCTGTTCAGATATATGACATTGTTATAACTATGTACTTCTTTGCACGTAGAGTTAGCGTAGATGAAAGAGACCCTTTGTCTCACATTGATATGACCCTTTTTAGGTCATTCAGTCATACTCAAGAAAAACACAAGAATGCCACAAGAAGAGACAATGACAAAGGGCATATTAACTTGAAATGAAAATTTGAGGTCAAGTAACAAACTTGACAATTTTGTGGACAACTAATATATTCCATTTCTTTGTAGACTTGCCCAATTCAGCCCATCCATCCATATATACAAATATAAATACTTGCAAAAATACCTGTGTGTGTGTGTCTGTGTGTGTATCAAAGTGTGTGAGTGTATATATAACTTATCTATATAGGACTAATCCTAGAATAGGCCCAGTGGTCATTGGAAACAACAAGGGTTTTCCAACTGCCTGCCATCTCTCCCTTCCCTGGCCACCACATTGAAAGGACAACTGACCTAATCTGTTCTGGTTTCTGAGCATTTGAATGGTAGTAAGGTTGGCCTAGGGGTGGAGCATGAGGAGCTGCCAGAAAGGAAGGAGCTAAGCTTTGGAAAAAGATGAGAATGCAAATTTCTTAGCCCTTGTTTGAATTCCTTGAATTTTATGCATAGTTGTAGATAGAGATCCAGCCAGTGATGTAATGTGGCCATGTAAATTGGCATGTACGTAAGTTTATTTGGATTAGCTAATGAAGTTTTTATTAGACCACCGAAAACCGCTGAGAGAGTACTAAGCTTCCCTACACTGCTATCTTTGGACCCATACTGTGGGGACTGGGTCCAAAGTGGAGGTGAGCCCATGGTAAAAGAAAGGGCTTCTGATGCCTTCACTCTCAAACCTGCTGGGATAAGGAAGCCCTGTCTACCTTGGGTCTGTCTGCACCCACTTCCCTGTCACCTGAGTTCTAGTCAATGTGAGGCCCTGTGGTAGCCCTTTTTAATACCTGGAGGGTTTCATCCCGTGACATCAATTCAAACATGTCTTAGCACTCATGAAAGTGTCCATACATATCCATGCCAGGTCTCTAGGCCTATAATTTGACTTGCCATTGCTTTTACAGGGAGACTTTTGTCCAGAAAATGGATACTAACAGTTGAACAACACAGCAAGTTTCACAAAGCTCTGCCCAGCTTAGCTCTCAGAACGCACCTTGGGGCATCTGTCTTGGGGACCTCCTGACAATTTGAACCTAAATCTGTACCAACCATAGTAACAGTCACTTTCACAGCCTAAGACAAGATAAAAATCAGCTGTCTCACCCTACTGAGAGAAGAACGGGTTTATGAATTGAAGATATAGTGTTTCTTGGGGATGGTTTGTACCAGTGAAGGAATGACTACCAGGTTGCACAAAACATCTTGGAACAACCTGGAAGACTAAGTAACAAGTGCACAGAGTAAGAACTTTCCTTTCAGTACTGAACACCACGTTCATTATAGACATCTACAAGTACATTGCAAGCTGAGTCTTTGCTTTATAAAGGAATGATCCCTGCTTTCTTTCCATGTGTTGCCTTAGGAGTCAATTTCAAAACTGGTTTTGAAGAAACAGTGAGTTACCCTGCCTTTTCTTTACCAGACCCTGGTTGGGGGAGATGGGATAGTGAGACAGCTACAGGAAGCAGAGCCCCTTCCAGGCAAAGAAACCCTCAGGGAATCCAAAGCAGGCAACTTGGAGTTTATCTTGTAGGTTATGGAGGCACCAGCTTTCCTCTTCTGGAGAAAGCCTAATGGGGAAGCCTAAGCAGACACTGGGAGGCCTCAGGTTTATTTCCCCAGCCTAGTATGTCCCAGATTGTTGTGTATGTCCTTTGTTCTCAAAGGACCATGATATCAGGCAGATGGACACTTGACTTGCAGTGAACTTTGATTTAAGGGAGGGAGGGCTGTGCAAGGTCACCAGGCTCACTTTCTCCCCCAGAGCCAGATGAGTCTAGTGGCCAGATGTTCAACAGGATGACTAGAGATGGCCCAGGATGCAGTGGAAGACCCTGATCCTTTTAGGCTAAGGTCTTTTCAGGTTCTCATTTTGAGTGAGATAATGCCCATTCAGTGAATAGGCCTCTTTAAGTACTTGCTCAATAGATGGCCCCTTTAATAAAAATTTTTAAAAATCAAACTGGGTGGAGTCCTGATCCTTGAGTTTGAGGGTTTTGCCCAGTAAGAGCCTGAGGCCACATTTGAACTCAGGACTTCCTGACTCAAAGCATGGCTTGGCCAAGCAATACTCACTGCTGACTGTAGGCTTCTACTTGGAGCTTCTGGATAAACTGCTCCTTGGCCTGCAGCTCCTTCTTCACCTCACTCAGATCCAAGGCCACAGCCCCAGAATGCTGGTGGTTGTGTCAGGCACTGACTTTGGCTGCTGCCAGCTATGGCAAGGGAAGGCAAGAGGCAGGCCAAGAAACCTATTAAGGTGCATTTTCTGTGAAATAAATAGGCATTTAAGCAGACCTTTTTCTTTTTGTGTAGACAAAAAGCCTTTGAAATCATACTCCTTGAAGGAGGCTGAGAAATGGCTTTGCCATTCCCATCTCTGTATCACAATTTCTAGGTCTGGCAGATGCCAAGCCCACAGAGCCCTGTGGGGAGCCAGGTCTGAGATTCAGAGGCAGCAGAAGCTGGCATGGCTACCCACATACAGCTGAGCACACACGTACCTGCTCCTTGAGACTCCATATACTTTGGCCTTCTCCTTCTCAAATGACTTTTTTTATCTCCTAATTTTCCTCCTCTTTGTGCTCTAGAACTATCTGGACCTAGAACACAGGAGTGAAGTGGGGTGGTAGTCTGTCCTTTCAAGTGCTTGGGGCATCACCGTCAGTGTAAAAACCAGAGCCGTGGGCAGCTGAGGGGAGTGACACAGCAGGAGACCTCAGGGTGGAGATTGTATGCTCTCCCTGGCACCGGCTCCCAGCAGGACCCTGGACACTCCGATGTGCTAATGAAAGACACAGTGTTTTTCATCTGCTTTCCCAGAAACTCTATAAAATTGACCTACCTAGTTTGCAGGAAGGAGAGTCTTTACTACTCTGGCTTAGCCTTCTCAAGTCCCTGCTGGACTTCCCGGCCAGGGTCTGATAAATGAAGTATGATCTTTACCATAGGGAATTTCTAAAGAAAGAGGCTAAGAAATGACCCTCAGGGATGACCAACACAATAACAACCTCTCCTTTTTAAGCAAATATAAAAAACAAAGCAAAACAATCTGTGAGTCATGTTGATTTGACCCTAGGGAATAAAGCTGCGCCTTCAGAAAAAAATTTTGAGTGAAATTACCATTTATATTATAGCCTTATGAAACAAGGAGAAATATTCTCCTTTCCACTGTGGAAATTCTGTCTCAATAAGGACAGACAGGAAGAAACAGTCATTCTGCTTGTGGCTGGCTGGCTGCCAAATTCTTCCACTCCAAACTGTTCATAAAGAAAGATGTGTTTTGACATAAGCATCACTGAGGACCAAGGCACTAGCACAAGGCTCCAAATACCTGCAGGTTCAGCTGCGCTAAATCTCTCCCTCTTGGCTGTAGAATACTGTTGTGCTCTCATAGGGCTGCACTGGACAGTGCCAGACCAGTCAGCTTTCCCTGCTCATGTTCCAGTCCACCAGACAACTTCTGATTCAGCTCTTCAAGATGCTTTATCTTCCTCCTAAAGACTCTAGATTCTTGGTGCTGTGGGAAAATCATCATAATGATGAGCTGGTTGTGCACGTCAGTAAGTAAAATATTCTGGTTCAGTGCTTCCTGCTTCACGGGACACATGGCAACAAACATTCAACATGTCTGCTTCCTTTGAGCAAGGGCAGTTTGAAGGGGCAGCAGCTGTTTTGGTCACTTACATAAGTTTCATATGTAATACAAACACTTTAAGACATTTCCGTAGAAGCTTGGTTCAGAAGGGGTTTAACTCAAACCATGTACATTTTAATAAGGTAACAAATAAAACCATGGGGCCCAAACTTTGTATTCGATTGGTGAAAGATCGTGAAGAGTTCTGAAATCTGGAAAAGGACAACTCCTTCCAAAGGAGGGGCCTGTACTATGTTTTACTAAACATGACCACCATATTAAAAAGCAGGCACAATCTTCTCCTCATGGTTCCTGTGACAGCAATGGGGCAGCAGAGACGCTGAACCATATGGATCACCGCAAGAAAGTGTATCCTAACTAAGAAAGCTATGGGGCATCTAAATGGCAGTTTAGAACCTGTGATATATAAACAATTAAAGAGAAAATCTATGCCCACAACTGAAGATTCCTTTTGTCTGAGTCCCTAATTGATCCACTAATAAGTTCTCTAAAGGAAAAAAAAACTACATCTTTCTAATAAGTCAGATTAGAGCTGGAAGGAACCTGAAAAATCACATGACCCACCACCCTCCTTTCACAAAAAAAGATGCTAAGATCTGGTGGGAGGGGAGGGTGGAAAAGGGCAATTGATGCTCTTCCCCCTACAGCTGCACTTTGATCCCACACCTCCACGTGGGAGAGAGAGATTGCCTGCATTTAGAGCTTGCTCATTGACTCCATCTGAGACTTGGACTCTAAGTTTGCTTAATTCTGCCTCTGAGGATTCTTTGGCAGTGAGGTCTGCCTGGAGACAGTGGCTCAGGATGCTGACTGCTTTCTCACAGGCTTTGGGCTGGGCCTTCATCTCTTTCTGGGTGCTGGTCAGGTCTGAAGCCAGTCCATTCATCTTTTCCTTTTTTTCTATAAAGACCCTGGAGCACAGTAAAGAAGAAAAAAGAAAAAAGAAAAAATCTGAGCCTAAAAACCATCAATATCGAAAGGAAGTAAAATGTTTAACTTCATATAGTCTCAGAGCTTGGAAGGTACCTCAGCTGGCCTCTGGAGCTAACTCATGTTACAATATGATCCAGCTCTAGTCTCAGGGAGGAAGTGACAAAGAGTGACTCATTAAACCAAGTCCAAGACATGTAATGTTTTCCAGGGTTACAACTGGCATTTTCCTCTTCTCAGAGTTCTTTGGGAAGGGTCCTAGGAAATTAGGGGAAAACTCCCTCCCCTTACAAACCAAAATGAAATCTGTTCTTTCTTTGCCTCTGAATCACAGTAATAAGTCAATTCATATTCCATGACAGCATGGAGAGACTGTTTGGTGTCATTCAAAGATGATGGAAGCAATGTATCTAATACAGAAATAAATTTGGCATGATTTCACATGTGTAATTGATATCACATTTCTTGTCTGTTATATGGATGGAGAAGTGGGAGGGAGAAAATTCAGAAATCAAAATTTAAAACATAAGTTAAAGGTTAAAAATGTTGAAAAAATAAACGTTAAATGTTCAAAAATAAAATAATAAATTTATTAAGGAAATAATTTACAAAAAGAAAGAACAAATATGGGGCGAGGTCCCCTTATTCCATTCCAAGCATCCCTCATGGACAGTATAAAATGGGTTGGCCAAGTCAATTGCCCTTTTTGGTCCTCAACTAAAAGGGATTGGAGAGATGAAACCTAAGGTTACTTCTCACTCTGACATTCTCTGATGAAAAAGCATGATTTGAGGGGCGGCTAGGTGGCGCAGTGAGTAGAGTGCCAGCCCTGGAGTCAGAAGGACCTGAGTTCGGATCTAGCCTCAGAACACATACAAACAAACAAAAATAACCTAGCCGTGTGACCTTGGGCAAGTTACTTAACCCCAGTTGCCCTCCAAAAAGAAAAAAAAAAAAGCATGGTTTGAAATAAAAAAGATGATGTCTGGGTGGCTGAGCTTAACCTTCTGCCATTTCTACCTGCAGGTTATGGTCTGCCATTTGGTGAAACAGAACCGTTACCCCAAGACAGGGCACAAACAGTATTTTTCCAAGATGAACTCAACTTTACATGTACTAGGGAAGCTTCTGATTTACAAGGGCTATGAATTAATTCCTTTTGTAGAGTTGTGGAACCTTTCACAGTGGAAGGAACAAATCCCCAGTCTGTCCAATCTGCCAACCTAGAATAATCCACCTTGGGTTTGTTGTTTTGTTTTGTATTTTTTTTAAGGCTGACCATGCCCACACTGCCTGTTGACAAAAAGGTACCAATGCAGAGTGTAATAATACAAAAATGCCAGTTTGATTTTAGATTTTCAGCATATTCTGAGCAGAAGACCAAGTTAAATGTTTTGTGGGCTTGTAAAGTTTTTTACTTGTTCACAAGGTCATGTATATATTTAATAAGAATGAGAAGAAACTTGATGCCTATACAATTAAAGGGAAGAAGCCCAAGAACTGTTAAAAGTGCCTACAAAAAGTTTCAAAAAATAAACCTAGAGAAAGACATATTCTCTTTCATAGATTTTTAAAAAATATATTATTTATTTACTTTTAGTTTAAAACATTCAGTTCCACAATCTCTTGAGTTCCAAATTTTCTTCCCCTCCCTCCCCATGGAGTCATGCAATGCAATATAGGTTCTACAAATACCTGCACATTAAACATTAGTAAAATTATAAGGAAGAATTATAACCAATGGAATGGAATAAACAATGGAACAAAACAAAATAAAAAAGAGAGAGAGCAAGGAATTTGCTTCAATCTGCATTCAGATTCCATAATTCTTTCTCTGGATGTGAATATCTCTTTCCATCATGAGTCTCTTGGAGTTGTCTTATAACCTTGCATTACTGACAGTGTGGAGAGCCAAAGTACTTGATCCAGCACTCAGATAATTCCTGGGTGGTCTGCTCCAAAAAAAAAAAAAGAGAGAGAGAGATTTTTGGTGATAGCAGCTTCTGCTTTGAAGCCAGGTCCTAAAAGTATTCCTTTGAGATGCGGCTGGCCACATAAGGAATTGCCTCACAGCAGATCAAAGGCTTTACCCTAAGATTTTAGTCACCGAGGTGCTAACTCCTTATCTAAATTATTTATTCTGTGCTGTTTCCAGGATATGACAGACTATCTAAAACCTCCTGCACTAAATAATGATAAGAAAACTTGAGTCCTACTTCTTTGTCTCATTGGTCTATAAAAACCTTGTTCAAAGATTCGATAAATGGAGTTCTTCCTTGAGTGACCCACATGGCCTGGGTCATTCTCTTTCACATCTCTGACCTCGCTTAGTGTGGGACACTGAGCTGCTTGCCGCATGAGAGGAGCCCAGTCTCTCAAAGTTAGTCATCACAGATACAATGCGTCCATCAGGAGCTTTTTGGTTCCTCTCTTTGTATGCCCAGCACTTAACATGGTTTTTGGCACATGATAAGCTCATACTAAATACTAGGAATCTGCCACAAAAGTGCTATGGGGATAAGAAGCAGATGTCAGAGAAACCCCTGGAGTCCCCCTTCCTCTTTAAAAAGTCGTGCTTATCTCTAGGAACATCACCAACAGCTGTAGCTCATCCCATTGATCTCCTCCCATTTCTTTTGGGAAGATGCTATATTCTTGCACCTGTGCCACTGTGCGTCAGCTATGAAAATGAAATAAAGAATTTTGCAAAAGTGGAACTGTGACCAAATAGAGAATCATGTGCAAATATAATGCCCAAAATTTTCCCTCTCCAGCCACCAGAAATAGAAAGATACGTTAATTTTAAAACGAAATCTATTTTCATTAGAAAATGGAAATACTTCCTATCTTTCTTCTAGTTCTTTTTTCCGATTTATTTCTTTATTTTTAGTTTTCAACATTCATTTCCACAAGATTTTGAGTTACAAATTTTCTCCCCATCTTTCCCCTACCTCTCACCCCAAGATATTGAGCCTATTGAATACCCCTTCTCCCAATCTGTTCTCTCTTATATCCTCCCCCATCACCCCCCTAACTTTCTAGTAGGGCAAGATGGATTTCTAAACCCCATTACATGTTTATCGTATTTCCCAGTTGCATGTAAAAAAAAAAAACCAATTTTTTTAACATTTGTTTTTAAAACTTTGATTTCCAAATTCTTTCCCTCCTTCCTTCCTCACCCACCCCCACTGGGAAGACAAGTAATACAGTATAGGCTATACATGTGTAGTTACGCAAAACGTTCTCATAGTAGTTATATTGTGAAAGACTGACTCTAATTCCCTCCATCCTATCCCCCCCCACTTATCCTATTTTCTCCTTTGACCCTGTTCCTTTTCAAAAGTGTGTGCTTCTAACTACCCTCTCCCCCAATCTGCCCTCCCTTCTATCCTCCCCCCTCTTATCCCGTTCCCCCCTACTTTCCTGTAGGGTGAGATACCCAACTCAGTGTGGATGTTATTCCCTCCTGAAGCCAGCTTCAATGAGAGTAAGGTTGTACCATTCCCTCTTACCTTCCTGTTCTTCCTGTTCTTCCCCTCCATTGTAACAGTTTTCTCTTGCCTCTTTTATATCTTTCATGGACTTTTATATATGAGGAGATGTAACAAGGACACAGAACAAGAAGCTTTGTATGATATGAGATTTTATACTTATGGAAGAAAGATTTCATACATGAGAGCAGAGAATCATCAAAGCACCAAAGCATGTATATATGTCCTGCATTTCCACACATAGATGACTACACATAAATACCTTGATATCTATATGTATCTGTAGATAGGCAGAGGTATCTGACCCTATATAGGTGTATCAATTAAGGAGAAAGTGCTTCTGATGAAACCACCCACGAACACAAGCATGTGCTTATCCAAACTTCTGTGTGTGCATCCCCCAGGCAGCAGGCACTGCTCGGCTCAGTCATCACCCCCAGGGCTCTACTTACTTTCTTGTTTCTTCTTCCCTTTTCTCTACTTGTTTTTTCAACAGTTCATCCACCCCTGAGAGATGCCATTTGTTCTCTAGCAGACTGCAAAGATGGAAAATGAGAGAGATGGATAAACACTGTGAGAGGTTTGGAAATGAACCATCTTTCAGCCTGCTCCGTGGCCTTTTTTGTTTTGTTTTTGGCTTTTTGGAGGGGGGAAGGTAGGGCAGTTGGGGTTAAGTGACTTGCCCAAGGTCATATGGCTAGTTTTTGTGTTAAGTGTCTGAGGCCAGATTTGAACTCAGGTCGCAGATGCTCTTTTGACAGGGATCTGCTTACTGGGGTGACCGTTGTGACTCCACGTACACTGGATGCTACGTGAGCACCTACATATAAACAGCTGACAAAACATTGTTTGGGGGCTGTCTGTTGCCTCGGGTGCTGAAGCTTTTCCCCTGTGGATACTTGCCACCTGCCCTGGTGGGAGCCCCACCCCTGAGGACCTTTTCTTAAAGTAAGAGCTTTGGAGAAGCCAAGGTGTTAGATACTTGTGGAAGGGCTCTTGGTGGCCCAAGTGATGAAGTTAGAAATCTCCATGAGATGAGACTGCCAGGACTGCCCAGGCCTGTAACTATCGCCATGTCGTCTGGTTCTGTCTACACCAGCCGGAGCCATTGTCCATCCAAGGTTGCTCATTTGCACTTGGACTTAGGACACTTCCTTTTGTACCTTGAAACGCTCCACTTCCACACACTTCTGTGCACCCTGAAGTCTGATGAATTCCTGCCTCAGATCTCTCATCTCCACATCCATTCTTTTCTTTGTGGCTTTCAGTTCTCTCATTACCTCTCATCCCTCCGGTATGCTTCCACCATCACCTACTAGCAGATACCAGGATTACAGGCTGTTCTTAGGATAGGACTTTTCTTAATTAAAAATCCTTGTTTCAATAGTATCCATGCTTAAGACTTAGAAACAACTTTTTGTAGGTGGAATTTGTAATAAATTTTGTCAATACGTTTGAAAAAACCCAAACCAAGGCTTAAAAATCTCTCTTCATGATCAGCTGAAAGGTAATGCTTCTACCTAGAGAGTATATCATCTTAATCTGAATTTTCACTTGTTACTTTCATTTGAAGGAAACCATGAGGAGCATCACACTACCTTTTGTGGAAGAAACTGTTCCTTCACTTTCTGAGACTGTTTCTCAGCGTGAGGTTTTCTTTTCTTGCTGCAGGTTTTCCACCTGGGACAGGAAATACAGACACACTCTGTTCTACCTGCCCCCAGGACCCAAGTAGACATTCAGTCCCAAGAACCACCACCCATGTTTTCATATAGCCAATAGGAAAAAGAATTTCAAAGACCACCTCTCTTTGCAGCCCCCCAGGTTCCCCCACAACCTTGAGGAATCCCAGCCCTCTCCTCCCCTTTGCCTCATCCCAGGGTGCAATCAGTAGACAATTCCTGTTCATTTGACTTCTCTCACCTAGACTATTCCATAAGCCTGCTTCTAGCCATTCTCTTCTCCAATCTCTCTTCCACAAAGCTGACAAATCAACATCTATAAAGTTTTGTTGATGTCTTTATTCGTTTCCCAATATACCCACCAATGGCCGAAGAAACTTGCTCTGTAAAAAAGAAAGTCAAGTCAATAAAACCACCCAAGCTGGTGGGCACACCTGAGAGCAGAAGGAAAGTTTCACACCTGATGTCTCCCCACCTCTCTACTGGAAGAAAGGAAGTGTTCGCACTTACAGAGGTGACTTTTCTGCCTTTGAACGCCTTGGGGTACATGACTCTGAGTGGGGTCACTGCATGCAAGGCTGGGAAGAGCTGCCAAAATCATATTTTTAACACATGGGCCATGTGATTCTCTTACATAAACATCTTAAATGGGGGCATTATTTCCATGTTTCCTGGATAAAAATCAATCAGTCCTACTACCTGGCATTCAAAACTCTCCACAGTCTCCCTCGACCACTAGCTACTCCAGGTTCTTTCTCCTCATGCTTCTTTCATTGATTTTTGCTTGCTATTAGCTGGCTCCTCAAATTCAACATTCTACTTCCGTGCCTTTACAAGGGTGACCCCATGCTGGGATGGATTCCTCCTTTTCTCTCTGTCTCTTAGATTCCTTAATGGCCTTTGAGGTGCCATTCCAGCATCTGCTACGATGACTCAAAGCCTTTCCTGCTCCCCATGGATCTTTCTTCTCAAATGACTTCACAGTTTCTTACCTGTGTACAGGCTGGATACTTCAAGCCCCCAAGTAGCGGGGAACTTCCCTTTGTTACTCTATCACTCAGACCCACATGGCGCTCAATAAGCCCTCCCAGTCACACCTGATAGTGCTATAAACCCTGAAGACAGACTGAATGCTTTCCCTGCTGCCTAACCCAGAGAGGTTTCATAGAGATGCTCTGAGACCTGAGAAAGAACTGAGGTACAATCATCAAGTCCAAACAAAGCATCAGTGAGACCGACACATTTATCATTAATAAGGGGGAGGGCATTGTTTTGAACTAGTGACTTAAATGTTCAAATCAGCCATTTCCTGCCAAAGCGCCATGTACAGGTTTCCCTCTTTTGTTCTCTAGATACACCAGTGATGTTTAAGAGATGAATCAGCAGAGCTCTGGACTGGCCCTATGGGCCATAGTTAGTCTGGCCATAGCTTCAAAGTGAACAAAATACACGAAAAGCAACCTTGGCCCATTCTGCCCCCAATCTATCCCCTCTAAAGTGCTTTTTCCTAATGCTCAAATCTAAACATATCATCCCTAATTCTGTGCCCCATACCCCCAAAACTTCAGAAGCTCCTTATTGCCTCCAGGATCAAATACAAAATGCTGTTTGGCATTCCAAGCCTTCGTGACCTGGCCCCCTCCTCCCTTTCCAGTCTTCTTACACCTTATTCCCCAACATATATTCTTTTTTTTGGTCAGTAATAATTTATTTATTTACTTTTAGTTTACAAGATTCAGTTCCACAGTCCCCTGAGTTTTAAATTTTCTCCCACTTCCTCTCCTCCCCGCCCCCACCATGGCAGCATGTAATCAAGTATAGGATCTACAAATACTTTCACATTAGACATTAGTCAGGTTGTAAGGAAGGATTGAAACCAATGGAATAAACAATGGGAAAGAGGAAACAAAATCAAATAAGAAAAAGAGAGAACGTAGTTTGCTTCAGTCTGCATTCAAACTCTGTATTTTCTAGTTCTTTCTCTGAATGTAGACATTTCCTTCCATCATGAGTCTTATAACCCTTCACTGCTGAGAAGAGTCCAGTCTATCAAAGTTACACATAATGTTGTATCTGTAATTGTGTACAAATTTGTCCTGGTTCTGCTGTTCTTCTCACTCAGCATCAGTTTGTATAAGTCTCTCCGGGTACTTATGAAGTCTGTCTACTCATTTCTTATAGCACAATAATATTCTATTACATTCATATACCACAACTTGTTCAGCCATTCCCCAATTAATGGGCAACCCCCTGATTTCCAACTCTTTGCCACCACAAAAAGAGCCGCTATAAATATTTTTGTACATACAGGTCTTCCTCCCACTTCTATGATCTCTTTGGGATAGAACCCTAGAAGTGGTATTACTGAGTTAAAGGGTATGCAATTATTTAAAGCCCTTTGGGCATAGTTCCAGATTGCTCTCCCGAATGGCTGGATCAGTTCACAATTCCATTAGTGTTCAACAATGCATTAGTGTTCCGATTTTTCCATATCCTCTCCAGCATTTGTCATTTTCCTGTTTTGTCATCTTAGCCAATCTGACTGGTGAGATGTGGTACCTCAGAGTTGTTTTGATTTGTATTTCTCTAATCAATAGTGATTTAGAGCATTTTTTCATATGTTTATAGATATTTTTAATTTCTATCTCTGAAAATTGCCTGTTCATATCCTTTGACCATTTATCAACTGGGGAGCCCAACACATATTCTTTGGTCCAGTGACTGACTTTATGGCTGTTCTAAGAACAAGACACTCCATCTCTCAGCTCTGGCCATTTTCTCTGACTATGCCCCATTCCCAGAACACTCTTCCTCCTCCACTCCACCAATGACCTCACTGTCTTTTTTTTTTTTTTTTTGCTTTTTGGAGGGCAATTGGGGTTAAGTAACTTGCCCAAGGTCACACGGCTAGGTTTTTGTTTGTTTGTGCATTAAGTGTCTGAGGCCCCATCTGAACTCGGGTCCTTCTGACTCCAGGGCCGACGCTCTACTCACTGCGCCACCTAGCCGCCCCCTCGCTGTCTTTCTTTAAGCCCCAACTAAAAACCCACCTTTGACAGGACCAGTGCTTTCCCTCTGCTAATTATTTCCTATTGATCCCGTACATTGCTTATTTGTGCATGTGTGTTTCCTTGTAGTCTTCTCCGTTAGATTAAAAGCTCCTTGAAGGCAGACACTTTTGCCTTTCTTTGTGTCCCTAGTGCACAGGGGTACAGTGACTTGCTCATAGTAGTCACTTTATTGATTATTTTCAGATAGCACGACTGCTAAGAGGAAAGCCAATGCGCCCAAAAAGAAGTAGATGCCAATGACTGGCCCATGGGCCAGAGGCCATGTGGCCCAACGAGGCAACAGAGTGACTTCCAAGGTGCCCTGGCAGTCTGCCCCTGCACTGGCCTCCACAGGTTCTACCTCTTCCTTTCAAGCCAAGCTCTGCCCCCTGGGTGCTCTAATGCTCTCTTGCCCAAGGACAATTCATATAAAGACTTTGAAAAAAAAGAAAGCATCTTTCCGAGTGAGCATCTCTCTCTGTGTCAGCTGCTCTAAGGGCTCCGAGGGGGCATCTGCGTCCACCTGCAGCTGCTGGGGGCCTGGGGCAAACCCCCCCTTGTTTTCCAGGGGTGCCTGCAGCGCCACCTCCAGGACAATCTTCTATTTCTGCAGAACCTGGAGTGGGTCATCTTTGGTGGCTGCGTCTCCATGGAGCTTCTCCATGCACAGCCTCGTGGTTCAGGGTGAGTTGTTCATGAGGTCCAGGTGCTCCTGCTGCAGGGCACGCAGCTACAGGACCCACTGATGCAGAGTCAGCTTTACCATAAGCCACCTCTACACAACACATATTTAGAGTTCACTTGTCTCTTTTCTGGGCCACTGTTTTGGTTTGTGACCATTTAATGTCATTGGAACCTCAGTAAGGGCCAGAACCCGAACTAATCAACTTAAAGAAGCCCCTCCCCCTAACAGATTACCCCCTTTGGTCTCTGAGTAAACTCAGAGAATGGCTCTTCCTGTGTCAACAAGGCAAGGGGAAGCTGGCAGAGCATTCTTCTGTTAATGCCTACCAAGGGTAAGGCACTTTAACCCAAGACACTATCTTGAATAGTAGGACTTTTCTTAACATTTTATGGACATAGACTGTGGTATGTCAGGTTCATGGGAAAGAAAACAGGGATATCCTCAGTCATAATTTCAATTGACACTTTGTCAACTCTCTCATCTTATGGTTTTTACAACCTGTTCAGTGCAGAAAATTCCTTTCTCATACTATGGTTAAACATATATGGAGATTATAAACTAGAGGCCTGAAATGGCATTGTACTAAAACGTATTTAAGCCTTCTCATTCTTTTTATCATTCAGTCAGAATTCACATTCTGGCTCCATGTGCATACATGTTCTCTAGCTTCGACTAGCTTTGAGGGAATAAACAATATGAATTTAGAGATCACCTGGCCTGTTTGCCTCTTTTAACCAAATTTTTATATCAACAGTTATGGTGCCTGTGACTTTGTATAGACCTGATGGAGCAGGAGAAAGAAACAGTCTACCTCACCAACTCTAGTGACTTGGATGGCTCGGAATTAATTTTCCTGGAGTCTTAACTTTGATGGGATCGGCTAAGTTCCTCTATTCCAAAGGACTCCCACTAGTTTGGTCGAAGTCTGCAATTCCTTTTATTACTACTTTTGAGGAGAGGACCAAATGGCATTAAATCGCTTTGGATTAATTAGGTCCCCTTTGAGGACTGATCTAGGAAAATAAGCTATGGGTCAATCAGAAACTAAAATTAGAAATCTGGCTACCAAGATCACAGCCTCTTATATGTACCAGTATGGTGAGCACAAGTATTTCCAGCACAAGTGTCAGTTAAGTAGAGATAGCCCCAGATTATCTCGGCCACCATAGGACTCTTTGGATTGGTGTAATGGAAATGCAGATTTGAAGATCTTCCCTGCCCCTAGGCCCTTTGATTGACTTAAGTGACTCTGAGAACCTTCCTTGATTTGAAAATATTCTCTGCCCCCTAATAGGATGAATGTGGTCACATGGAGCCTGTGGCAGGAGGCTTGGTTTTCAGGAATGACCACACCTTGATGCTGTGTGACTGGGCAGTAGGTCAAGAGGGTGGTTACATTCTCTGAGCCAGGAGAAGGCTATATAAACCCTGATTGGAGGCTTTGCTTTGGGGCTCACTTTGAGCAGTGTTGTGTGATTTGACCGGATGAGACTCTGGGAAGCCGTTGTTGAGAGTCCCCTGGCTTTGAAAACCCAGATGTTGATGCTTCCCTCTCTGGTAACTGTGATTTGGTATTGATGTAATGGTTGGACAGTTTGGAAGCCTGTCTGCTTGATCTGTCTGTTTCTCTGTTTTGAAATTTCTGTCTGTATACTCTGAAGTTTGGATTTTGGTATTGATAATTGTTGGACAGTTTGGAAGCCTGTTTGATCTGTCTGTATGCTCTGAAGTTTGGGGTGCTGACCTTTTCCCCCTGAACCAAGTAATATAAGTTTGTTTGATTAAAGTAAGCTTGTTAACCCATTTTGAGTTGCTTTCCTTTTGAAAAGCAGATCTAAGAACCTGTATTGGCAGTCACCCTGGGGATATTGGGATGCTTGCTGATACACTTGGTCAAAGTTACCTCATGTTAAAATCAATTTATGTTGAAAGGCCAACAAAACATCTAGAATGGTCCGTTCCTGATGAAGATTTTTAACATGCTACCAATTTCCCCTGTCCTCATCAATTGTGAGTTCTGTTCGTATTTTCCCTCTCAATTTTTCCACTAGTCTATGTTTCTGTATCTGTATCATGTATGCTGTGAATGAATTTATTACCTTGTAAGATTTAAAATGCAGGCAACCAGAGACTTCTAAGGGTTGCAGCTAGAAAAGCATAGCAACCAAGCTGGAGGAGCATTTTCTTTGGGGTTCCTGGTCTGGCCAACTAGAGCTACAGTGAAAAGTTAAATACAACTAAAAACATCTTAGCAGGTTCAAGAGGTTTTGAGATGAATCTTTACAAAATTTGGAAATTGGTCATTTTGGGATTGCCAGGGAAAACTCCTGAGACTGGGGATACCTCCAGGAACTCACCCTTGTTAAAATAGTTCCTCCCATGGGGGCGGCTAGGTGGCGCAGTGAGTAGAGCGCTGGCCCTGGAGTCAGAAGGACCTGAGTTCGGATCTGGCCTCAGACACTTAACGCACACACAAAAACCTAGCCGTGTGACCTTGGGCAAGTTACTTAACCCCAACTGCCCTCCAAAAAAAAAAGCAAAAAATAGTTCCTCCCCATCCTGATGGCTCAGTATTCCCTACTCTCTCCCCAGACCAGATTGAGAGAAGATAATGAAGGAGAATTGTAGGGAAAACTTAAATCACTCTTCCCCACCTGGCAAAAAGAGGGGAGGGGCAGCAATTGCAGAATGCCAGTGGCCCTGGCAACCCTGTGCCCCTGGGCACCTTGCAACCCACCCTTTTAGGCAAAGCTTGGGAATAGCACCCAGGTCCTACACATTCTGCCTACCTTATTCCAGTAGCTGCAAACCACCCCAGTAAATTTTGCAGCTGTGGGGGAAGGGAGAGTTACATAAAGATGGCCTGTGGCAACCATTCTCTAGGCCCTGCCACCAAGAATTATCACTACTGGGAAGCCAGCCTCTGGTCTCAGGAAACTCCATACTTCTCTGTTCCAGTGGCAAAAAGCTATTTTCTCTCCATTTGCCCCGTATCCTGACTTGCACAGGGAAAATAATAATGGCTGTTTTATGGGATCAAAAGGATATAATGATTTTAATATGCTTAACACAACAACAGGCCTATGGTAGACATAACATTATTATTGTCTATTTTAATGTAATTGTCCAATGCTTGATAACTCTGAAATAGGTTTGAAATACCAAAAGTAATAAGATCAACGATTTCTGTATGGGATAATGTAGAAATACAATTGATGCCATCTGAAACTTGTTTGTTTGATTACTGTATTTCTCATTTGTATTGTATTTCTAAAGTTCTCTTACATTGTAAAATTTGAGGGGCCACTATGAGGTAGAAATGGTGTTAAAGCAACTGTTAATCTGGATTTTGTTGCATATGAATTGGGTTTATAAAAGAATGTGATAAAATTGGATAATTTGTAACTGTTTTGTTTGGGAATAAATAACAATAATAATAATATAGATACTTAATATGAGAGCAGATTTTTTCCATTTTAAATCTTAGCTATTATTAAAATATATGGTGGTTTTAAAGTTACAGTTTCCACATATTAATAATGATTTGAACAATTCTCAGTGCAAGGTGTTGTGGAAATGCATTCACCTAAATTGATAATGGTTGTTTCAAGTTTTAAATATGTAATGATTAGGTCATTGTTACTTTTCAAAATTGTGCAATTTGATAAGCCGTTGTAATCAGCTAAGATATTGAAAAAGCAATTTCTCTTATGACCTAGATGTTAGATGAAGAACTGTCCAAAAAAAAAAACAAACTAGGAATGAATGAACTAGGATAAACCTCCAAGTATCTTCTATGCTTAAGAGCAAGCTTCACCTGAAGTTCTTATAAAAATTGTGCAAAAGTTTCTGTGTTGTAAAATTCCTATTAAGCTAATGAGAATCCTTGGGGGAAAAACAGGGGTATGATTTTCAAGCCTGTTACATGTAAGAATATATTTATGTATGTTAAATTGGGAGGTTTGTAGACTACTACATTCACCAGAATGTAATTGGTTTCTAGTGATCTACTTAAGGACAAAGAAAAAAAAAGATACTTAGGAGATTTTCAAAGTCTTGGTAAACTTTTGCTATTGTGACAAGGCTAATTAATTGGATATGTTCTTCTTGGCTTTTAAAAAACAATCTCCTCTCCATTACAAAACATTTTTGATGAAGGAACTTTGTGATGTCCAGGAATTCTGTAATCACTAGCAACTTAGTTTGTAATAATACTTTGGGAATTTGTGTTACTTAAGGATATTTTATACCAACTTAGTTTTAATGAATTCAATGTTTAAAGGTTTGTTTTTGTTTTAAGAAAGAAGAGAAAGATATCTATCATTTGAAAATGTCCAGCTAATTTTCTTCATCAAAATTTAGTGATTATATTATGGGGGGCAGAGTCAAGATGGTGGAGTAGAAACAGCTCCTCCAAGCCATTCTGCCCCCAGATTCCCCCCAAACTATGTAAAAGGGGACTCTGAAGAACTTCTGGAGCCCCAGCACCCACAGAACGACACAGAGAAGCTAACCTCCCGCTGAGGACAGCCCAGCAGCCCTGCAGGAAGGACACAGCGGTCTGGGACCTGGCAGCGCGGAGCGCGCTGAGCGCAGGAGCTGAGCCGAGCCGAGCCCAGGTCCACGTGAGCCGAGGTTTTAGCCCCAGGGCGGCAGAGCCAGCAGCCGGTTGGAGGAACCCCAGAATACCAGGAGCTGTGGCGACTCCAGAATTATCAACATAGACATGCCTAGGACAAAGTAAGAGGTTGTTGTCCTATGGACTTTGGGACTGGTATTTAGGGAATGCGTCGGCTCCCTCCCCTGGGGGCTAGAAGCAGCTGAGGAGACACGCTATTTTGCAGTTTTCAGAGGCGGCTCCAGCTCCTGGCCTCCAAATCTTAGGGAGATCCAGCGATCAGTCTTGGGGGGTAATCGCTCTTGCTTTAACCTCCCTGGATCTGGATTGTGATCTAGGGTGGAAGTTGTGGGTGGGTTTACAGCTTGCCAGAAACGGAAGTTGCCCCCCACACGTTCGGGACGAAAATTCCTCTATCTGGCCTTAAAGCCATAGTGTGGCAACAAGCCCAAAAGTCAAGTAATTAAGTGGCAACATGCCAAGGCAAAGGAAACAGAAAAATGCAACCCTAGACTCCTATTTTGGGGGCATAGAGCAGGAAAAGGACTGTGAGGTCAGAAGTCCTGCTCCAAAAGCCCCAGGGGAAAACGTGAGCGGGTTGCAGGCCATAGAGGACCTTAAGAAGGACTTTAAAAATCAAATAAGAGAAGTGGAGGAAAAAGTGGAAAGAGAAATGAGAAGGATGCAGGAAAAGTATGAAATGAGGGTCAACAGCCTGACTGAGGAAAACAACACCTTAAAAAATAGACTAACTCAAATGGCAAAGGAGGCCCAAAAGGGCAATGAGGAGAAGAATGCCTTAAAAAGTCGAATTTGCCAGATGGAAAAAGAATCTCAAAAGTTCACTGAGGAGATTCATTCCTTCAGAGTTAGACTGGAGCAAATGGAAGCTAATGACTTTATGAGAAATCAAGATGCTGTTAAGCAGATCCAAACAAATGAAAGATTAGAAGGCAATGTGAAATATCTCATGGGAAAAACCACTGACCTGGAAAATAGATCCAGGAGAGACAATTTAAAAATTATTGGACTACCTGAAAGCCATGATCAAAGAAAGAACCTAGAAATCACCCTTCAAGAAATTCTCAAGGAAAACTGCCCTGATGTTTAGATCCAGAGGGCAAAATAGAGGTTGAAAGAATCCACCGATCACCTCCTGAAAAAGATCCCAAAAAGAAAACTCCCAGGAATATTATAGCCAGGTTCCAGAATCCCCAGATCAAGGAGAAAATACTTCAAGCAGCCAGGAAGAAACAATTTCAATATTGTGGAAACCCAATCAGAATAGCCCAGGACCTGGCAGCTTCTACACTGAGGGATCGAAGGGCATGGAATATGATATTCCAGAGGGCAAAAGAACTGGGACTGAACCCAAGGGTCACCTACCCAGCAAAACTGAGTATTTTGTTTCAGGGGAAAATATGGTCATTCAGTGGAATAGAGGACTTTCAAGCATTCTTGAGGAAAAAACCAGAATTGAATAGAAAATTTGACATCCAGACACAAGAAGCAAGAGATGCCTGAGAAGGTAATCAGGGAAAAGAAATCAAAAGGAACTTATCAAAGTTGAACTATTTACATTCCTATATGGAAAAGCAATAACTGGGACTGATATCTTTCTCACTATGAAAATAATGGAAGAAGGGGGTGTGGTCATATGAATACATATGTGAATGTGTGTGTATATGGTTACAGTTATATATGGATAGAGGGCATAGGCTGAATTTGTTGGGAAGGGAGGATACCCAAGGGATGAAATTATGAGGTGAGAGAGGAAAGTAGCAAGAGGAGATGGGGAGAGATAGGGTAGGGTAAACTATCCCATGTAGAAGAAGCAAGGGGAAGTGGTTGCAAAGGAGGGGGAGAATAAGGAAGGCTAAAAAGGCAAAACCACATCCACATTGAATTTGGTTCAGGGAGAAAATGACATACATACTAAATGGGATATCTCAACCTGCAGCAGGATAGGGGGAAGGGGGATGAGAGGAGGGATGATGGATGGGAGGGTATCCTTTGGGGGAGGGGAGGTTGGAAGTACCCACTATAGAAGAGGGACAGGATCATGTAGGGAATGAACCAGGTGGGGGGGTGGGATGAGTGGGAGGGAATTATAAGCAGCCTTGTACAATATATCTACTATGATAATGTTTTGCATAGCTAGACATGTACAACATATACTGAATTACTTATCTCCCAAGAAGGAATGGGTGACAAGGGAGGAAGGAAATGGATCTGAAATTCGAGGTCGTAACATTAAATGTTTCAAATATATATAAATACTATTATTAATACTCTTTTGCTTATAATTGGGAGATAAGATGTGCAGGCATTGGGACACAAAGATTCACCTTCCTCTAATGGAAAAGTCGATGGGGTATGGGAGAAGGTATGGGAGAGAGCAGATTGGAGGAAGCGATATCTTGTGGGACTGCTATTCTGGGAGGTTGGGTAGGGGAATAACGGGGGGAAAATGATTGTAACTCAAAATCTGGCAGAAATAAATGATGTAAAACAGAAGTTAATAAAGCATTTGTTTAAAAAAAAAAAAGAAATTTAACCAGTTCCACAGAAGTCTGCTCCAATTGGTAGAGTCCTATCTAGGAATTCTAGGCTGAGATCAATCAAAATAAGCACTAAATATCTGTAAGGTTCCAGGTACAATACTAAGAACTGGGGATATGATGAAAGAATACAAAGAAAAATAAAAAAAATAAAAATAAAAAAAAAATGTCCTATTATTTGCTGATGGTTTTTTTCTTGTGGATCCCTATCTATGTTGTAAGCACCTTAAGATCAAGAACTATTTTGAATTTACTAACTTCACCTTTAATATCACTATGCTAGGTACAAGATAAGGACTCAATAAACAAACATTTATCAATTGAAAAAAAAAATTTAGTGATTATTCCTCTTAACACCAGCATAAATTTTGAACTGTTTTTAAAGAAGGGAAAATATATTTACAAAAATTGTTTTGAGAAAACAAAATCCTTTGTTAGATTTTTAGAAGGCCTCCTAAATGTCTATTTGAATGCTAATTTGCTTTTTTAAATTCCATGCTGATGACAATTATCTTCAAACTTCCTGTGAATTTTCTGAGTCTCTGGGTGAAACCTTGTATTTGGGGAGTTATGTTTATGTAGAGGGTTTCAGAGGTTTTATGGGAGTTAAAAGAATCAGGATAGGATGAGGATGACAGATCAGGGACACAGGGAAATTTTATGACCCAGGATGACTAGGAATTTTATGGTCTAGGTTAAGGGGGAAGTTATATGGTATGTCAAGATAAGAGAGAGCTTTGCCTTTACCCACATGGTGGAAGGAAGGACGGAAGGAAGGGAGAAAGGGGGGAAGGAAGGAAGGAAGGAAGGAAGGAAGCAAGCAAGCAAGCAAGCAAGCAAGCAGCTATAGTGAAGGCCCCACAGGTCCTTCCTGTGGCCACCCTGGGCCCTTGGAAAGGAAAGCTAGAAGCTTTACCCAAATAGCAGGAAGTAAGAAATCAGCTGAATTCAAAACTTGGGGAAACTTGCTTTCTTAAAGTTGTAGTCTCTATGTAAAGTGTGTTCAACAAAATTAAAGTCAAGTGCATCAACATGGTAAACTTGTATAAGGAGTTTTAAAACAAGGTACTTGGTTAACAGAATTTGCAAATGATCTTTTAGGACAAATTTAAAATTTAAGTTGTGAATTCTGGTAAAGTTTTGAATAATGAAATTTGCCATCTGATATAAAAGCTTCTGGGACTCTAAGGAGCTGTGCTGTGAGCTCAATAATGCACCCCCTAGGGGAGTGCCTTTAGCTACTCAGAGAGAGCCTGGAATGGGATCCTTCTGGCTCGGTTTCCCATTGTGTTCCTTTGAAAAGGAAATTTTTCACCTGGCTATTCCTGAGTCTGGCTAGAAGACGGATGTGATGCTTTGTCTAAGCAGGTCCTTGCTTTTCCTTTTTATGACAGGGGTCTGCAATGAAAGCAAGCAGTCAATGAAAAATGTGAGCACCATATGAAATCTTGCTGCTTTCACTCCAAATGGGTTTTCATAATCCTGTGAAAGCAGAAAATCCATGGAACAGAACATTCCTTCTGAATGTTATGGGGAGAATCAGATAGAGGGAAAAGAAATAAAGATACAGACACAATGTTGAATCATCATCCGATAGACTAAGGCTAGGATATGTATCATGTTACCAGCGTTTAGTCGTACTGCCCAAAGACACAGAATGTTTTATGCGGGAGATATTGCTGTTTTGATCAGAATTCATTCCATGTCCTAAACATAAATGAAAGTTAGTTTTTGAACCTATCCTATGTATATCTCATTCTTTCAGATGGAGCATGGTTAGAGAGGGATATATGTATAAGCTTGGGAAGTAGATGCAAATCTATTAGAGCAATGACTTATGATCTTCATGGGAAATTGGGTTTTATGTTGTTAATCAGGAACTAGAAAGGCATGCAAGCTACTTAAGAATCACTTTAAAGATGTTCCCTAACCAATGTGAGATTATACTCATAGCTGAAACTGATTATTGGGGCTTATTATTCAAGACTTTGTGGGACCCTTCACTGTTATTCTGAGTTTAATTATCAAGGTCTAATTATCAAGAAATGTTGTGGCGCCAAAGATCCATGATGCCAGCAACCCCTGAGAAGTACATCTATGAACTGCAGAGGTTGGCCCCCTTCCATTTGTCAATGTGTCCATTAACCTCTCCCCATTCCCTTCCCATATTTGATACCTCCTTAAAGTGGAGATGGATGAGGGGAAGAATTCATATGGGAAAGAAAGTGAGGGAGTATTGATTCAATTTGAGAAAGATGTGGAAACAAAAAGTTTTTGATAGATTTTTTTTTATCCTATTGAAATATTCTTGGTGCCTGGCATCTAACCTCTTGTCACCCCAGCTACTTGTAATCCCTTCAAGCCTCTCCCTAAACCCCCTCTCCAGTTACCCCAGACTGCTGCACCACCCCTCGAGCCCTCCCACAGTCTTTCTCTATAAATGACCCATTTGGTCTCTGTGAAGACTCAGCTTCACTCTGGCCCTTAGCACAAGGGTTCAGAGTGTCGAAAAGTGTCACAAATGCTCAGATTCTTTAAGCATCTACCCAAAATGGTAGATCTTTAAGAAACATTGTTTTACTCTGCATGAAAGAAGGCTTGGTCTGAATTCCCTCAGGCAGGACCCAGTACCACAGCCCTCAGCCTCATCAGAGTGACTTGTCCAAGGTCACACAGCTTGTATTTCCTAAGAGGCTGAGGAAGCTGCTGCTCAGAGAGCTCCGGGGCCATGGCCAGCCTGAAAGGCCAGTCTAGCTCTGCCCATTGCAAAGGAGGCCCAGCAGACACAGGGCTGGCTGCAGAGAGCCAGGAGGGCCTGGGCTCCATCAGTGATTGGGACAGAGGATGGTGGGGGCACAGAGACCTTGAGGGCCAAGGACAAGGGCCCCTGGCAGTGAGGCACTTACTCTTGCTCCACAGGATAAAGTGGGAAAGACCATCGTTATTCTCAGCACCAGGCCCTGGGCATGCTGTGGGAGCCTAGGCTGCTAGACCAGGAAAAGGAGAGGACAGGGCCCTAGGGTCTCCACAGTCTCACCTGAGCTGCTGCCTCTGAGAGCCAAGGATGGAGCTCTGGGGCCTGGATCCTGAGCCTTGGGAGAGGTGGCCCCAGCCTCTGCCATGGTGGTGGATGGCCCCTGGCCACTGCTCCTGGAGGCAGAGACCACAGACCACAGTCAAGGCCCCCAGCACCTCCCAGACCAGCCTCTGCCACTTGCAGGGCCCCACACCCCAACATGGCCACCTCAGCTGCACCCCAATGGGGAACGATGACACCTCCCACTCTGACTTTGGCTCCCATTCCCACTCTGTGGCAGCTCCAGCATCATCAGGGTCACCACAGTCCTCGAAGTGCCTCCAATCTATCCCCTCCACAGGTGGTAAAGACAACACAAGACTCCCAGGAAACCAGACCCAAACAGGGAGAGAACATTCCAAATTCCGGAAGACACAGGTTCAAGGGTGGGCAGCAGAATGCCCTGCACACAAGTGCACTCTCCTCAGTCCTGGGGACTGGGAGAGCCTAGCCCTCCCCACCCTTGACTTGCTGGGAGCTAGCCAGCCTAGTCCGATGGAGGCCTCCCCAGTGTCCTCACCACCACCCACCACACCCCACCTGCCAATCCCACAGCTCCTGCCCTGGAAGGCAGGAGCCTCCCTGTTGGAGCCTCCCTCCCGCCCCAGGGGGCCCCCAGCCCTGCTGAGTCCCCAGCCCCATTTTGCACGGTCATCTAAGAAGGGTCAGGTCTGGCCAGATTGCCCAGGTCCTAATGCTCCTAATTCGTGATGGTCCCTACACTCGTGGTCACCCTGCCGGTCCTTTCCCCGGAGGCCAGGCAGAAGTCTGTAGCAGCAGCAGCAACACCGCCATCCCTAGTAGAGCTGCTGGAGCTGGTTGTTAGAGGCTCACCTGGGGAAAGTGGCGCTGTCTGCAGCCCAGGGCTGGATTTATTGTTGTTGCCATTGACTAGGTGGAGACAGTGCTCCTAATGAAAACTTTCAAGTGTCTCCAGTGTGTGCACCCCACCCTGCCACCCAGTCAGCTTTGAAGCACAGATTCAGACCATAAGAAGGAGGCTGGCTTTCGGTTTTCTTTGGTATTTTGGTCCACACCTGTGTTTTATCTGAGTAGGGAAATTCCCATGGGAAAAAGCTCCCTCGGCCAAATGAAGATCAGTCACACTTTGGCCACTAGGGGATGGTTCCCAGACCTGACCTCCTTTAATCATGGTGCTTCCCCTCTTTTCATTGTTTATTTATCCTGTATATATCTTGCTTTGCCTATAGTCTGCATGTAGTTTCCTCTCTTTGAATGCAAGCTCCTTCCAGGGCTGGACCTGTCTTTTGCCTCTTTTGGTATTCCCAGGGCCTTGTAGAGGCCCTGGTATATAGTAAGTGCTTTAGACTGGTTGATTAACTTCAGGAATCAATGAAAGAATCTCAGGTGGCATGGAGTTCTTAAGATTTAGAATGAAGGGGACATTCAAGATCATCAAATCAAGTCTCTTTATTTTAGACAGGAAAACTGAAGTCTGTGAAGGCTGTGATTTGCCTAAGGTCATCCAAGGCAGTATGAATGGTAGAGCAGGGATTTGAACACAGGAGATGAAACTCCAAATCCAGAGCTCTGTTCGCTGCCTAAAATGGAAAGAATGCCCTCTGTGAGGCAGCTGACAAGTATTCAGCTACTTTTAGAGGTCTGATTATCAGGTCAAAAGCTGCACTGTCTCCTTCTAGGCAGAAAAATGTGATTTCAGATCTTATCTGGATTCTCTCCTTCTGTGAGACACCGAGGAAGTCATGGAACCTGTCTGAGCCTCCAAAATCTATAAAATGGGGGTAATGAATAATATTTGTATTAATAATGATGCTTCATAGACATCTTGAGTTTCAGCGAGTTACTGAATGTGCAATGGAGAATCTGATCAGGTGGGAACAATGAATAATGTTCCTCTTCATAGGGATTGATACCTCATAAACTTAGGAAGTTCAAGCGAGCTAATATATATACAATGACTTTGTACATAATGTTACATCCTGTGATAAATCAAAGGCATAATCTAAAGAATTGTGACTTTAATCAAGGTAACTGGGCTGCAAACCTGCCACACTGGGGCATGTGCAGTGGATCTCCCACCCAAAGAGACCCAGGAAAAATTTTTTTGTAGTTTTAGGAAGAGAGAGGGAGGAAATAGGGGCAAGAGGTTCACGAGGTGAATAAGGCCTGGTCCTGAGATCCGCAGCTCACCCTCAGTAATCCAAGCAAGAAAAGCCACTTGATTCTGGCTGTTTTGCCCTCTGCCATCCTCCTTCTCCAGCTCATATGACAGATGAGAAAACTGAGGCAAACAAGATTAAGTGACTTGCCTGGGATCACACAGCTAGTAAGTGCCTAAGGCCACATTTGAACTCAGGAAGATGAATCTTCCTGACTCCAGGTCTCTCTCGCTTTTGTAGCAGCAAGCACTCCACCATACCCAGGGTGGCTGCCAACACAAGTTCTTAGATCTGCTTTTCTAAAGGAAAGCAACTTAAAATGGGTTAACAATCTTGCTTTAATCAAACATGTGTCATTTACCTAGTTCAGGGGGAAACGTTCAGCACCCTGAACTTCAGAGAATACAAACAAGTTACAAGCAAAAGTTATAAGAAGACATAGAAACAGATCAAGCAGACAGTTTCCAACTGTCCAACCATTACATCCATTCCTAGTCAGTTACCAGAGAGGGAAGCACCAACATCTGGGTTTTCAAAACTGGGGGGCTCAACAGCTACCCAGAGTCTTATCTGGTTAAATCACACAACACTTTTCAAAGTGAGCCCCAAAACAAAGCCTCACATCAGGGTTTATATAGCCTTCTCCTGGCTCAGAGAATATAACAACCTTCTTGCCCACTGCCCGATCAAAAAGCATTTCGGAAAACCAAGCCTCGATACAGGTTCCAGGTGCACTTAAGCCTATCAAAGGACCTAGGGGCAGGGAAGATCTTAAATTCCCATTCCCATAACAGCTTTCTCTGCTGGGATACCTAGCTGCCCCTCGTGACCCATAGTAGGTCCTTAATAATGACTAATGCTAAGTGATTGAAATTATAATGAAGTATTCTGTATCTGACTAGGCCTGACTGAGCTATTTCTGGTGTCCTTCTAAGTGGGACAATTATACCTTGATTTTAATGCTTAGCCTGAAGAAAAAGTGTTGGGAAAATGTATAGATCAGGAATTTTGTTTAGCATGTTACCTTAAGCCAACTGATGTCATCTTACCAATTGGTTAGCTATATGGAACTAGTACCTAGTACAAACGTGACAATTTATTGTATGAGGAATATTATTAGAAAGGTGATGTTTGATTTTCTTGGGTTACAGACTGAATTGTTAAAAGACAAAAATATGGGCTTTTTATGTTGAAATTTTTAGAAAACTCATAAATAAAACATGTAGCTATGTGATATAGCAAAGCAAACTAAACTAGAAACACACATACACAGCATTTCACAATGGCTAAAAGCAAAAGTCAACATTCTAAATACATAGTTCAAAAACTCTTGAGAAATATAGAAGATAGTAAGGATGGTTTCCTCACTCCTCTAGCAATGGAGGAAACTCCTTAGAGATTTCTGAGTGCTCCAAAAAATCAGTCTTCCACCTAGAACCTTAGAGTAAGAGATCTTAAAAACAATGGCTTATAATATTTAAGCCAGCAGGAGTAGAAACAGCTTGTCCAAGCCACTCTGCCCACAGATTCCCCCCAAACTATGTAAAAGGAGACTCTGAAGAACTTCTGGAGCCCCAGCACCCACAGAATGACACAGAGAAGCTAACCTCCTGCTGAGGACAGCCCAGCACCCTGCAGGAAGGACCAGCGCAGCGGTCTGGGAGCTGGCAGTGTGCAGAGCGCAGGAGCCGAGCTGAGCCCAGGTCCGAGTGAGCCGAGGTTTTAGCCCCAGGGCAGCAAGGCCAGCAGCCGGCTGGAGGAACCCCAGAACACCAGGAGCTGTGGCGACTCCAGAATTATCAACATAGACATGCTTAGGACAAAGTAAGAAGTTAGTGTCCTATGGACTTTGGGTCCGGTATTTAGGGAATGCGTCGGCTCCCTCCCCTGGGGGCTAGAAGCCGCTGAGGAGACACGCCATTTTGTAGTTTTCAAAGGCAGCTCCAGCTCCCAGCCTGCAATTAATTGTAGGGAGATCCAGCGATCAGTCTTGGGGGTAATCGATCTTGCTTTAACCTCCCTGGATCTGGATTGTGATCTAGGGTGGAAGTCATGGGTGGGTTTACAGCTTGTGATTGTTACAAACCATCCCTGGCCCCCTCAGCACATCCTGTTCAAACCCATTCAAACTGTATACGTGGGTTTTTTTGAGACAGAGAATGTTCTATAAACACTAGGGACCCTGAGTCCCCTACCTCCTTATTTCTTTGTTGCTAGGGAAAAGTTAAGTTTTTGTGAATGGATTGTACCTGGGGTGGGGGTGGGGATTTAGGGAGGGGTTGTGGTTAGGGTCTATAAATTCTGCTTTGCTGAAAATGCCTGTACACTTCTTGGAGATCACTTTCTTTATACTGGTGGAGAGTGCCCTTTCTCAAGAAAGAATAAGACTTTTCCTTTTTACTGCTAGGATCCAGACTCTATTATTTCTTTCACACACAGTTTTTGGGGGCTCTTGCCCTGATTGACTCTTTCCCTGGAATTCTCTTGGGAAGTGGACACAAGAGCAGACACCTGCTGATACCTTCTGATAGCTCTCAGATTCACTACCTGGGGATCCTCCCGTGGTAGAGAGGAAAACCGAAAGAGAGATTGGGGTTCAGTAAAAACAAAGCCCCTCCCAAACTGGTAACAGAGACACCAGAGCGGTTAGAATCCATAAGGGACAGAGTCCGGTGGGAAGGGAAACCCTAAGCAGTTGGAGCCTGTAAGGATGGGGAAAACAGACTCAAAGTCGAGTGGTGGGAAAGGATCATTCCCAGAGGTGCTGTCTGATAGTCCCTCAGGATCTAAACTTAGTGAGTGGAATGGGTCACTAATAAGGGGAGGGTGCTGTCTTATTATTGCTGGCACCCAGCTCAGAGGAAACAACTTCTGGTCAAAATTCGAGTCCTCTGAAGACTGGGTTTGTCAAAAACTGAATTTGTATGTTAACTCTAAGGAGCCCTTTAATGCAGAAGCTCCTATGCAGCCCTTTGGTTGCCTTCTGAGGGGACAGTTTGTTGTAAAAGAGGAACATGAGGAGGATGAGGAGAAACCCAGGCCCCGCCCTTGGGATCCCTTGTTAGCCCTGCTTCCTCCTTATATTCCTCTAACGCCCCTGTTCAGGTCCCAGCCCCCTCTCCCTCAGCACCCTCCCCCATAGGAGGGGCAGAGTGAGAGGATTTGATGGCTCTGGCAGGACCTAGTGGTGACTCACATACTCCCTGAGGGAGAGAACTGAAGCAGTTAATTAAAAATCAAGAAAACTTTCCCCTGCTGGGAACCATTAGGGCCTTTGCCCTGCAGGACGTTCCTCTGGCACAAGGGGGAGTGGGGTATGTTGATGCCCCTCTCAGTGGCTCAGAAATTGGGATTTTTAAGAAAGATATGAAGAAGCCCACAGAGGACCTTTCAGGGGATGCTGAACAATTTAATCAATTTTGGGGGCCAAATCTATATACTTGGAGGGAAATGGTGGCTGTATTGAGCATATTCACAGGAGTGGAACAAGGACAGATTAGGAGGGCGGCCATGAAAGCCTGGGATGATGGTCATCCACGGCCCGAGGGGGCTGAGGGGGGAAGAGAAATTCCCCCTACAAGAACCCAGTTGGGACCACAAGCAATGCAGTCCATAGAGGAAATATGAGAGAATTAAAGCATTAGGAATGCTGTGCCAAGGAGCCAGAATCTGAATAGAGTACAAGAAATACATCAGGGGACAAGAGAAAGTGCCTTTGGCCTTCTTAGATAGACTTAAAGAAAATATGAGCAAGTTGTCAGGACTCAACCTAGAGGACCCCACTGCTCAAAGCTTACTTAGAGTGTACTTTGTGACTAATTCATGGCCAGACATCAACAAGAAACCGCAAAAGATAGAAGGGCGGCAGAATAAGCCACGGAAGAACTCCTGGGAAGAGCTCTGAAAGTGTCTGCTGCTGGAGGGAAGAGAGTAAGAAGGAACAAGAGAGACGGCACCAAAACAGCAGGAAGGACAAAGGTTGTGAGTGATGTTACAGACAGTACAAACTGTGGCTAAGACAGTCATGAAAAAGCCCCAGGGTTGCCAAGGTAGGGGTAAGGGTCAGGGAACAGCCATCTGGATCCTACACAGAGAGAGAGAATGGTAGTAAAAGATTGGGCCACGACCTCTGAACCCCACTCACTTGCTTTGAATGTGGCCAGGAAGGTCACATGAAGCATGACTGCCCCCAGGGGAAAAGGGAGCAAAAGATCTTTTCCCCTATGGAAACTGAAGACTAGGTGTGTCGGGGTTCACAGAGCAAACCCACTCTGAGCCCTTCATAAATCTGAGGATGGGACCATGGAAAAAAGAAATTGTTTTTCTAATTGACACAGGAGCTACCATATCTTCAATAACAAAGATGCCAAAAGGAACTTAATTGGAGAAAGAAACCTTGCTCATCTCAGGGGTTAAAGGGGAGAATTTTCTTGTGCCGATGAGTGAGGTTCTGGAATTTGAATATGAGGGAACTGAGGTCCTCAGGAAACTCCTGCTAGTCCCCGAGGCAGGAGTTAACTTATTGGGCAGACCTCATTACTAAATTGTCTATCCATCTGATACCACAGGGGGCTAGGATCATGCCTGAAAGGATGTTGATACTGAGGGAAGAGGAGGAAAATCAAATTAACCCTAAAGTTTGGGGTCAACTTTGAAACCGAGGGTAGGTCACCATAATCCCTAAAAGAATTAAGCTTAAAGACCCTAACCAAATAGTCTGAGTCAGGCAATATCCTATTTCCTTAGAGGGAAAATGGGGATTGAAAGCAGTAATTCAAGGACTGACAGAAGATAGGCTATTGGAGTTTTGTTGTTCCCCTTACAATACTCCAATTTTACCTGTAAAGAAAGGGGATGGGTCATACAGAGTAGTTAGTTCAGGAGTTGAGAGAAATAAACAAAATTGTCCTCCCTTCTCACCCAGTGGTACCAGATCCTTATACTGTCCTGGGGAAAATACCTGTAATGGCAAGCAAAGTGGTTAACACCTTGTTTCAGCTATTTAATTATTTAGCACCTTGTTTCAGTTCACAAAATTTTCTTGCCCATGATTATATCAAGTCTTTTGTTAAGAAACAGAACTTGTGAACCCCTGCTGCTGATGCAACAGGAAGGGGAGGAACAGGGAGGAGCTTGAGGAAGCATGGATGTGGTGCCGGTACTTTGTCTGTTATATATAACAGATTCATCTGCCAATAGAGGATGTTGCTGATGTTACAGAAGCCCTGGGACTTTACTGCTGGTTCAGAAGCCCTGAAAGATGATTTTCTTGTTGTCTGTTTACAGCAATCTTGAAGGAGGGTCTTACTAATTTTTTCAGAGGTCCTGGGACCATACTGATGATTTGTATTGATTTCTCAGACCTTGTTTTTGGGTTTGTGTTGATTTCACAGAAAGAAAGTGAATTGATGATGGTGCCGGCAATGTTTATGAATGTTATTGTGGCTTTGTTAAGCTTTGTCTTCCCAGGAACAGAAACTGTGAAGGACTTGAGTTGGACTGGACACTGTGAACTTCAATATGGAACAAAAACTGGACAAGGAGCTGGATGAGGAGTTGGGAGCTGCCAGCCTTTGAACCCAGGTGACAGTTGGGTGGACTCATGTAGGGGCTGGATCCATGGAAGAGGAACCATGAAATCTGAGAACTGGCCTCAAGTCTAATGCAAACTGAGAAGATCATGATTTACTGTGGCCTAGGGGTGGGAGGACTTTGTACTCTGTATCCTGTACCTCTTCAGGATGATTGAATTAAGGATGATTGGTAACTAATCTCCAGTTAAAAAGACTTTCTGACAGAGAGATTAAGACAATGTGACCTAGGGGTAGAGAACTTTGACCTTTGTACTTTGTGTCCATTAAGGAGGCTTGCCTCCTTAAGCATGATTGAGTTAAGTTCTTACTGAATGTACTTTGTTTAAAATTATGTGGCCACTTTGGTTATAACTTGTTATGTCATAACATGTGAATGCTGCACTTTGATTTCTGTCAATGTTTTGTCTTAGTTTATTACTGAATAAATAGAGAGTTCATTATACTATGTAATCAGAACCTTGAAGCTGTCCTCTGGAAAGCTGCTCGTGCTTGGCTTTACAATACCTTATGATAGTAAGTGGTTTACTGTAATGGATCTTAAGGATGCCTTTTGAGCTTACCCTCTAGATCCAGGGATTTGTTTGCTTTCAAACGGGAAGATCCTGATACTGGAAGGAAGCAACAGCTTAGATAGTGTATCCTTCCTCAAGGGTACACTGAGTCACCAAACATGTTTGGCAAGGTTCTAGAGAACACGTTGGAGGACTTTAACTCCTCCTCTGGTATCATTGTTCTCCAATATGTAGATGATTTGCTAATTGCAGGAAAAAAAAAAGAAGCAAAGTGGGCAAGGTGTCTATCAAACTCCTAAATTATTTAGGGGAGAAAGGCCTCCGGGTCTCTAGGGATAAGTTACAATATGCAGAAAAACAAGTGAAGCATTTGGGACATTTAATCAGTGAAGGCAGTTAAGAAGTTAGATCCAGAGAGGACCTTGGGAATCTTGCAGGCCCCACTTCCCCAGACAAAGAGAGAGATCAGGAGATCTAGGGAGAAGGGGACTTGACAATCCTATTAATTTCCCCCAACCCTGGGCTGGCCTGCCTTGGCTTGTGATTTTTGCCTTTGGAATGCATGTTTTGCAAGGATCTTTTCTCCCAGTCCCCCCCCCCCCATCCCTCCTTTCAGAATGCCATCCCTCTCCCCCTAGGAGCGGGTTACATCTTCCCTCTGTTCACAATCTACCTCTGAACACATTTTGTTGGTTTTCTTTTTTAAATGGTTTTATTCTTACATTCTGTGGCTTCCAGACTCAGCCATGCAGTTTTGTTGGTTCTCATGTTCACCTGCCCTCTACCTCTCCTCCATCTACCCTGCTCATCCTCCCTAAATCATCACAAAGGAGGGCTTGGGGAGATAGTGGACACCAGGCCTAGTTTACTAAAAAGTGACACTGTTTGGGGTGTTGGGCCCCAGGGGAGCTGCCTGTCCACTTTTATCAGTCCCTCCTTTGGTAATCTTCAAGTTGGGAGGGTTAAGGGAAGGAGGTCCAGCAGAAATGGGGGAAGGGGTAGTCCCAGACTGTCCCTCTGGTTTCCTACTTGAATAAAAATTAATTCCTTTTTTCTGGGAAAAAAAAAAGAGAGATCAGAAAATTTCTGGGCCTGGTAGGATATTGTAGGAACTGGACTGACTCCTATGCAGCATCTATTTTACCAGCATCCACTTTATCAGCATCTATTAAAGGAAGGGCCCAACCCTCTCCACTGGGACTCTCTGTAAGAATTTTCAGAAGCTAAAGCAAGCATTAATGTCACCCCCAGTATTGGCTTTGCCCTCATTCAAGAAACCTTTTCATTTGTTAACATTGATAAAGGCGGGGTAGTGGAGCCAAGATGGCGGAGTAGAAACAGCACTTCCAAGGTGCTCTGTCCCACACAACTTCCAAATAATGTAAAAGGGGACTCTGAACAACTTCTGGAGCCCCAGCACCCACAGAACGACACAGAGAAGCTAACCTCCTGCTGAGGACAGCCCAGCAGCCCTGCAGGGAGAGACCAGCGCAGCGGTCTGAGAGCAGGCAGCACAGCCAGCTGGGAACCAATGGTGCGGCGCTCTGGGAGCTGAGCCCAGGCCCGCTTGAGCCACGGTTTTAGCCCCAGGGAGGCTGGGCCAGCAGCTGGCTGGAGGGACCTCAGAACACCAGCAGCTGTGGCAATTCCAGATCTATCAGCACAGATATGCCTAAGACAAAGTGAGAGGTTAGTGCCCTATGGACTTTGGGACCAGTATTTGGGGAACACGTTGGCTTCCTCCCCTGGGGGCGAAAGCTGCTGAAGAAACAGTAGCACAGAAGCCATTTTGCAGCTTCAGTGGCGGCTCTAGCTCTTGGTCTGTGAACTGTAGGGAGACTCAGCAATCAGTCTGGGGGTTAATTGCTCTTGCTTTTAACTGCCTGGATCTGGATTGTGGTCTGGGGGGGGGGGGGTTTGGGGTGGGTATCCAATTTGCCAGAGAGGGTGGAGGCTTTGCAGAGGCCACCCAACTGGCAGGAGTTGTGAAGACCCCACGTTTGGGCGGAAGCTCCCCTGTCTGGTGGCAGAGTCTTACTGTGGCAGCAAGCCCCAAAATCAAGTAATTAAGTGGCAACATGCCTAGGCAAAAGAAACAAAATATACAGAAAAATTCAACATTGGACTCCTGTTTTAGGGGCAAAGAGGATCAAAGCATGGAGGAGGACTGTGAGGTCAGAACTCCTGCACCAAAAGCCCCAAATGAAAATACAAGCTGGCTACAAGCCATAGAGGACGTTAAGAAGCAGATAAGAGAAGTGGGAGGAAAATTGGGAAGAGAAATGAGAAAGATGCAAGAAAAGTATGAAATGACAGTCAACAGCCTGACTGAGGAAAATAACACCTTAAAAAATAGACTAACTCAAATGGCAAAAGAGGCTCAGAAAGGCAATGAGGAGAAGAATTCCTTAAAAAGCCAAATTTGCCAGATGGAAAAAGAATCTCAAAAGCTCACTGAGGAGATTCATTCCTTCAGAGTTAGACTGGAGCAATGGAAGCTAGTGACTTTATGAGAAATCAAGATGCTGTTAAACAGATCCAAACAAATGAAAGAATAGAAGGCAATGTGAAATATCTCATGGGAAAAACCACTGACCTGGAAAATAGATCCAGGAGAGATAATTTAAAAATTATTAGACTACCTGAAAGCCATGATCAAAGAAAGAACCTAGAAATCACCCTTCAAGAAATTCTCAAGGAAAATTGCCCTGATGTTTTAGATCCAGAGGGCAAAATAGAGGTTGAAAGAATCCACCAATCACCTCCTAAAAAAGATCCCAAAAAGAAAACTCCCAGGAATATTATAGCCAGGTTCCAGAATCCCCAGATCAAGGAGAAAATACTACAAGCAGCCAGGAAGAAACAATTTCAATATTGTGGAAACACAATCAGAATAGCACAGGACCTGGCAGCTTCTACACTGAGGGATTGAAGGGCATGGAATATGATATTCCAGAGGGCAAAAGATCTGGGAATGAACCCAAGGGTCACCTACCCAGCAAAACTGAGTATTTTGTTTCAGGAAATATGGTCATTCAGTGGAATAGAGGACTTTCAAGCATTCTTGAGGAAAAAACCAGAGTTGAATAGAAAATTTGACATCCAGAAGCAAGAAGCAAGAGATGCCTGAGAAGGTAATCAGGGAAAAGAAATCAAAAGGAACTTATCAAAGTTGAACTATTTACATTCCTACATGGAAAAACAATAACTGTATCTGATGAAACCTTTCTCATTATGAAAATAACTGAAGAAGGGTATATGGGCATATGTTTACAGGTATACATGGATAGAGGGCACAGGTTGAATTTGATGGGAAGGGATGATTCTTAAGGGGTGAAGTTAAGAGGTGAGAGAGGAAAGTAGCAAGAGGAGATGGGGAGAGACAGGGTAGGGTAAACTATCTCATGCAGAAGAGGCAAGGGGAAGTAGTTGCAGGGGAGGGGAAGAACAGGAAGGCAAAAAGACAAAACCATATTCTCATTGAAGTTGGCTCAAGGAGAGAATGACATACATACTAAATGGGATATCTCACCCTGCAGGAGAGTAAGGGAAAGGGGGATGAGAGGGGGGAGGATGGAGGGGAGGGCATTCTGGGGGAGGGGAGGTTGGAAGTACCCACTATAGAAGAGGGACAGGATCAAGTAGGGAATGGACCACCAGGTGGGGGGTGGGATGAGCAGGAGGGAATAATAAGCAGTCTTTTACAATATATCTACTATGGTAATGTTTTGCATAGCTAGACATGTACAACATATACTGAATTGCTTATCTTCTCAGAGGGAGTGGGTGACAAAGGAGAAAGGGAATGGATCTGAAATTTGAGGTTTTAAAATTAAATGTTTCGGGGGCTCACTTTGAGAAGTGTTGTATGATTTGACCAGATGAGACTCTGGGAAGCCGTTGTTGAGAGCCCCCCGGCTTTGAAAACCCAGATGTTGATGCTTCCCTCTCTGGTAACTGTGATTTGGTTTTGATATAATGGTTGGACAGTTTGGAAGCCTGTCTGTTTGATCTGTAAGTTCTGTAACTCTGAAGTTCGGGGTGCTGACCTTTTCCCCTGAACTAGGTAATGTATGTTTGTTTGATTAAAGTAAGCTTGTTAACCCATTTTGAGTTGCTTTCCTTTTGAAAAGCAGATCTAAGAACCTGTGTTGGCAGTCACCCTGGGGATATTGGGGTGCTTGCTGCTACAAAATGGCGATGAGGGATGGGATCTGCTGAGTAAAAGGAAAGTATGGGGGCTGGGATAATTGTTTGTTTCCCAGTTGTGGTAGCTGTGATTCTGTGGAGCCATGGAGCAGGAGAGAAGAACGGCCTGCATGCTGACTTCACTGAGCTGAGTGCAGGAATGGTGAGCTGCCTGCATGGAGACCTGTGGAGAAGCCAGGAGCTGCTGCCTTCTGCTGGAGGAGAAGGAACCCAGGAGTTTGGAGTTCAGTCACAGGACAAGATAAGGACTGTGAGGCAAAGCAGGGGCACTGAATGTGTTTCCTTGCTGCATCCCACAGTTTGGGACCCAGGGGGGATGGACTTGTGACTGGTGGGTGGGGTGAAGTGCCATGGACCCCAAGGACCCCACTTTGGTTTTGTTGCCTAGTTCCCTCTCCGGATTTGGAAGCAGGGGCTGGAGCAGTGTTATGGGAAGGACACCGCCCCCCTCCCAAGAGTACTTTATGTGATAATGCTTTGTATTTTGTGAATTGATGTGAAAATGCAATGTACTTTGTTTAAGACCCAGTGGCCACTTTGGTAACTTTAGATGTACCTTGAAAATGTGACCTAAGAGATGTTTTAGTGCTAATTCAAATGTAAATTGTGTATGCTATGGGCAAGAAAGATCTTGGGGCGGAATGTAATGGAAATGCAGATTTAAAGATCTTCCCTGCCCCTAGCTTAAGTGCACCTGGAGCCTGTGGTGGGAGGCTTGTTTTTCAGGAAAGCCCACACCTTGATACTTTGTGATTGGGCAGTGGGTCAAGAAGGTTGTTACATTCTCTGAGCCAAGAGAAGGCTATATAAGCCCCGAGGAGAGGCTTTGCTTTGGGGCTCACTTTGAGAAGTGTTGTGTGATTTGATCAGATGAGACTCTGGGAAGCCGTTGTTGAGAGCCCCCCGGCTTTGAAAACCCAGATGTTGATGCTTCTCTCTCTGGTAACTGTGATTTGGTATTGATGCATGTAATGTTGGGACAGTTTGGAAGCCTGTCTGTTTGATCTGTAAGTTCTGTAACTCTGAAGTTCGGGGTGCTGACCTTTTTCCCCTGAACTAGGTAATGTATGTTTGTTTGATTAAAGTAAGCTTGTTAAAAAAAAAAATTAAATGTTTCATAAGATGTGCAGGCATTGGGGCTCAGAGATTCACCTTGCCCTAATGGCAAAGTTGAAGGGGGTATGGGAGAAGATATGGGAGAGAACAGATTGGATGAGGGGATATCTAGTGGGACTGCTACTCTGGGGTGGTGGGTAGGGAAAAAATGGGGGGGAAATTGTAACTCAAAATCTGGTGGAAATGAATGATGTAAAACAGAAGTTAATAAAGCATTTGTTTAAAAAAAAAAACATTGATAAAGGGGTGGCCCTTGGAGTCTTAGTTCAAATAAGAGGAGGGCAAGGAAGACCAATTGTGTTCTTTTCTAAATTGCTAGACCCAGTAGCAAGGGGATGGCCTACCTGTGTCCAGGCTGTGGTGGTCCCTGCCCTAATGGGAGAAGAAAGTAGACAAACTGACAGTTTTCTCCTAGTCAGTGCCCCTCATCAGGTTAGGTCAATTCTGAATCAAAGAGCAGGCAGATGGCTCACCAATTCTAGAATTCTGAAATATGAAGCCATTTTATTAGAAAGGGATGACTTAGTTCTGAGCTACGATGGCAATCAGATTCCAGCCTCCTTTTTATCTGCTCTCCCCAACCAAGAATCTGAAAAGGTTGAGCAATGTTGTATGGAGCTTACAGATTATCAAAGCAAAATTAGGGAGGATTTACAAGAATCCCCAACACCTGGAGCTCTGAACGTGTTCATTGATGGCTCCTCTGGAATAGCAGAAGGGAAGAGACAGAACTGTTATGCTATTGTAGATGAAGATAAGACTGCCCTAGTGGAGGCAGGGGGCTCACCTAAGGTGTGGTCAGCTCAAACTTGTGAATTCTTAAGTGTTAAATCAAGCATTAAAGTTGTTAGAGGGGGTGTGGCTAGGTGGCACAGTGAGTAAGAGCACTGGCCTGGAGTAGGGAGGATCCAGGATCAGTTCTGGCCTCAGAAAATGAGCACTCACACATAAATAATGACTAGCCGTGTAACCTTGAGCAAGTTACTTAACCCCAATTGCTTTAAAAAAAAAAAAAAAGTTGTGGGGCGGCTAGGTGGCGCAGTGAGTAGAGCGTCGGCCCTGGAGTCAGAGGGACCTGGGTTCAGATCCGACCTCAGACACTTAACGAACACACAAAAAACCTAGCCGTGTGACCTTGGGCAAGTTACTTAACCCCAATTGCCCTCCAAAAAAAGCAAAAAAAAAAAAAAAAAAAGTTGTTAGAGGGGAAAAGAGGAAGTGTCTATATTGACTCCTAATATGCTTAGAGAGTAGTCCATGTATTTGGAAGGATGTGGGAAGAAAGGGGCACGACTGACAGACAGCAGAAGGAAAGAATTAGTCCATGCCGCCCTGCTTTCCCAGGTCCTAGATAGCCTTCACTTGCCTAAGGATATGGCAGTTGTTCATGTAAATGGGCATCAGCCCTGGAAGGAAGACAAATTACTAGTCCTGATACCTGCTTTCCCTCTGAATCTTGATATTACACACTTATCTGAGAGTAAGAAACAGGCAGCCCAGGAGTTAGGCACAACTCAGGGTGATGAAGGAAGGTGGCTCTTGCCTGGATTGGCGGGAAGTGATCAGCAAAGCAAGGATGAGCCAAGTTCTGCAGCATTTGCATCAGGGGAGTCATTGGGATGTCCAAAACCTGTGTGATGCAGTCCTGACTTGGCTTATATCCCCTGGTATCTATACTCTGTCTTGCCAGATGGTCGATGGCTGTATTACATATTGAAGGACAAATAAATCTGCCCAACACCGAGCACCAACAGGGAGAAGACCCCCAGGGATCAGACCATTCCAAAGCATCCAGGTGGACTATCCCCTACAGGAAGACTTCAGTATCTCCTGGTAATAGTTGATCATCTCACATCATGGATTGAGGCCTTTCCCTTAGTCCAGGCTACTGCCTTGGTGGCTGGCAAGACATTATTAAAACAGATCATCCCAGGTACAGTTTGGAGGAAAGGATAGATTTGGATCAGGGAACACACTTTACCTCAAAGTTCCTCCAATCTCTAATGCAAGCTCTTGAAATATCTTGGGACTTCCATACTCCCTGGCACCCTCCCTCCTTGGGTAAAGAAGAGCAAACTAACCAAGAGATTAAGAGACAGTTGACTAAGTTGGTGCTAGAAACACAGCTGCCAAGGACAAAGTACCTTCCTTGGTAAGGATCTGAACCAAGCCCCGTGTAGACATTGGATTGTCTGTCACCCTATGAACTGTTGTATGGACACCCCTATCCCACAACCCAGAAAAGGTCCCTGCCTGGGATACCAAAGATGAATTTCTCAGGGGATATGTACACTCTCTGGCAAAATCCTTGATTTCATTGCAGAAAAAGGGGCTGATATCTCAAGCTCCTCCTCTGGGGTTTCCTGGGCACAAATTCCAGCCTGGTGATTGGGTCCTGATCCAAGCCTGGAAGGAAGACAAGCTCACCCCATCCTCGGAAGGACCATTCCAGATCCTGCTGACTTCAGGTCCAAGGCTGGACTCATCACACCCATGTCAAGGGACCAACTATACCCTCAACTGAGTGGGCAGTGACATCCCAAGATCCTGAGAGGAATGCTCAGGAAAACTCCAGCTGATGGGTGAAATACACTGTTAAAAGCTGAATACGGGTAATTGCTATGCATATGCTGGGGACAGCCCAGCAGCCCTAGTGGTACCCTTCCTCTTGGGGACGGGCAGGCATGAGGCCGAGTTCAAATGTGTAGGAAGGCTATTCCAGAATAACAGCGACCTGGGAGGGAACCGTAGTGCTCTTTTTTCCTTATGCCCAGCCATGAAAGCCCGAAATACCAAGGCTGTCCCAGCCACTGGCAAAATCACTGGAAAGTGCACTGCATGCTTGGCCCAGACAAACACTCCAGGGAATCAGGCGGTTGTGGAGTTGTGGAATGTCAGCAGGGCTGCCGCCTCTGACCATCCCCCGCGCACCTCGGGGGCTGTGTGGAGTGAGGGTCCGGAGGCCCATTTTGCGTTTCCACTTGGCCCAAATGGCTATCCCCTTTACTATGGCTTCTTGAGGGTGCCCACTATAGGAGAGGGTAAGGGGGCTGGGAGGAAGCAGGAGGTCAGCCTCCAGGGTCATTCCACGAGGGTAGTCTAGGTGTCCCCAGGGGAGTGCCTGATGAATTCAAGGCCAGAAACCGGGTGACATTGGGTTTGATCCTTTCTTTTCTGGTGCGTGACAATGAACAAAAGTGTAGACTGGAGTAACATATCTGCTATAACTGAAGAGGGAAGGGTGATAAGGAGGGGGGGAGGGGAAGTGGCTCTGCCAGGGACCCACCCTGGCATCCAGTCTGGAAGGAATTCACCAGGCTCAAGCAGACTTTGAAGCCGAAATTGTAAAGTTTATTGTTACGCTGTAGAGAACAGCGGGCTAGATTCTTATGGAACCTGCAAACTGACAGAGGCCGCAGACATAGTTTTAAGGGGTCAGTTATGCTAACTAGGTGAGTAAGGGTGGGATCAGGGAGGAGTTAAGGAGTGGTCAGTGCTCAAAGGAACATGCATTTTTAATATCAACTGTGCAGGTGTATTGCCCATGATTCACTGGGAAATAGCTCAAGGTGGGGCTAGCTGGAGGTGTGGTTTTAGGCCTGATACCTCACTAAAGGGTCCCCAGTCTGCCTCCCACCAAGGTCATCAGAGACAGTGTGGGTCTATAATTGACTAAGGAGTTACTCTATAGATAAGGTATTGAAGAATTTCTGGTGGGGCTGGCCACTCTAACTAAGGGAGATAACATTTACATAACTTATTGTTTCAAGCAGAGATAAACAGGTCATGAGATGTTGCTGGGCAGAGTGCTGGAAGGGGGAAGGGGCAGAGTCAATGCTCTGAGGCTGGGGGGGGTGGAAACGTGATTGTACAGACTGGTTTTACAAAATGATTTTACAGACATAGATCCCAAAGCACCCCATTTACAAACTGATGTTACAGATTGATACTACAGACACATATACATCACAAGGACCCCATCATAACCAATTCCTGCATTGCCCCAGTGCTGAGAAGGCAGGGAGGTCTCTGGACGCTCCCAACACCTGGGCCTTATGGGGAGGAATCCGCCCAAACTCAGGCGTTAACGCCCTGATAGATGGACGGGGGAGTCCTGGTGTGGGAAATGGAAAGGCAGGCAGGCACTGGAGCGCTCCCTGGGCCGGACAGCAGCCACCAGGACCAGAACCAGCCCCGCACACGCATGCCTCCAGCACGGCGTGGCAGGGCACGTGCTGGGCCAGGGAGGCAGGGACCTGTGCCAGCAGCTCGTGCAGGCCATCCCTGGCCCCCTGCACGTGCCGCTCGAACCCGGCCGCGCTGCCCCAGGGGTTCTAGGAGCCCCCTTCTCTCCAGGCTGCAGAGGAGCCGCGGGCGCCCCGCGCACGGACTGTCCGTCCCGCGCCGGCCGGGCCAGGGCGCGCTGCTCCCAGCTCGAGAGCCCCTCCTGCAGAAAGGAGACTTTCCCTCCTACTGCTGGCACCCAGGCTCTGTTTCTTTGGGTAACAACACTCGCACCCCGCACAGACACTACCGAACCCAAGGAACAAATAGCAAAAAAAAATCTTGTTTAAAAAAAATCATTTCCCTATTTGGCGGGGGGGGGGGGGGGGGGGTGTTGATGCGACGTCCTGGCCGTCATTCAACGCTGAACCCGCTGGAGAGGCGGGGCTAAGCCAGAGATGCCCCGGAAGTAGTCCTGAGGAGGCCGGAAGATGTCTGCGCCGAGCTCCCCGTTTCCAAGACCCACCCGGAAGCAGTAGACGGGGCGGTGCTCGGCCTTAGAGCCTCCTCCTTCCCGGCTGCGGCTCCCGGGGCGGAGCCCAGGGCGGGAGCTGAGCCCCTAGGGGCGGCCGGACTGCTCTACAGACCCGGAGGCAAGTGAGGCCGGCCCCGCCCTGGTCCCCCACCCAGTCCCACTCCCTCAGCCTCCTTCGGTCGTTCTGCCCCTTCCCCTCCGGGGCCAGGGAGCCGAGGGCCTTGAAAGCCAGACTAAGGGGATGACTTTTATCCTGTGGAGGTCCCGGGTGGTAACTGTTTCAGAACCGGAGCCTCCTGAGGCTTTCCTAAGGGGATGGTCTGGGCTTCCCTCCGTCCAGACTCTAACTCTGGACCCCAGCGTGGGGGGAGGGGGCGCCACCATCATCCCCACTGTACAAATGAGGACTCTGAGGCCGGCTTCGAACTCAGGCCTCCCTACTCCCCGTCAGCCGCCATGCACTGAAAGCCCTGGGGGCTGGGTTCGAGTCCTCCCTGAGGCTGGCGGGCTCTGCCCCCGGGGGGGGGGGTCTCTCCTCCCTTCCCCCCAAGCCCAGGCCCCAGGTGGCGCCCCATGGGGGTGGGCGCTGGCCACCCCGCTGCCCCCGCTCTGTCCTTCCCACCTGCCCCTCCGCTCCAGGCCCCTCAGCTTCTTTCCGGCCTGTGCCCAGCCCGGGCTTCGGCGGGCGCCGTGGCGAGGATGGCCGGGCTCTCCCGGTGTCCCCGCGCTGGACGCCCCGGCCCCTCCTGGTCATAGAAGACGCTTACAGCCTTTGGGCTTCCATCAGGTCGCAGCACCAGAGAGCCCTCGGCCGTCCTTCCCGGGCCGTCCTTCCCGGGCCCTCCTTCCCGGGCCCTCCTTCCCGGGCCCTCCTTCCCAGCCCGCCGGTGTGTCCTCGGGCTTAGCCTGCTGTGCATCCCAGTGTATCATGTTAGACTTGACCCAGGCCCCTGGGCTGCTGAGAACGGGGCGGGGGGATCGGAGGTGCCACTTCTGCCGGGCCGTGGTGCCCGGGGCCTCGGGGTCATCCAGGAAAGAGTGCGCACAAAGCCCTTTGCCAGCCTCGGAGCTCCGGCCAGGAGGCCTTGGGGACCGGCTGGGACTAGAATCTGCCTGCAGACCTATCCTGGGATGCCTTTCTCAGGGATCCCTGAACTTGGGCCAGCCATTTCTTCTCCTTCCCGGGGCCTCGGGGTCCTTCTGTAATTACAGATTTGGCCTAACTCCTTTTTGAGGAGGGGTGTTTTGACTTGTGAGGGAACCGGAGTCTGGTCTGTGCAGATTGGCAGCTGTCCAGCAAAATAGAGGGTGGCCAGGGGGCCGGGGACTTGCCCTCCCCATTCTGTCTTTTAGCTCTATGGGTGGTTAAAAGATTTTCTTTGTATTCCAGTTAACTCTGACCCCTAGCATGGTTTTTTTTTTCTGCATCCTTTTTTTAGGTGGAGTCTTTAGAGAAGAAAGCAACCTGTAACAGCCAGCAGCTTGTTAAGTAGCAGCTTAAATGGTATGTTTGGGTTCCTTTAGAGAGTCTGTCTTGTCACCCGGAGCTGACTTATCCAGTGAGAGTCCCTGCCCAGGGCCACCATGGAACAATGTGAAAGCCACCGGTCCTGCCCTCAGGGAGCTTGCAGTCTGGGTAGGGAGAGGGCAGGCCTGTATATTCACTAATCAGAGAACAGTCACCGGACAGGATGGGATTGATTGCCATATGAGTGATACAGAATGCAGTTACTGGAGGGAGGGAGGGAGCCCCTTGGACTATGGGATAGCAGGAGTCAGTGAAGGGATGGAGAGGGGGTGGGGGAGAGAAGAGACCCAGCAGGTGAGAGAGCCAAAACAGCTGAAGGACTTTGCCTGGGTCCTAGTAGGCACAGAGCAGAACTGGGCACTCAAAGGCTGGGGTTCTCTTCAGGGCCTTTGCAGGGGCAAAGAAAGGGAGACCAGAAAATAGGTCTTCTTATTGTTGGTGACCTGGACGATATACAATGGTCAGTGGTAGGAGGGGTTGGGAGCCCAATGTCCAGGAGTCAGCAATGTGTCTAGAAGAAGGGTGGGGGGGGTGGTCAGGAGGGCTGTCTCAAAAGTTTTTTAGTGACTGAGAGAGGGGATGGGCCAGCATGCCACCAGTGTCACAGTGTCAAGGGAGGGGAGATCAGTGAATGAGGACAGACAGGCCCACAGACATCTTGAAAACTGGTCTCCTCAAAGAATCATTGTGAAAATCATATGAGAGAGCGCAGTCCTTACCTTCCAGGGGTTTTCAGAATTTGTCCAGGCCTTGGGCCAGCCTGAGATCTCTTCCCTGTCCAGTTTTAATTTCAGGAAACAATTCTCCTGCACGGCGTAGGCCTCAATTTCCTCCCCTCTCCAATCAGGGAGAACTGGGATTCCAATTACTGGGAAGTCAGGAAAGAAGGTCCAGGATATACCCAGGTTCCTAGCAGCCCCCTTTGGAGTAGAAGACCACCAGAAGCCAGGGTCTGTGGCCTCCAAAGGCCTCTCACTGTGAAGTGAGAAATGACAACCAGGAGGGAGTCAGAGAAACCTGGGAAGGCTCATCTGTACCCTTCCACCAGGCAGGAAGCTCACTGAGGGGCAGCAGGTAGTGAGCATCCAGTCAGGGTCTCAGACAGCACACAGTAGGGCTGCTTCCTTGCTTCGACACAGAAGAGGTCGAGGACAGAAAAATATATACATACATGTACACACAGAGTTGTTCAACTATTTTCGGTCATGTCCAACTCTTTGACCCCATTTGGGAATTTCTTGGCAAAAATACTAGAGTAGTTTCTCATTTCGTTCTCCAGCTCATTTATAGATGAGTTTGTGTGTTTGTTCATTCATCCATCCATCTATCTATCCATTTATAGCAAATATGATGCTTTGTTCTTGTCCTTCCCAGTCTCTCTTCTGGAATGAAAGAAAGAAGCAGGTCTCATTCTATATATATTTAATGTATGTGTGTGTGTGCATATAGTGTTTGTATATACATATATATGCATACGTGTATATGTATACACATATATACATGCATACATGTATGCACACATACACACATATATAGATATGATAAAATCTACATATTCTCTGTTTACATCATGTTTTCCTTTTATCACAAGGAGTTTTGGAGGTTAGTCAAGGGGTGTGTGTGTACGTGGACGTGCTGATATGTGCACAGTGACTGTGATGTAAATACAAAAGGAATTGGTATAATCTCTAGAAAGACAAAGGACATCAGTAAAATTCTTTTCAGTTCTCAGTACTCACTAATGTGAAGGGGTTGGTCTAGACTAGACCAGCACTAAGGCCCCTCTTGTTGTCCTCCATCCTGCCACTCAAGGGTGGGCTCCAAGGTGGCTTGGGAACCAGTGCCTCGATTAGCAAGGTCATCCAAATTTTGTCATTCAGTGATCGGGTGATTTGAGGCAAATCTTAATGTTTCTCAGGCCTAGGTTTCCACATCTGTTACCTGGCTGATTTATCCCACAGAGTTCATGTAAGGATGATTTTAGATCATAGATTTGAAAATGTTTTGAAAAAAAGTTTCTACGAATAACAAGGTTTTAAAGGCTAAGTCAGAGCTCAAGAAATGCTTATTTAAAGATGATTAGTTCTGTCCTTTTACCTTGCATTTGCCTTTTTCCTGGAATGTAAGTTAAAATTTCTCTTTATGTTTTTTTTTTTAATTAAGCTTAGAAACAGTGATTTTGGAAAGTAGTGACTCGTGGTGTTGGAGGAGGAGATGGTAGATTTTAAAACTGGCATTTGCTGTGAAGGAAGCACAAACCTCATCCAGCACAGAGATGGCTCGGTGTCAGGCCAGTCGTCGGAATGAGTGGTACCTTAAATTCCTCTGAATTGGAAGGAAAGTGGAAGCTATGTCCCCTTACTTCTGTTTGTAGTTTTTAAAAACAACAGCTTGTTGCTCCCTATTTCCTTCCACGAGCCTTAACTTTGGCTCATCCTGGGAACTGTTTTGATTTGAATAGTTGGCCAAGTATTCCTTCTCCCCAGGTGTGGACCAGCGTATGCTGGAAACCTTAAACCTCCCAGTGATCTCGAGGTGGCAGAATCTGGGCAAGATGTGTCCCTAAGTGAGGACTTTCAGATTCAAGTGACTGGACCGTCAGGTCCTTTAGCCCAGACTCACCAGATCAGCAGAGCTGGAAGGAACCTTTTGATAGGACTCCCTGGTTTTACGTCTGAGGAAATGAAACCCCAGAGAGTCAGTCAATCAGGAGACATTGATTAAGTTTCTACTATATGCTAGGCTCTGGTGTGAGCTAGGGCTACAAGATAGTCCCTCCCCAGTCTAGTTGGGGAGATCCCAAGCAAACAGGCTAGAGACAAGACACACTGGGGGTCACCTTACAGGGAGGGCACTAGCTTTAAAGGAGATCCTTTTAGTAGAAGAGATTTTGGCTGGGACATGGAAGCCAAAAGATGGAGGTGAGGAAGCAAAGAATTCTGAGCCTGGGGGATAGCCGTGAAAAGAATCAGTGACTCAACATGGAATAGGAAACAGCAAGGAGACCAGTGTCCCTGAATGTCTGAGTGCCTTGGTGGGTGGGGGAAGGGAGAGAAGGGGGCCAGACGAGCAATAAGGTCTTTGAACATCAGGTAGATGATTTTTTATTTGATCCTGAAGGTAATAGGGTGCCACTGGAGTGTATTGAATTGAGGTTTGGGGTGACATGAGCCTCAGTTTCCCTATCTGTAAAAATAAGTGGGCAGGGCAGTGCAGTGGATAAAACACCAGGCCTGGAGTTAGGAAAACCTAAGTTCAAATCTAGCCTCAGACACTTACTAGCTGTGTGGCCCTGGGCAAGTCACTTAAGTCACTCAGTTTCCTCATCTATAAAATGAGCTAGAGAAGGAAATGGGCAACCACTTTAGGATCTCTGCCAAGAAAATCCCAAATGGGGTTACAAAGAGTGGGACATGACTGAACAAGAACAGAAGTGAGAGGGTGGGGCAGTCCCCTAATGCCAGTCCCTTCAGGCCTGCCTCCTGTCCTGGGGCTTCTGGCTTCTGGGCTCTCTGTACTGTGCATGGCCACTTCTCCAAACTCACGCTCCAGAATCAGATGGCATTTACCCTCACTCTGCAGGGACGGACTCTCATCTTTTTTAAGAACCACGAGATCTCCCCTAACGGTCACCTCGTCCAGCCTTTTCATTTTGCAGATGGGTGAACTGAGCCCCAAAGGAGTGGATGGCCCATAGCCAGTTATTGACAGAGATAGGACTGGAGTATTCACAGCAGCCTGTGTTCCCATGAATGTCTATGAGGGAGACCAAACAAGGATTATTCCCATTTTGTGGAATAGGAAACAGTCCCAAAGTGGGGAATTACACAGCTAGTGTTGGAGACAGAGCTTTTGACTCCCCTTTGGCATCCTTCCCTCTGCTCAGCTGACTCCCACACTGAGGGGATTTGGTAGGAAGCCAGGTGGCCACCCTCCTCTGGGGTCATCCATGGGGAGCAGCCCTGACCATGCACTCTCTCTCTTTCTCTCTAGGATAATGGCGGGCAAAGTGAAATGGGTGACGGACATTGAGAAGTCAGTACTGATCAATAACTTTGAGAAGAGAGGCTGGATCCAAGTGACAGAGAATGAAGACTGGAATTTTTACTGGTGAGCTGATAACCTCTTTTCCACCTGGCACATTCCCTGGTGGCAGGAGATGGCAAGGAGGGTCACGCCCAGCCCTTCACAAATGTGTACCTCTCTGGCCCTTGGTGACCCCTTCTGTAAAATGGGCTCATCAGACCCCCTGCCTCATGGGACGGAAATGGTGGCGTGCTCCCTCCACTCCTTCCCCCCATCATATGTGTCTCCCAGCTGCTTTTTTTCCTAGAGAATCCAAGGCACTTTCACATAGCCATTCAGCAGTGCTTTAGTTATTAGTGTTTTAATTATGATAAGCAGTCATGCTTTGTCAGCCTCGACCCTGAAATCCAGGGGCCACCAGGAGCTCTCTGAGTGCTCACAGTCACTTAGCCACAGACAGCTCTGGGCTCAGAGGAGGGGCAGGTGTTTGTGGGATGGGATGGGATGGGATGGGATGGGATGGGATGGGATGGGATGGGAGGTAAAAAGAGCCAGGATGGTTTTAACTGTGAGTTTGGCTTTCACATTTATGCTCAGCACAGCTCACTCTGTGCCTTTCACTTTAGAATTTTCAAGGTGATTTCACCAACATCATCTCATAATATTCATGACTGTCCTGATGTGAATAAAATTAGAGAATGCTGGAGTCAGACCCCACGAGATCACCCAGTGCAAACCTTTCCCTCATTTGATAGTGGGAGAGCCTGAGGCACAGAGAGGGGCAGTGACAAGTCTGACCTAATGCCCTTCTTCTCCTGCCCCATCCCTGCCCTGTGCCATGTCCCTGGGCTTGGGCTGGCTGCTGGTGCCTCTGTTCTGTGGCTGTACAGGTGTGGAGTTAGCAGATGGGGGACGTAACTTTGTCTTGAGTTCCCATCTTCCCCCAAAGCACATACTTTGGGTTCTCACTCTCTAGCATCCTTTGAGGGGAAGGTTCCCCGTGCCTGGCCTGCTATGCCCTGTCCTGGTCCTCCCACAGCTAACAGGCCTTCTCTGGGAACCACCAGTGATGCATCCAAAGTGTCATTGTACAGAGGAATGGACAGGCCATGGTGTGGGGCTGAGAGAGGTTGGATTGGAGGTTTCTGGGGGACAGGAGCTGTACTCTTGGGAGAGTGAGCTTTTCTGGTTTGGACTTTGATCCCCCCACCTCTGTGCCAGCTTGGGTTTATAGACTGGTTTGCTGAATCAAGAGCCCCCTGAGGGGGAGGAATGCTCTTGTCAGCTGCCACCTGCATCACTCTTAGTAGGGTCTTGATGGCTGTGGAGCTCAGCCAGCTCAGTCCTTCTTCCCAGACCATACCTGTCACCCAGTCACATTGGCATTTCAGGGGCTCTGGGTTGTCCTCAGTGTCTGCTGCCCCCTCCATCTTGTCCTCTGCCACACACGTACAGACCATCCTGTCTTCTTCCTCTCTGCCTCCATGTGACTTTCTTAGGGCCAGGGCAGTGCCCAGGGTGCCCATCGGGCATGGTGCCAGTCACGCATGCTGGCCATTGTACAGCCTCCTGAAGTCCCCAGGGAACTCTTATTGTTCATATGCTAAGTACGTACACAGCTGTTAGAAATGAGCTGTGACGGGGATGGGCCGGCCCTAGGCTTTACTCTAAAGAGCCCCCAGGCACTCATGAGGACAACCTCTTCTCTGTAAGTTGTTATCAGCTCACATTGGTGTCCAAGGCAGGGGCAGCTGAATCTGGCCTGCATGTTCCCTAGGTAGACAGGGCCTTGGGCCTGCTCTGGAGCACTGAGATGGTCAGTGATTTGCCCAGGGTTGCTGGTCAGTGTTGGTTACAAATGGGGCTCTCCCCAGGTCAGCTCTTCATTTACTCTGCCCCCCCTACCTCTCAGCCAAAGGTTTTAGGAAGGGCTTCCTGTAGGAGGTAGCCCAGAAGCTGAGCTGTGAAAGAAACAAGAGGATTCTGAGAGGCAGAGGGGAAGAGGGAGGGCATCCCAGGCAGGGGAGGCAGTCTGAGCAAAGTGAGGAGGTGGGAGGTGATAAGTTGAAGGGACCTTACAGGCCATCTGGTTTACCCTCCTCGTTTTTTAGAGGAGGGAACTGAGGCCCAGAGAGGTTAGTAGTGCTGTTCCCCAGTTTCTAGGCCAGCAGATCCAGGATCAGAAGCTCCCTAGCTCTTTCTAGTGACTACACTGACCAGCAGCAGTGAGGGCTCCCTCACAGCTTCAAGGCTGGACAGGTGCTCAGCAGCCTGCCTGTGCTTGTGTTTCAGGATGAGCGTGCAGACAATCCGCAACGTGTTCAGTCTCGAGGCTGGTTACCGACTCTCGGATGATCAGATAGTCAACCATTTCCCCAACCATTATGAGCTGACCAGGAAGGACTTAATGGTAAAGAACATTAAGAGATACCGGAAAGAGCTGGAGAAAGAAGGGAGTCCCCTGGCGGAGAAGGATGAGAATGGGAAATACATCTACTTAGGTTTGTATCTGCTGGCTGCATCTACACCTCACTCTGTGCGTCACCTCTTAGACCTGTGGGGTGTGAGAAGGCCAGGCCTGACAGGCCCTCCCAAGGCTTGAGATGCAGCCCTAGAGATACATTATAGTCCTGTCCTTCCAGATGGGCCTTACCTAGCAAAGGCCAGAGATAAGCCTTAGCTCCTAGGCCACAGGATGGCAATGCCAGAGGCAGGAGTGCCAGAGAACAGGGGATGTCAGAACTGGGCGGGGTCTCAGAATAGGGAAGGTCAGGACTGGGAAGGGCCTCAGAACAGGGATATCAGGGCTGGGAAGGGCCCGAGAACAGAGGTGGAAGATACCAGAGGGAAGATACCAGGGTGTTGGACCAACACCTTCAAGCCCAGTCTTAATGTGGGGAAGCTAAGCAGGGTCACTTAGTGGCACAGCTGGCTTCCAGGTTCTTGCCTCAGTTTCCCTTCTTGCATCCTTCCTGACCACACCAGCCCTCGTCTTCCCCTGTCCCACCATCATCTCCTCTCTAGTTCCTAAGGATTGGCTTCTCTCCCAGCTAAAATGGCTCCTTTGGTCTCTCCATCTCCCTTCCCCCAGCAAGTCAATCCCTGGTGATCACAGTGCTTCTCTGGGTCTGCTGCCCCCCAAAACTGGGGGGAGAAGCCCCCTGGCTGGGAGTGGCCCTAAGTACCCACCCTCTCCAGTCACACACAGGCCTCGGGGAAGTGAGCTGCTGAGCTGTCTGCCAAAGGATTAAGTTTTCGGTGCTTGAGGGCAGTGAGTTGGTGGGTGGTAGCTGGGTGACTCTCAGGGGGCTTCAGGTCTGGGCTCTGCTCTGACCTCTGCCCTCTGCTGTGACCCTGTAGACTTTGTGCCAGTCACCTTCATGCTCCCGGCTGACTACAACCTATTTGTGGAGGAATTCCGGAAAAGCCCCTCTAGCACCTGGATTATGAAGCCTTGTGGAAAGGCCCAGGGGAAGGGGATATTTCTCATCAATAAACTCTCACAGATTAAGAAGTGGTCTCGGGACAGCAAAACATCATCGTAAGTAGAGAGAAATACATGCCCCTCGTGCCTCTGTGGCCAGCACGCTGGTCCTTCCCTTCCTGGAGGGTTACCCCAGTTGGAGCCATGGGTCCCAGGGATGGGAGCAGAGGCCCTGCCTGCCACAGAGTCTTGGGCTGCAGAGGCAGCCAGGCCATGGCCCCAGGGGCCCCTAAATCTCTTTGAGTCTTAGGAAGTGGTCCTGAGACCATGGGAGGCCTGCCTACCCCCAGCAGTGCACAGTCAGCTGCCATTGTCCTGTGAGCTCAGGCTACAGTAGCCCTTGGCTCCCAAATACCCCTCTGTGCTCTGGCAGAGGGAGTGCCTGAATCGGTGCAGACCTGTGATCCCTTGCCTCCATGGCCACATGGGACATGGTTCTTTTTAGGAAGGGGCCCCAGAGATGACTTGACCTGGCCAGGGCCAACTAGCCAGAAGGCGGACCTGAACCCCGGGCTCACCCTTTATCTGGGCTGGGCTGTCTCCATGTATCACTTATGGGAAACTGAGGCCCAGTGAGCTGTGTGGCCATGTGCCCAACTAGTATATTCAGTTCCCCAAACATTCAGTAAGTCTGAGCTCAGTTGTAGGTGAGATGCAGGGAGCATTTGGCCCCTGCTCCTGCCCCGCCCCAAGACAGAGCCCAGACTGGGCCAGGGTCAGGGCCTGGTGGGCACACTCTTTTCCTCTCTCTAGGTTTGTGTCTCAGTCATCCAAAGAAGCCTATGTCATCTCTCTGTATATCAGCAACCCACTGCTCATCGGTGGGAGGAAGTTTGACCTGCGCTTGTATGTCTTAGTGTCAACATATCGGCCCCTGAGGTGCTACATGTAAGAGGACAGTGCTCCCACCCTCCTTTCCACCTCTCTCTTCTCTCCTCTGTCTCTCTCTGTCTCTCTCTGTCTCTCTCTTTCTCCCTCTCCCCCCACCCCTCCCCCTCTTTCCCCTGTCTCTGTCTCTCTCCCTGTCTTTCTCCTTTCTCTCTTACCTCTCTGTTTCTCTCTTCTCTTTCTCTCTCCTCCCCTCTTCTTCTCTCGATTGTTAGGGCATCATTCCCAGAGTCCTCATCACCCGGGGTCCCTGGTATTTTGGATCCTGGAGGGTCCATGTCCCAGGCTGGCCCTCTCGGGTCCTGTGTAATCACTCCAGCTGTCTTTGCAGGTATAAGCTGGGCTTCTGCCGATTCTGCACCGTGAAGTACACACCGAGCACGAGTGAATTGGACAACATGTTCGTCCACCTCACCAATGTTGCCATCCAGAAGCATGGGGTGAGTGCCTGAGACCCGGGGCTCCTGTGTGCCCTGACCTGCCTTTGCCTGCCCCTGGCCCTCCACCTCCTTTGCCCTTTGGCCCCTCCTCTTGACTCATGGGCACAGAAGGAAGTGGGGGAGAGCCATGCCTGGGATGCCCAGCTTGGTCTCTCTGTCAGTGCCAGTGAGCGCTGGGTTGTGTTGGGCAGCCCTGGTAGAGGTCTGACCAAGAGTCTTTGAGGCCCTTCCCTCCAGAAGTTTATGTCTAGAGCCACATGATCTCAGAAGGGAACCCAGAGGTCACTGGGTGCAGCCCTCCCTGGAGTAATAGTGCCTTCAGTATTGGGAGCACATGGTCAAGTGGCCTCTGCTCAGATACCTCTGCTGACGGAGAGTTCACTACTTCTCCCCAGCGTCACTTATTCTGCTTTTGGATGGCTCTTCTCATTTAGGACAGTGTTCTTTACAACATTAAGCCAAAATATGTGTGTCTTCCCCTTCTGGTGCCCCTGGATCTATTCCCTTCCTCTTCAAACACTTGAAAGCAGCTGTGCCATCCCACCCATGCTCCCTTTTGGACTGGATGTGTCCAGTTACTTTTCTTGGTCATCTTACAGTGTCGTTTTGAGGCCCCAGGCCACCCTGCTCCCTTTTTTCCCTGCATACTCTTTCTGACAGGTGTATACTGCCCACAGTGATAGGCAGGCCAGAGGCCAATCCCCTTGTTGCACATTCCCTCTCTTCAGGTCTCAGCAGCTCATCAGGCCACCATGCCTGGCTCATGACTCACATTTGTCAAACTTGCAGGGTCCACTAGGATCTCCCAGTCATCTTCATGCTAACCATTTATTTGTCATGTCTCCTTCATCCTGCTCTGGCTTTATTGATTTTTTACTCCTGAGCACCTGAGGGCCAGATGAGGCAGGATAGGGAGGGAGTGGTCGGTCCTTATGGTTGGTGTGAACCAGAGAGGACAGTGCCCTTGGTCAGGCTGCCATGACATTACACCATGAAAGAATAAACAAAACCAGGAAAGGAAATGAAAAACTTTTTCTCCTGGTGAGATTTGGCCAAGGGTAGAGTGTTCTAGCATGTCCTGGGTCTGCCCTCACCAGGACATGCCACACTGCCTTTTTGTGAGGCTGCCAGTCTACAGGTTAAGTAGACACAGGTGGTTTAAGATGGATGAGTTCTGCAGTTTTGTTTTCTAGAGCTTTTCCCCTATCACTCACTTCTTGTTTCTTCATGTGATCCCATATAAATTTGAGCAGGAAGTTCATCTTTTCCCCCCCACAGTACAATTTTTGGAAAGGGAAGATGATTCTGCCCATAATGGCTGGCCTGGTGAAAGATCCTAGAATTGGAAGGGCTCTTGAGATGCTTGACATCGATCACTCATGGGATAGCTCCAGGAGTGGTCTCTCTGGCATCCCTGATGAATGGTCATCCAGCCTCTGCTGGCACCCCTGCTTCCAAAGCCCCACTTCTGCTTGGGAAGATCTCTGAAGGTTCTTTCTGCAGGCCTTTCCTCTCTTGGTTCAAACCTGACTTTTGAGTGCTTCTCTCATGGGCTTGGTCCCATCTGCTGGGTCTCTAATACTCACATGTAATACTCCTTCAAATATTTGAACAGTGACTCAGTTCCCCACTCACTTCTTCTCACTGCAGATGTCCCAGGTATATTGAGGTCAGTGCAGAAGAGAATTAGCAGACTGATTAATGAGAGTGTTAATAGTCCATAGCAGAGCTCAGACCCAGGGTCTTATGTTCTCATAGCCATACACATTTAGCAATTACACTCTGGGTCATGAAGTTCGAGGCAGATGAGATGTTAGCAGCTGTCCCACCTCGTTTTGCAGATGAGGAAGCTCATGCCTAGAAAGGCCAGGGCTCTTGCCCAAGACTGCCCAGAGAGCCATTGCTAAAGGCAGGACAGAGACCTGGGCCCTCTGACTCCCAGACCTTTGCCCTCCCTGATGGAGATGGGGCACCTGTATCTGGGAGCGTTGGCCCGGAAGGCACTTGGAGGTCACTTTTCATTGAAGCTTTGCCGAAGCACAGATATTAGGTTTTACTGCTGGGGTTGCTGCTGATCAATGGGGCCCTGCTGCCGAAAGATCTAGGTTAGGCTCTAGGCACAGAGATGCCCTTGTTATCTGTCCTCTTGGAGCCCCCCAGACTCTGTGTGCCGTTTGAGAGTTGGAAAGCCCTGGTTTGACAGCCCCTTCCCCTCCCTCTCTACCCACACTGCTGGACTCTTAGGAGGTTGGAGGCTGGTGCTGCATGATGAGCACAGTCTCTGAATTGTGTGCCAGGTGCCCACACCTCTGCGGGAAGGAGGTCACTGGAGGCAAGTCATGTCTGCAGTGCACGAAAATGCCTGGATTTGTTCAGCATCCATGAAAAATGGAAGCGGGGAGAGATGGCTTTGCAGCCATCTTCCCTGGCTTCTCTTGGTTGAAGGCAGATTGGCTGACTCCTGGGGCCAAGAGTTTGCCCTTTGCTTCCTGATGGTGCTGCCTCCATGGCCATCTCCCGTGTGTGCTGTAGCCTGTGGCTGGGAGCTCCAGGCAGGCTCTGCCCATAAACCTCCAGGATGGACCAACCCACTGAACTGCAGCTGCTTCTCTCCATCTTTTTGCACTTCAGACACCAGGCCTGAGTGCTCCTGCTGGCCATCTGCCATCTCTGGGTCTCACCACATGACAGGCTTGCTTCCTCTCCTGGTCATCCCCGTCCGTGGTCATAGCCTCTTTCCTGGGCTCTGGGCTTCCCTGCAATTTCAGTTTTTTTCTTCTGTCATGATTTTCCACTGTGGGCCAAGTCAGAGTTAAGAGGGCTTAAAAAATAGAGCCCTTAATGACTCCTTTCCAAGATTTAGATCTTTCAAATAGAAGGCATCTCTTGTTATCCTCATTGGAAAGGGAGGAAGAAGAATGAATGGCCTGGGTGGATGGCCCTGGAGCTCGTGTCCTCAGCAGCCACATTAACTGCAAAATACCCAGCCCCAGGCACCGCTTGAGGTGGTATGTTAGCTCTGACAGGCCCGCAGTCGGGGGCACTGCTCAGCTTGGCTTAGTCACTGAGGGTCTTTGGGGAGTTAGGCCAGGTGTCACCTCTCTTGGCACCTGAGGACCTTTCATATCAGGGAGGCAGGTGATGGTGGGTCCATTGGTGGGGGTCTCTCCCTGCCTTGCAGTAGTGACCTCAGGAACACATTTTTCACTTGCTTTTTACAAAAGAATGATTTGGAGACCAGATGGGGGAGGTGCCAGGGGTGGCACACACCCTGCTGTTGGGGCTCTCTGCTGTGGCCCCTGTGAGCCTATGCACAGCGCTAGGTGAAGAACTGGCATCTCAGGTAGGGGTTGTGTATTAAGGAGGGACCAGCAGGGGCCAAGATGCTCTGCAGCCTCTGAGGAATGGTCTCCGGAGCCATCCCTCTTGTTTTCCAGGGCTGAGCCACAATAGGTCATTCATGTAGAAATAAGAACAAGATTTAAGATGTAGACAAAGGAGAAATGCCAGTCCCTGACCCCACATCCACTTGGCACCACTGTGGGAGTTGCTGAGGAGCCTTGTGAAGGCCTGGGCTCCAGCATTGCCAGTTGCTCTAGAGATATAAAGGCCTGGGGGGGGGGGTGCTCTGGCTCTGGCTTAGTGTCAAGAGAGAAGGGAGCTACTTGGACTGAAGCCAAGCACATTCAAGGGCCCTGCCATTTGCCCACACAAGGCCTCCACCTTCTACATTCCTGCTGAACTCATGAGCCCTTCAGCTTGACCTGGACACTGGTTGTGAAATCAGTGCTTCCCAGTGCCACATATTTGATGCAGAACCACTGAGAGTCCCCACCTACATCCCCAGAAAGGGTGAGTTATCTGGTCTCTCCCTAAAGAACTTCAGAGAGAGGAGGTGCTGGCCCTCCTTGTGGGGAAACTACTGGCACTGGGAACCTAAATCAGGCCCTTGGAACTTGAGCTCATAGGATTTAGAGGTGGCAGGGACCTCAGCTACCCCCCAGAAGAGGAAGTGGGCACTTGGGGAGGTCAGAGGATTGTGGACTTCTGTTAGTCAAGAAGCATTTATTAAATGCCTGCTACATACCAGGCTCTGTGCCAGGTGCTAGAGGTACAAAAAAAGGCAAAAACTCAACAGTCCTGCCCACAGGGAGCTCAGTCTAATGAGGTTAGAGGTACAGGGACTTGGGGACTGTCAGGCCCAGCCTACACCACTCATTTCCCACATGAGGACATACAGACACAGACATCCTGCAGTCGTACATCCTAAGGCAGCAACAGAACCTGCCTGTCCAGGGCAGAAGAGCAAGGCTCTGCCCTCTTCGGCAGTGATGGCCCCTTGGGGGTTTGCAGACTGGGTCTCCTACTTAACATCCTCGAATGAGGAACTAGAAGGGATGTGGCAGAAGCTCCTGGTGTTACCATTTCATTGTACAGAAGAAACTGGCCCAGAGAAGTAGAGATACATGACCAAGGTCACAGTCAGTATCAAAATCTGGGGTTTCATGGTGTGTGTGTGCGAGAGAGAGAGAGAGAGAGAGAGAGAGAGAGAGAGAGAGAGTGTGTGAGAGAGAGACAGACAGACAGACAGAGGAGGGAGGGAAGAGAGTGAGAAGGAGGAGAAGAGGCAGGTCGCAGATAGGGTTGGCCCAGCCATGTGAGGAGAAGAGGGTTTTCTCTGGCTTGGCAGTTATTTGATTCCTCCTGACCCCCAAGCCACACTTCTCTCTTTAACAGGCAGAACAAAGTCAGTCCCCAAATGTGCACAGAAAAGGCTTCCATTTTCTTTTCCCTTCCTGGTCTGCCATCCTGGGCTCTTCTTTCGCCTTCATTTTCCTTCCTTATTTAGAAAAATAATCAAATAAATAGTGATTGCCTGCTGTGTGCAGAGTTCTGTGCCAGGCAGCAAGGCCGCAAAGACACAAGCAGAGCAGTGGTCCTTCTCCTGGGTCAGAGTAGCTGATCTGTGTAGAATTGGGTGGCAAGTGATGCCCACTCCTTGAGACAGAAATGTCTTCCTTCTCCCCTCCTTCCCGTCCCTGTCATGTTTCCAGGATGACTACAACCACATCCACGGGGGCAAGTGGACCGTGAGCAATCTTCGGCTGTACCTGGAAAGCACTCGTGGGAAGGAGGTCACAGGCAAGCTGTTTGACGAGATCCACTGGATCATCGTGCAGTCCCTGAAAGCCGTGGCCGTGAGTAGTGCTGTGTGCACGTGAAGCCTGCTCACAGTCGGGCGTTTTTAGCAGCTGTGGGGATGAAGGGGAAAAGCATCCGATCAAAAAGCGTGCGTTTTGTAGGAGGTGTTGTGAAGTGTGTGATGCTGGTTCCCTTATGTTCCAGTGTCTGTTTTAAAAGTCTTACCTTCTACGTGTCTGCCAAGGACAAGAGGCAGTCTTCGGAGGAGGGAGCTAACGTGTAAACATGACATGTGCTGCCAAGCTGCTTTCAGCCCAGAAGCACGTCTAGTGGCAAAACCTGACCCCTGACGTCTTTCCCAGAGCTGAGATTCCATGACAACTGTGGACCTTGGAAAAATCAGCCCAAGCTATCATTTAATATCAACAGTAGGGGCGGCTAGGTAGCACAGTGAATAGAGCACTGGCCCTGGAGTCAGGAGGACCTGAGTTCAAATCTGGCCTCAGACACTTTTAACACTTACTAGCTGTGTGACCTTGGGCAAGTCATTTAACCCCAATTGCTCTACCTTCCCCCCCCTCCAAAAAAGCAAAAAAAAAATATATATATATATATATATCTCAGCAGTAAAAACTTTGCTTATCCCTGATGGGAATGACCATTCAGTCCAACTCCTTGATTTTTCACATAGAGAAATTGAGGCTCAAAAAACAGAAGTGAACCCATGATCACTCATTGGCCACACTGGGCTGAAACCCAGGGGTCCTGACTCCCAGTCCTGTGCTCATTCCATTGTGTGAATTCTCCACATGGACTGTCTTCCTCCTTTCCCAATTGCTTGTCCACATTCCCTTTGGTTGCCCCATTACCAGCCTCAAACTTCTGGGGAGGGACTAAGATTAGCCATCAGGAGGGATTGTGGCTTTAAATCCCCTGGGCTTGGAGAGGGGCTTGCCCCTCTGGAGTAGGGGGACAGGGGGCTTTCCACTGCCTCAGACTCTCTGAGAGATACAGAGGAGTACTTCAGCCTTCTGGCTAAGTCCTGGGAGGCTGGGCCACAGCTAACGCCGAAATAAAGCAGACAATTCCGTGTGGTGTTTGATACTTTGACAACGAGGAAATAGATTTGGTCAGGCAGCTCTCTCATTGATAACTTTTGTTCCAGCATTTCACTCTGGAGGCCAGTGATCACCACAGCATCATCACCTTGGACAATCCCTGATAGCGTCAGAGTCAGATAGGACCAAAAAGTGAATCCTGGCCTGTCCTGGTCCTGCATCCCATGGCCTCCTGAAGTGGCCTTCGTTGCTCTGGTTACTGCCCCATGTCTATAGTTCTCCAGAGCTCTGTGGCTCTTCTGGGCCTGCTGTCTTCACTTTGCATCGCTTCATACAGGTCTTCTGATGCTTCTTAGAATCCTTATCAGTTGCTCTGGGCGATGCCCTTCCACAGTTTCTGCTGGTGCTCATTGGCTGATGTGCATTCCCTCTGTTTCCAGTTGGGACATAGAGTTCTAGACCCTAAGACACAAGCCAGAGTGTGCTGCTCTGAATATTTTAATGCAGATGGTCTCTTCTTTCTGTCTCTCATTGCCTCTAGGTAGCAGCCAGATATTGAGCTTGCAGGGCCAGTGGGACTGAATAACTGACTCTTTTTTCTTACATAATTCTGAATTGTTTTCCAGAATAATCAGACCAATACACAGCTCCACCCTCAGTGAATTAATTGCTTGTTTTCCTGCACTCTGACTAACACTCAGTTTTTCCATCTTTTACTTATATTTGTAAAATTTATGAGTGGGAAGTGATATCTGAGAGTTGTTTTAATTTGAATCTGCCTCAGGTATTCATAATTCTACAGGGAGACAAGACTGAGACAATAAAGGGTTAAGTAGCCAGCATTACAGAGCATTGGAAAGTGAATGTGTTTGGGAGTGAGAAAACTATGGTGGGTGGCCTTGGTCTGGTTACAACCAGCAGAGGGGATTGGACTTGAGGGCCTTCACCTTCCATCGATGGATGAATCTGAAGAAAGGCTGCTTGTGCCCAAAGCCAGTGAGATGCTTAGTGACGAACCAAGAGAAAGAGGAAGGAAGAGTCATCATGGTCAGGAATGTCCGACAGAGGCTTCAGGGAAGAGCCAGAGCTGGCCCTCGTTGCTAAGGGGTGGCAGCATTGAGCATCAGCAGGACGGTCACTCCTATTTCCATGGTATTTCCAGAACTTTCCTCACAGCAGCCCTGGGAGGAAGGAGGAGGAGTGAGCCTTGCCCCACTTTTATAAAATGGGGAAACAGGTTCAGAAGGGACCTTTCCAGGACACTCAGCTCAAATATTAGAGCCATAATTCAGAAACAGGCCCCAGCCATAAGAACAATGTGCTTTCTACCACATCAACATTACTCTAAAGAACATTGATGTCAGGCCTGTAAACCTACCAGCCGTCGTCTTTCACTGAATTTTCCAGTCTTGCTAATCATACTGTAAAAAAAAAAGTGAAAGCATTTTAAAATTGGGCCCTGTGTAATCTGCCCCATCACTTGTCATTAAGGTTCTCTGTTAAAGAGAATAAGCAAGGGACATAAGCAAGGTTGGTAGTCAGGCTGCCCCCACATCATGTTGTCCTAAACTACTATCATTTTACCATCACACTGATTAGACATTACAGCTCAAGCCTGCTGTAATGTCATGGCATTTGGCCACTTAGTTGGCTGGGCTGCACCCCAGTCTTGACCTGGTGCTGGCTCCATGGGGGGAAGCCAGGCTGCTTCCTCTCTGGCTGACTGGGCCTGGTGCAGCTTTGTTCCTCTGAAGCCAAAGGAGCCCCTCAGAGTATTGTTTCACCTGGTGGCCTTTTCGGCTAAACAGGAACAGCTCATTGGATTGGACAGGCAGTGAAGTGCATCCTCTGCTCCTCCTGTTTGGCGATCCAGAATCTCCTCACCCTGGGCCAGTCCTTGAAAGCGCCCAACAGGTTCTCCAAGACATTGGGGCCACGTCAGAAAAGCTCAATCATTTGATTTGTATGCTAAGAGTCTTCATTTTTACTGACTCTTGGGTGGATAGAAGCAGAGAAATTATATTCTTCAGTTCTCCAAGGATTGGTGATTTACATGTTGTGAGTCCATCCATCTGCACAAATCACAGCCCTAGTTCCAGGCTGGAGCAGACCCTTCTCACAAATGTCTCTGGCCAACCTTAGGGCAGTGAGCCTCTCTGAATCTTGTCCGTCCTCAGATGCTGAGGCAGGATTCAAAGCCTTCCCAGCCTGGTCAGACTGACGGGAGAGCACAGGGCCTCTCGGGGACCCCAGGAGGCCTTCGAGGAGGCAGTCATCATAGGCTTACAGAACTCCTGTGGGGGCACCACCCTTCTCCCTTTCCTTAGGCGACCCAAGTTTCAAATGTCTACTCCCAGTCTGTCTTAGCCTAACAGCTTTCTCATCTTCAACAATAGTTAGTGCTGTAGTTTAACTTAGTAACCTGTTCATAGACACTTGTCCCCAGAACCTCAGTTTCTCCATCTGCAAGTGAATCATAATAATAATTGCCCAACTTTTCTCAATAGCTCCTGTGATTGTTGTAGGGAAAGCGCTTTGTAAACCTTAAAATGTTAGGTAACTATAAGTTATTATTACTATTCTTAATAATAATGAATTCAGTTAATCTTTTAAAACATGCTTTAAAAACTTCTATAACAACTATTTTAAAAGAAGGATCTTCAGAACCTGTACATTTATAAAGCAAGCTATCATTCTTTAGTAGATGAGTGGTCAAAATATATTAAGGCATTTCAGACATCTGAAAATAGAGTGGATACAACTGGGGAATGGTTGAACATGTGTATGGTCATGCAATGAATTGGAATATTAGTGCATCATTCAGAGTGACAGACGCCACATGCAGTAATTGTTAGCAGTATCAATGAAGATGGCCCTGAGGCCACAGATGAGGGCCGAAGTGATAAACCATGAGACAGGAGCCAAGTCACTCCAATGGAGGGATGGGAAGATCATGGGCTCTGCAGGAGTTGGCACATTGAAGTAGAATTTGGGCTTCTTCCCCTCCTAAAAGGCCCCATTGGCTCCCTTGCCAGGAGACAGAATGTGATGTCGAGAGCTGCCCTGAGAGGGTCCCATGCGCCGTGTTGTTTAGGTCTGCCTAGGGATGATGGCGGACCCAGAATGGGGGCCTGTGACCACAAACAGAATGCGTTGATTTTGTTCCTCAGTTCTCCATCTCTCACCCCCCCTCTCTGCCTCTTTTCAGCCTGTGATGAACAATGACAAGCACTGCTTTGAATGCTATGGCTACGACATCATCATTGATGATAAGCTGAAACCCTGGCTGATTGAGGTAACTGACCCTTGGCCTGGGCTGGCTTTCCTCCTCCTGCTGCTGCTTTTCAGAGAGCTTCCATTGTGGGCACATTGGGGTGAGGGACAGGCAGGGGAGGCCCCCCAGACCACAGCATCCTCTAAGAGGGGGCAGCTGTGGAGAGAGCTCAGCTTGACCTGGGAGGGGCCAGGCGTTTCCCAGGCTGTATGGGCAAAGGACCAAAGTGAGCTTTTAAAGGTAGAAACAAGCCCCAAGGACAGCCTGCTGTGTGGCTCAGAGAGCACTGGACTTGGAATCAGGAAGGGCCTGGCTTCGAATCCCATGTCTACTTGACTGTGGGCAAATCCCTTCACTAAGATAAGGAGAATCCCTGCAACATCTGTATCATAGGGTGTTATGGGGATCATTCACCCAGTCAGTATTTATTAAACACCTACTGTGTGCAGGCCTGTGCTCAGGGCTGGAGAGAGAAAAAGAGGGTGAAAAACCAACTCACACATGCTGACCATCATTATGCATCTCTGAATGGCTGTGCATGGCCATCCGTATGTAGCTGGACGGGGCAAGAATCAAATGGAATTCCTTGATGTGTCCTCTCTGGGGAGCAGCTTTTGCTGTTACCCTCCAGGACAATGGCTTTGCTGGGTCTTCAAACCCAGGATGAGCTCGGTTCTCACAGTGTAGAGAATGTGGAGAGTAAAGGCTGACTGTGGGCAAGGCAGACAGTGGGCAGTGGCCACCAGCCTGGGGTCATTTCCATTTTGTTCTCATTGCTGACATCAGCAAGCACAATGATTCCACTCTACATACACAGGAGAACCAGAAAGTGGATTATCTTTGTAACTGAGAATTTGCTACATAGCTGGTTTTTAAAACTTGTGTAGTAAACTGGATGATGTGGAAACACAATTTCTCCATGCATTTAGGTCCCTTCCTCATCATTCTCCCTGTCTGCTCTCTCCTCAGCAGTTCCCTACTGACCTTCACCAGGCACGTGGTTGTGGTGGGAGGCAGGGAATAGCCATGAATTGTCTAGTGAATTCATGCTCCTGGTCTGAGAAGCATAGAAAGCGTCCCTTCAGCAGCTGTGAGAAGTGACAAGGATTCCCTCTGATAGAACAGATGGGGACAGCGGTTATGGGGCATTTTCCAGTCTCAGCAAGGCAGAAAGGAGCTATTTAAAGAACATGCTGCCCAGTGAATGGCATCCTGGGAGGATGCTCAGTAACGCACTGGCCAGTCACCCTGTAGCTGGGGAGTGTGGTGTCGGCTGCACGGGATGCTGGAGGGATGCCCCAGCATGGCCTATGCTGGGCTCTGCTCCACCATTGTTTCCTCGTGAGCTCTGTGTGTGTCTGGGTCCCTGGTCAAAGTCAGCGTTGTATTGTCTCTTTAGGTTAATGCGTCCCCATCTCTTACCTCCAGCACAGCCAACGACCGAATCCTCAAGTATAACCTGATCAATGACACCCTTAACATTGCTGTGCCAAATGGTGAAATTCCAGACTGCAAGTGGAATAAGTCGCCACCCAAGGAAGTGCTTGGCAATTATGAAATTTTGTAAGTTGGAAGAGTTACTGGGGGTGGGGACATGGGGTCAGCCCCGCCCAAAAGCAACTGAGAGACAGTGAGGGAAAAGGAGATTGAAGAGGGGGTGTCCGGGGAAGCCAGTAGCCAAGGCCGGGTTGGGACCCCCAGGCCTTGCTGCTAACCCTCCTCAGGGCTGCCAGGATGATAAGTCCTGGCACTTCCTCTGGGCCTCTGCAAAGCTTGTTTCCTCACAGTTATCCCTGAGTTTGGCAGGGCAAGTACAGTCTTCATTTTCTGTGTGAAAAGCAGGGCCCAGAGAGGGCGATTGCCTTTTCTACTGACGCAAGGCTTCTTGGAGGCAGGAATGGCAGGACGTATAGGCAGGCCAAAGTGTCCTTTGCCCCGCCACAAAAGGCCCGGCCTCCCACAGAGAGCCTCTCCTGATGATTAGTTCTTTTCTCACATCATCTGGCATTGATTTTGAGCCCATGTAGCAACTCCCCCCAATGTAGTGTCAGCTCCCCCCAGTAGAGCATCAGCTCCTCAAGGGGACAGGAAAGAAGGGAAAAGGGATAAGCACTTATTGAGCTCCCACTAGATGCACAGGGTGTGCTGAGGACTTTGCAGATCTCTCATTGTCTTCTCACAACAGCCCTGGGAGGAGGTGCTGAGGACTGAGACCCCCTCCTTTTTGCCTCAGTACACTCAGTGCCTTGCCCATAGTTGGTGCTTAATAAATGCTTATTGAACAAACGAACAAATGAAAAGCCAACCCTCAGCATTTTGCATTGGGGGGTAAGTATGCTCCTTCTCTTCTCTCAGGGTGTGTAACAGTGAGTGTTCTCATCTGGGAACAATAGCCCTGAAAGTTTCCTGTCCTGGGCCAGCCTCCCTCTAGTGCCCCCCCAGTCAAGAAACAAAGACAGGCTGTCTTCAGTTGGAGTGGGGGAGAGGGGAGAGGAACTGGGAAGACTGGGGTGGCCCGAGAGCTGCCTTGGTGGCTGGTCTCACTCTAGAGACAATGTGCACCCTCCACATTCTTCTTCTTAGGTATGATGAAGAATTAGCTCAGAATGATGGGGCAGAGCGAGACCTGAGAAATCGTTCTGGGCCATCCATTGGGCTTAAAGGCAGTCGAACCAGAGACACAGGAAAGACTGCTCTGACCACATGGAAATAGCCTTCCAATTAAAGCAAGAGCACAGGGTCAGAGCATAGCGACCTGGGAGGCCAGGCTTCTTCCAGAGATTGCCTCGGACCTCCAGTCTCTCTCTGACTCCCTCCCTTCCTCTCTTCCTCCCTCCCTTCCCTCCTTCCTTCTTTCCTTCCTTTCTTTCTTTTTCTTCCTCCCTTCCTTCCTTCCTTCCTTCCCTCCTTCCTTCTTTTCTTCCTCCCCCTCCCCCCTTTGCTGACAGAGGTATCTAGGAGAAGTGCTTTCCATTGGAAGGTATGAATTGAATCCTTTTTCACTGTGTTTCCATTGCTGCTGTATATAATTAGCTTTTCCAACAGAAATCTGTCATCCTTTGCATGTCAGTGAACCTAATAAATGTCATTGCTGTTTTTTAAAGTTTAATTAGATTAAATTAAAAAACAACAACAACAACGTGGTTTTAAAATTATGTTGAAGGAAATCTGTTGGGTCTAAGGATCACTTCAGTTCAGTGTTCCTTTTCTTGGACCTTCCCTTTGGTTCACAAAGACACAAGTAATGATCTCACAGTTCTCCAGAAGTACCTTAGAACCCCAGCAGGGATCTCAGAGGACACCTGTCCCAACCCGGAACAGTTCAGGAGGCCTGCCCCCCCAGCAGACGGCCCTGACAGACAATCCTGCCTTTGGTGGGACGAGGCTGTGCATTGCCCAGAGCTCACAGCTGTGCCCAGCTCACCCCAAGCCAGTCCACTTGGTTTTTGAATGACTCCATAGAAAGCTTTTCTTTGTCAGAGCCCCAGGCTCTCCAAGCTGGACGGGGCCTCAGCCCTATCCTAAGCTAGAGTCCCTGAGGACAGCCCCCCGCCCCCGCAAACGAGGTGGAGAGGTCTCAGTTTGAGACCTCCCATGCCAGGGAACTGTGATTGCCCGTTTGTTGGTGTGATTTTTGTCTCTGTCCCTTCATCTTGTGGCATGAGGTGGCCCTCATTCCAGACTGGTGTGGTTCAGCTTTGAAGAAGAGAGAGGCTCCAGTTGAGAATCAGCTGTTCACTGGTGGCTGGGGTCTTAGCAGTTAGGCCCTCGTAGCTCCTGGAATACCCATGAACTTGTATGTGGGAAGAGTTACTGGCTGGAGAAAACCCCCAGGGCCAGAAGGCTGAGGTGGTAGAGTAATCCAAGAGGATTGGTCTGATTTGGGTCATATAAATAGCATTTGTATTGAGACATGCATTTTTATTTCATTATATTTGCCCTTAAGACTCCCTTGACTTTCCTAACTTTCTTTTAATCTCTCTCTCTCTCTCTCTCTCTCTCTCTCTCTCTCTCTCTCTCTCTCTCTCTCTCTCTCTCTCTCCCTCTCTCTCTCCCCCCCCCATCTGCCTCTGTGTTTCACTCTCTGTCTCTCTTTTCTCTGTCACCCTCTCTCTGTTCTCTATTCTCTCTCCATTTGTCTCTCTCCCTCTCTTTCTCTCTCCACCCCTGTCTCCATCTCTCTCCCTCTCTGTCTCTTCTGTTCTTTCCCCCTTCTCTGTCTCTCCTCCCTCTCTCTCTCTCTCTCTCTCTCAATCTCTCTCCCTTCCCCCCTCTCCATCTGCCTCTCTCTGGATCTCTCTCCCTCTCTTTCTCTCTCTCCCTCTTTTTCTCTCTCTTTTCTCTCTCTCTGCCTCCCTCCCTTTTCTTCTCTCTGTCTCCCTCTCCCTCTCCCCCCTCCTTCCTATGTGGTAAACTGGGCTTGAAATCTGAAGACCTGGCTTTGAATCCTGCCTCTGTCCATGTGGTCTTAGGCATGGTGCTTCTGTTCTCTGGGCCTCAGTTTCCTCCTCTACAAAATGTAGGGGGGGGTTGAATTATGTTATTTAGGTTTTGTCTTCTACTACTTACTGCCCATGGTCATGTGTGTTTGTTAGTTCACATGTATCAGTGACCCCATTGTGTACCATGTGTGAAATGTTTTCTGTGATGTTAGAAGTGGTTCTTTAGAATATTTCTGGTGCTGTCTCCAGCTTAGGGTGATGGAACACAAACCTAATTTGCATTTTACCAGGAAAACCAGAGCATGAAAATCAATTTTAGGCCTGTGTCCTTCTCCATTTCTTCTGAGCTTCTAACACTGAAGAGCTTAAGTCTGACCATTGGAAAGGGACTTGCCTGTCTATGTGTTCCTTAATCATTAGCTTTCATATTTGGAGAGGAAAATACTCAAGTATTTTAAAACTCTGTGTCACCAGTCAGACTGAACCTGACCAAAACAACAGATTCAAAGAGCAGATTTGTGACAGTTGTGTGAGGTGAGAGATAGCCAGCCAGGAACCTGGATTATGTTGGAGGCGCATTGGTATACTGAGAAGACTTCAGGACCAGGCTCAGCCCCAACTCAGAGCCCCTGGCAATCCTGGTGTCTTAGAGGAAATGTGGCTGAGCTGATGGTGGGCCAACCTTGGAGTCAGGAAGACCCTCATGGGTTCAGGTCCCATCGTTGACATCATCTAGCTGTTTGACCTTGCACAAAGCCCTCGACCACTCAGTACCCTGGGCAGTTATATTTGAGAATATATGTTACCCACAAGTTTCATCATTGGAGGGGGTGTCTCCACTTATCAAATCACAAGCCAGAGACCTCAAGAGAGTATATTTAGTCCAAGCAAGCTCGGGCAACAGTCCCCTCAATCGCAGCCCTGACAAGGGGCATCCAGACTCCTTTGGAAGATCTCCAGGGATGGCAAGCTCACTAAATCCTGAGGCAGGCCATTCCACTGGGGGATGGCTGTCATTATTGGGAGGTCTTTCTGACATCGAGAAAACCTACCTCTCTCCAGCTTCCCCCCACTGGGCCTCCTTCTGCTCCCTGAAACCAGTGTAGCAGCAAGCACCCCAATATCCCCAGGGTGGCTGCCAACACAGTTTCTTAGATCTGCTTTTGTAAAGGAAAGCAACTCAAAATGGGTTAACAAGCTCATTTTAATCAAACAAACATACATTACCTAGTTCAGGGGGAAAAGGTCAGCACCCCGAACTTCAGAGTAACAGACAGGCTTCCAAACTGTCCAACCATTATATCGATACCAAATCACAGTTACCAGAGAGGGAAGCATCAACATCTGGGTTTTCAAAGTGGGGGGAGGAGAGGGGGCGCCTCTCAGCGGCTGCCCAGAGTCTCATCTGGTCAAATCACACACTTCTCAAAGTGAGCTCCAAAGCAAAGCCTCAAATCAGGGATTATATAGTCTTCTCCTGGCTCAGAGAATGTAACCACCCTCTTGACCCACTGCCCAATCACATAGCATCAAGGTGTGGTCATTCCTGAAAACCAAGCCTCCTACCACAGGTTCCATGTGACCACATTCAGCTTATTAGGAGTCAGAATATATTTTCAAATCAAGGAAGGTTTTCAGAGTCTCTTAAGCCAATCAAAGGGCCTAGGGGCAGGGAAGATCTTTAAATCTGCATTTCCATTACAGCCAGATAGAACAAAGTGAGCCCTCCAGTTCACAGGACAACTCTCTCTTCCCAGAGTCCTCATTCCCTGTCCCTCGGGCTGTTCCTGAGATGGCCCCTTACTGTCCTGCAGCCACTCTCTCCTCAGTGCCCTGGCTGAGGGCGTCCCTCCTTCAGGACTGATGGCTGAACATGTGTGGTCTAACCAGCTTGGGACAAGTGAATATTGTCACTGCCCTCATTCTAGACACTGAAACTGGATGGAAAGATAAGGGTTTGGTCACCTGGTGCCAAGAGCTTCTGGGTGGGGAACATAAAGACGCCCTGGCCCCGCCAGGTTGGGTTTTGTCAAATATTGACCATTCTATTAATGATGTCATGTACAAAGCAGATGTTTCCTCTAGCTCTTCCAAAGCCTACATGGGTAGGAAATATGTGCAGTGTTGTGAGTAGGCCTTGGAAAAAATTGTCAAATGTCAACAGTGTGTTTTGCAAAGTGACCCAGAGCTGCTAGGCCACCCCCTCCCAGAAGTGTCCTCTGGTCATTCCCCAGCCCTTCTCCACTGTCAAAGGGTTCTCACAGCCTCTCATGCTTCCACTGTTTGGTTTCTGTGCTTCAGAGTGGATCAAGTTTGATTAACTGAGATTGTCCTGCCTCCATCCCTTGTGGCACAGAAGGGGACATGGAGCTCCCTGAGAGAAATGAATTTCCCACAGTCAGACAGCCCAGTATTGGCCAAGAGCCAGCACTTGGACTTTGGTCCTTGGCCTCCAAGGGCCAGTGTTCCAGGCCTCAGCCACTCCCAAGAATCCTAGCAGTCCCTTAGCAATGAAAAGCTCATTTTTGTCTCTCACTTTCAGATTTACAAAGCAGTGTCTTTGAAACACTTGGTATCCAGTCCCAACTCTGCTGTGTTCTACTTCTGTGACTTCAGGGAAGTCATGTAACCTCTCTAGGGGCCAGGTTCCTTATTTGGAGACCAAAAGAGTTAGGGTCAGAGTTTAAACTGGAGCAAGGCTTCTTTCAGCCCTTTTCTGTGCCTTGACCCCTTGGACAGTCTGGGAAACCAAGAGACTCCTCCCAGCCATGTTGTCCGATGCACAGGGAAACAAATCTTATTTACAGACAGTTATCAAAAGATATCAAAATGAGTTCATGGACCCTGAGTGGAGGAACTCTGGGTCAGATGATCTCTACTGTCCCTTCTAGGTCTGAGTCCCATGGTCTAGGAGCCATCCCTTCGGGGAAGTCACCCATGCCTTACCCCTATCCTGGGTGAGGAAAAGGGGTTTCAGGTCAGTGATTTGCACCTGGGAGGAAGTTCTGACTCAGAGTCTCCTGACTCTAAAGTCCAAGGCTCCTTCCATTATACCGTCCTGTTCTGCATGCCTTAATCTGAACCTGACCATATTTATCCATACTTTCCAATTGTAAACATAATCTTCGCTGCTTTTGTCAACCAATCAAGCATTCTGGCCACCTCCAGGACTGCTAGCAGGGCTCTTCTGGGGGCCAAGTTTGATCCACAGCTCTCTGAGAATGTACTTCTCCCCCACCATCCTGTTCCCCTACTATCTGCAGCTAGGCAGGCCTGCCTTGCCCTTACATACCATAATAGCTAACCCAGGGAAAAAGACATCTTCAGTCTGACTTGGGGTAAGAGGTATTTCAAAGTTCTCTCTCCCCACTGTGAGCATCATCATGCCCTCCCCACCACAAGCTGCTTGTGGTCTGGCCAAAGACTTTGAGTCATTCTCTCACATTGGTTCTCATGCAAAATGAGATACTTTTGATAAGATACTGGGCTTTAGACTTTTCTGCAGAAGGATCATTCGATATGGATGAGATGGTCTTTTGTTTGAGGGCATTTCCAGCCTAGGCACAATGTCTTCTCTGATTCTTCCTAGTTGGAAGCTAGGAAGCTCCCAGCCCTTTGCCTAGTCCTTGCCTTCTCCCCTGTCTATCCCTCCCTCTTTCTGTCTTGTATTGTGCAAAGGGCCCACTGGGGGCTGGGTTGCTTTTGACTTTTGCTCTCATAGGCTCTACAAGGCACAGGGGTAGGCATTAAGAACTGTAGGTTGAATGCACAAGGTACTCGGCAGGCATCCTCTCCTTGTCCCCAGAGCACCCACACAAACCAGGGGTCATCCAGCCTCTGCTGAAAGCACCCACTCCACCACACCCTTGGAGCAGCCTTTTCCACATTTAACTATTTCTGAAAACTTCCAGGTTCTTCCTATGTGCTGAGTGGAAATGTGGTCTGGGGCTGGGGCATAGCCTTTCCTTGTACCCCTCTCTCTTCCTGCCTTCCCCTCTGCAGTTGTCTTTTCTCCAAGGTAAGCATCCTCAGCTCCTTCATTATATGTCTGTGGTATACAATAGTCATTAGAAAGATACTAGAATATATTGTTGTCTTATGAAGTACCCTCAAGTGAGAGCTTGTCCCAGAAGGCAGCTTCTTGGCAGTGTTTTGCCAAGATTTCTAAATCAAGAGTTACATTGCTTACAGATTTGAAAAACCTTCCTGCATGTCTTGAGTGGGAGTGTTAATTCTGGGATCATGGCTGCATTCCAGGTGAGGAATCAACATTTCAATGACTAAATTTCTCTCCCAGAATTTCCAATTGCATACAATAAATGTTCTTTTCCCCCACCCAGGCTGGAAACTCCTACTCCTCCCTTATCCCTACCCCTCACACCCAACCAGTCCCCAAGGCCTTTGGGTCCTAATATGGCTGCTATTTATCCACACCCATCGACCTGCCTTGCCATTACCGTGACTGCCTTGTTGAGACCCTAATTACCTGCATCCTGTACTCTTGCAGGAGCCTTCTCTTACCTCTACCTTCCTCCCCTCCTGATCCATCCTTTACATTATGCATTGCCAGATTTCTAAAAGCAGTGTTGACCCTACCAGCCCCCTAGTCAGAAATCTGTCGCGACTCCACCTTGGCAGAAGGTAGAGTCCCAGCTCCTTAGGCTGGCATTTGGGCCTTTTACACTGCTTTCCTTTCCATATGCCCTGGGCAAGCTGAGATGCTCTTCTCTCCCAGAGGGTAGAGGTCCCAGGGATGTTTGGTCTCCTCATGGCCTCCCTATCTCAGGGGCTTCTGCACATGCTCTCTCTGAGTGTCTTGAGTTTCCTGCTCCATGAATCCCAGAAGAAAAGGACCCCCTAGTGGATTGAAAGCCTAGTAAGGACAATCCTGGGTCATTCTTCATCTTTTCATTCCAGTGCCAAGCCCTTCCCCTTGGACATAAAATATCAGAGATGGAAGGATCCTTAGATGACAGGGCGATTTTAGGAAGCAGACCTTAATCCAACTGTCAGCAGCAAGAAGTGGCCACCAACAGTGAGTGCAGCCTTGGGAGGCATTGAGAGACCCTGGTCCAAGGCCAAGGAGGAAGCAGTTCCTCCATGCTCCTCCCTCTGTCCTTACAGCCTCAGGGTTGTGTTCTGGGCAGGGCAGAAACCTCGAAGGAAGCTTGAGGACAAGCCGAAATATGTCTAAAGGAAAGCAACCAGAGCAGCCACGGGGCTAGAAACCCAATGAGGGTCAATTCACTTTTGGAATCAACACCTAACTTGGGGACAGAATTGTATCCAAAAGGGACTGCCTGTCATCTGGAAGAGGGATTAGACTTTTCCCTATTCCCCCTCTTGCCCCAGGGGAGCTTGATGTGGGCAGGGTGGGGTAGGCTATTGGCCTGGAGGTATTAGGGGGGAGATCCTGAAGAGAATTACAAAGAACCAGATCTTGGCTGTCCACAAATAAAATGAACCACTTTGTGAGGTCTGGAGGTCCTTAGGAAGAGGCTGAATGACCACTTGCTGTGGATTTTGGCTCGACTCCATCTGAGGTGCCTTTACAATGCTGAATTTCTCTGATTCTGTGGGAGGAAGCCCAGACACTACAAAGAGACCACCAAGCTTCTTCCTTTCTTTTGTATACGTTGTCTCACACTGTGCCAAGCTCTCAGGATACAAAAAGAAGCAAAAGACAATTCCTGCCCCCAAGGAGCTCACAGTCTAACAGGGAAGAGAACAAAATATATATCTGCAAACAGATATATGTACAGGACAGGTAGGAGATGATTAACAGAGGGAAGGCCATAGAATTAAAAGGAGGTAGAAAAGATGGGACACGAAACATGGGATCTTGGCTGGCACTTGAAAGAAGCCAGTAGGCAGAGATGAGGACGGCCAGAGGGAATGACCAGAGCTGAGAGATGATGGAGAGTCTTGATGGTGGAACAGCCAGAAGGCCGGTGTCACTGGATCCAAGAATATGTGTTGGGGACTAAGGTGTAAGGAGACTGGAAAGGGAGGAGGGTTCTGAAGGGCCCTGAATGCCAAGCAGAGGTTTTTGTTTGATCCTGGAGGCCAGAGGGAGTCATTGGAGTTTATTGAGCAGGGTGGTGAGGTGGTCAGACCTGTACTTTAGGAGTCACTTGGATGGCTGAATGGAGGAGGGGAGAGGCTGAGGCAGGCAGAGCCCCCCAGGATGCATCTTGTCTTGTGAAGTTCATATCCAAGTGTCCATGAGTCTCCTATAGAAAGTTGTGCATCAGACCCCAAAGGTCTTCTGGGCCTTTTCACTTCTTGGAGATGCTGATCTACACCTTCCCCTCCTCCGCCATCTCTGTCATTCCTTGCTCTCATTCTGTGATCTGCCCACCTCCATTTCTAGGCCTAACATCTTTGACAGCAGGTCTTGGTGACGTCCAACAGACTTGTCATTCGTGCCTGCCAAGCATTCTTTCCTCCCCCTCTTGTTCCTAGAATTTTTTTATTTTTCTGAGGTCATGACATTGGGTGATTTGTAGCCATTGATTATCTCTGGGAAGACAATGGTGCTTTTATAAATCAGTTTAGGATAATTGAAAGTGCTGCCCAAATCTCAAATACAATTTAGACCAATCTCCCCTTCCCCTGTCTGGGTTCAGCTTATTGTCCAATTACAGTGAAAACTTATCTATCCTAATGATGGATCTACTCGTCACTCAACAGTCTACCCTTCTGGCTGTGAGCCATTGGCTGGCCAGTATAGGTTTTCCAAACACTTTATTTGTCTGGTGTAGATGGTTGCAACACTTTGTAGATTTCTCTCAGGAAGTTTTGAATTGTTATGGCGCTCAGTGCAGTTAACATAACGCCTTTGGTGAACAGGAGCATTTCTTAGCCTCAGCGCCATCAGGGTTTTTCTTTAATATTTTCATAACTATATTTCAGTAGAATTGATTTCCTTTGTAATCCAGTGTTGTATTTTATGTGTTCGAAAACATCATTCTGAGAAGGGACCCATGGGGGGGGGGTCGTGATGCTAAAAAAGGTCCCCAGCACAAACCTGGGAGTCTGGGTTTTGGGCAGCACATTTCCCAAGATACTGGTAGCCTTTCTGACTTTTTTTTATGCCTGTTAGGAGGTATTATCATTATTTGCGGCTGTGCCTTGTCTCCTATGTCAGACCTTTGGAGCAGGAACATTGCCCTCTACAGAGGAGATGTCAGGGAAGCAGCCCCTGAATCTAAGCGGCCTGTCTATTCCATGAAGTCAGTTTAAGCTCCGGGGTCCAGCTTTTCAGCATCAGGGATTGTGGTGTGAGTCTTCTTTGTGAAACACACCATCATCTTGCAAGGTCCACAACAGAATGATGCCATTTCCCTGCTCTGTACTTCTTAGCATTCTTAGCAGGGCCCATACATACACACACACACACACACACACACACACACAAACGCACACTCTCTCTCTCTCTCTGAATGAATATTGGTTCTCCACTTCTCTGAAGGTCTTCACAAATATAAACACTCTCGCTGTCTGAGGGCCTTGTGCCTGTTGGGATATAGGCTAAACTGATCCCACCCTGGCCCCCAGTTGTGGCTGGTATAAAACTTGAATTAGCCTGGCACCTGGCTCTTGGCCCATCCCTGGCAGCTGGAGGCTCAGGTGTCCACCTACTCTGGGTCCTGCCCTGAGAGAGGAAGATGTCACAACAAAGCCATCCATCCTGTCCTCCCCCATGAGGAGAGGCCTGTTGGGGATCCCTGATGGTCCCCTCCCCCAAACAGTCTATACTTGACCCTTGTTGATAAATAGTCATGATTGGCTCTGCCCTGGTCAGCTTCCACTAGGAACATTGTGTTCAGTTCTGAGCACCCTAGTGAGGAAGGAAGCAGATAAAGCTGGCAGATGTCCAGAGGAGGGCAGCCAGGAGGGTGATGGCCACCAGGCCATGGCATCTGAGGCCCAAGTGAAGGACCTGGGAATGTGGAGCTGGGAGAAGAGAAGATTCTGGGAAACAAGGTCACTGCCTTCAAATCTGTGTAAAGGTATGTTATGGGGGAAGGGGTTAGACAGGCTCTATTTGGCAGAATCCAGAGCGGCTGGGGACACCATTGAGGTGCCATGGCAGAACCACTTCCTAGGACTTAGAGCTACCCTGTAGTCAGGGGAGGGGGATTCCTCCCCTTGGAGATTTCAAGGTGGGGGTATGTAGCTGACTTCTTGTCAGGTTTGTTAGGGGAGAGATTCCTGTTCTGATTCTGTTTTGCCTAGATGCCCCCAACCTCAGGTCTCTTCCAACTTGGATGCTCTGGGCACAGCCGTAGTGATGCTTCTGTAGACCTTGCCAGCATGTCACAGAAGGAAGGAAGGAAGTGGGGGGCAGGGCTTGGAGATGCCACAGACTAAACCGGAGTCACTGAGCAAGGGGCTGCCCCAGGATGGGATGGAGAGATGGGCAGGGGGCACCAGGCCAGCCTCTGGTTCTGTAGGGGAAACTGGCCTATTGAGAGATCTTGGGCCCAAATACTCTGTGTCTGAAATGAAACTGTTACTTTAAAATATAACTTCCTTTCAAAGAGTTCTGGGGGAGAGTTCAGACATTCCTGGAGTGTGCATGTTTGCAGGGATCATGATCAGCTTGTCTAGCAGGTATAATTCTGTCAGCCGATTACAGTGAAGTGCTTTATTTCACTCATGTCCACATCCAAGATAAACTCGAATTCATTTCCTTTGCGTTTATTGGGAGGTGTGGGGAGATTTACTAAAAGCCAAGGGGACCAGAAAAGGGTGAGGACCCCTGGCTCTCATCACGGGGTAGGGAACAGAAGACCTGACCTATCCTTTATTTGCCAGTATCTTGAGGGCTGGGGTGGGTTTGCCCCTTCTTTTGTACTACCCACAAATTCTAAAGGGGTGGGGGCTCTCTTTGGCCTGTAGATAGAGATCCCAGCCTGGAGTCAGGAAGAACTTAGTTCAGATCTGGCTATGTGACCCTGGGTGAGTCCCTTGACCCCTGCCTCAGTTTCCCCAATTGTATGAATAATGGAAATGGAAATAATGACAGTGCCTCCCTCTCAAGATTGTTGTAAGGATCAAACAAGATAATACTTGTAAAGGGCTTAGCACAGTGCCTGGCCCGTGGTGAGCACCATGTTAGTCGACATTATCATCATCCCTCAGCTACACTGCCCTTTCCACATTCAGGGGGCTGTCTCCCAGCTCCCGGCTCATTCTCCCTTGCTGGTGAAGGAGTTCAGTACCAAGTCCACAGTCTTCCTCCCCTCCCCAAATTCTTTACTCTCTGGGGATGGTGAGTCACTCCACAGGTGACAAACCATTGCTTCCCAGATCTCACTCCTACAGTCTGTAGCTTCACCCGACTGCAGCCACACACAGGGATCACAAGTGCTGTCCATTCCCTGCAGACACTGATATTCCCCCCTCCAGTCCTTCCATTGCCTTGCATGCTTCTTCCCTTCCTTCTGGACTCATCACTTCACCCCTCCCTGCTTTCTCACACTGTCCCTCTTGCTCTGGCCTCATCTTCTGCTTACTTGTTCAATTTGACCCTTAGGTCCTTTGCTCCTTGTCCCATTTCCTTCTCTTCTTCCAGATTGTCCTTCATTTCTGTGTATTTGCATTCCCTTTTTTCTCTCTTTGGGAAGACTTACCACTGTGAATTCTAGTCACTTATTTCTACTGGGCAGGCTAAGATTCTGTGATCACAATTTCCCCATCTCTTTTAAAGCCTGCAGGAACATCCTGCTGTAGTTCTTCGGTCTCTTGGGAATCCACAGGCTCCTCTGCTTCATCTGATGGTGACTTATGACCCTTTATTTTGTCTATATGTTCATAGATGCCTGGGTTCTTTAAACCTACTATAAAAAGCGATCTCTTCAGTTGTTAATGTCCTCTCAGTTCTGTCTGCTTAAACTCAAGGTCATAGTTGAGTTTTCTTCCTCCTAAGATCTTCAGACCTTTCCCGCCTAATCCTTTATTCACTTTCTGACTCCTTCCTCTTTGATGGCAGTTTCTCTGGGGGTTGGACTTCAAAGTCATCTTGTTCTTCCTCCGTGTTGGACAGGTCTGTCTCTGCTAGACTCTTTCAGGTTTAATGGAGAACATAAATAACACACACAAGGTGATTTTGGGGCAGAGGAGGAGAATCATCCTTGAACGCCAGTTCTTTCTCTTCCTTCTGCCTTTTCCTGCATTTTTGTTTTCTGTGACACTGAGTGGGAAAGGATATAATGTTGAGTTCTTTTGTAATAAATACTTATGAACTATGAGACCTTGGGCAGATCACTGTTAGCCCCAGTTTCCTCATTTGTCATATGGAGAGGATAGAGCATCTGCTGTACAAGGTTGTTCAATCAATCAATCAATCAACATTAAGCACCTATTATGTGCCATACACTGTGCTAAGTGTCTGCCCCTGCCCTCCAGGGATCTGTACATGTGAGCTATCATCATCATCATCCTCTGACATCCTGGCACCGTCTAGACCCTGTGTCCTAGGCAGCCAAGGGAAGGGAGAGCCTGAGCCAGACAGCAGGAAGTGGCTGCTAGGGCAGGGTTGGCCCTGAGCTGGGGCTGCCCCAGGCGTGGAGAGAACCTGATTCATGGCTGGAGAAAGAGCTGCATTCAGGGTGATCTGAAATGTTTTCAGTCTTTGTGGCTGTTTCCTGGCGTGGCCCAACCTGCTTCCCCAGAACAGAGCGAGTCTGTCTGTCAACAGAGAAACAGGCAAGAACAGAAAGTCTTTAAAGGAAGGGGATGGGAGAAGGGATGGAAAGTTCAGGAAAAGCCCTCACGAGTGCATGCACGCGCACACACACACACACACACACACACACACTCACAGACACATACATACAGACACATCCCCCCCAAACACTCACAGACACACACATACTTTCACAATTCACACATAGACACAGACACTTACAGACTCAGACCCACATACAAACTTACACACACTTATATTCACAGACATACACATGCACTCACACACTCAGATACACAGATACATACACTCATACAAATACACACTCTCCCCACATACACATTCACAGACACACATGCTTTCACAATTCATGCATAGATGCAGGCACAGACTCGCACACACACACTCATACACACATAACCTCATACATCCCCCTCCCGTGTGCACACACACATACACCTCTTTTAGGCTAACTGGCTGTTTTTTCATTGTTCAGATCCTAGGAACTTAGAATGAGGAGGATTCTGGGTGGAGGCCACCCCATCCCCCCCTGCCCCTGAAGGAGGCTCTCTCCTCTGATTGCTGGACAAGCAGCCATGTGTCTGTGCTAGAAGGTAGGAAGTAATTCCGTTTACTTCAGTCAACAAGGATTTCATTCCTGCCTTTGTGGAGCTTGCCTTACACTAAGGGGAAGCCATTCTTATACAGACAAGTAAATAATAATTTTGAGGAGATAATGTTGGGATGGAGGAGGAGCACCATGCTTGAATGGAGGGCCCTCTCTGGAACAGTGTGTACAGACCAATGTGGCCGGACCAGAGTTCAGAGGATGGGCAGGGCTAGGTTATGGGTGATGGAGGTAGGGGACAAACCAGTCTGCAAAGGCTCTTCAATGCCAAAGAGTGGCTTGTATTTTGTCCTAGAGCTAAGAGGGAGCCATCAAGTTTTCTTGAGCAGAAGGGGGAAGTTTTAGATGCACATTTCAGGAATATCCTGTTGGGTGAAGGGTGGATGGGCTTTGCTAAGGTCAAAGAAAGGACTAGCACAATGCTGGTGAGAGGTCCTAAGGGCTTGGCCTAAGATGGGCGGGCAGTGGCCATGTGAGTGGACAGAAGGGACCACATCAAGAAATACAGGATGGAGTGAAGTGTGGTCAGTCTGAAAAGTGGCCTGCAATGCACCCCCTCCTCCTCCTTTCTAGCATACTTTAAGGCTCAGCTCAGGGGCTACCTTCTACAGGAAGCCTTTCCTGACCACCTGTAATGAGAATGGGAATTTGAAGATCTCCCCTGCCCCTTAATAGACCTAGGAGGGAGTTTGAAGACCACCCCCTGCTGTGAAGATAAACTCTGTCCCCTAATAGACTGAATGTAATCACATGGACCCTGTGGTGGGAGGAGTTTGCTGAAGGGAAGCAGAGCCCCCGGCAAGCTGGTCTAAGCTAGGAGATGGTGGGGGAGAAGGGATGCTCTGGCAAGGAGATAGAGAGGTTTGTGAGTAAATATGGATCTTGTATTGGTTTGTGGGAAAGCTGAAGGATGCTGTGGCTCTCAGTGTTATCATGGCTTCTGAATATCTTTGGTACTGTGATGGAATTGGCTTACTAGTTTGGGGATTCAGTTTTCTGGTGTCTAAATAAATGTTTCAGTTCTATCCTGTCTTCAAAGTTTGGTATATTTTCTGATCAGACGTCACATGATTCTTATAGTCATGGTCTTTATTGTGATCCTGGATGCTATAAATATTGCATTGGCACTACATTGCCCTCCCCCTTCCTCCACCTCACAATTAGAGGCAGGTAGGAGCCCACAGTACACAGAGTGCTGGCCCAGGAGTCAGGACCACCTGAGTTCAAATTCATCCTCAGACACTTCCTAACTGTGTGATCCTGGGCAAGTCACTTAATGTTTGCCTGACTCAGTTTCCTCAACTAGGTTGTTGAGGATCAAGTGAGATATTTATAAAAAGTGCCTGGCACAATGCCTGGCATACAATAGGTGCTATGTAAATGCTTGTTCCCTTTCCTTCCTGCATACAGTAGGTACTATATAAATGCTTGTTCCCTTCCTTTTCCTGAACTTAGCATGTCTTTAGCCATCTCTTTATAGATCTTCTCATTAGAAGTAAGGTCTCTCAGTACAAGACAGGGAATAGTTTCCACTTTTTCTTTGTGTCCCCAGTGCCTAGCATAGTGTTTTACACATAGAAGGTGCTTAATCAGTGACTATTGACAGGGACTGTGTTATATTCCAACTCACTAATTCAATGTAGGCCCTCCCTTTGTTCATCTCTCTATTCTTTATGACCCTGGGCCTCTGGAGGGGGCCTAGCCAGGGTGCTTGCTGGGGGCCCTCTTCTCGAGCAAGAGTCTATAACCTTCTTGGTGGCATGAGGAAGCCTGTGGACCAAGCCTTCCCAGAATTGTGTTGGGTAAATGCCTGAAATGAAATACCATGACTAAGAAAATCAATTATATTGAGATAGAATGAGCAGAATGGCAAAAGAAAGAGCAAGTTCTGACTCCAGGAGAGAACCTCTCCCAGACCCTGGCTCTAGAGCCTCTGTGAGAAGCAGGGAACTGGATTGTGAGGAGGGAGAAAGGAAGGGAGGAAGAAAAGAAAGAGGAAGGGAGGGAGGGAGGAAGAGGGGAAAGGAGGGAGGGAAGAAGGAAGGAGGGAGGAAAGGAAGGAAGAAGAGAGGGAAGAAAAGAAAGGAAGGGGAGAAAGGAAGAGAGGGAAGGAAGAAGAGTAAAGGAAGGAGGGAGGAAGAGGAAAGAAAGGGAGGAAGAGGAAAGGAAGGAAGAAGAGAGGGAAGAAAAAATGAGGAAGGGGAGGAAGAAGAGAGGGTAGAATGAGGAAGGGGGGAGAAAGGAAGAGAGGGGGGGAGAAAGGAAGAGAGGGAAGGAGGAAGGGGAAAGGAAGGAGGGAGGAATGGAAGGAAGAAGAGAGGGAAGAAAAGAATGAGGAAGGGAGCAAGGAGGAAGGAAGGAAGAAGGGAGGGAGAGAGGGAGGAAAAGAGGAAGGACTTCTTAAATTACCCTCTTCAAATTCTCTTGTGTTTCCTTATCAGTATGCATATGTGCCAGTAGATTGGAAGTGCCGTGAGGGCAGGGAACCTTTAATTTTTGGTCTCTGCATTCCCACTACCAAACCAAGGCTTTGCAAAGAGGCGCCTAATATACACAACCAATAAGTCACAGACAGTAAAAAAACAAAACAAAACTCTGAAATCACCTAGGGTTCCGTGGCTGTTAGGGAGTGCCCCAGTGCCTAGAGGGCCTGTCTTGGAGTCAGGAAGACCTGAGTTCAAATCCAGCCTCTTTGTGACCCTGGGCAAGTAATTTCACCTCTGCCTGCCTCGGTTTCCCCGACTGTAAGATGGGATAATAACAGCCCCTGCCTCCCAAAGATTGTTGTGAGAATATTTGTGAAGCCCTTACTTAGCACAGTGCCTGTCCCAAGCTTCCAGAAGACCTTCAGGGATGGGGATCTCACTACCTCAAGAATTATTACACTTCTTTTTCTCTTCTCTGCCGGTATTATCTTTTAGTGGTCCAGTTCCAGTGCCTGCAGCCTAGAGGCTCCCCTCTAATTAGCTCCAGCGTCTCCCGGACAGGGGGGTGTCCTCTCTATGCCCAGAGGATGTTCTCATTATGCTTAATGACAGGCACGTGCTCTAGGCTGAAACCTGAGCCATCAGCCTCAAACCAGTTGTACAAAAACCTGAGTTGTCATAACAGGAAGGGGAGGCTCTGGGAGCTGTTGGCATCACTGGGCTGACCGCCCACACCCAGGCTGAGCCTATGGCATGGTGTGCCAGAATTGTGCACCTGAGGAAAGATGAAAGGGGACACATTCAGCCCCACGGGAGTCGATGCCTTTTTCCTCCCCATTGAAGCCAGTGAAGGACTGGGGTCAGCGCTGGGCCCCCTGTTTTAGGAAGGATGGTGATAAACCAAAGAGTTTCCCTAAGGGGGCAAAGGGCCTTCCGATCATGCCATGGGAGGATCCACTGTTTGTCTTCAGCCTGGAGAAGAGGAGGCCTGGGGTGGGGGGCTGATGCCACCTTCTAGCACCATCAGGAGGTTTCCTGCAGAACCAGGAACAGCAATCCACCCACCCACCAAGTGTTTATTAAGTGATGACTAAAGGCCAAGCAGTGGGTTAGGCCCCTGTACTACAAAGACAACACTGTTATCACCTCTGACCTCCAGAAATTCTATTCATTCTACGGGGGTGGGGGTGGGTGGGTGGGGGAGAAGGATCTAACAGGTATCCAGACCAGTGGGTTCCAAAGTAGCTGGAAGAAAGAGAAATAAACAGCTGCTGGGTGGGTGGGGGTCAGGGAAGCCTTCTGGAAGGAAAGTGGCCTAGGAACTAAGCCTTGAATGTAGATAAGACTGGGAAGAGCCTGAGATGAGGGGGAGGGAGTGCATTCCAGCTTCCAGGGACAGCCTGTTGTGAAGGAGATAGCTGCTTTGGGTGACTGGGCTAAGCCTAGAGGACCCTAAAGGGAGAAAGGCCTATGAGATAAAGACAGAATAAAAGGGAGAGGGGTGGCTAGGTGGTGCAGTGAGTAGAGTGCCAGCCCTGGAATCAGAAGGACCTGAGTTCGGATCCAGCCTAAGACACTTAACACACAAACAAAAACCTAGCCGTGTGACCTTGGGCAAGTTACTTAACCCCAATTGCCCTCCAAAAAGCAAAAAAAAAAAAAAAAGAATAAAAAGGAGATTGAGATGAAATGGGGAACTAAGCAGGGCTGAATTTTATCCTTGAGGTAAAAGGGAGCCCCAGAGGGTTTTTGAGTAGGGGTGTACATTGTTCAGATCTGTGTCTTAGACAGATTTTTGGTGATTATAAGGATGACAGATTCTCCAGTCCACCTGAAATCAAGGCGCCCAATTACCATACAAGGAAATTACCGACATGCAGGCTTAGGTCTGATGGGCTGCCCAGGGAGAGAGGAGATAGGTCTCTCTGTCCTCTAGTCTCTCTACAACAGTCCAGGACTGCTTTGCTGCAGAGGTTCTAGATGGGATTCCCCCACACTGGGAGGGCCCAATGTTGGACTAAATGACCCTCAAATCTCTCCCAGCTTTGAGATTTCAGGAGTCTAATTCATAATGACCAGATTCCCACTCCATACCTAGACTGAGCTATGTTCTGGAAAAAAACAAGACAGAAAACAAACCCATTGCCCTTGACCTAAAGTAGGACAGCCTTACAAGGTTATGAGGAAACCTTGTTATGATAGAGCTTCATAGGATTGTGAATTTCAGACAAGAGGGGACCTTAGATGCTTGTTAACTGTGTGACCCTAAAAGTGGTCAGCCTCAGTTCTCATCAGTGAAATGGGGATAATAATAGCTCAGCAGCCTCAGAGAGCTGTTAGAAAGAGCCAGTGAGATAAAGCACTGAAGATCTGTACAAATACTAGCAAGTGTTATTGTGGCTCCAGGAATGACTAGTTATTCTACATGGTGCATAAAAAAATAATAAATAGGGAAGCCCATCGGTGGGAAGGACCCTTCTCAATGGAGGGGTGAAAGGAGATGACCCTGAGCTGGTCACTGAAGGAGGAGAAGGATGCTGGTGGATAGAGAAGGCAGCATTGATGCCAGATGCAGGAGATGGATAAAGGACTGGAGGTAGGAGAGGGCACAGTGGGAAGTAGCATCTCCTTTATTTGGGAATGGAGTGAGAGACATGGCTACAGCCTCAAGAACTTCTCACCTCCATGCCAGGCTGCCTCATTCCCCCCAGAGAGGGGAGCAAGGAGTTGATGTGGGTTCTGCACAAAATAGACCATTTCTTCTGAAGTTGGTGGGAGGGACCAGGACAAGACACCCTTTTCCCTCTCCCTGCTAACGTGCCCTCAGGCTGTCCAAGCCAGACTCTGTTGGGTATTGAGGGTGTTAGAATTAGATTAAAAATAGCTATATGAAGGAGTGAGAATGAGGCCATCTTATGAGGAGAGGGGAAAGAAGGGAAAGATAACAGCCTGCCTGGCGAAGGAAATCAGAGCAGCCCAGTAGAGTTTAGTGAGCAGAAAGGACCTTTATTAAGCACCTACTGTGTACCAGGACCTGTACTGGGTGCTGCCCTTCAGGGGTGTACATTCTACTTGGGGGGGAACCAATATGGGCTAAGATAAGTATTTAGTGTATATATTGTCTGTATAATGTACCTACAGAGTAATTTGTAGGGGGTGGGGGAAGGTGCTAAGACTCCATGGGGGACGCAGGGGTTATACCTTTAGGAAGGGCAGTGACATGAGCTCAGGGGCACGTGGAGAGAGGCCTGCCTAGCTTGAAGGGGCCAATCCATGCCCATTCACTCATTTACTCACCAGCCTCCAAGGAAGGTCTGACCACGGATGTTCCAAGAACCCCCTGGGCCCATCACTGCTCGTGGGTAGCAGGGGCAGGGAGGGTGCCAGAAAATGGCTGGTGGCTCCTTCACTAGGGTTAGTGACTTAGTGAATGGAGGTTTTCTTGGGGAAAGGGAGAACATGAGAGAGAGAGAGAGAGAGAGAGAGAGAGAGAGAGAGAGAGAGAGAGAGAGAGAGAGAGAGAGAAAGAGAGAAAGGTAGGTTTGGGAAGGTAGATGTATCCTAAGGCTGCCCACTCCTCTTGGGACAGCTCTCACTGTCAGGAAGAGTTTCCTGATCTCAAGCTAAAATCTGCTTCCTTGGAATTGGCTGCTGACCCCAAGTGGATCTGTCCACTACCATCAAGCAAAAAGAGACTAGCAATCCTCCTGCCATGGGACAAGCCCTTCACAGACAGTCATTCTGCCCACTTCCATCCTCCTTTTAACCACCAGTAATGGTGGGGAAGACTTCTTGGAAAAGAGCTACCCCAGGAACCCATTTCCAGGAGCCACCTGAGAAGTTGGAGGGTGCTGGCCTGGTGCCGGTAGCAGAGGAAGACATGGAGAAAGGAAGAGGGGGAGGTAAAGTCAGTGTAGAGGAGACAGGCTTGGATGCTGCCGGGGTGGGAGGAGGTGGGGAGGGCGAGAGGAGGGATGAACCAGAACCTTGGTTGGGAGAGCAGAGGTGCAGAGACACCAAGTTTGGGAAGAGGAGAGAGAACTGAATATGTGGGATGGGAAGAGAGGATGAATCAGAGAGATCAAGAGTTGGGCAGTGGCCTTATGAAAGGCCTCAGAGCCAGGAAAGCAGGGAGGAGGTAGAAATGACAGTGCCATTCAGCCAATGCTTATTAAGCACCTACTGTATACTTGGGGTACAGACAGAAGGTCTATCATCATCTCCATTAAATAAAATTTTAATTTAAAATTATAATTTAATTTAAAATAAATTGTGATTTCAATTTAAAATTAAATTAAAATTTTAATGTAAAGTAAAAATTAAATTTTTAATTGAAAATAAAATAATAGCTACTCACCTTTCTATAATGTTTTACAGATCCTAAAGATATTTTTAAAAAATAGATTCTTGGGGGTAGCTAGGTGGCACAGTGAACAGAGCACTGGCCCTGGAGTCAGGAGGACCTGAGTTCAAATCCAGCATCAAACACTTAACACTTATTAGCCCTGTGACCTTGGGCAAGTCGCTTAACACCAATTGACCCTCCAAAAAGCAAAAATAAAAAAACTTTTAAAAATATATTTTTATTGATACCCTTTGTCCTCATATCCCAGTCATTTTTAGGTAAAAAGCTCCGCTTTCCTCTCTCTCCATTTTTTTCCCTGCCCCTCCCCCCATGCCATTCAGCTGTCCATAGTATAAAGCAAAGCAAACCTGCTACATCAGGGGATCACAGCTGCTGAGTATGTGATTGACCTACCAGCCTAGCAGACCTCTCTGCCCTGAGGTCCACAGCATTTCCTCCCAATCCCCTTGGGACTTATAAGTGCAGGCATCCACTTGGCCATCAGTGCCTTTGGCTGGCTGGTGGCCCAGGCCTGAGAGGTAGAAACCCTTAGCAGGAATGTCGCGGTGGTCACTACCACCTTTGGAAACCTCCCTGTCCTCATCTATAAAATGAGGTGGGTGATTCTTAGATGAGATAATGGCTTGGCAAACTTGAAATGTTGGCTCTGACTCTGGCTTACACTCCTTTGCTCCCAGAGTTGCTGTGAGGAAGCTGATTTTTACCTTTAAAGTAAACTGTGAGGGAGGGGATTATTGTTGTTACAGATGCAGATGGATTCAATGAGCATTCATTAAGCACCCACTGTATACCAGGTGCTGGGCTGATGCTGGGGATGCAAAGTCAAAAATCAAATGCAGGGAGTGGTGAGACCACAGACTCACACAAGTATGTCCAAAAAAGAAACAGATGAAAAGTGTGGGTGGGGAGACTGGGGAGGATGGCCTCTTTTAGAAGGTGGCCCTTGAGCTGAGCCTTGAAGGAACCAAGGGTTCTAAGAAGGGGAGGAGGAAGGGCATTCCAGGCAAGGGCCCCAGTTAGTACAAGGGCAGGAGATGGCACTGACTGTGTCTGGACTGACATATTGGCAGAGGGAGAGTGACTGGCCGCTGGGTCTGGTTGGAAAGGTCTTTGTAGGCAACCACAGGAGAGTTTTATGTTTGATGCTGAGGGTAATAGGGAGTCACTGGAGGTCACCCTAAGTAGGGGAATGATATGGTCAGAATCAGGGGAGGCTGCATGGAAGCATCCCACAATTTCAGTTTGCTTTAATAAGTATTTATTAAATGCTGACTGTGTTAGCAATATGAGCAGGATTCAGGTGTGCAGAAAGCAGGCATCCCCGAGGCAGAAGGGTGGGATTTCAGAGCTGGAAGGGACTTTTGTGGATCATCTGGTCCACCTTCTTTATTTTACAGAAGGAAAAACTAAGGGCTAGGAGAAGGGACTTGACCAAGGTCATACTGAATGGGGCCAGGTGGAGGGGTGGGAATCTAGAAGCCAGTAATCCAAGTGTTTAAAACCTTGAATTTTTCCACCTGGTTTAGAGAGTTGAACAGAAAACCCCAGAGGAGACAAAAGAAAGCAAGCCTACCCCTTGCCCAAAGGCCCCAAAGCCATAAAGTAGCTCACCAGAGCAGAGGGGGTGAGGTGGGACCAAGGGCCTTGATGGCCTGTGCAGTCTCTGGGGAGCCCTGAACTGGGCCCTTGGGCCTCTCCAGTTTCTCTCTTTTTTTTTTACACCAGGAGATGATTGTTACTCAATGCCTGAATTAACAGGGCCTTGTTTAACTTGTGGGTGTGGGCTGGGGAGGGTGCTGCCATTGCCTGGGACAGTCGCCTGGGCCTGGGCACAGACAGTGGTTTGGCCCCTGTGATGAACAGTTGTGGCTTTCTTAGACAGCTTAGAGACCCAGGGCCTGCCCTTCAAGGCCTACCTTGAACAAATGCCACAATCCCTCCAGCTTGAAGTGACCTCCTCATTGTTTGACCTCTGTCAGTTAGCAGTCAATAAACATCCGCTAAACCCCTGCTGTATACCAGCTACTGTGCTCTCTCCTTTCTAGGCATACAAAGACAAAAATGAAATGGTCCCTTGTGATTATGATGTTGAACAGGGGAGAGGTCCTGCACATGTGTATGGAGATATACCAGGTAGTTTGGGGAAGGGAGAACATGAACCCTTGGGGATGGGGTGGGCCAGGACCCAGAGGCTGTGATATCAGTAAAAGGTGGTATCTCAGCTGAGGCCCCAGGGAGACCTGGGAAACTTGGGTGAGAAGAGCATCAGAGCCATGAGGAGACAGGCCATGCAAAGGTGTGGAGGTCGGAGATCAAGGGCAGCAGGAAGATAGATATGCTAGTGTGTGGCCCGAGAGCGAGGAGGGAGTCCAGTTGTGAAGGGCTCTGAATGCCCGACTGAGGATTTTATTTTTGATCCTGGAAGTAAGAGGGGGCTGCTGGAGTTGATAGTGGGAGAGCAGGGCAAGAATATGGTCAGATCTATATCTCAGGAAAATCTCTTTGGTGGGTGTGTAGAGGATGGAGCTGAGTGGGGAGAGACCACAGGTGGGGAGACCAAACAGGAGACTATTGCCAGATGCACATACTGGTCTCCAAAAGTCTTAGCGCAGTTTTAATATTATTGATAACTTTAAGCTTAAAATGCCACTGAGACTTTTGGGGCATCCTGTATAAAGTAGGGAGCAGGGCAGAGCTTTGAGGACTTTGACAGACTCACAAAGTAGCTGTGAGAAATACCAGCCAGCATTTTTACTGGGGTCTTTACATGGCTTTGCACTCAGGGTCTCAGTTCTGTAACACTTGGATGTTTACAAAGCAGGCTCCTTCCTACCCACGGCCCTGTGAGGTGACTACTACAGGGATCACTGCCCCCGTTTTGTGGATGGGAACACTGAGACTCTGAGCAGTGACCTGACTTGACCGTTTCCATAAGTAGCAGAGGTGGAATTCGAATTCAGGTCCCTGGACACTAATATTTGGGGTGGTTGGCCTGCAGGTTGGCACCCTAGGAAGGAGGGAAATTAATTCTATTTGACACCCCTCCCCCCAAACCCTATACCTGCATTAGACAAAGGCTTGAAGTGGAAAGAACTCAGGACTCAGGATTCCTAGCCCTGGCAATGACTGCTGGGTCCTCTCCCTGGGTCCCAGTTTCCCCATCTATAAAATGAGTGGGCTGGACTAGGTCCTTTCCAGCTCTGGATCTTAGGAATTTGAAGGGTAATAGCTGACCTTTTTATAGAGCTTGAATATTTGCAAAGCACATATGACCTCATTCAAGCCCCATGACCAGAGTAAATCCTAATTTGATGAATGAGGAAACTGAAGTCCAGAGAGATTGCCACTGACTCAAAGTCACAGAACTTGAATCTCCCTGTCCTTAAAGGAGAAACTGAAGGCCAAGGTCACCTAGTGAGAAGTGGAGGCAGAACTGGGACTGGGATGAAATCTGAGCTGGGATTTTGCCCCTCTGATGACCCTGGGAGGGAGGTGCCCTTAGTATCGCTACTTTTACAGTTTACAAACTGAGGCAGAAAAGGTTAAGAGACTCAAGCAGGGCCACTCAGCTAGTAAGTGTCTGAGTTTGGATTTGAACTCGGGTCTTACTCCAGATCTGGTGCTCTGGTCACTGTGGCATGCCCTGGCTGCCCTAGTAAATATAGGTAAGAACAACCCCGCTTTTCTGTGTTATTTCTGGCCTACCTTCTGTTCATTCCTCTGCATTAAAAAAAAAAAAGTTGGTGCAATCTTCCTGTCTTCCTTCTCTTCCTTCCCTATGTTCTCTGACCCTCAACAAAGTCCTTTGATAGTCCAGGGAGACAAATTCCCACATAATGAGTGATAATTTATTAAGCCCCTACTATGTATGCTGGGCACTGTGCTGCGTCTGGGGGGGAGGGTAGAGAGAAATCCATCAGTCAACATTGGTGAAGCCCCTACTATGTGCCAGGTGTGGTGGACTGAGAGAAATTCACATTTATTAAGCCCCTACTATGTGCCAGGCACTGTGCTGGGTCTGGGCGATAGAAATCCATCAGCCAACATTTGTGAAGCCCCTAGATGGGCCACCTGTGATGGACTGAGAGAAATCAATCCATCCACATTTATTAAGCCCCTACTGTGTGCCGGGCACTGGGGCACAAAAAGGGACAAAAGGCAGCCCTGCTCCTCGAGGGACTTGTGCAAAGCCAGCTGCCTGAGAGGCACTGGGGTGGGCTTCGTGGAGCTGCCCACTGCCCACTGCCCGCAACCTCACTGCATTCAGACCATGGGGAGACGCGCACCCTGGAAGGGCTCCCGACGTTGTAGTCACACACAGCTCATCCCCAGCGCAGGCTGGGAGCCCAGCGAGCTCAACCCACTCTCATTTTACAGAGAGGGAAACTATGGCACCGGGAGGGCGGGGACGCAGGGGCGTAAGCATCGCTCAGTCCTCTGGGCTCTGGGCCCAGAAGAAACCGTAACTGACCAATGTCCGCCCCCGCCCCTCGCCCCTGCTAGTTAAATAGCAACCAAATCCGATCGACATGGAAACCAGCCAATGGGATCTCAGAAAGTTTCCCTCTGGCGCGCCGGGGGCGTGGCCTCGGCTCCCTCGGCCCCGTTGAGCGGGCCCGTCCAATGACTGGAGGCAGAGCCGGGAGGGGGCGTTGCCCTGAGGGCAGGCGGCCAATGGGAAGCGGGCAGGCGGGAGGCAGGGCCGGCTGGGGCTGGGCTGGGCAGCAGCGGGCGGGGAAGTCACTTAGTCCGTCAGTCTGGCCGTCTGTCGGTCCTTCCGTCCGTCCGAACGTGAGCGGTGCCGGGAGGAGGCCGGGAGCGGGCCGAGGCGGGTTGTCTGCGGCCCCTGGCCGAGGCCGAGGTGAGGCGAGGCGGCGGGGTCGGGCCGGGGACCGTTGAGGGGGAGGGGGAGGTGGAGCGCGGGCACGAGCGCGGGCGGGCACGAGCGCGGGGGCCCCCAGCCGCTCAGGCGCTGCGCGAGGTCGGGGCCGGGACTGGCCCAAGGTCACCCGGGCCGGCAGCCTCAGGTGCGGGACTTGAACCCGGCTCCCTTCCGTGGCCAGCCCGCGGGGGTCCACTGCTAATGATTCCTAGCGGGACTAGAAGAGCGGCGGGAGGCGCGCGGTGTCTTCCCGGGCCGGCCCGCGGCTAGGCACTGAGGGGGGAGGGGGCGGGGCGCCTCCGGGGCCTTTCCGCTCCGGAGTCAGGGTCGGGGGAGCGCGAGTTCTTCTTGAGGTTAAGCGCCTACTGTGTGCAGGGCTCGGCTGGCCGGAGAGGGGAGCTCTGGGTTCATTAAGCACCTACTACGGGAGGGGGGAGGGGACACCGGAAGAGACGTTCCCCAAAGGTTCGATAAGAGGGGCCGCCTCCGCCCCCGCCCAGCCGGGTGACCCTGAGCCAGTCCCCGGAACCCGAAGTCACGCCACCCCAAGGAAAGGTCCGAGCAGGTGCAGACAAGGGTCGTCCCCGCACTGGGACCCCATCGCGGGGGTCGGGGGTGCAGTAGAGCGCCCCAGCTGGAGGGAACCTCTAGCCCTGCGTGTTCCTGTATGGGAAACTGAGGCAGGCGGAGGGGAAGGGGCCAGGATGGCCCCTTGTGTTCCGCCAACGTTTGTTAAGCGTCCAGACTGTATAACATGCATATGTATGCGCTTCAATATTTTCTACATAGTAAATATTGTTTTAAATATTAAATTTATATTATAAAGATAAAATATATGCTGTGTATTTTACTAAATATTATGTAATTGACCCCTATATTCATGCACACCCATTATATTTGCATATATATGTGTGTGTGACTGTTATGTAACAATTTATCTATATGTGGTCTATATATTCTCTCTCTCCCAACACACACTCATATGTGGGGTGGGGAAAAGGAGGACCAGCCTAACAGAAGAGGAAAGCTCAGATGAGAGATGACAGCCTCTTCTCCCCCCGCCCCCCGAACTTTCGCGTTGTGGTTGGGTTTTTTTCGGGGGGAGGGGAGGAGGAGGGATATTGGCACACACAACTCATGGCACACAGGAATGACTAAGGGGGCCTTTGTGGGAGTCACTTGAGAGGCCTGAAGAGGAAGGGATCCCTGGGCGGGGGGCGGGTTCTCTTGGAGGAGCGGGCCGTCAGATTTGAGGTGCGGGAACCTGGGTGTGTTGGTGTCATTGGGTGAGCTGCAGGGAATGGTGATTTAGCTGAGGGAGGGTGTGGGGAGAGCGCTGCTGCTTGGGACGGGCCTTCTTTGGAAGGGCAGGAAGCTGGAATCATTAATGACTTGCAATGGGAGCCTGGCCGGGCCCTTCTGCAGCTGGGCTTATTTTCGGGTCCCCTGGGGTTATCCTGCTTCAGTAGCGGTCCCTTGTTGTTTCTCCATTTTCCCTTCTGGGACACACTCTCCTAATGTGGGGGAGAGAGCGAAGGCTTCCCTTGCTGTCAGCCTTGGGGGCTGGTGGGGAGGGGAGGGCATCGAGAAAGGATCAGGGGAGGGACTGAGTGGTAGCCTTTCAGAGCCCTGGAATTTTCCCAGGGTGCCCCCTTGATACTTCCAAATGGCTCTCCATTTCTTCCCTCCACCCGCCAGGAGCGCGTTTGCTCCATCTCTGGTGTGGGGCATAAACTTGCAGTGACTACCCCCCCCCCCCCAGATTATCCAGGCTTCGGGCTGGGGGACTGAGGGAGGGCAGCCCAGTGCACTGAGGCGAGTCAAGCTCTCTGCCCCCATCCCCTTCCCCTTCTGGTGGCCAAGTCTTCACAGTGACTCGTTTGTCCTGTTCACCGAGCAGCTGGGGCTCTGGGTTTTCCTGGAGGTGCTGATGAAGCCCCTGATCAGCTTGAAGCATTTCAACCCAAGATGCCCCCGCTCCTCCCCAGTTCCCCCAGTTTCCCCCTTTGTGCTTCTCCTGAGGAGCTCATGTCTCCTCTCTTGCAGGTTGTAGGATTGTAGGGGGCAGCGCCGGCTGCCTTCACATCCCCTCACACTCATCCTTGTACGGTTTCCAGGCTTCTCTTACTTTTCCCCTCGCTCAGTATGGGAAACTTTTCTTCTGTGCAAATATAAACTCATTCCTAAGCCTGCAGACTCCTTGGCAGGATTGTGCTAGTCCAGAGAGGAGACCAGTGGATCGAGAAAGGTTCCTTGGGTGGTGCTTTTGGGGGGAACAATTATCCAGAATCTCTTAGAAACTGAAGTCCTCTCTTCGAGTCTTTGGAAAGGATGGTTAAGGCGGATGATACTTATGACCTGAGGGAGGTGACCTAAGCCAGAGAAGTAGATCAATGAGTGAGTCTCTTTGTAATCTTTCTCCTCTTCCAGAAGCAGATGAAGTCCAGCTGTAACAGGAGTCTTGGGCCCTTTGTTTCCCAAAGAGGTATCAGCAATCTTTGTTCAATTACCCCTGAGCTGAAATGTTTAAGAGGCCACACCATTTGTTACTTGTTAAGAGATATGCAGACATAATAAGTCCTATAGGGAGAGGGAGATGGATTAGTTTTCAGGTGGTTAATGAATGTTTCCAGCTGAGTTCCAGAAACTTGGTCAAGGTTACAGACGGCCAATGCCCGTTCCAGACGGGGAGAACTTGGGCGGTTGTTCCCGAGCTGGCCATTTCTTCTGTTTTTTTCTCTTAAAGGTACATGTTTTCTGAGTGCTTAGTTTGAGTCCCCCAGAAGCCAGAGGTTAGAACTGACACCTCTGATGTACAGGGGCAATTCCAGGGTATGATGGAACCTTCAAATGAATGCATGAGTTACTTAACTTTAAGAGTTTGCTCAATCCATTCTGTATTATTTAATGTGCCTTTCTCCTTACTGTCTCTCCAGTCACCCCATGACTGATACTGGGTTTCATTGTGGCCGAACACAGATCATACAGGTCATGACCAAGTGAGAGCATCGGCTTGGTTATTTCCAAATAGAGTTTGGAGAATGCTGAAGATTAGCAACACCTTAGTGAAGAAATCCGTGTGCATTCCACAGTTAAAGTCATCTGGTGATGGTTTCTAGCAGGGATTGTTTACATACCTAAAAGGGCTTGGACCTGTGAGCCTCAGGGTTTGTGAAGCAAAACCCTGGACCATGGAAGGAAGCCATCGAGAAGCCAGTCATTTGAGTTATCAAGTTGATGGCAACCAAAATAATGATTCTTGTGTTCCTTCAGCCTGTGGGTGTGTGTCTAGTGTGTGTCCTTGCTGGCAGAATCTGATTAGGGCTCCCCCAATTTGGACAGAAGGTACCCATGGGGAAGCATGCCATTGGTGAGCTCCACACTTTAGCTCAGAAGAGCTAAATCACATGATGGAGTTTAGAAATATTAAAGTATGCCCTACCACTGTAAAGTGAGCTAATTAAAATATATTTATTTGTTTATTTTTTTTTTGACACAACAGATATTTCCAAACAAATCACTTTAGAAGGTAAGGCCTGAGAAAACAATTTATTATTACCAGACGTGAAGAATGCATCCTTTAACTTGGGTTGTTTGGCATGTGGGATCTCCTCATTTGTACCTTATGGAGATGATTTTGGCAGCTGTTGAGCAGAGGATAGGCCAGAGAGGGCAGGGGTTTAAGGAGGCCAGTCATCCAAGCAAGGGATAGGTAGGGGCTGGACACCAGTGGATAGTTGTGTGAGGGGAGAGAAGGGCATGGCTGTGACCACACTTCTGTGGAAACATACCTATATTTGGAATCAGAGAACCTGGAGTCAGAGAGCCTGAGAAGAAGCTGCCAGAGAAGGGAGCCAGGAGAGAGCATTGGTGTAGAAGTCAGGAGGAGAAGGCAGGTTAGTCAGCCTTGGAGAGACCAAGGAGGAGATGGCCTGAGAAAAGGCCTTTGGATCTGGCCCTGAAGAAGTCTTTGGTGCTTGGTTTATAAAAGAATGAAGAAAGTGCTCATCCCTCTCTTCACGTGGGGGTGGGGGTGGGGGTGGGGTGAGGGTCTGGAGGCTGTAGCTTTGGAGGATCACAGATACCAGCAGGTGCAAGTGATCTGTTGCTTTTGCTGACTTTTTTCTTTTTCTTTTCCTTTTCTCACTTTTTGTCATGAGGGAATGGTGGTGGAACAGGGGATCTGGGGAGGGATGCATTTGAAACTGAACATGTTGTAGAAACACAAGGCTTTAATATCAAAAGAATATTCCAGAAAGAAACAGTTGCTCACCTTCAAGAAGGCTGTCTGTAATGTGGAGTAGTGGGACCGGGAAGGACTGCCCAGTGACTGGGCTGGAATGAAAGCTTGAGAACAATTTTGAGAGCTTGGTAGTGTCAGGAAGATAACCCAGAGGGATAGCGAAGTCTAGGGAAGGTAGAGCCTGCCAGAGACCAAGGGTACAGGTAGGGACCATAAAAGCTTTGACATTGTCCAGAGTATTTGGAGCAGTTCTCCTTTTGTTTATTATTTATTTATTTATTTTTCTTTGTGGAGGGCAATTGGGGTTAAGTGACTTGCCCAAGGTCACAGGGCTAGTTTTGTGTTAAGTATCTGGGGCCGGATTTGAACTCAGGTCATCCTGACTCCAGGGCTGGTGCTCCATTCACTGTGCCACCGAGCTGCCCCTGCAATTTTCCTTTTGGAATTGCCTTCAGAGCCTGGAATAAGAACATTTTTCTGAGAGGACATTCCTGAAGATTGAAAGGAAATTGAGTTGACAGATGACCTTCCATTTGCTTGGCCAAGTAGGAGGTATATTACCTGCCAAAAGACAAAAAGGAATTGGTGGTGGTAGTTTTGGAGGCCTGAGAGAAAGAAGATTTTGAATAGTGATGGAAGGAAGAATGAAGGAAGACTAAAAGGATTGCTAAGTAGGAGGGAGGGCCTAGTTGAGATTAAATAGCATAAGTTTGTAGTCAGCCCACTTGGTACCTTGGGATGGCTTCCAGTGTCTGTTTAGAAGGATTGGGATGCCAGATGGTGGGGGTGTTCCAGGGTTGAGGATTGGTGCAACAGGGAGCTAAGGGCTCTGTGCTGAGGACAGTGTATCATTCCACTGATCAGCTGGGAGGTCAAGAATATGAATGGAGAAAAATGAGGACCTGGCAGGGGTGATGGATGGGCTGGCTAGTGAGAAGTCAGAGTGGGGGAGAGGGAAGGCAGAGGGGGTGATAAAGGATGGAATATTATGATCTGAAAGAGGAAGTTGAAAGAGTGAGATCATAGAGTAGTCACAGTCGTCTGGGTGATGGATGGTGAGGTCCAAGATGGGCCTACTCCTGAAAGTGACTGGTGGAATGAAAGTCATGCACATTGACGTGGGAGGCCAGGGGTTTCAGGGACCAGCAGTTCCTCCAGTATCTCAGTCCCAAGCATGAGAGCAGGCCTGGATGTGGCTGGAGGCTGGGCAGTGATCATGTCAAACCTCCAACAGTTGGAAAGACCTCAGAGGAGGACATGTGGAGAAATGAGGGCTCAGAGAGGTGGGAGTGGCTGTGGGGACCCAGTAGTACCCTGACTTACCCCGGGTGCCCTCAGGGTGTTGGTGTTTCCAGTCCCTCTGAAGCAGATGGGGGGGAAGAAGATATTTTCCCTATGGCACAGCTATCGGTATCTATCTCCCTATTAGTAAATGTAAGTGTGGTTTTTAAGACAGTTTTTAGACACCATGGCCTTTTCTTTATTTTCTTCATTCTTCCAATTCACAGCTTCCTTGGATTAAAGAAAACCAAATCTCTGTAGGGTCTGGCATTGTATACCCCACATTTTATAGATGCAGTGTTCAGAGGCTGGTTATGTTAATTGACCCATATGTCTTGATTGCTATGTGCAAATAACTTCTTTTTTTTTTTTTGGAGAGGGTAGGGCAGGGCAGTTTGGGTTAAGTGACTTGCCCACGGTCACACAGCTAGTAAGCATTAAGTGTCTAAGGCCGGATTTGAACTCAGGTCCTCCTGACTCCAGGGCCAGTGCTCTATTCACTGCGCCACCTAACCACCCTGGCAAATACTTCTTAACCCATGAAGTGAGCTGTCACGTTAATGATGGCGTGGGGACATTGAGGGCACAAGGCTACTGGAGGACAAGAGGTGAGGTTAGGAAAGAATGAAGATGAGTTATGATGGAAGGTGAGGAGAGAGTAGAGGAAAAGGATCTGTTTGTTGAATAAAAGTCTTTGCATGGTAGCCCTGTACGTTATTTAGATTTGGGGGTGGGGGGAAGAGTGGGACAGTAGCCACAAGAGCTTTGACATTATCCAGAGGATTTGGAGAGTTCTCCTTTTGGAATTGCCTTCAGAGCCTGGAATGAGAACATTCTTCTCTACTGTCTTAGCCAAGAGGGCAGTCACTTTTGGAAGATACCAGGTTTTCGAGCGTTGTGGAGCCAGGTCTGGGGAAAAAGGTCTTTGGAAGGAGACCAAGCTGGGGAATATGAGGAAGTCAGAGGGCCTGACTTGTGTTTGTGGCCACTGTGAGTAGTGTCTATACCGATGGGATGATTAGAGAGCTTGCTTTGTCCTCACTAGGCTTGTTTGATGGGTGGTTGTGGATTTCTCTAATTTACCCTTCTGCACTTTTCTTCTGCCTTTTCTGGTATAAAGCCCATTTTTGAAAAATGGGCTGAAACTTCTTTGTCATTTTAAAACCATATTTTAAATGACTTTTTACAAGACATTTTGTACCTATCCTCATGATACATTTGTTTGATCTTCTAGTGGTACAAGATGATTTCCCAGGGTCACTTAGCTAACTGTAAAACAGTGATAACCAGGGGCAGCTAGGTGGCACAGTGAATAGAGCACTGGAGTCAGGAGGACCTGAGTTCAAATCCTGTCTCAGACACTTAACACAAAAACTAGCCATCTGACCTTGTGCAAGTCACTTAACCCCAATTGCCCTGCCTTCCCCCCTGCAAAAAGAAAAATCTAAAAAAACCAAAAACCAAACCAAAACAAAAAACCAATGATAACTTTCCTTTATTTAAAGTATTGGTTCCAAAGCATTTCTTTTCTCATTTCTTTATCTTTAAGGTATTTCTCTGTGGCGGTTTAGGGCATCCTTGTTGTGGTGACTGCCCTGGATTTGTCTACAGGAAGCAGTTCTGCAGCTTCTTCTTTGTGTAACGTTGAACGAGTCATTTAACTTTTTGGGCTTATTTTCTCAGCCGAAAGATGAGGGCACTGGATGCAGTGACTTTGAACACCCTCATTCCTAGCTCTCAGTTTGGGACTTAGTTTTGTTTTACAGCCAGAGGCAGTGTTGGGGTAAAAACCTGCCTAACAGATTCTGTCCACTTCTTATTGCTTGACATAACTACTAGCAACTGGTTAACAACGTAAATCTCATGGAATTTGTAGTTTTTTCTTTCAAAATCTTTTTCTCTATTTTTCAAATGACAAAAGTTTTAAAATTAATCTGTCCCTCCTCCTGCCATGTTCCTTCAAATAAAAAAACCCAACTCCACACAGATCTCTCCTTACACATCTATGTGGTCCAGCAGAGCAAATCCAAATGTCTGGAAGTGTGCATCTGCATTGTAAGCTCATCAGCTCTCTGGAGGTTGGTGACGTGATTCCTTATCATTCTTTGGAGCAGAATTCTCAAGTTCTAAAAAGTTATTTTTCTCTTTCATGTTCCCCTGGTTCTACTCACTTTGATTAGCTTTGGTTTGTAAAAGTCTAACCAGTTTCCCTTGAAATTGTCCATTTCATTTTTGTTTTTGTTTTTGTTTTTTCTGGGATAATAATATTTCATTACATTCATGTGCCACAATTTGTTTACCCGTTCTCCATAGCACTCTTCCTTGGTTTTCAGTTTTTGGCCATCATTAAAACAACTGCTCTAAATATTTCTCTGTGTGTGTATCCTTTTTTTCTTTCTTTGATCTCTTTGGGGTCTGTATCAGCCTGGTCGTGGTAGAGCTGGGTCAGAGGGTAACTTTTACCACAGTTTGGTAACTTTGTGGGCCTACTTCCAAATTGCCCTCCAGAATGTCTGGACCAGCTGCACACTGGTGTGCCCATTTCCTGAAGCTCCTCCAGCATTTGACATTTCCCTCATTTGTCATTGTTGCCAATCTGGAGGGCATGAGGTGACACCTCAAAGTCATTTTAATCTGCATCTCGTCGTGTGTTAGAGCATTTTTTCCATATGGTGGCTGATATCTTGGATATCTTTCTTTGCAATTGACTATTCATATCCTTGACCATTTATTTATTGAGGAAAGTTTTAGTCTTAAAATTCTGGATCATTTTCTTCTATATCTTGAAAATGAGAACTTTGTCAGAGACATTTGTGGCCAAAAATTTTCCCTCCAGTTGCCTCTTTCCCTTCTAATTTTTATTGTTAGATTTGTTTGTGCCAAAACTGAAATTTTATATATTAAAAATCATCAATTTCATCTTATGTGATCCTCACTAGCACTTGTTTAGTCATAAATCCTTTTCCTGTCTGTGGATCCTGGAGGATCTTTGTTGCTCCTTTAATGTGTTCATGATCTATAGGTATCCATTGGGAGTTTCTCTTGGTATATAGTGTGGGGTGCTGGTCTAAACCTAATTTCTGCCAGATTTCTGTCTAGTTCTCCCAGAAGTTTTTGTTAAATGTAGTCCTTTGCCCAGTAACTGGGGACCTTTGGATTTATCAAGGAATATGTTATTTGGAGAGGAAGCATTTTTTCAGTAGCTATAAAAGGCTGTTTTCTGAATTTGGAAGTATTAAGACACACGTACTGTTTTGGTCTACAGTCAAAATACTCTTTGTTTTTTATTTTCTTTGCCATATTTGTTGTGGGGCCAAACTTTAGCATTCTGAAAGACTTGGTCATCTTATTACATGTTTATTTTGTAATTGCTGATTGCAAATGTGCATTTAAAGATGTACTTACTAGGAACACTTGGGGAAAGTTCTGGAACAAACAAAAAATGAAAATTCCAGAATTCTTTTTGAATTCCAATGTGTCCTTGTCATAGGCTGAAGCTTCCAGTTGTCCAAGAAGCTCCTCCTTGGGGCCTGTCTTGTGTTGTTTCCCCCACCCCCAAGCCCCTACCCTGGAAAAGGAGACACAGTGCATTGGTTTTCTTTTCTTGTAGGAAGGTTTGAGTCCCGAGTCTGGTGCTAAGACCCATCAAGAGTTGAATTTTCATCTCATTTTTTGGGTAAATTAAAAAAAAAATTTGAACTTAAATACAAAATGAGAAAAGGAAAAAAATGCCATATACACAGCAAACTGTAAGAGAGAGGATTCAATATAAAACAATAAATTTCTATTGCAAGAAAACTTAAGTAATGAATACTACAGATTGTTTTCAAAGCTGTCCAACTTTTCTTTGCTTCCTTGTTGGCTTACTTCTGTTCTCTGCTGTGTACTTTTTACTTTTTTGCCCCCTCCTCCCAAAGAAGGCTACAATTAAGTGTGGAGATGTGTGTGTGTGTAAACACACACACACATATAAACATATACCTGTATACACATATACACTCATACACATATGTAAGACCATACTGTGCTTATTTCCACCTGTAATCTGTTTCTCTGACAGTGAATAGCATCTCCTTTCATAAGTCCAAGCCATGTTTTTCTGAATCAACCACCTCGTCATTTCCTACACCACAGCAATATTCCAACCAATCACATCCTATCTGAGAGATTGTCTATGAAAGTTTTTTCTCAGTTTTCTATATTCCTTCTATTCTTGGCTACATAGGTTTTATTTTTACAAGAAAATTTTAATTTAAAGTAATAGAAATTATCTTTTTTACACTTCAACAATGCTTTTCCTTATAATATAGGTTAAAGTAGGTGTGGGGAACATATGGCCTTGAGGTGATACGAGTCATTCTATATACTTGATGCAGGCTTTTGACTGAGTCCAAGTTTTACAGAAAAAATCCTTTTATTAAGGGGATTTGTCCTATGAAGTTTGGATTCAGTCAAAGGACCATGCTTGAGTACCTAAAAGGGCCATGTGTGGCCTCAAAAGATGCAGGTTCCCCACCCCTGAATTAAGGTGTGATACTGCTGAATCTATTTCCTTTACAACTTTTTTCCTGGTTTCTTTGAAGTTCCTGACCTTTTGTTCTTCTAAATGAACTTAATTATTATTTTTTTCTAACTCAGTAAAATAATTTTAAAATAATTTAATTGGAATGACATTAAGTAGATTAATTAGACAAAATAGTCATTTAAAAAAGTATATTGACTTTACCTACCCATGAAACTTCAGTTATTTAGATCTGAGTTTATTTGTATAAAAATGTTTTATATTTATGTTCATATAGTTCCTGTGTCTGTTTTGGTAGGTATATGCTCAGGTATTTTATACTGTCTAGGTATTTTAAATGGTCTAAACAATATTGAATAATATTGCTGACACATAGTGTGGTTTCTCTGTTCTTCACTTCTGATCACATCTGCTTGAGATCATGATTACTATCCCTGCTTTTTTTACATCATAAACCCTTCTCCTGCCCTGTATTGTATCTTTGTATCTCTCATTCTTGTTTCCTGAAAGCAACATATTGTTGAATTAACATTTTCAGTTTGCTATCCATTTCCATTTTATGGGTAAATTCATTCCATTTACATTCTAAGCTATAATTACTTGTGTATTTTCCTCTTTCCTATTTTTTCTCATTATCCTTCTTATCTTATTTACCCTATCTTTCCTTACTCCTCTGCTTTACTTCTACCCACTACCTTGCCCTCCTGTTCCTTAACCCTCTAAAAGTCCCTCCCTTATCCTCTCCCCCAGCCCTATCCCCTTGCACTCTTAGTTAGAAGACTTTTATATAAAGATACACACATACATAGATGTATATATATGTATGTTTGTGTATTTCCCTCTTTAATCCATTCCTGATGAGACTAGGTTCCAGTACTACCTCCCTCCTGCTAGTTTCTTCTGCATCACTTTTTCCTTTTATACCTCATTTGTGTGAGATAATTACTTTCTCTTGTTATGAAGCTTTACTTTTTTTTAGAATCACCCCCTCATACTCATACTCAGCTCAGCCCAAGCCTTTCAATCTCCCCAAATAATGACAGTCATAAGAGTACTGCTAAGGTTTTCACATATGTGAAGTAAACAGTTCTTGTTGTGTTCCTTATAATTGGTCTTTAATGTTTACCTTACATTCTATATATTTATATATTATTGTATATAAATACATATTTATATACTTATATATCATGTTTATCTTATATTTTTCCTGGATGTTTTATGACAGATTTTCCCTTAGGTTCTGGGATTTTTGTCACAAAAACCTAAGTCTTTGAGTTTGTTAAATGTCCATTTTTTTCCATTCAGGATCATATTTAACTTTCCTGGGTAAATTATGCTTGGTCGTAACTCTAGCTCTTTTGCTCTGTGGAATACAGTATTCCAAGACCTGTGGTCCTTTAACATAGTAGCTGCTGGGTCATATGTGTTCCTTTTTGTAGCTCCATGATATTTACATTGTTTTTTTCTTGTTGCTTCCAATATTTTCTCCTTACCTTGGGAACTTTGAAACTTGGCTATGATATTGCTCTAAGTTTTCCTCCTGGGAACTCTTTCAGGTGGTGATCAGTGCATTTTTCTATTTCTGCTTTGCCTTCTTGTTCTAGAACTTCAGGACAATTTTCCTTGATAATCTCTTTTAATAATGTATCATGATTCTTTTTTTTTTTTTTGGAGGGGAGGAGGTAGGGCAATTGGGGTTAAGTGACTTGCCCAATGTTACATGGCTAGTTTGTGTGTTATGTATCTGAGGCCAGATTTGAACTCAGGTCCTCCTGACTCCAGGGCCAGTGCTCTATTCAATGTACCACCTAGCCACCCCAGGATTCTTTTTTCAAAATCATAATTTTCATGAAGTTTGATTATTTTTATATTATTTCTCCTCAGTCTGTTCTCCAGATCAGTTGTTTTTATGATGAAATGTTTCACTTTCTCTTTTATTTTTTCTTCCTTCTGATTTTGTTTTATGGTTTATTGGTGTCTTAGAATATCATTAGCTTCCCCTTGCCCAATTCTAGTTTTCAAGGAATTATTTTCTTCCTTAAGTTTTTGGTTCTCTGTTTCAGGTTGGTTGACTTTCTTTTCATAATTTACTTGATTTTCTTGAATTGCTCTTAGTTTAAATTTTTTTTTCCTCTGTCTTATTTGATTTTTAAAGTTCTTTTTAAGTTCTTCCAAAAACTCTTTTACGATCATTTGACAGTTTCTTATTGAAAGAGGAGTGGCTTTTTAAGCTTCACTATCTTCCTCAGAACATGAACCCAGGTCTTCTCTAGCCCTATATTAATTATATGTGGTTGGATTCTTTCTCTTTGCTTACTCGTTTTTATTTATTTGGTTTTTGTTTCAGTTTGTTTTTAGCAGCTATTAGTGTAATCAAATTGTAGTCCTGAGGTATAGGGCATGATGCTCTAAGTCTCAGATCCTTCTTACTGTTATTTTTGAGATCTGTCTCAGGGCCCAGCCTTGGGCTTTCCTCTCCACTTATAAGTCAGGGCTAGGGCTCCTTCTTCCCCCAAGGTCACACAATTGATCTTACTCCCTGAGGTCCCTCCAGTGGCTGCAAACTATAGCTGTCCTCTCTGCCCAAACTGAAACCAGGGACTCTGTTCTCCTTCAGGTACCCACAGCCCCACCAGGTGTGTGCTGGCTCCTTCTCCTTGAAGCCACAAACCTGGATGCATCTGGTCAGCATAGCTGGGCTTGGTGTCTCGGGACAATGAAAGGTCCTTTAATCTTCTACTCTACTGTCAGGCCTCCACGTTGTTTGTGAGATGAAAGTTTCTAAAGCTGAGGCTGTCTCCCAAACTAGTTGCCCCCAAGGCTTGTTTGTTGATTCTGTGGAGTAGTCCTGGAGGTGTCTGCACTTAGGCTGAACCTTGGGTCTTTCTTGGGGTCTTCTCAGATTGTCTTTGGAAGATAACAGCTTTACTCTGTTTATTTCCACTGCTCTGAGGCTATATTCTGTCTTTTTTTTTGTGGAGCAAATTTGGAGCACCAAAAGTTTTCTGACCTAGTCCACCATCTTCCTAGAATCCTCTCCCATCCTATTTTTGGCAATGACTTTGTGTTGCCATCAGTCCAATCCCTTTCATCTTGTCAATTGATTTTTCTAATACATTTCTAGTTCCTCAATTTATTAATAGTGATACTATTGATACTAATGATACCAACAAAGAGTTGGTGGGTGGATAGAGGGGCTTGACCTTGGAGGCAGCATGGGGCACTTGAGAGAACACCAGCCCTGCAGACCCAGGGCCTGGGTTTCAATCCCATCTCTGATACACACTACCATTGTGATATGGAGCAAGTCTTCCAGCCTTCCAGGGCTTCAGTTTTCTCACCATGAGGAGGTTGGTCTACATGGTTTCTGAAGATCCTTCCAACTGTTTGGGATCTGAACTGTGTTGTGGCAAGGCCCTTGATGTCACCATGTCCCAGGTACCTCTCCAGGGTGTAGAACCATTGTTGATCTGCATCAGGAGAGGGGATTTCTTCATTAAAGTCTTCCTATAACAATGACATTATGATCTGGACCAAAAAAGAGGCTTTGAGACTTAGAACAACTGACCTCATGACAGTGTTTCTCTAGGACACTGACTAGATACTAACTAGTATTGTCCATGGTAGATTTAAGATTGCCTAGAGAAAAAAAAATGAATCAAGCTTGATATGAACATGTTTATGGACCAGCCATTCTCTGTGGAGAGATGGGAGAGAAGTGATCATCTAGGTTCAGGTTTTGCTGATGTGTGATTGTGTGGTAATAGATAAGAAGTTATGGAAGATGTGTGGATGGATCCATCCATGCCTCCATCCATCTATCCATTTGTCCATCCATCCATCCATCCATCCATGCATCCTTTCATCCTACCCATCCATCCCTCCATTCATCTTTCTATCCATTTCTCCATCCATCTTCAGTCTATTCATCCTGCCATCCATCCTTCCTGGCTAAAAGCAGCAGTGAATTCTGCTCTTGTTGGTACACTGTGAGTGCTAGACTAGTAGGTGAAAGCAGAATGTTGGGTGGTTAATGTGCCCTTCCTTTGGAAGGGTTAGTATGTCTGCTATGATGTTGCAAGAACACACATTCCTGTAGGAAGAACGTGGGGGCCTTAATCATTGCCTTAAATTGAGTTTGGCTAGGAGTCAGAAGACCAGTGTCTTATGCTGGGTCAGTTACTTCATCTTTCTGAGCCTCTGTTTTCTTTGTAGAATGAAATTGGATTATTGTAGGTGTTGAACCTGGTGTTGAGCCTTGTAGCAGCAAGCACCCCAATATCCCCAGGGTGACTGCCAACACAGGTTCTTAGATCTGCTTTTCAAAAGGAAAGCAACTCAAAATCAGTTAACAAGCTTACTTTAATCAAACATATATTACCTAGTTCAGGGGGAAAAGGTCAGCACGCTGAACTTCAGATTATACAGACAGAACTTACAGATCAAACAGACAGGCTTCCAAACTGTCCCAACATTACATACATCAATACCAAATCACAGTTACCAGAGAGGGAAGCATCAACATCTGGGTTTTCAAAGCCAGGGGGCTCTCAACAATGGCTTCCCAGAGTCTCATCTGGTCAAATCACACAACACTTCTCAAAGTGAGCCCCAAAGCAAAGACTCTCATCAGAGTTTATATAGCCTTCTCCTGGCTCAAAGACTGTAACAACCTCCTTGACCCACTGCCCAATCACAAAGTATCAAGGTGTGGGCTTTCCTGAAAAACAAGCCTCCCACCACAAGCTCCAGGTGCACTTAAGCTAGGGGTAGGGAAGATCTTTAAATTTGCATTTCCATTACAAGCCTGATTTGGGGGGGGGGGGCTTTTTTTGGAGGGGAGGATGTAGGGCAATTGGAGTTAAATGACTTACACAAGGTCACGGGGCTAGTTTTTGTGTTAAGTGTCTGAGGTCAGATTTGAACTCAGTTCCTTATGACTCCAGGGCCAGTGCTCTATTCACTACTCCACCTAGCTGCCCACTGAGCCTGGTTTTTTAAAACATATTTTGATAATTGTATTTTAGTATAAGTTTCCTTCGTAAACCTTTATGCATTATTTTGTGCATTATGCATATCTCTGAGAAGAGGCCTGTTGGCTTCATCAGTCTGCTGAAAGGGTCAGTGACACTGGTGAAGAACCCTTGGAAATACTTCTATGACCTCTCCTTGAGTCTTTTCCAGTTAATTCCAGTATTCTGTCTGGGCCAAGGCTGTGGGCATTCAGAGAAAGGAGAGTTGCTTGTTGGCTCTTGGTATTTGTGATAGTATTTGTGAGTTGGAACCCATCACAATTTTACCCTCCACTCTAGTGATCTTCCTGGCTGTAGTTTCTTGGGCAGTTGGATCCAGAATACCTTGGAACTGTACTAACCATCCAGGAGCACATGAGGCTCACTTGAAGTTGGATCTGGAGTCTGTGGACTGGGGCTGCCCATGTTTACTCATAAACATACCCAAGTGGCTCTGCTTACACTGTGAACTTAACATGGAATGATCCTTAACATGGTGCCAGAATAGATTCTTGGAGGACATTATTAATACTCTGTGAAAGCCAGGCGTCTCTGGGAAATAGCAGGAGACAGGCATGGCTAACCAACCCACCAGGTGATTCACATTAGACAGAGTCAGCCTGTGTCCCACAAAGTCGAGAGCTCATGAGCATTTCCCTTCAGCTGCTGCCGGACCTACCAAATGTCTCCACTCAGGGGAAGTGATCTCTATCTCCATACTGGTGCTACTTTTACTGTATGCCAGACACTGTACTAGGTGCTGAGGCTTCAGGGAGCCTCTGCTCTTCTGGGTGAGATTCAGGAGGAGGCACAACTGAGAGATAAGGAAGGGCCCCTTGGAGAAGGAGTAGGAGGGAAGCCCCGGTGGAGGTGAGGAAGGAGGGCATTCTGGGTTGCAGGAAATAAACCACTTGTGGGAAAAAATGGAGGTAGTGGATGGAATGTCGAGTAGGAGGAATGATGAGCAGGCCAGTTGGACTGGAGGAAGGGAAGAAGAGAGGGAGAGAGAGAAGAGGGAGGGAGAGAGGGAGAAAGAGGGAGGGGAGGGAGGGAAGAAGAGAGGGAGAGAGGGAGGAAGAGAGAGTGCTAACAAAACTGAATGAGAATGAAACAAGGCTAGAAGGAGAGGGGAAGGCACATTCTGTAGGCCTCTGAATGCCTGGCTGAGGGTTTTTAAATTTCATTCTGGAGTCAGTAGGAAGCTAGTGAGTGTTTACTAGCTTGGGATAGGGAGAGATTGACATAGTCACCTCTGAGACAGAGGACTGTCAATTAAAAAAAAAAAATCAACAAATTTTTTTTTTCCAGTTGCTGAGCCCATGATTTTCTCTTCACTCTTGTATGTGGAGGCTGGATAAGTGGGAAGAGATTTGAAGTAGGTGACCCCATTAGGATAGTCAAGGAAATGGGTCTGGCCTGGGTTAGAGGCCCTGTATGTAAAGGGGAGAGAGTGTGGCAGATGGGAGAGCTGTGCAGGTGGGATCTTGGCAGCAGAATGGATTGGGTGGGGGGTAGGGGTGGGAAGAGGCCAGGACAACTCAGTTTGTCCCCATAGTGAGGTGGGGTAGGGGGGCCGTATCAAATTAACCAGCAGTGTTGATGACCAGGCTGGCCAATGATCCACACTGGGTCTCTTTCCATGTGGATGGAGTTCTTGCAGGTGTGTAGTTGTACTGGAATTCATGCTGTCAGCTCTTGTGGGATACAGTAACCTCATTTGTGGGGCATTATCAGAAGGAGATGTTCTGCATAAGGGAATTGTCCAGATTACTGATGATAATCCCTTTTACAGGCGTACTCAGCTAATGTGGTTAATTGGTTCCATAAAACAGCCGTTAGATGAACCTCAGTCATAGGGAGCTGCCGTTAGAATAAAGAGGAAGCCTTTGTTGTGAGTGCAAGTGTCAGATTGTCCAGTGGTGGCCACCAGACTCAGGCTTCGAGCTCTCTGCTCAGTGAGAAAAAAAAACAACAACAACACATTTTTTTCTAGTTCCTGAGCACACAATTTTCTCTTCACTGCTGTATGTTCTCGACTTCTTGGTGCTCCAGGGGTGGAGCTCAGTTACAGCCATGTGGTGGGAAAAGGATTTTGGTCAGCATAATTTGGGGGAGGGGTGGGCCTTCCTACAACTTTACCACATGGTTAATGCTGCTGAAATAATAATAAATAGCAGTCTTTTGTGATGTGAAAGTTTAGCATAAATCAAGTTGAAATGCTTTCAGATGCCCCAGTTTGAGAACATTTTCGTGTATTTGTGCCATGTGGCTGAGCCCCTTCAGGATGCCAGATGGGTAGTTGTTGGCCAACTGTGCCCTTTAGCCCAAAGTATCAGCTCTGCAAAAATTTGAGTGAGTCACAGCCTCAAACCTCTGCTGAATTATTGATTGATTTTGGAGTTATTGTAGATGCTGGAACATAAAGCCCCCTTTCTTGGTGGGTGATGCTTTTTTAATTAAGGAAGTGAGCTTCACTTATGCTCTCCTGCTCACCCTGTGCAGTGCACTCACCTTGGCCTACTGCTGCTCCTCCCCTTCCTGGCCCAGAGCTGTCTTGCCTCAGCCTTCTGGGCCTCCTGGGCCTCATAGGTCTCAGTACCTTCCCTCCTCACCTCAGCCTCTTTGTTTCCCAGGCTGCCTTGTGGTTTCACTTCCAGTCTCACTTCCTGCAGGAGGCCATGTTCCCAGCTGCCAGGGCTTCTCCTTGAGATGTTGTCTCCCTTTTAGACTCTAAGCTCCTGGTGGGCAAGGACGGGTCCTCCCTTTTCTCTGGATCTTGTGGCACAGAGTGGGTGCTTAATCAATGCTGGCCCCACTTTCCCAGTAGAGTGTCCGGGCTCTGGTGCCGAGGTGGGCCAGCCTTGGTGTAGATTGGGACATTCCCTTGTCATCATCACTCATCTGAAAGGAGTATTTTGTAAAACTTTTTAGATTTGGGGCCAAACTTGTGTGCGCTTGGCGGGTCATTTCCCTTTCCTTGCTTGTAACAGGAGGATGTGAGACTGGATACCTGCTGAGGGTGGTCAGCTCTCCCCTAGCTCCAGATCAGGGAACTTAGATCTCACAGAACTGACTGTCAGACCTCAGATGCATCTGTGGACTCGTTAGTGGGGTTCTCCATCCAGTGATGCAGATCACAGACCAGCCAAGTCAGTCCTTTCTTTCTGCTTCTCATCCATGTCTTCCCATAAAGTCATACCCAGGGGTCCACCTACCATGCCAGGAATTTGCTGGAGCATGCTGGGGGCCCCCACAAGCTGCCTAGGACTTGAAGGAAGATGGGGATTACATGAGGTGGAGGTGAGGAAGGGGTGGCTTCTAGGTCTGGGGCTCATCCAGGGCCTTCTCTGCTCCTTGTTCCCATCCCTCTTTGCCAACAGAGTTTTCACAGGCCTTACATAGTTCCATTTTTGCATTGAAGTCACTAAGCATCAAAAAATTTGTTGATTTAATCTGGAGTGGTCTAAAGAGGAGGTATACATACGTGTGTGTACACCCTCCCCACCCACTCCCCCTTTAGCTCCTTCAGTGGGCAGTAAACTTCTTTCTTTTGTGTCTTAGTCTCTGTACAGGAGCTGTTATTAAGTAGAGCCATAGAAGACGAGTGCCTGCCCTGTGAGCTGCCTCTTAGTACCTTTATTTGCCTCTCCTGAGCCAGCCTATGAGTGGCCTCTTCTCCTGTCCTCTGGTTCTGTTGATGGCAGGAACAGCAAGGTTGAAGGGACTCAGTTCCCCCAACAGCATGTGGTCAGGTGTTTGTTGTTGGTCATCGACCATTGTGAGTCCTCTCAGTGGAGCTAAAGACTATATTGTGTTTCTTAACACTGGCTTTCTCCTCCTTACTGTGAACACGGAGATGAAGCAATCAGTCCGTCATTCCACAATGGCGTTTACTGTGTGCCACACACTGTGCTGGAAAGCTCTGCATCTTTAAAACAAGTCAGCTGGCATGTTTAGGAGTTGTTAGGAATGATGTGCTTCTAAGAAGCAAAAATAGAGGAGGGAAGAAGAAGGGCTCTGGGTGTACACGAGTGAAAATGTGTAGGCCAGGCTGGTGATTCATGGTTCTTTCACTTACGGTATGTCTGTTGCAGTGGATTCTGGAATGTGAGATTGTGTGCAGGTGCCTGGGAGTGTCCCAGCCAGTGGATCAGGGGTGAGGCCTGGGCTCCTGGAGGGATGGCGTAGTCACTCCTAGTTCAGGTTCTGAACCTGAGCTCAGGCATCTGGAGGATGTTTTGTGAACTTACTCGGGAAACCTGCTCCTAAAGGGATCCTCAGTATGTGCGGACATGACACATTAAATGGAAAATTAGAGTAAATGTTTATTCCTTCCTGGTGCCACCTGTTTTCCTTCTTGATCACCAGAGTCTCCTCATTTATTAAGCATCTGCTATGTTCAAGGCCCTGTGTTCATAATTGGAGATACAGAATTAAGGATCATGCCCTCCAGGGCATTGTAATTTAATGGAGGAGGAGGGAGGAGTCCTGATGTGACCCCAGATAAAGCCAAGAGACTTTCCAGGGTGATAAAAAGTGCCAGAGGAGTCTGTAGTACTCTGGGTCTGATGGACAAATCAGGGAAAGCACCTTGAATGATGCTTCTCCTCTTTGCATTGGTGATATTTTTAAGTAGAAAGAACTGGGCAGGTTGTGGGCGTGCTTTCCTCTCAGCACCCCAGAGTCCAGATCTTTGGCAGGGTGACTTTGTTTCATTTTAGTTGAATTAGTGTGTGTGCTTCGCCTAAGGAAGAATGATTAGACTGGATGTCCTTAGTGGGTCTGCTAATTGCCTGGGCTAATGTTCTGTTTTCACAAGGGTATATAAACTTGATTGTTTTCATTACTTCAATGAATGGTTTAAAACCATTTGTGGCACCTCTGTGTTAATTAAACTCTGGCTTTGTTTTCCTCTGATTTAGTTTCTGTGTTTGGGAAAACCACCCTGGTCTCCATTTTCTAGCACCCATCTCTGGTCTAGCTCAGCCCATCCCCTTCTAATCCCATTGTTTTAGAATTAAGAACTGGAGGGACCTTAAAACACCCCAGGCTAAGCCCTTTTAAATAAGTAGATAAAAGCACCGTCCCTCCTTCAACTGTAGTGGGGTCATTTGCCCAGGACCACAAAGCAAGAGGATTTTTTAAGTGAGGGGCAAGTCAGGATGAGCTATATGAATCCCACCCGTCCCCTCCCTTTTCCAAGCTCCCCTCAAGTGGAGTCCTCTGTCACCTGGTGGGGAACTAATTCACACATATCTCATGCAGGAAATCTCTTTCATTTTCTTGTGCCTCTTCTGTCTTGGGGTGGGGAGGGGCGGGGCGCTCTGTTACTTGACTACATCTGAAGCAGGCAGCTTTCCCTCCTTTCCCTTTTCTCTTTACCACCATAGCTGTTATTCTTTGCGCTGTCAGAATTCCTGAAAATCTGGCCAATTGGAGGAGGCTTTGGGGTGTTGCCATGCCCATCACACACTGCCTGGCCAAGGGATAGAGTCAGGTGAGCGTTCTAAGGAGAGGAAGTGATACCCTCAAAGCGAAATCCTGCATTCTGCTATAGAAATCCGTCCCTGTGCAGCTCCTGAATACTCATTATCAGCCTCTTTTAGGGTGATTTGATTTTCATGGGTGTGTCAGGAAAGTACAAATTATGACTGGCTGTGGATGATGCATCATAGGCCTAAAAATGGTGCTTGAGTGGGAGGAGGGTGACTTCACCATGGAATGAGCAAACAGATTTCTGCCCTCATCACCTCAAGGCTGAGCTCCCAGATTCCTGCTTCACTTCTCCAAAACGCCTTCTGCCTGCTGCCAGTGATTTTCCTCAAGCACAGGCTGCCCCACGTCACTCCTAGGGCTCCAAGTCACCTTCTGAATCAGATTGGATTGTAGTTAAGCTTCCTTTTGGGGCAAAGGCCTTTCTCTGCTCCAATGCTCCCTTCCTCTCCTTCCCACACTACATATTCCAGCCAAATTGGCTTTCTCTCCTCTTCACATCTCTATGCCTTGGCACCAGCCACCCCCCATATCTGGGCACTGACTGGCCCCCACATCTGAACAGGACTGCCTTCTCTCCTTTGCCTCTCAGAATCCCTAACTTCTTTCAAATCTCAGCTCATAGACTGCTTTATAGGTGAGGGATATGAATGCAGCCTTCGTGACCTTCCTAGTTGTGGGACATTCCTCTCCCTTTCTGAAAACGGTTACCCTGTGATTATTTTTCTATCCTCATGTATGTGGTCTCTGTGAGGGCTGGGGCTGCTTCACTAGCCATAGCTGCCAGACAGGGGGCAGGTCCAGAGGAGGAGCTCAGTGCTTGCTTGCCTGTAAGCCTAGGTCTTTTCCCAATACCTTAGATTCCCCATCCTTGGACTTTGCTGCTCCTGTATTAGTGTGGCATTAGTCAGAATGGGGCATACATAGGTGGCAGAATTTTGGGAAATGTTGACAAGTTAATTAAATAATAAATAAAAAAATAATACCTCACATTTCTCTAAAATTCAGATTATCAAACAGGAAGCATATACTGTGTGCCTTCGTTGTGCTAGAAAGACAAAACCCAGCCCCTTCCATCAGGCATGTCGCCTGGCAGGTCTGTATTTTAGGGATATTTGGCAGCTGTGTGTGGAGAGAAGAGACACTGGAGATAGGGAGGCCACTTAGGAGCTGCTTGGAGACATCCCTTTGGGAGGTAAGGTGGCTGGGGAGCAGCACTAGATGAGAAAGTCAGTAAAACAGGAGCTGATCAGATGTCACTTTATGGGTCACAAGCATTAGCTTCATTTTGCTGATGAGTAAACACAAATTCAAAGAGTTTCTTTAAAAATCAGAAGTGAACAACCGGATCTTGGTGTGATACTGAGTATTCCAGGAATGTTTTGTTCCCTAGACTATTTAAGTTTCTTGTTATATTTCAACTTTATAAGATAAAGATGTTGGTGATGCATTTGCTTTTTTTTATGCTTATATATCTAAATTTCACCTCAGTGGTTTATCTTCTAGAATTTTTATGTTAATCTAGAGTTGCATTCTTTTTTTTTTTTTTGGAGGACAATTGGGGGTAAGTAACTTGCCCAAGGTCACATGGCTAGGTTTTTTTGTTTGTGTGTGCGTTAAGTGTCTGATGTCAGATCCGAACTCAGGTCCTTCTGACTCCAGGGCCGACGCTCTGCCACACCTAGCTGCCCCCCAAGAGTTGCATTCTTTTAAAAAATTGCCTCAAGACTTTGAAGGGAAGGGAAAGATTGCAACTGGATTACATGCAGCTAAGTAAATATGAGTTAATTTGAGGTTAGAGAAAGTCTTGGGAATGGGGAAGATCAGAAAAGGCTTCACTGAGAATTTCAACCTTGGACCTGGGCCTGTGATTTGGTATAGGCAACTCCCAGGTGATGAAATTCCTTCTACCCATACTGATTGCCATCTCCGCTACCTAGAGGGACAGACTGGACCTTGCCCAGGGTCACAACTCAATGTGTGTCATTTGTAGGACAGAAACACGTTTCCCAGTTTCCAGACCACCTGCTGCCACTCACCCTGACTCCTACTGAAATGATTGGTGCATGAGAAGCCAAAGCCACATTAAGCAGCATTTGATGTCAAGGATGTTAGTAGGGAGGTTTTTTTCCCTTCTAAACAGTTGCATTCTTATTTTAATATCTAAATCACTGTCCTCTCGACAGAGCAACTTCTGGAAAAGAGACTTTTAAAAATTTTGTGGAAAATTTGCTTAGTGGAATTCAGCAAAATTCTGCAAGCCCGAGTCTGATTTCCACCTCTCCCTTCCCCCCCAGGCCTCGTCTTGTCCACTGAGTCTAGCAACTCAACCTGCCTTCTGGCTTGAGGTTTGCAAGCTGACAGCCTCCTCAGCCTCTTTGCATCAGCATCTGCCAGCCAGGTAAACATTTACATTGAACAATTACATGTTTGTAAATAATCTGCTTCTTTGTAAGGAACATGGCCAGCTTTGTATCAGAGGTAAAAACTGCATTCAAATGAAGGTGTGTGTGTGGGTGGGGGGGAGCTAAAAGGCAGAAGTCTGAACCGGAGAACCATCCATCAAATCTGGTGCTGCCCGAGCTTCTTCCATACCTAATTGTGTTCTAATGTGTAGTACTGGGTGTTACAGCTGTTGTGTCTCCACAGCCAAAGTTTTCAGCACCACTGGCTATTAACAAGGCTTTAGGTCCATATGTTTAACAGAGGAGAAGCTTCCCTGAGGGCAGTTGCCCCTGGTGAATTTTTTGGTTTTGTCTTTGTATCTGCAGCTTCTACCTCAGGGTCATGTATGTAGTAGGTATTTCTTTAGGTATTCTACATCACAGCAACTTGTGATATATACCCATGAATCCTGTGAACCTGTCTTATATGTAAAAGATTGATTTCAGCTTCATGTGGTGGACTATAAGCACATGAAAGGAATTTCCAGTGGCATTGGAGTTTCTGGAAGAGTCCTCAAGAATCAGCTCCTTTTCTGATTTCCCCCCTTTGCCCCCTAGCTCAGGGCCACTTTATATATATATGTATATATGTATACATACATATATCTATATATATACACATATATATACACACACACATACACATATTATATATATACATATATGTATATGTGTATGTGTATAATCACACAAAACAAATTCCTACATTGCCCCCCCCATATACACATTTATATACATCGATGTATGTATAGACACCCGTATCTCTCCATCTCTGTCTGCTCCCTGAATCCATACCCTTTGTCAGGAGGTGGGCAATATGTTTCATCGTGATCCCCCTGGAGTCACAGTTAGTCATTGTGCCAGGGGCTAAGCCTTTCAGAGCGGTTTGTTTTTATAATATTGTTACTGTGTATACTACTGTTCTGGTTCTGCTTGCTTTGCTCTGCATCAGTTCCTATAAGTCTTCCCAGGTTTCTCTGAACCATGAGGGCTTCTTTAAGTGAAACTGATTGGGTAATCTTTCTTTTAGGTAACTTTGTAGCATTTTCTTTTTATGTCCCGTTCATTTCCTCATATATTCCTTCCCAGAGAGCCATCCCCTGTAACAAAGAATAAAAAAGAAAAGGGGAGGGAGGAAGGAGAGAAACAGTTGTGGCAAAACTAACAAACAAGTCAGTTGAGCCTGACTGTATATACCTTGTTCCTCATCCATAGTTCCTCACCTTGGTAAGGAAAGGAGAGAAATGCCTCCCTTCCTTGGAACTGAGCTGGATTACATAGCCTTCCACTTCCCAGTGGTGGTTTCTGTTTATGCTGTTGTAGTAATTTTTTGTATTGTTTTCCTGACTCTGCTGCTGAGCCACCTAAAGGTAAGTGTCCCGCCTTCCTGTTCTCTGGTTCTGAGCCAGGCCCTCACCTCTAAGCCCCCACTACCTCTGTGTGTGAGGGCCACGACTGGTGCTCTGACCCTCTCTCCCCCTTACTCTCTTCCACTTTAGTCTACTTTTAAAAGTTAACAGACATGATTATTTCAGTATCCAAAGAACAGAGAAGTGGATAATCCTCATGTGAAGCTGGCCTTCTGGCTTTTTACAGTGTCTATTAGATTTCACAAGTTAATAATAGAACTGCCCTGCTTGTCCGAATCTCTTCAGAACTTGGGGATGTTTGCTTTACTTTGTTTCGTTGACGCTCTTTTTGCCCTTACTGCCCACCAGTCACTTGTCTTGTTACGTTACAAAGCTGCTGAGCACTAGCTAGCCATGGGTGAGATCACCAAAGCCTCCCAGTCAGTCATCTGCAAATGTAGTAGTCACTGTGGAGTCTTCAAGTCTTTGAGTTGATTTTCTTGACAGTGTGGTTGTTCATGTAAAATTGTTCTTGTGGTTCTACTCATTTCACTCTGCATCAGTTCATAGAAGTCTTCCTAGGTTTCCCCAAATTTGCCTTTTTTTGCAGTGCATTGTTTCTGTGCCAGCATGTGTTCACCCATCCCAGGTCACGGGTGGCTACTTTATAGGTGCTTAATAAATACTTGCGTTGATTGGGTCATCTCTTCTCTGTTAAGAATTTTCTCCTTATCCACAGTTGTGAAAGAGGTGTTTCCTTCTTTTCACTCTGAATTGGCTTATAATAAGATCTTTTATGTTTGAGTCATGTATCCATCTGTAATTTATTGGTTTCTTATCTTTTTCTGTAAAATTTGATAATCACACTTGTTGTACTTCCTTTACAGGATAGTTTGAGAGGCAGCAGAGGACAGTAGCTCTAATCCTGTGAGATTCTGTATGACTGGAGCTCTGTGGCTTTCGCACCTATTATTCCTTAGAGCCCATGTGTGCTTCTTCCACCTCTACCCAGTCTTGCTTGATGGTAGAACAAATGCTCTCACTCTTTCTTTATTTGTAAAGTGAGGTGGGGTTGGACTCATTGATCTCTAATCAATCCAATGAACGTCTGTGCTTTATTGAATGTTGCACATGACTGTGTGTAGCTGACCCCATTTAATGGAAGTGGGGCCTAGGGGAAGGAGGAAAGACTACCCTTTTTGACTCCAGCCCTAGGTTAGGGGCCTCCCTCCATCACAGCCTGATCTCCCTGCCAGGCAGAGATGATATGGAGCCAGTGGGTGGGATGGGAATGGGGAGGGGGGAGACCCTGGTACTGAGAAAATCACAGTGTCTTCTTGCTTTGTTTCTTGACCAAGTCAGGTTGAACAATTTGTTTTGATTCAGGACATATGTAAGGAGCCTAAAGGCATGTTTTGCAGTATGTTAAATCTTTAAGGGAGTGTTAGGTTTACCTTCTTTTTCCCTGCCTCTCTTAACAAAACATTAATAGACTTATTATTATTTTTAATAAAAGCAATTGGGGTTAAGTAACTTGCTCAAGGTTACACGGCTAGTTATTATTTATGTGTGGGTGCTCATTTTCTGAGGCCGGATTCGATCTCGGGTCATCCCAACTCTGAGGCGCTCTTACTCACTGTGCCACCTAGCCGCCCCAATAGACTTATTTTAAAAGGCTAGTGCTGCAAATCATGAGTAGAACTCTTCTGCCTCTATATAGAAATTATTAACGATTTGACTGGGCATCGCTGACCCATCTTAAAGTGTCTTTAGATAAATTAAACTTGAGCTATGTAGATGTGGCTTTGCTTCTGGGAGGGATTGTTTTGGTGGAAGCTCTGCTTGTTTTGTTGGGGAAAATACCATTCTGGGTTATGAGCCTGCCCTGTCTTTGTGCTTTCCCCTTTCTTGTTTCCTGAAGTCAACTGGCCTTTTGGTGATCCATTTCCTGGACCATTTGGGGCTTCATTTGGAGTGTGGAGGCAGCTTGGGTGATCTGAGTTGATCCAGCTGAGTAGGGTCTGTGTCTTTTTATTTATTTATTTATTTGTTTGTTTGTTTTTTTTAAAGCAATTGGGGTTAAGTAACTTGCTCAAGGTTACGAGGCTAGTCATTATTTATGTGTGGGTGCTTATTTTCTGAGGCCAGATTTGATCCCGGGTCATCCCAACTCCAAGGCTGGCGCTCTTACTCACTGTGCAACCTAGCCACCCCTGGGTCTGTCTTTGGGGAGAGGATGTTGGAGGGTTATCCATTGGGCTGTTGAATGCAGAGGGTTTTGGGGTGTTTGACATGCTTCATTGGGAAGAAGGGAGTATGTGTTGACACACATTACTTTCGTACTACATGTGCTGGAATAGACGAGGCATTGAGACAGTTTCTTGGCTGGTTCACCTTGAGGTTGGACTTTCTTAGGCATGGGCAATATTGGAACCACTGAATTGAGTGAAAGCCTTTCCAGAAATGATGAACTTGACAAACAAGGACATTTCCATTTACCAAGATCAGAGCGAGGCTTGTAAACAAGACTGGGACTCTGTTGTGTTCATATGTTTCACTTAATATAGCATGAACATGGCCTGTCTGTGTGTGGCCCTTTTTCCCCCCACTTAGTACCATTTTATTTTATTTTCCAACTACATGTAGGGAGTCTTTTCAACATTCATTTTTGCAAGATTTTGAGTTCCACATTTTTCTCCCTTCCCACCACTCCTCAACACAGCAAGCAATCTGATATACATTACATGTACAGTCATGTTAAACATATTTTCACATTATCACGTTGTGAAAGAAAAATCAGAACAAGAGGGAAAAACCATGAGAAAGAAAAAAGCTCCAAAAGTGAAAATAGTATGTTTAGATCTGTATTTAGACTCCAGCTCTTTCTCTGGATGTGAATAGCATTTTCCATCAAGAATCTTTTGGAATTGTCTTGGATCATTATATTGCTGAAAAGAGCTAAGTCTGTCATAGTTGATCATTGCACAGTGTTGTTGTTATTATGTACAATGTTCCGGTTCTTCTCACTTTACTCAGCATCAGTTCATGTAAGTCTTTCTAGGTTTTTCTGATTTCAAATTTTCTGAAATTCAGATTTTTAAAAATCTGCTTGCCTCATCATTTCTTATAGAACAGGATTATTATGTTACATTTGTACACCACAGCTTGTTCAGCCATTCTGTAATTGATGGGCATATCCACAATTTCCAATTCTTTGCCACCACAAAAAGAGTTGCTGTAAATATTTTTGTATGTGGGCATTCTTTCCCCTATTATCTCTTTGGGATACAGACCTAGTAGTGGTATTGCTGTATCAAAGGATATGCACAATTTTTTTCCATTTGTTTTTGTTTGATTTATTTATTTTTTTCTTTCTTTTTTTCTTTTTTTTTCTTTTTTGGAGGGTTGGAGGGGCAGGGCAATTGGGGTTAAGTGACTTGCCCAAGGTCACATGGCTTGGGCTAGTAAGTGTTAAGTGCCTGAGTTCAGATTTGAACTCAGGTCCTCTGGACTCCAGGGCTGATGCTCTTTTCACTGCGTCACTTAGCCACTACTTAGCTGCCCCCTATGATATGCATAGTTTTGTAGCCTTTTGGGCATAGTTCCAAATTGCTTTCCAGAATGGTTGGATCAGTTTACAGTTCTGCCAACATCATCTCCAACATTTATTATTTTCCTTTACTGTCATATTAACCAATCTGGTAGGTGTAAGGTGGTACCTCACAGAGTTGTTTTAATTTGCATTTTTCTAATCAATAGTGATTTAGAGCATTTTTTCATTTGATTTTAGATAGCTTTAATTTCTTCATCTGAAAACTCTCTGTTCATATTCTTTGGTCATTTATCAACTGGGGAATGACTTGTATTCTAATAAATTTGACTCAGTTCTCTACATATTTGAATAATGGGGCCTTTAACACTGACTATAAAAAATTGTTTCCCAGCTTTTTGCTTTCCTTCTGATCTTGGTTGCATTGGTTTTGTTTGTGCAGAACTTTTTCAGTTTAATGTAATCAGAATTATCCATTTTGTATTTCATAATGTTCTCTGTCTCTTGTGTGGTCATGAATTCTTTCTTCTCCATAGATCTGACAGATAAACTATTCCTTGCTCTCCCAATCTGCTTATAGCATCAGCCTTTATGTCTAAATAATGGACCTATTTCAACCTTGTCTTAGTATAGTGTGTAAGATGTTGGTCTATGTCCAATTTCTGCCATACTATTTTTACTATTTTCTAGTTTTCCCGATAGTTTTTGTTGAATAGAAGGTTCTTATACCAGAAGCTGGAGTTTTTGGGTTTATCAAATAGTAGATTACTATAGTCATTGACTACTGCATCTTGTATACCTAATCTATTCCACTGATTCACCTGTTTTTTAGCCTGTACTAAGTAGTTTGGATGATTGCTGCTTTAGTGTATAGTTTAGATCTGGTATGGCCAGATGTGTGGTCCTTTCTGACCTTCTTTTAGCTTCTTTCCTTGATGCCCCTTTCCTGCTTTTGGCATCATTATTGCTCTACCCTCACTCCTCATTACTCTACTCCCCACATAAAAAGCCCTTTCTTGAAACAAAACTATTTGGTGCATTGGTCATATCTGAGACTTTGGGCCTCACCCTACCCCTATGGACCTCACCTCTTTGATAAGAAGGGGAAGCACATTTCACCAGCAGGCTCACTGAGTTATAACTGGTCCTCCTCCACACCACCTCACTTTACAGAGTTGTCCTTTACAGCATTATAGGCTTTGGATCAGCTGTTCTCCTGGTTCTGCTTCCTTCACTGCATCAGTTTATAAAAATCTTCCCCAGTTTCTCTGAATTGGTCCTTTCAACATTTTTTTTAACATTGCTGTAAGTTTTATTTGCCAATAGATTAAAGTGTATTCATGATTTACTTTTTTTGACACTTTTAAAATTCAAAGCCCCTAAGAAAGTCCTCAGCTTCCCATTTAATCTTTAGATTCAGAACCTTCCTCAATCTTGACTAATCTGGAAATAACAAAGTTTGTATGTCTCCTTGTCAGATGCAACCACATGAAGCCAATCACAAAGATTATTCTTATTAAGATATTTCTTGGTAAGTTATTTTAAGTATTGTTTAGAGAACTGCTTCTCAGACACAACAGTGATCTTATTCTTGAAGCATTCGATATGAACAACATTCCCCAGGTTCCCCATTTTTCTATTGACTTTAACTTTCTACTTCAAGAATTGTTCAGAATTTTCAGAGTCAAAGATTCTGTCTTCAACTGGGTGAATAAGGTCAAGGTTAAACTTCCAAGTTGATTTCTTAGCCTTCTTATCTTTTAGTGGCATCATCTTGGACACACACATCGCAGAAAGGGAGCCCCTTTCATCATTAATAACATAGTAATGTTCATAAAATTTTCCAGCCATTCCCTGGCTGATGGACAGCCACTTGGTTTCTAGTACTACCACAAAATGGACTGTTACAAATATTCTTGTACATTTGGGGCTTTTCCCTCTGTCTTTTGGGGATTATTTCCGGTGCCAGAAGTGCCCATTTGTATGACCTTGGGGTAGAATGCCAAGTGACTTTCTAGGTTGAAGTTCCACTGACCAGGGCCAGTGTGCCTTTCCTCAGGTAACCCTTTGCCAATCTGGGGGGTGGGAGGTAAAACCCCAGTGTTGTTTTAATTTGCATTTCTGTTAATATTGATGATTGGGAGCCTTTTATATGATTGTTGATAGCTGGCATTTCTTCTCTGGAGAACTGTCTGCTCCCATCTCTTACTCATTTGCATTTTGAGGAATGGACAAATGGATGAGCAAAATAGGGACAAAAGTGGCTGTGTTCTCTTTGGTATAGGGGGCTCTGAATTAAAGAAACTCCTGTCACCAATGCAGGCTGATGGGATTTCTGTACCTTAGAGAGTTGTCCGGGGCACCAGAAGGTGAAGTGATTGGTTCTGGATCCTGTGACCAGCTGTCAGAGGCAGGACTGACCTCCGGTGTTCCTCATGGAGGCCACTTCTCTATCCCCTTCCCCCACTGCCTTCCGTTCACCAGAGACATTTGCTATAGTTCACCCAAAGCCTTTTGGATTTTAGGTCATCAAAATATTCAGTTTTTCTTTTGTGATCATCTTTCTCCTTTGTTCTTCCTTTGCCTATCTTGTGAAAGGAGTCTCCTTCCATTGGCTTGATGTGACCTTCAGAGGCTGGCTCCTCTATCCATTTAGAGCTCTCCATGGTGGAGGATGAGAGATTTCAGTCCTAGCCCAGGCTGGGTTCCCAGCCTGCTTCCCAGCTTTTCCAGGGGTTTTTGTCTGAGTGTGAGTGGTTGACATCCTTGGGTTTATCAGACTCTTGGCAACTGTGGGTACCAACTTGGATTCTCAGGCCAATTGCATAATGTAATTGAGAACTTTATGATGTGGTGAGAAGAGCTGCCTTTGGAATGAGGATGCCTGGGGTGAAGTCTTGCTTCTCTTTCCATGAAGCACCCATGTGGTCATGAGCAAAGCTCCTAGCCTTATGAGAATCAGTTTCTTTCTCTCTAAAATGGGGATTTTTCTACTTGTTTAAAACAACAGTTTCTGCTCATATCACATAGTGCTTTAAGGGTTACAAAGTGTCTACCTTAAAATAATCCTAAGTAAAAACTGAATATTCTTATCATTGCTGCCTTGAAGCCTCTTGGGCATTGGAGGTAGACTGCAGGACTTGGAGCCAGGAAGCAGTGTATTCAAATCTGGCCTCCCATCCTTCTTGGCGTTACTGATGTCAGGTTGCTTAACCTTTGTCTGCCTTGGTTTCCTTGTCTGTAAAATGGGGATAGTAATAATACCTGCCTTTCCAGGTAGTTGTAATGATCAAATGAACTATCTGTGAAACAGTTTGCAAACCTGCAAATGGTCGCTGTTACTCTTAGCTATTACTGTGTTATCAATGAGTGAACAGTTGGAGAGGGTGGACTATTACCCAGCCAGTAACTGGGGGAGCCTTTCTTGTGCTCAAGTCCCATGTAGGGGCCACACCACCAAAGGCTTTGGCTTGTCCCCCTGAAGCCTGTAGGGGTTGTCTAAGCCGCAGCTGCTTTAAAAACAAAAGCTATCAATAAAACTAAAGAGAAAAGGGGGGGCGGGAAGCTGTCAGTATTTTACTTAATTATTGGAAGGCCTGGTGAACTTGGACCTGGTGCTCATTTGTATTTAAGTTGTTGGACAGAGGAATAAGAAGTAACTGGCCCATTCTTTAGGAGAATATTGTGCATTTTCAAATATAGTCTACTAATCATAATCAATTCCCATTCAGGTCAGGCTTTAAGATTTGTTATCATGTTCCACCCTAACAGTGAAGCTAGGAGGTTGGTGCCATTATCATCTCCAATTTTACAGGTGGGGAAACTGAGGCTCAGGCCAAGTGATTTGGTCACATGGGCAGCATATGAAACCAGGTCTTGGCTCCCAGCCCATCTCTTTATCCCTGCATAAGGCTGCCAACCTCATTCCAGGTTAAATCCTATCATTAGTTTTCTCTTGTATTTCTTAACCAGATGCCAACATGCTAGGAGACTTCTTATGCTGCTCTTTGTATGAAATAATTATTTAGTGAAAGGGGATTCTTGTTTTTTTTTTTAATAGTTGACTTTTTTATCAACAGATATACATTTACTTGTCTTCTGGCTTGTTGAAGCAGTAGGTTAGACAACACTTGCCACAATAATGTCTGTCAAAATGGCTCGCCATAAAGACTCCAGCACCACATTCATCAGAAGGGCACTCTCGTTGAAGGCGGCTAATCTTTCCATTCTCATCAGCTTTATAGTACTTTGGAACAGCAAGCTTTACCTTCTTTCTCTTATGCTTGTTCTTTTTGGGAGTGGTGTAAGACTTCTTCTTTCTCTTCTTGGCACCACCAAGAAGCCTCAGAACAAGATGAAGGGTAGATTCTTTCTGAATGTTGTAGTAAGACAAAGTACATCTATTTTCCAGTTGCTTGCCCGCAAAAATCAATCTTTGTTGGTCAAGTGGAATACCTTCCTTATCTTGTATCTTAGCCTTGACATTTTCAATAGTATTGGACAGTTCAGCCTCGAGGCTGATGGTCTTCCTCATCAAAGTCTTCACAAAAATCTGCATCGTGGCACTGGGTCCACCTGTTGATGGTGGATCCAAAAGAGCAGGGATTCTTATTTTATCTCAGGTTGCTATGGAAAAGGGGGAACTGGATATTCAGATGATGAGGAATTGTTTTCTTCCTGGCTTTTGTACCCACAGCAGTTTAAGATTTCCTGACTTTGGGCATCTTGCTAAGTCCTTTGGAAATCAGTATTTTTAGTAGGGTTTCCTGAGGACTTTAAAGTAAAATAATAAATGAATATTTTATTGCTCTTAATATAAAGATGGTAGCAGTGATTCATGATCAGTAGATTGTCCTTGGAGCTGTCTTCCCCTTCAACAATGGAGATAGATCCAGAGGGGCCATCCATACTCTTGCCCAGTTAAACCTTTTTTATTATAACTTAATAGTAACCAACACAAAAACCGTGAAATAAATGAATGCAGCAAGAGGCGAAGTCTTCTTCCAAAGCCCTTGGCCATCACAAGGCAGAACCTAGAGAACTAACAGTGCATCCAGGGCTTTGCTCTATGTCCCTTTACAAGCCTGTCCAGAATGTGGGCCCCTTTGGGCCCATTTTCCTTCTTTCCTTTCTTCTAAAAAATGCTAAGTGTAGTCATTGCAAGGCATTGTATTTTGTGTCTCCTCAGAAGTCAGTCTGCTTCTCTGTGCTCATGGGCACCATCACAGTCATATTCATTCTACTGGAACGTCAGACTCCTAGAAGGTGGAGAATTGGTTTTATTGTTGGACCATACATGCTTGTGAAATGAATGAATCCCCAGACCGTGGTTATCTCGTCATTGTCCAGGTGTGGATCATAGACTTTTTTTCCTGTTTCATGTTTATCTCCCCTTACATGGGCCTGACTGGGTTATTCTGGTACTTAAGAAGTGCTATGGCTCCCTATTTTTCCTAGGGTAAACCATGATTTCCTCTGTTCCATATTTAAAGCCATTTAACATCTGGCCTGCTGCCTGCCTTTCCACAGTTCTTATGCACTGCTTCATTTCATACCCTCTGGTGCAGCCAGGCTGACCCAGGCCCAAAATGCTTTAGCACCTCTCAGAAGCCTTTGCCCCATTCCAGGCTCAGCTCCTGTGCCACCTCCTACTGGAGACTCTTTCTTCTCCCTGCCCCTCTCCCCCAATCCCATGGGCTTTTCCATCCATTCCCTGAAATTTCCTGGTAATTTCTGTGTGTCTGGAGGTACTTTTATGTCCCTGTTCTTCCCACCCATCAAAAATAGTTCTACTGTGCCCATCTGATTCTTAATCAGCCAGAACTATAGATAGCTTGGGGCTATTCTTTTTCCCTTTTCATGATGATTTTTGGAGAGAGCCCTAGCAGTAGAAATCCTGGACCCAAAACCTGCTTGGTTTTGGTGTGTCTTTCTTTGCTTAACAGGCCCTGGCTCCTCTGCCAAGCTCTCCAGGGGGTTATACAGAGAAAATGAGGCAGGATCCTTATCTTCAGAAAACTTAGAATCTTTTACTTTTGACTCTAGAATTTAGATCTGTAAGGGATCTCAGCCATTGTCTAGTCAGCTCCCCCCAATCATTCCTTTGATTATTGGGATGCAAAAGCCCAGAGAGGAGAGGAGTGCCTTCCCCAGGGTCAGAGGGGTCACAAGTAGGAAGAGTCGGGAGTTAAACCCAGGGCTGTTTCTCCTCTCCTAATAGAGCAGCCTAGCGTTATTAGTCATCATGAAATCCATGGCCAAGAATCTCATTTCTCCTGATAGGTGGAGGAGGGCTACAAGGCTTTTCCCATGCCCTTTAGTTCCTCTGGTCCCTGATGCCCACCCTGCCTCTGCCTGAAGTTCCCTGGCAGTGTCATCTGACCTACTTATATGATCTAAGGGCTTCTGGGCCTTGCCAGACTCTTCACCACTGGGTTTGGAGGATTCCTGGGCCTTTCTGCCCTGCAGCAGAACTTTCTTTTATGTGTTGTCTCTACCAATTAGAGTGGGAGCTCTTTGAGGTCCCCTTGTCCATTGGCTTCCCCACTACTCATTGCATTACTTGGCACCCATTGAGTTCCCGTGACCTGGAGTAGCTTCTTTTTTGACTTAGTGGGCTGGATAGAAGCCCTCCCCTAACCTCACTTCTTGCCCTGACCCCTTCCTGTGCTTTCCAGTTTCTGAAGGGCTGTCTTCTTGACGCCTTGGAGGTGGGCCACCGTGACCCCAGCCACTGCCCTACAGAGTCAGAGACAGCAAGTACGAAGGATTTCATTTGCCCTAAGACATCGTCAGGTTCTCTTGAGTTGGATTTCTTGTTGGCTTTCTAAATACTCTCCCCACCAACAGAAACCTGCCTGACTTAGGAATCAGGAAAAACGAAAGGCAAGTGTTTACTTGCCTGGCTTTTGTTTTATTCCCTTTAGAGCCCACCTTGGCTTTGGTTTAAAGTCCTCTCACTGTCCCAGGAGGAGCCATTCCTTACTGAGGGAGAGCAGCAGCATCTCTCTCCCCAAGGGGCCATAGCACATCTTAGAATCAAGGCCCTGGCTCTGGAACTCATATGGCAGGGCAGTGGGACCCTTTGCATTTTCTTGGCCTCAGTGATCTTACCAGTAAAATGGGATTAGGGTTTGCTCTCTCATCCTGGTGGTGTAACTCCTACAGTGTGTGAGATTTTGGGCAGATTTCTTCTCTTCAGCTTTCTCAGCCATACTAGTCTGCCTCTACAGCCTCTTCTAACTCCACAATTCTGCCACCATATTTATGTTCTGTATCTTTTGGGGGAAAGCACTTCCCCCCAAAAAGCACTGGAAAGGGTGATAGACATGTCGTCTCTCTGTGCCTGGCCTGGACTTGGCTTATCTTTGGGTGAGATGGAAAGTGGCTGCCATCAGACCTTCTTTTGTGGTTGATCTTTTTGGTAATGAGTCTGGTAGAAGAAGCTGCATCTCCACTCCTTGTTGGGCTAATTTGTTGGAGGGATGCTGATTCAAGGAAGAGGCAAAGCTCTGATTGCCCCACTCTAGTTATTGCTCTCCTGGGATTTAATAATCTATTTAATATCTCATTTAATATTCTCTGCTCTCTACCCCACTGAATCCTCCTTTGTAACCAAGAAAAACTGGGAAGCCGGACTCCATGGTAGTGGGGACGGCCCCATTGGTGGGAGCTTGTCTGCTTTTAATCTGTTTATTGGCACCGAGGCTGCCTGATCCCGCTTTGGCTCCTGTCTCCTTCCCATTGGACAAATGTTATAAACACCAGATTTTATATCATGCCCCAGACATGCACGTTCCTGCATGAAGGTAGTTCCCCTACATCCGGTGATCATTCAGAACATTGTTTCTTGGTGTAAATGCATTCTGAGCATTCATGCATCATCTTCTGGGCTGTGGCAATTGGGTTTCATTGGGCCTCACTGTGCAATGGAGGTGGAGGGAATAGAAATCTTAATATTTGCATAAGAGAAGGTAACTCTAAGGCTAGTCACTTCCTACATGTTACCTGAGGAAAGAAAAGTAGCTGGGAAAGGACTATGGACAAGTGGAAGGGACCCCACTGTCCTCCCTTGGCCCCCAGCCTTTAAGCTGGAGAGCTGCCCAGAAATAGGAATCCCCTGGGCCCAGGAAGGGAATTTGGGCACTCACCTGCTTTCTTCTTTGCCAAAATAGGAGGACACCCAGCTTGTGTGCTCAGTGCCATCAAAGTCTTGTTTAGATGAATTCAGGTCCCAGTTATGAGTGACTTGTCCTCTTGGTCCCCTCCTATTAATAACTTGGCATTTTCCTCACGCTTTATTTTACAAGACAGCTTTTCTGTGCCTTATTTCAGAGTAAACAGCATGGGTCTTTCCATGCCCATGTGCTGAGGGGGCTCTGGGGAGTGAATGCGTTGGGCCTAGAGTGACAAGGAATGCCTTGCCCATTGGATCCCTGTCTTCTGAGTGTAGCACCAGCAACCCTCCATTACAACATGATGTTTTTGCCCACACCTAGTTGTTAAGCAGTGAAAAGGAGGAAACCAACTGTATTCAGCAGCAATTATATGAATTGTGAAGAAGTCCACCAGAAAATGGTCATCCAGAATCGGAGTTAGACCTGAAAGGATCTTAGAGATCTGGGCCAACCCTCGAGTTTTAGAGATGGGAAAACTGAGGGCCCCAAGAGCTGGTCACCTGAGTGGTACAGGCTGTAAGTAAGAGTCAGGATTTGAATTTTGGGCCTGTGACTCCAAGTTCACCTATTTCCACGGCAGCACACTCTTTTCCTTTCTTCTATTCCCCCACTTCCATCTGTGCTAGGAAGTTTTCCTCTTAGGAACATTGATGTAAGTGCTCTGTCCCATTCCCTGCTAGCATATTGTCATGGAAGAGATCTCGGTCACCTCCCTGCCCTGCTTCCAGCTTAGCCCGAGACCTTAGCAAGCTTATCTCCCTTCTTCTCTATTAAATGAGGGAGACTGATGATCAGGCCATCCGTCAGATCTTTCCTACATCTGTGACTTTGTGATTTGGGGTGTAGATTCTGAATTCCAAAGACTTCAGGAGATGCTGTGCCCTGGTGGGGCACTGTGGGCTCTGGGAACTGGCAAAGGAGCTAGGGGAATGCTGGGGGTTTGTGGCTCAGTCCTGCCAGAAGGCAGCTCTTTGCCTCTTTCCTGCCTTTGGGGCAGCTTACACAATTGAAAATAGGAAGAAAAGGGGCAGCTAGGTGGCTCAGGGAATAGAGCACCGGCCCTGAAGTCAGGAGGACCCAGTTCAAATCCTGTCTCAGACACTTAATATGCTTAATAGCTATGTGACTTTGGGCAAGTCACTTAACCCCAATTGCGCTCCAAAAAAAAAAAAAAAAGCAAAAAACAAACAAGAAAAAAAGGAGCGTTTTAGGGGGCTAGCTATGTAGCGCAGTGAATAGAGCACTGGCCCTGGAGTCAAGAGACCTGAGTTCAAATCTGGCCTCAGACATGTAACACAAAAACTAGCCGTGTGACCTTGGGCAAGTCACTTAACCCCAACTGCCCTCCAAAAAAGCAAAAAAAAAAGAAAAAGAAAGAAAAGAAAATAGGAAGAGAATCTGCAGTTCTTTTCCGCCTTTGAGCCCTCAGAAGGCATTTCCCTCTGCTGAAGACTCGTAGAGGGTGGGAGGAGACGGGGCGAGGGGCAGGCAGGTGGTGCAGGAAGTCTGCCGGGATCCATCCCATGAGCCTGCCGACCTTCAGCTCATCTGCTCCACTCATCATACACGGGAGGAGGCTGAAACTGGGAGGAGGGGCCTTGGCTTCTCCAAGGCCAGGCAAGGGCTTCGGAGCACGTGCAGGACCCTGCCAGGCCCTGATACTCTGGGCACAGCGTTTTTGCCCACTGCCACAAGGGTCTGGTGGTTTCTCAGGCTTTGCGGTTTTCTTTTCTTCATTTTAATTCAGCAGACGTTGGCAAGAGGAAAAAGGACCCAGTCCCTGTCCTGAGAGCACTTATAGTCAAATGAGAGGCGAGAGATAGGCCCCAAGAACCATTATTGCTTAATTCTTCAAGAATCAGTGACTTCACTGGGGAGTGGCCACCCTCCACTCATGTGGTTGGCTTTCTGTTAGACTGGGGTGTGTGTGTGCAAAAAATGTACCGCCGTGGCCGTCCTGGTGAGGAGCTGCCTCTCTTTGGTGGGGCTGGTCCTCCCTCAGGAGTACATACAGACCGTCCCTGCACATGTGTGTGGAGCCTTTGGAGTTTGCTAAAACCGAGGGACCTCTTTTGTCACTTGGTCAGCCCAGGCACTGTGCTAAGCTTTGGGGATACAATACAAAAGGATGCAAAAGACAGGCCCTGCTAGGAGCTCACAGCCTGATGGAAGAGAGGACATGAAAACAACAACAATGTACAGATAAGCTCTAGGTGGGAGAAAAAGGAGCTGGTCCCCAGAGGGAGGTCCTCGCGTTGAGGGGGGCAGGAGAGACCTCTGGTAAGAGGGTGGGTTTTGAGCTGGGAGAACATTCCAGGTATGGAGGAGAGCCAGGGAAATGGCAGCAGTTGGGAACTGGAGGGGCTCCTGGAAGGAACAGCCAGGATCACAGAGGAGGGAGTGGGGAGAACAGTAGGGGCTTAGCTCTAGTAGAGAGCAAGCCTTTCATCCATCCCGGAGGTAATGATGAAATGGCCAGATCTGTGCTTTAGGAAGACCATTTAAAAACTCACAAACATAAAGTACCCAGGATTATAAAAGAGTTGAATTATATTGAAATGAAGCTACCAAAATGTTCAAAAGACAGTCCAAACCAGGTTCCTGGGCCTCAGCTTGGCTGAGCCCTGCGGGAGCTCAGGCTCCACTGGCAAGGCATTTGAGAGCGCAGGGGCTCATTGCCCACTGTGGTACCATAATCAAGCAGTGAAGTCCAACTCTAGGGAAGCGACTGACAAATTCCATGTAATGGAAGTTAAAATGTTAAGGCCTTGGAGAGACAGGAATGGTCTGGGCTGTGAAGAGAGGGCAGAACTTCTTGCCCAGGGAAGGCCCTGTGGGGATGTTTGTTGATTTGAGGCACTGTCTGAGTTTGGGATCTTATTTCCCTACCACAAAGGTGAGATCCTGGCTAGGACCAGGGCCCAGCATCCTCCTGACCTCTGAGGGGCCCTCGGGTCACTGAGGCAAGGACTTAGAAGGGGCATTGAGGGTGTACCTGGAGTGCAGGTGGTGGCCTCTCATGTTGCGCCCATAACTGGACTTAAGTTTCTTTTTCTTATAATGATGGAGTTGGAAAATCTTGAGGACCTTTTCCAGCTCTGAGTCTACTGACCCTGCATCCCAAACTATCTTTATGCTTGGACCCATGTGACAGCAGTCACCCCTTCTCCTAGGCCAAGTTCAGTCACCCCCTTATCTTTTCCCCTGAGGCTTCTCTTGTCTCCCCACCCTACTGGCCAGGAAATTTGGTCTCTGAAGCAGTTTCCTGCCCTCTGGGTGTCTTTAGTGCTTCATGGCCCTAGATTTCCTTAATGTGGGCATTCACTACACAGTGCAGTTTGGCTCACTTTTTATTTAGTAGGTGGTCTTGGGGCATTCCTGTGGCCCAGTACAGCCCCAGTCTGGGGAGGAGCCCTGTATGGTGGCTGAGCTAGTCTTTGGATGATGGATATACAGGCCCTTACCCAGCCTGCCTTCAGAGTCTTTTGACTTGGTGGGATCTGCCAAATTCTGGCTTAGTCTTTGCAAACCCAGAGTTAGGTTGAGACCTAAATCAGAAGAGATGGTTTAGGCACTCCCAAGAAGCACGTTGTCCTGCTCATGGCCTCATTCTTAGCCCAGTGCAGCATTGCTCAGAGTAAATGTTGAAGAAGGCTTGATTGGTTGTTTGAAGGAATGAAGGAGAGTTTGTGGGACCAGAAATGTTTCCCTCTTGGGCACGATGGTTCTGCTTAGCTGGAGTAAAGTACTGGAAAACCACCCTGCTGTAAGGTTGAGCAATGATGCTGTGTTGTCTCATGGAGATTCATGGTTGCATAATTCAAAGTGTTGGGGTAAATTTTCAATGTGGGTTTTGTAAGTCATTTTTGAGAAATTTGTAGAATCAGAACGATAAGGAAGCTGCTACCAGGGTGGCCTCATCACCAAGGAGAGGTCCAGTCCAGCCAGTGGAGGAGAATGAGGCTGTCAGGCCTGCTTCCCAGGGACTTGACGGCAGAGTTCCTTGGACACAGGTGTATGCAGCAGATTCCACTTAAGCCGAATCCCTGAAGGGACTGGCTGAGAATCTGGAGAATCCACAGGGGGCATTTCAGCAGACAGGGCAACTGGGCTGGGTCGGCACATGTTACTTCATTTGTAGAATGTGCTCTTTGGAACTTGTGACCTTTAGAAAGATGTCCTGGCTGTGAGCATTGCTGAAGAGAGATGCCCTGGGGATGACTTTAGATGAGATCACCACCCTGGAATCCCAAACTGTTCTGTGCAGCAGACTCTTCTTCCCAGTGGAAGACTGTGAAGAGATAGGAAATGTGAAATATTCTTTTTACTGTTGATGAGAGCAGTAGGGTGGGCATGAATTTGTGTTGGGGGCAGCCTTCCATGGTGCTCTTGAGGTTAATGGGTTTGAGTAAGGACCAGGGAAGGGCCTAAAGAGGCCTTCAGCAGGGTTTGACCTTGACCCTGGCTCTGAGCCTGGGGATGGTAACCTTCCAGGCTATGTATGTAGGAGAGGGCTCACTTTGGCATTCTGGAGCCCTCCGCAGGCGAAGGCTGCCCTGGGAAGTGGTCAGTAGACCTGGGCTGCAGTGTGTGGAGCTTGGGGAATTCATTGCTTCATTCATTCATTGGAGCTTGTTCACGTTTAGGCAGAGACTTCCGTGGCGGGCACCCTGACAGCCTTTGGAAATCCCCCCCAAGCTACTTTCCCGGCTTGCTTTGTGGGGCTTCCATTGACGGGTGCCACCTGAACCCATCTTGGGGTGGGGGGCTCAATTCTCACAGAGGAGCGGGTCACTCCTGTCCTCTGTTTTGGAGGGAATGAGACCTCTGCACAGTTAGAAAACATGAGACACCTGCAAGAAATGAAGGCTCCTGTGTTCCTGGCAGTGCGAAGTTCTCATTTAGGGGGTGGGGGGACGATGGAATTAGAGCCTGAGCCCCAAGAAGGGGAGACCTCCAGGATTCTGGGCCTGTGACTGCTGTTGTGAGACCCTTTGCCACCCCCTCTGAGGCTCAGGAAGTGGGGTCTGTCTTGTGTGATCGCTGACTCGCTCTCCTTTGGGTTTGCATTTTGCTGCTTGTCTTATAAGCTGGGAGGGGTCCAGCTGAGGCCCAGGGAAGGAAGAGGGAAAGAGGGAAAGCTGTGTGCTGGGCCTCATTTGGCCCTCAAGTATGTACTGTTATCATCCCCATTTGACAGTTGAGGAAACTGAGGCAAAGCAGGGCCTTGTCTAGGGGCCCCCAGCTAGGAAGTGTCTGAGGCTGAATTGGGTCTCAGGACTTCTGCTTCCAGGCCCAGGGTTCTTCTTGGTTGCCTCTTGGGGTGCCTTGCCTGAGGTCAGGCTCAGAGACTTGGGGTAAGTCTGTATGGTCAGGTTTATAAGAATACTTTTTGTACAAATTAAAAAGAATTAATATAACTTTTTAAAAAAATCACTCCCTCTGAAAAGCAAAGCAAAGTGATGGATCTGGAAGGGTGACCTTGGCCACCTCCCCTGCCTAGGAGCAGGCAGACCTAAGGAATAGGTAATATTCACAAACCTAAGGAATAAGTAAAGGAAGCAGGGTCTGGGGAGGCCGATGGGGGCCGGCCAGGCTGCAGATTCTCAAAACAAGGAACTGAGAGCAGCTCCTTTGGCTTGGGAGAGGGTGTCACATGTGCCCGTGGCTGGGGCGGTGGGGGGGGGGGAACCACAGAGGGAAAGAAGTGAGACCTGGCAGGGGAAGGGCGAGAGGCAGCAGCCCCTCCTTTCAGCCCTCCCTTGGGGGCGGGGGGCGCATTTTGGCAGCTGTATCTCTGTACACATTCAGTAGAAGTGTGCCTACTTGGGCAGGCAGTGTGTGTGCTGCCAGGGGATTTGAAGACCTTGTGATGCATGCATAGTAACTGGTTCTTAGCAGACTTGGTTCTTTGCTTAACCCTGAGGTTTTTTCTGTGTTTAATAGCCTTGTCCTGACCCTATTGCCCATCCCCTCAAACCTAGCCTGCTGAAATAGCAGCTGAATGGATGTGTAGGGAGCCCAAGCCCCCGCTCACATGTGATGGTCCCCCAGGAAGCCTCCTTACTTCCCTTGAATTCATTTCCACAGGCTTTTAACAAGGGGTACAAGGAAACAGCACCTGCCTTCAAGGTGCTTGGGCCACAACAAGCCTGTGTGTGGTCAGCCCTCTCTTCCCACTGGTGAGCTCTTCCCAGAAACTCTGTTTGGGGGATGGGCCCGGACCAGCTGGCCTTCACCCCCCAGACTCCTTCACTCCCCAGCCACCTTCACTCCCCAGACCCCTTCACGCCCCAGCTGCTTTCACTCCCCAGACTCACCTCCCTGCCTGATATCTCTGCCTCCCTCTTTTATGTTCTGTCTTCCCTACAGAGTCTAAGTTCCCTGAGGGCAGGGACTGGCTTTCTTTTTGCTTATGTTTGTATACTCAGTGCTTAGCACACTGACTGGAACATAGTAAGCACTTTATAAATGCTTTTTGACATGACCTAGAACATTGAACTGTAAACTCTACGTTATATACTCTGTCCATAGCACTTTCTTAGGCAGGACACAGGCTAGTTTGCTGTCAGTGGAAGGGTAGAATGGGACAGGGTCCCAGAGGGAAGGGATCTGTGGATCCCCCTGCACACAGGCTGACCCCAGAGGGAGTCTGATGGGGCCTCAGGAGCCCTTAGAGGGCCCTGGATTGGAGCCCCAAGACATAGCCTTCCCAGAAGCCTTGCTGATGGTGATTGGATTATCGTCCCGCAGCCTGGGAACCTAAATGGGAAAAATGCTTCCTGATTTTAGTATAACTGGCTCCTGCTCCTGTCTTGTGTGTCTTACTTTACTCACTGAAAGCCATTATCTTGAGAAAGGGTCCCCAGGCTTCCCCAGACAGTATGTGTTGGGGGTAGCATCCATGATACAAAAAGCAAGAGTCAAGAGCTTCTCACAGGGGATAGAGTTCTGGACTTGGGAGTCAGGAAGACCTGAGGTCAAATCATGCCTCAGTGTGCTCATCTATAAAATGGAGCTATTTCTAGACCCTCCCTCCTAGGGTTGTTGTGAGGATCCCATGAGGTAACATGTAATGTGTTCTGCCAACCTTGAAGTGCTATCTAGACTTGAGCTGCTTTTCCCCTTTCTAGTCCCTCCTGGGCCTTTACCACCTCTGCTTTCAGCATCATAGGGATCTTGCCTAGCGTTTAGTCTGATTTCTCTTAGAGCCATATCTCATCAGCTTGAAGCTTATTCAGTTTTCTGTGTCTATTTTCTCCTTTCTCCCATCCTTCCTTTTGTATTGTAAAGGCCCCTAGAAGAGACACTGTGCCCGTCCTTCATGCCCAGGCTCAGAGATTAGTAGGCCTTTACCTGGTTGCTGCTATCTCTCATCTCTCTGTCTGGCCTTGTTCGTCTACCCAAAGGGAGATGAGTGTTTCTTAGTGAAAAGTCTCCCACTTTCTGGGCATAGGTGCTATCTTGCCAGAGGATGCCCTGGAGGCTGAGGATGGTGTGGGTTTGTCTGTTAGTACCAGGCCTTGAGAGTGGGAATGATCTTTTCCAGGAGTCTGTGTCCAGGATAGGCTGGAGGGCTTAGGAGTGATCGCAGGATTGAACAGATGAGGAAACCAAGACCCAGATAACTGAGCTGACATGCCCAACGGCATACAGCGAGAGAGTGGCAGAATTGGAATATGTCATGGCCTTCTGGGTAATGCTGAGTGAGATGGACAGCTCAGCACAGAAAGAGGAAAGGAGGAGAGAAGTCTCCCCCCTCTGCCTCCTCCTCCACCATAAATATGTTAGTGGGTGTGGGTGGCCGGCTACTTTCTGGAGGCAGTTGTGGCTGGACTAGTCATCTTGTTCTGAAATTCATTCCAAATTAGTAATTTTGTCAGAGTCCTGCCTGTGAGCCAACAATCTGCAGTAACCTAGGCTGGGCAGGGCCACCCCCACATCAGTCCTCTGCAGGTCCCCTGGCTAGGCTTGCTTTGCCTTGGCCTTCTTGGCTGCTGTTCTGGTTGTCATTCAGGAGACATCTTCAGCCCCTCTTTGGAGAGGGCCGAGGGTGGTGCTGGTTAGTCTGGTTGGTAGTGCTCTTGTCTATAGCCTGTATTTGGATTAACGGGGCTGGGGAGGTGCTAATGGCCCTGCCCTGCTTGGGTTTGAGATAGGGATGATCTTGGGCAGGTCCCTGAGCTGGTCTGAGCCTCGGTTTCTTTAGCTGTAAAATAGAGAGAATGACACTTGCATTGTCTTTCTTGGGGTCTTTCCCTTTCTGGGTCACAGTGTGCTTATCTGTAAGATGAGGGCTCGGGCAGGGATTGCTGAGGTCCTGAAACCATTCTGGTTCTGCCTGCTCCTTGGCCCTGTTGTTCTGGTCCCTCTTCCATCTCTGACTGTTGCTTGGGTTTCTTGTTTTCCTTTGTCCAGACTGAACTGTAGGTGCTCCCCAAAGGCTTTCTTCTTGGCTCTTAGCTTTTAGCCATGTTCTCTCTCTCCCTCAGCGAATCCACCATTCTTGGAATAGTTAACAGTTACACAGATGATGCCTAAATCTGTCTCTGTCTGTGTGTTTATGTCTCTCTCCCTTTCCCCCATCTCTGTGGGTCTCTCTTCTCTCCCTGACCCCTTGGGTTGGATATCTGCACCAGTCTTTCTTGCCCCTCCAACCCCACAGGTGCGGAATGTAAGTTCCATTTTTCGGTTTTCCCCAGGGGGCATCTTCATGCTGCTCCATCCTCTCCCCCAGCCTGACTCTGGCCCTCATCTCAGATGGTGCTATCACAGTAGCCTGGTAGTAAGTGTGCCACATCCCCACTACACACATCAGTCTTTCTAGTGAATGCCATTGATTGTGTCCCCTTATTGCCCCAAACCCCCACGTAGCTTTTCATTGTTTCCTGCATTCAGTACAGTTCTCAGGTTAGGCATGCACAGCCCCTGAAATTTAGCCCCGGCCTCTTGTTCTTACTTTATGTCCCCCTTATTCTCTCCCTGGAGCCTCTGGATTCCAGCTCAGTGGAGCTGTTTATGTTCCTTTAGCGAGTTCTAGGCCTCCTGACCTCGGGCTCTTTGCTCATGCTGTTCTCTTCACCAGGCATGCCCTTCCCTCATCATTAAAGTCATTTCTTCTTTTCAGGGGCCATCAGACATTCCCTCCTTTATCAGCTCTCTCTGTGATTCCCTCTTGCCCTCTCCCCAACTGGATGTGATCTTCCTGAGTTTGTCCCTAATATCAGATCTCCCGAGCCATCTGCTTCTTGCCCAGATCTCTTCCATCCTTTAAAACAAACACACCAAAAAACCAAACAGCTTCACTTGTCAGAGAGGGCTAATACTTGAATTATATACCCCATATATATACCCCATTGGATGAGGTAAGGAAAGTGTTCTATAGAAATATCTTCTAGAAATGTCAGGTGTTAATAGTAATAATAGTTATTACCCAGGAAGATTTTCTAGATAATAGTTGAACTTTTTAAAGACATGACACATTAAGCTTTCCTGTAACACTGAAGGCTTCTCTCTGGGGGAGGCTGACTAGTCAGCTTGAGTGGGAAGTCCAGCAACCTGAGTCCTAGCTTACAGTGTGGCCTTGGCAGAGTCATTCAGTCCTTTGGGCTTCAGGTTTTTAACTATAAAACACGAGGGTTGAACTTGATGAGTTCAAGGGGCTTTCCAGTCCTGCCATTTCATGACTGAGTGACGAAGTTGTTTGACCCATGGGCTAATAGCTTTTTGTCCAGTGCTCTTGGAGGGGTGTCTTCCTGAAGCATGCTTTGGGTAGCTTGGGGAGACTTGGTAGGGAGGCCTGGTCTTGATAGATGGGGGAAAGCCAGATTGCCGCTAATCACATCATAAATAACGGAAATGTTTTCTCCTCCACAGCTTCAGGAGCGTTTCAGCGATTCGTGTGCTTCCAAGACACTTTGGTGAGTTGGGCCAGCTTGTGTTTGGGTTTCATGCTTTCTAGTCTAGCAGCTTGAATTGTCTGCCTTTCTTTAGCAATATGTGACAGCCTGTGTTTGCAAGGGAAATGGGAATGGTTTATGTAAGCCAGCCATCTGTCTCAGCATCTCACTGGATCCTGGAGGTGGCATAGTACAGGGAATCAGAAGACACCGGTTTGAATACTACCTCTGACAGCCAGTAGCTGGGAGACCAGGAGCAAGTTCCTTTGCCTTTGAGCCTCAGTTTACCCCCTGTATCAGGAGGAGAATGCCTATAGGACCTCAAGTGATTGGGGAACTGAAATGAGCTAATACTGTATATCAGCCACAATGTACACTTGGAAGTACTCTGAGTAGTGTATTGGGCTGGGGTGTGGTGTTGCTGGTAGAGACACTGGCAGTACCTTTCCAAACATTCATGCTGTGCCTGCTGTGTGCCCACTGCTGGGGCTACAGAGATTGAAAATGGTTCTGCCTCTGTTGAGGGATGTGCAGGTATTGGGGGGAGCAGTTTCTTGTTTGATGGTCTCAACGCCCTGTGATGTAGACAGTACATGTGTTCTTGAGAGGCGGTGTGATGTGCTGAGACCATGGCCTTGCAGGCCAGAGAATTGGCAGCACATCCTTTTGCAATGGAGGTGGGAATGCCTTGTGTCCCCAGGGTCGGTGTGAGGATCACCCAGGAGAGCACAAGGACAATAAACATTAAAATGTTATAGAAACCAGAGTGGGGGATGGTGGACCTTCCAAGTTGACAGATGGGGTGATGAGGAAACCATTTTTCCCAGAGCTCATAAGTGGCCAAAGTTGGGTTTCTTGACTTCCACTGGGCCAGTTCTCATCATGACCATCATGCTCCCTCCTTCCCTGTTGTGAGCCATGTCTGTGGTTTTCCAAGAATAATCTTCCTCATCCCCAGAAAGTACTCAGAGGATGTTATGGTGTTTCCCCTACTTTGGTGCATTAGGAACCAGCATCTTTCTTCTCAGGGGAGTGGTTTGGGATTTCATTAATTCATAAAGAGGTAGATGGGCATGTTAACTCCTGCTCTTTGAGGTTTTCTCCTTTGAATTGGCCTGGGGTCATTTGTTCATTTTGGACAAAGTGACCGAGAAGCCCAGCACTTTATGCCAATCTTTTCATTTTGACTGGGCCAGCGATAGGTCTGGTTGATTCTCACCTCCCAGACCCCTGAGTCTTTATTAGTTGGCTTGGAAACTGGCTCCATTTGGTGCTCAGGAAGCCAGAGTGCTTCTGGTGGGAGTTGGCAGTGGGGAAGTTGATTCCTTTGTTTTCATCCTTTACTGAAGAGACAAGGTTTCAGAAGTGGAAATACCTAGAGCCTGGGGCCCCTCTTCTTAGTGTTTTATCTTTGGGAAATTACCAGATCCCTAGCACACTATGGAGCTATTGTCCTTTCCCAATGACTGGATAGCCCTAGTCCTTCCATGGTCCTAAAACACGGACTTGGGTACCCAGAGCTATGGGTGGCAACAGAATTGGGTTTGGAATCTGGACACCTGAGGTTTAATCCCTGGTTTGGCTGCTTATTAATTCTATGACCTTGGATAAGTCATTTGACTTCTTGGGAACCTCATTTCTCTCATCTTTAAAATGGGTAGAATAACACTTGTAATATCTACCTCCCAGGATTGTAATTAGTGTCAAATGATGACACTAATTTTACAAATAGTTGGTAACTCTCCAGGCCACCATCTTCCTTGTTATCATTACCCTCATGGGATCCAAAGTCCCAGCCATCTTCAAGATCCAGGTTTGTCAGAGAATAGGGAATTCCATTTAATCAAAGAGAAATGAGCTATTGTGAATAATCATTTCCATTTGTACTGTAACTGACCAGTTATTTAAATAATTAGACAATTTTAAGTTGCTTCCCATTCACATCACTCAGAGCACAATTTCAGCTTTGCTTCAGATGGTTCTCGCAGGTTTGTTGATTACAGAGTCCATCCCCTTGCTGCCGTGCTGGTTGGTATGTGTGGAATATCTCTCCTACAACATTGCAGAAGAGCCCTGAGCTACTGCTGCTGGTGGCAGAGTCTCTCTTTTGGTTAGTTGTTCTTACTCTATCTACTCTTTAAATCTTTGGCTGGGCCACTGCTCGCTGCCATGGTTTGTATACTGCTGCTGTTCCTGAGAAGCCAATAACTAAGTAATTGATGGCTGTTTGGTCTTTGCTCAAGGTCTTAGGGAGGGTTAGGGCAAATCAGTAGGTATGAGACTGGGCTGTTTCATAGAACTGGAGAGTCCTGAAGGAGAAAGGACTGTATATCTATTTGTAATATGTATTTGCACCCACCCAAAGCCCATGGAGAGGGTCAACCAGCACTTGAAGTGTCACCCATTCCCCTTTTTGGACAGCTCTGATTCTTAGGATGTTTTTCTTATGTTGTGCTAAAAGCTGTCTTCATAACTTCTCACTGCCAAGGTCCAACCTTCAGGGCCACATTAAACCAGTCTTTCTTATCTTCCGTATTAAAACCCTCAAATACTTGAATGTGGGACTCCTATCCCAAAGTCTTCTCTTCCTAATGCTAATATTCTTAATCCCTCCATATGATTCACTGTTGGTTGGCCCGGTTGAGAGGTCCTGTTACCCTTCCCAGATGTGTTACCCAGTGCTAGACATTGTTCTCTCCATGTGGTCTAAAGCCCCTTGAGCTGATCATCATTATCTAGCTACAGAATTTAGTCCTGCAATTGCATAAACATCTGAAAAGACTTACTATGTGGAAGGCATGTGCACATGTCTGTAAATGGGCTGGACAGATAGTAGCATGCCAGACCTTTTACCAGACGATACTTCATTTGTACAGTGCCCTTATATATTTGTGTAGCAAGTGGAACCAGTCCCACTGGTGCTGTGCCCAATGTGGTAATTATATGGGCTGCTCAAGGCCAGGAGCTGTCCAGTCATGGGCACTTGCACACTCTCAGCTTTATAGGCCCAGTGCTCTTGACTTTGACTTGAATTGGGTCCATTCCTGCATTAGGCATGAATGTTGGGTTGGGTATTGAGGCACATACAAAAGTAAGACTCTTCCTGCCTTCCCCCCATCAAGCCTTCCCTCCAAACAGCAGCTAAGCTGGACAGGATAGGCAGTGTCCACACCCAGAAACCCTCACTGTTGCAAAGAAAGGAAGGGGATGCATCTTCTCAGCAGTTTGATTTCTTTTTGGCTGTAGCATATGGTAAATTGATTGGTTATATGAGGACTTTAACTCAGAACTGACTTTGCTGAAGAATAAAGTTACAGAATTTTCTGCCTTTGGACAAGGAGCACTGGGATCTTGTTGACTGCTTATTCCTTCACATCTGACCTTTCTCCAACATGCAGGTATTGTCGGAGTACAATGCCAGGCTTGTAGGAGGTATTTCATTTATACTTTTTATTCATGTATCAGAAATACAGTGACTTTTCTAGTGGTTGTCCATGGGCACACTTACCTTTTACACAGTGTTTTAGGATATTGGTTAACTTTTCCTGAACAGTGAAACGCCCAAAACTTGCACATACCCATAAAGTTACTCATCCTCAAAGTGGTTGCAAGTATGGGTTAAACTGATGTGAGCTCGTTTCTAAAGCCCAGAAATAGGCTTTAATGGTGATCTCGTTTTCTCTCCCTAAGCCCAAGGAGTAGGCAGGGAGGGATCCCTACCCATTTTACAGATGAGGAAGCAGGCTTAACACCAGAATAAATGACTTCCTCTGAGGTTTACCTAGTGAGTTCATGGTAGGAACAGGTCTCCAGTGCCCAGGACTTCAGAAGGCCTTCCATCCCAGGGCTCCTCCCATTGAACAGTGGTGAACTCAGACATCTGTAAAAGTATCTATCCCTGTGTTGGTGAAGGCAGGGGAGGTGAGAGGCGGCTCCAAGGAAAGGCCCCTTCAAGGGCACCTCTCTGTGCAACTGGGGCCATATTGGTCCATTGTCTCAAGGCTTTGGAAATGGCAGAGCATGCTTTTGATGTCTAGATTTTTAAGGAATTGCTTGCAATAACTAACATTCATGCTGCCTTTGCACACATATCAGTCAGCATAATTCAGTGTGTATTGGTGCAAAGCCTGAGGGGGAGATCAGAGGTTTGGAGAAGACATGTCTCTAACCTTATAGAGCTTGTACATCAGTCCTGGAAGTCACAGCCTACTTTAGCAAATCTTTATTAAGAACTTACATTGGGCAAGGCACTAGACTAGCCTCAGAAAACCTTAACTTGGGGGTATGAGACAAGTCTGCCCAGTAAATACCAAGGGAACTTGGGAAGAGGATGAGAGAGTGGGGGGGCGCAGACTGCCACCTGAGGGGTCATCTGGGAAGGCCTCCTGGAGGAGGAGGTGATGGTGCTGAGCCTTGAAAGATGATGATGGCAGGCATGGGCCAGATGGGTGAGATGCTCAAAGACATAGAAATGGGAGGGCATTGGCAGGAAACTGCCACAGGCTGGTTTGACAACCTTCAGACACCCAAGACTCCAAGATGCCTTCTTTTGTGAGCTCACTGCTTCCTCTCCCCCCCCCCCACTCCCCACCATTTCACATTACTTTAGTAATGGTAAAATAATGCATCATAGCCCAACTGTATAGTAATGTCCTGAAACCACCCTAGCTCTAACACTGATTGATAGCCCCAAGTGCATATCCCATGATGGGACCACCTCCCCTGGAATGCTGTTTACCTAATGCCTTTCAACACAGTATGATGGTATTTTCAATAGACATGAAAAATATCTAATAATAATAAAACATTAAGGAAGCCTGTTAGATCAGGAAACAAAAATCTCTTAGTTCCCTTTCACCTTGTGCCCTTTTATGTTCCAAGGTAGTTTTCATCTGTAACATTTTGTGATTTTAGAATCAAAGGAAGGAGCTTTGTTAGAGACAGAAGGAAATTGCCAGCCTGGGCTTGGAAAGGCCTTGGTACCCACTGTTGGCACCTTGATTCCTTAAGGATGTACCTGACTTGTTCTTCGCTGAAATGTGTTTCCTTAGATGTGTCTCTTCAGCGTGGGACCCTGGCCACTGATTCCAAGAGGAGCTGCTTGTTCTGAGATAATGGATTTTCCTTTTTTGGGGCCCCAGAGTCCTCATGGACAAAGTTTTGTCCCTGGCTGGGCGACCCTCAGGTGCCCTTGTTTGCTAGTGGTCTTACTTGCTGCAGTCTGCTAAATGAGATCCATAATCACTTCGAAGTGTTTGGCATAACTCCCCACATGGGAAAAACTGAATGGATGAAGAACGTCAAATGTCCAGAGTGTGAAAGGCAGCTGGAGGGATGGCCCCTAGCACTCCTCTGCCCTCTGTCGGGGCCTTGGTCTTGGTGGACAACTACAAAGGGCAGGGGGCTCCACCCAGAATTTCATTTAGGGAGCTTCTCCCTGAAAGAGGCCCTTCATAGTACCTAAGCTTGTGTGATGGAACTGGGCAGCTGAGACCTGAAGTCAGCCATCACTTGGCAGTGTACATTGTGGTTGCTATGAGGAGACGGCCGTGCATTTCATGTATGACCAGTTATGTCGTGAGTTCCAGGAAGAGACAGCTCTGTGCTCCAGGGTATCATGTCCCTGGGAGTATCGGGAGAACATGAGGAAGGTCCCTGGGACGTTGGGGGGACCCTTGGCAGCAGATACAGGGGGGACCCTTGGCAGCAGATACAGGTGGGTGGTGTACAGGGTTGGCAGGCTTGAGAGGACTGTGATTGGTGTCCTTGGAGGCCATAGTCTCACTGGAATAGGGGAGAGTCTCTGAGGACTGTTATCAGGAGCATTTGGGGATCCTTGACAGGGTTTTTGTTTCTCAAATGCCATTCAGGCTGAGCTCTGTCCTGGGCCTGCCTCTGTCCATCTGCAGCCCCTCTTTTGGACATATAGTGGGGCGTTAGCTTACCAGGCTGCTGCTCCAGCAACATGTCATGGGTGCCCGGTTCTGGACTGAGCCAGTAGAACCTTTTCATCCCTTGGGTTTTTCTAGTGTGGCCAGTGATAAGCCATCTCTCCTGTAATGTGGCTCTCCAGAAGCTTTGGACTGTTTCTGTTCTGGATGCCTTTACCTGCATTATTACTTGGGAGAAGCCTCTGCTAAGAGGGAATCTCTCTGTTTGGACTTGGGCCCAAACATCTTTCATCAGCTTCTCCTATGTTTGTGTCACAGAGCTGGCTGGAAGTTAGAGCCTAAGATGTGGCTGTCTCACATTTGATTCCATAGGAGCAGAGGTTTGTTCCCCGCCCCAGAGCCCTCCAGGCCTATGTTAAAAATCTATATGATTGTCTGATATGACAGGATGTCATTTTGTGCTAGGCCCAGCCCCCCCCAGGGCTGTATTTAGCCTTGAAGTAGAACCAATTTTAGAAAATCTTGAATAGAAAACAAAACCAACGTGCTTTTAAGAAACCTTAGACCTTATTTTGGGCAGATGCTTCATGGTTATAAAAATTTGGCAGTTTGGTCTCAGCTCACGTCTCTTGAATTTATACTCTGGCATACACAGAGCATTGGTTGGGGGGCCCAGGGCCCCCTGGGCAGACTCTGGGTCTTGACCCACTGTGGCCTGAGCAGCTCTAGTTCCTTGCTCTGAACCTGTGCCCTACCCTGTACAGCCAGACTTCGTTTGTGCAGTTGACTTCGAGTTCTTGAGTTAGTAATTGTAACTTAATGACCTTAAGCTTGTCAATTATATAGCACTGTACAGCTGAAGCTGATGTGAACTCTCACGTGAGCTCCACTTGTTGGAATTAAAATAAATCTATTTTGTTTTCAATATTGTTACTATTAGGACTAGTGATCACTATTTGAGGTAACGGAATGGAAATTGGAAGCCCCAAATACCTCCTTATGCAGACTTGTGAATGAGCTGGGGAAAGATATGCTGATAGCTCCTGTGGGATCTTAGGCAGCTCACTCGCCCTATCTGGCCTCAGTTTCCTCACCTCTAAAATGAGGGGGTTGAACTAGATGATCTCTGAAGTCTCTCCTTTTTTTTTTTTTTTGAGGCTTCTTTCCTTCCTTCCTTCTTCCCTCCCTCACTTCCTCCCTCTTTCTCTTCCTCCCTTCCTCCTTCCCTCCCTCTCTCTCTCCCTTCCTCCCTCCCTCCCTTCCTTCCTTCCTAAATGAATGACAAAAAGAGAAGGAAGAAAGACCCAAACAGCAAAATGAACCAGCCCCTAAATGCAGCCCACCCCTCTGCACAGTATGTCTGCACCTTGAGCTTCCATGTGTGAGAGCTGAATTCATGAAGCTGCGTCTTCCTTGACAAGGTCTCTCTCTTGGGGATTAGCCACAGGCTCCACGGTCTATAATTTTTAATTATGAGCTCTTACACAAAAGTAACACTTGTGTATGTCATGGAGCATTAGTACCCGACAGAGGCCTGACATAATACAGCTGGAGATCTTCACTTCTATTAAAAGACAAATGTTCTTAACAGAAGGTTCACCACAAAAGACAACTTCCTTGTAGGTACTGGACATTTTTCTCTTGAGTGGCCAGTCCACCTGTTCAGCTTGGAGAGTTGTTTCAGTCATTGCAAATGATGCGTGGCACTCCAGTGTGCTGAGAAGAGGCCTGTGGGTGAAGTAAGTGAATCCAGAATCAGCCCCAGCGTGGGGGCCGCCTTTCCTGAGCCAGAGCTTTCACCGGCCACATATTCTCACAACTGAGGAACAGGTTTTGGAAACCACAAATTGTTAGAGGAACAGGAGCAAAGAGGCCGTTGTTTGAGTCACTGGAGGAAATGTTTTTTATTTATACAATTTTTTCTTAATGGAGGAGTATCCAAAAAAATGCCCCCCTCACTTTTAATCCAACACTCATAGTAGGTTCTCACTAAATGTTGAATATTGGTTGAGTTCTTTAAAAAAGGAGAAAAGGTTTTCATTTAGAGATGATCCCTTAACCTACTTAAAATGTCTAGTTTCAAGAAATATCCGTAATGATCCCTAAGATAATGGTGTGAGGAACTCACCACCTGTGTCTTACTGAGTAGAAGCTCACAAATTAGGGTTCTGGAGAGCTGTCAAGCACCAGACCTGGGCCAGTGAGGCTGGCTGTCCTCTGTTGAAGCCTTTTTGCAAAAGCTCTAAGTTCTCTTTGGGTTTGGGGCTAAAATCAGTTAGAGATGAAATCCGAGATTGTACCTTATCTTCTTTGTCTTTTCCCAGAATGAGAAGAATTCCTTCTGTGGCTTCTAGGAAAATGCCTGGCCATGTGAGCGTGTGGGGAGGGTTCTCAGGACTGTGCTAGGAATGCTTACAGAGAGCTCTTTTGGGCACAGAGTTTTCTCTGTGGTATTTCATCTAACAAACTTTATCTGCTTCCTGCAAGTCAGTATTATGTGACTATGAGAAGCATGGAATGGGAGGAGTTGAGTAGACCTGGAAGAAATCTCAGGAAATTTGGTGGGGGGGAGCATAGAGGTCTTCTCTCACTGGGCTCCTGGGAAGACAGTTGAGTGCTTTATGCTCCTGGGTTTAGGATTTGAATGTGGCTCCCCTTTGAGGATCTGGTTTCTTCCCGGTGGCTTCAGGAGGTAAGTGATCTATCTCCAGAGCAGCTTCTCAGTTTTGTGAACCTGGTCTCTGAAGTGTAGGGGATTGACCTTCTCTGAGGCAATAAGCATGTTGGCAGCCAACAGGAAATGATGAAATGTACTGTGGGAAAATTCTGCTTGTGTGAGTGGGGAGGACGGACCTCCCACTGGGCTGGGCAGACAGTTACTGATGCTCCCTGAAGAGTTTTTTGGTAGGCTGTCTGGAAGAGGACAGTGTAAGTGGGGGGTGCTCGGGGTGGGGGGTGGGCTTTCTGTAAGCTGTACTTTTACTGATTTTTAAATAAACCTGAGTGATTAAGGGAAATCTTAGCTTTTAAGTCATATAGGTTTTAAACTGCTTAATGGAAGCCTGTGGGTTGGTTTAATAGTCCCTGAATAAGGTTTAATATTTGAACCAAAATACTTGAAGAAAACACTGGGGGAGGGGGAATTTTGTTTTCTTTGCAACTGGGCTTTTGCTTAAACCAGTGAATAAGGAGCTTGTTATCTTGTCTCTCCTTTTAGAACATTTATTCATTCTTTGTTTGAATTTATTTGGAAAAATAAATGGAAGGATTTTGTCAGTGTTCTTTAAAGTAACTTTGCAGAGTTGTGGTTGAATCTCAGGGAGATTCTAGGTTGAATCTAGGTTCTCAGGGAGCCTAGTTAAGCCTGAGCTGAGATTCCCTTAAGCAGAGTTGTTTGCCTTCCCTGGACCTGGGTGTTGGTCATGACCTGCCTCATGTAGTTAATGGTGTTTGTCTGGAAAACTGAGTCCCCAAGCCTTGAGGAAGCCTCCTCTGCCATTCCCTAGAGGGCACATGGACTTTGGGGGCAGGTCTCCTTCCACTTTTTGTTCTTCCCGGAGGCTCTCGTGAATGAAGCATGGGGGCGTGTGTAGTGTGAGGTGACCCATCTCATGCTTCGGAGAAGGGTCACTTTTTATTAATGTTCTGAAATGCTTTTTGTGCTTCCTTCATCAGAGCAGATTTGACCTTCCTAGAATCGTGTAGGGGTGAGAACACAGCGCCAGGAGAATGGGAAGCTTGTATATTCCTCTTGGCTGTGCTATGGACATCTGAGTTTTGCGGGACCCTGAAGGACAGTGTTCGCTGCTCTGGGCCTATGTTTTCTCCACAAATGCTCCCCAAGTATTCCCTCTCTTCCTTTTTTTGGTAAATATGGCTTACGGAGTTTCTGCAAACTTGAAAGTGGCCTTCCAGGTTCGGTACGCTGTGAAGGACTTCTTTGTACTGAGGGATACGTGCTCTCCTTGCCTTGTGGCTTCAGCCACAGACTTTTGCTCTGTCCATCTGCTGCTGAGATGGCAGACCACATCATAGAATTGTGGAGCTGGGATAGACCTTATTTTATTGATGAAGGCATTTACATCTAGATAGGGTAGGGGAATGATCCAGGATCCGACAGCTGGCTAGTGATAGACTGGGGATTTGAACTCACGCCCTGAGAAGTAAGCATTTTGGTGAAGTAAGCATTCTTCTGTCCTTCCTTCAGATGTTATCTAAGGAATTAGCAGTATGTCTGCTTGGGAAGAGGACAGGCTAACAGAGGTGTAGAAATGTTGAGCTCATGGTTGCTTTTAAAAAGCACATTTTGGGTATTGGACCTTTATGGTTAAAATATTCAAAGGACTGTCAACATCTGTGTGTGGAGCATGGTAAAGCATGTGTGTTATGTTTTTGGGCACTGTTTTTAGTTCCCAGTTTACAGATGGAGAAATGAATGCTAAGCACCATGAAGCTGACTTGCCTGTGTTAACATAGCTGTGAAGGTCAGAGGTGGGATTTTGAACCCTCTTGCCCTCTGATTCCCCTGTCACTGAACTGTTGCTTTTTCCAGTGTCCCACTTTTTCAGCTGTAACAGATGCCCACACCACCTTCCCTTACCTCCCCTCCCCTGCCTTCTGCCAAGGGCCCGCCGTTGTCCTCTAGTCAGTTTCCAAATCTTGCTGCAGACCTCTCCCCAGCATCTCCTGTTCACTGCCTGGATCTCCCTTCATCCTGCCCGTCCCAGTCCAGGCCCTCACCACCTCTTGCCTGCTCTTGCTGTAATCCTTTTTCACCTGCTGTCTTCCTTCTTTTTGGGTTGCTGTTCTTCATCCATCCATTTCTACTCCCGGCCCCTTGTGCTAGCTGGCCTCTGCCTGCAAGACTATCTCTGCCTCCTTCTACCTCCCTTCAAGGCGTGGCTCAAGTAATGCCTCCTTCCACAGACGTTGCTTTGAAATCACATTTGTGTGTGTATTTATTTTGTTTAAATTCCATTTTCAGTGGCTCTTCTTGATGGACACCTCACCCCCCCCCCCATTATTAGGGCTTTCTCCATTGGGATTACTTTGGTTTTATTTTGCTATGCCTGGTATTTACTTATCTGGGCACGTAGTCCGCCCCCAGCCCCAGAAATATTAGCCTCCCCTTCCTCTTCCTTTCTTGGCTGCAGTACATAGCTACTTACTGCATTTGATTTAGGTTGAACTAGCATCTGCTCTCACCATGACTTTGTTTGCTTTTGCTCCAGTCTTTTTTTTTTTTTTTTTTGCTTTTTTTTGGAGGGCAGTTGGGGTTAAGTAACTTGCCCAAGGTCACAGGGCTAGGGTTTTTTTTTTTTTGTTTGTGTGTGCATTAAGTGTCTGAGGCCGGATCCGAACTCAGGTCCTTCTGACTCCAGGGCCAACGTTCTACTCACTGCGCCACCAGCCACCCCCTGCTCCAGTCTTTTTACTGTGTAGTGAGGAGGATGGGGTCACTCCTTCTTCCCCTGGCTCCTGTGTCAATGAGTGAGAGTTCTCTTGTGTCTTTGGAGAGTTGTCATCACCAGTGAGTTCTAATGCCTCACTGCTCATTCATGGAGGGGCTGTGATGATGTTTCGGCATTGATCCGCCCCAGAAGGCCTTGTCTGGAGTCTGACCATTCATCTTTCAGTGCCAGGACCCTTGCTACTAGGGGCCCAAAAAATACTTTTCCCGAGACTGCAGGCAAACCGTCTCCAAAGTGGGGGTCATTAGCAGTAAAAGGACTTTTTTCCCTTCTGAAATGGAAAGTGCATGAAGGCTTTTCTGGCCCAGGAGGTCTGATTGGGGCCTTGTGGAGGCAGGGTGTGTACCTTAGATAGGGGTGGCCTCAGTGGCCTCAGTAGTCCTTCCCAGCTCTGTAGTTCTGAAGGCCAACTTTAGTCAAGCTGAGGTTTCCTGTTGCATCAAATCTTGCCTGTTGGTCCTAGTACACAGTACATGCTTACTAATAAGTGCTTGTAGAACTGAATCTAGAACTATTTGTGATGGAAGTGGGACTGCAGGTTGTAAAAAGTACCCTTAACTGGCTGTGATTGGAGGGTTTCTAGTGTTGCTTTTATTATGAATGAAATTCTAGCAAAACTAAGGGTCGTCGACCTTTGTCTTCTTCCCGAAGGTTTTGGGCGCGCTTTGGGTCTTTAAAGGGTGGAAGGTTGGATGAATTCCTGGAGATGGGAGATGTTTGGGAGGGCCCAGCTCTAGAAAGCTGTTGCTTGGGAGAATTCTTGAGTGGGACCCAGCCTCCCTGCTCCTCTTCCAGAGGCAACCATGCTTCTCTCTTTGGCCACTAAGGAATGCAGTGGGCAGGATCCAAATGACTGGAATTTAAATTTAGCCTCAGCTGCTTGCTAGCTTTCTGACCTTGCATGAGTCACAGGTTTGGCCTCCAAGGGCCCTTCGAGCTCTGATTAGCAACCCTGTATCCCTCGACCAACCCAGAGTCAGTATTCTTTTGGCTGAGGTGGTTGCAGAGGCAGCATTGTATCAGAGCAAGTATACTGGCCATGGGGTGGGGAGCAGCTTTACCTTTAGGACTTGAGCCCCAATACCAGCTCTTCCTGGCTGGAGCACTTAGCTGTGTATGGGAGGAAGCACACGTTGAGTAAGGGCCTGCTGTGTTTGAGGCCTTGTGCCAAGTACCTGTTTGAGCCTCACAACAGCCCTGGGAGGTAGATACCATGAGTATCACCCATTTTATAGTTGAGAAAATTGAGGTGGACAGAAGTTAAGTGGCTTGGCCAGTATCTGAGGCAGCATTGAACTCAGATCTTCTGACTCCAGGCCCAGTACTCTCTCCACTGTGACTAAAACACTGATCCTCTCTGACCTTCTGTTTTCTCTTCTCTAAATGTGTGTGTGTGTGCGCGCACGTGCATAATAATATAATATTATATGATATTATATGTGATAAATATATATGTGCTACCTTCTGGCCAGGACTATTGAGAGGTAAAACTGCAGTGTTATGGCTGTTTGGTTGAGTTTTACTTGCAAAATCCTATGTTATTTTAAGTAAAGTTTGTATTACTATCTCTCTTTTTTTTTTTCATCGTCAGAATTTTCCCTATTATCCCTCCCCTCTGAGAAAGCCATCCCATATAACAAACAGCATCTTTAAAGACTTTTGTTTGTGGGGGGGGTAAGGAGAAAGAAGAGGAAAAAAAATCACTAGAAATCAATACATCAAGTCTGACACTGGTGGTGATGCGGATTTGGGCTCTGCCTTGATCCCAAGGGCTGGAGGAGCTGATCTTGTGGGAGGCAGTGCCGGAAGAAGGCCATCAGGTGGCAGGTGCCTGGGCCTCCCTGTGGTCACATGGGGACAGGGCTCTTCCTCCAGACTCTGGATTGTGGCCCCTCCATAATGGTCAGACGCAAAGCAAGCCCCAGTGCGTTACCCACTGCAGGCCAGCTTGGTGGTGAGGCTTCACTCTGAACTTAGCTCGGCCAGGAGCAGACACAGGGAATGAATGTTCTTGTTTTCTGATGAAAATCAGGGAAACTTGGTTCATTTTGTGAAAATTCCTTATAATGAACTAAACAAATGTGAATGCATCTGTGTCCAAAGAAGGCTGTGAACTTGTGAGTCTCTTATGTGCTGCTCAGTTATTTTAAAATGAGACTGTGCTAAAAGTCTTCATGCAGCTATATGCTTCAGACTAGATTTGGGGACCCCCTGTACCTGTGGTACCAACACCCCTTCAGAGCTGCCTTCCATTCTTGTATGCATGTTGGGAAAATGTTTCTTTGATGCTTTTACTTTGGTGTGCTAAGTTTATTTCCTTTCCAGGCTCCCCACACTCCTAATAAGGGCCATGCTTTGTAACGGAGTAGTACAGAGAGCAGAACACATTCCCACATTGTCCATGAAGGGCAAAGATGTCTCATTGTGCACCTCAGTTTCTCCACAAAGAGATGGGGAGGGAGCACCCTTCATATTCGTCTCTCTGAAGTGCTGGCTTGCTATGGCAGCAGTCAGAATCTTGTCAGATTACAACAGGCAGTACAGAAATGCTTCTCCTGGGTCTGCCCACTTCATATAACAGACAGGGCTTCCCAGATTTAGGCCAACTCATTGCATCAGACATTGGGTGCCCTGGTGCTGCATCACTTGATGCAGAGTCCTGGGCTGGTGCTGGGGTAGATAGGAAGTCGAGGGAAGAAACTCTAAAGTTCCCTTCCTGTGGATGTCCATTGATGTCTAACTGTTGACCTTTGTTAGTGGTTCTGATGCCCCTGCTACAGTCTGAACATTGATTCTGAGCCTGCATCGTGGCCCATTCTGCAGTGGAATGAGATAATGAATCCCTGATTTTTGTGTGGAAAGGTGTCCTTGACAAAGTGTCCTGCTGATGCAAGGGGAGGCTACCTCTTTGGTCTTACTGATACAGAAGACATCGTTGGATTCAGAGATCTCAAGTGGGAAAGTGAAGTGGTTCCTCTGCCTAGAATGTGTAATCTCCTGGTACAGGAGTTATTCAGTTTCTGCTTGGTCACTGGAGTAAGGAAAAAATCATGGAATCAGCTGATGAGAAGCTGTCTGTCTGCTTAAAGGGAGAAGCATTTTGTTGTCTCACTCTTTGGGAATTCGGTAAATCACACCTCACCTTTGTGGCCACTCAGACATTCCTTATTGCGGGAAGAAATTATGCAGCAACACAAGGCATCCACATTGGTGCCAAAGAGAAACCATGGAAGGGAAGACTTTGTATGATTCCTGGGAAAAGTGAGTGCTTGCAGTTAGTACATTTAGGTTCGTAAGAATTCACTTCTAGCTCTTAGTGAAAACAGTGTGGTGCAGAAAAGAGAGCACCGGACTTGGCATTGCAATCGGGTCGTGTTCCAGCTTGGCTGATTCCTAGGAGGATGCCCTTTGCCCCTTCACTGCTCCTCTCTTTCTTCCTCAGCACCACGGGGATGACGCCTGACGTGCCAGTCTCAGAGCTTAGGTGGAAAGGTTGAGTGAAGTACTCTATTTGAAAGTTTCTTAGAAATGTGTGTGTGTGTACTTGGAATGTATGTACAGTATTATTATTACTGTAGAAAATATAAAGGTATTGGGGGTGGCGAATTGTAATTTAAAGTCAGCAAGCACTTATTAGGCACCTACTGTATATCATGCACTGTGCTAACCACTGAGGCTTCTCCAAAACTCCAAACCAAGCCCCAGTTCCAGCTCTTGGGCTAAGGAGACAGAGCTGGGGGCTGGGGCAAGAGCAGTGAGTCCCATCTTGGCCACGTTGAGTTGGGACATCTGGTCTGAGATGTCCAATGGGCAGTTGAAGATGAAGGTATGGAGGTTAGGAGAAAGGCCAGGGCTGGATTTGAGGAGAAATTGAAGATTTCCTCCCTATAAAAATGCCTGTGTGTGTTGTTAAGTATCAATAAGCATTGCTTAGAGGCTTCCCAAAGTATTACACTGCTGAATGCTAGGAATACAAAGAAATGCCCCAAACCCTGCCTGGCCCTGAGAGTCCACATTCTAACAGAGAACAAAACCCATAAATGGCTAGACCCCTATGAAATGCAGACAATGTAGATAGAAGGTGATCTCAGAAGATTTGGTGGGAAGGGACCAGGGAAGTGCCCCTTCTAGAAGGTGGGATTTGATGTGAGACTTGAAGGAAGACAAGGAAATTTTAGAGCTAGAAGTAAGGGGGGCCTTCCAGACATGGGGGACAGCCAGGGCAAAGGCCCAGAGGCTGGCAACGAGCTGTCATGTGTGAGGAATAAGTAGGTCAGGGTAGCTGGATTGTAGGTTAGCGTAGGGAGGGGGAGCGAGATGTAAAAAACCTGCAAAGGTAAGGAAGGGCCTTAAGTGTCAAACAGAAGCTTTGTATATAGCCCCTTGACCTGGAGGTCATAGGGAGCCACGAGAGTTCTTGAGGTGGGGGAATGACTTGGTCAGATGTACACTTGAACGGGTAGGAACAGGAGACGCTAGAGGCCGAGGCCAGGTGAGAGGCATTGAAGTCCCAAAGAGATGTGGAGGACTTGTGTGATTAGAGAAGAGTGCTCAGGTGGGAAAGTTGCAACATTTGGGGACTGATTGCAGCTGGGGATGTGGCAGCATAAGGAGGAGCCCAGGATGATGCTGAGGTTGCAAACCCAGGGGCCTGCAGAGAATGGTGGGGCCTTCAGCAGGAGGGGATGTCTGCACAGTGAAAGTAGTTGAGCTCTTCAAGACCTGCCAGTGGCTGCTGCCTTTGGCTGTTGGTGGCCTAAAACAGAAGGGCAAGCAATGCAGGAATTGACTTTGCTTGATTATGAATATCTGTTTCAGGGTTGTGTTTTCTTTACTCTCTTCCCACTGGTGGTGAGAAGGGAGGAAATGAGACAAAAAATAGATTTTTGCTCATTGGAAAAAAATGTCTAAAAAGAAGTTCTATATATTAGACATTACTAGTTTCATGTATAATCCTTCATTTTTGTTCTTTGTGTATGGAAATGTTCATATTTGCTGGTGTTTACTAAACATATAATAAACTGTTTATAACAAATTAAATGAACAATTAAGGTAAAGCTTCCCCAGAAGAACCAGGCAGGCTTTTGTGGGGGGCTAGACAGGCCCCCTGAAAGCAAGGCTGGTGGTGCCACTTGGCTTTAACTTGGATTAGGCCAGAGCCAGAGAGAAGTGTGGCACTCTGACAGAGGCCAGCTGCTTCTGATGGCTTCTCTGGCCCAGCCTGGCACTGGCACTTGGGTTTGCTGGGGTGTTACTGCAACGTTGTGATAATGTCACCCATATCATTGGGCCACTGAGCACATGTGAGACCTTTGTTGTCATCTCTCCTGCCCCGCTGGAGCCTCTTAATTGGGAGGGTGGGGACTGGAACCTTTCCAAGACTATGCCTTGCATTTGGTGGGAAGCATCCTGACCCTGTACTCAAGGAAGGCCTGGGGAGGGCAGTGGGGTTGGGCATACTTCTAGACTCATTCAGTTGAGGAGAGCTTTATTTCCCCTTTCAGAAATGGAGTAGAAATGAACTGTTCTCAGTGAAACGAAGGAGAGATCTCAGTCTGTGCTCTATGTTGAAGGAAAGGAGGCCTGGCCAAACACTCCAGGCCCAAGCTAATGGGATTAAGAGGGAGAGGTGGAGCTAAGGTTTATTCTTCAGGTTTTATACCTCTTATGAAAAGGAAGTGAGGTGATATGGGGAAGCTGAGTCAAGGACTTTGAAGCCAAGCTTGAGAGCCTTGAACCTGATATTGTAGGGTGGGACCTCAGGGAACTGGAAGGACAAACAATAATGGCATTCTGAGCATTTATTGTGAGCTATGGCCGGTGGCAAAGGTTATCTGGGATCTTGGAAAATTTATATGTCATTTTAGAATGTTATGTTTAAAGACCCTTGTGGGGAGTCACTTTGCCTCAAAGGTCTCATCACATCATAGATTTGGAGTTGGAAGCCTCCTTCGAGAATACCTAGGCCAACCCTCTCATTCTATGGATAAGGAAAAAGATCATTGAAGAGCCACCTCAAAGGTCAGGGACTTTGATTCCTTAGAGAAAACTATTAGAGCTCTCTCGCCCTCGCTCTCTCTCTTTATATATATATATATATATATATATATATATATATATATATATATATATATATATATATATACACACACACACACACACACACACACACACACACACACACACAGGGAAGATTTGAGATGCTATTTCAAGTGCCTAACACATAGTGTTTCACAGATGCTTGTTAGGCCCCTGTTATGTGCCAAGCTTTGGGCACACACAGAAAGCCACCAAACAGCCCTCTCTCTGGGAGCCTGCAGTCTGAGGGAGTTGTGTGGAATGAAGATGTAGACAGGAGACATGGGAGGTGGTCTCAGGGGAGGCGCTATGATTAAGGTAGGCTTTCCTGAATTTGGCTTTATTTTTGTGATCATCAGTTTCTAAATGGCCACTATGTGTGGCTAACACTTGTTGCTGGAGGACTCTCTTCCAGATGGAACTCCCCTATCTCCTTGCACACAGATTTCCTCCTCTCATTCCCCTGCCCCCACATTGTTAATGGCTCCCTCCTGCCTCTTTTCCCAGACTTGCCCTTCAGAGTCTGCTTCCTCTCTGGGCCCACCATGCTCAGACCCAGCACGTCATTGCTCACATTCCTGCTTTTTGGGCTTTTTACTTCTGCTCTTCCTGTACCTGGATGAGGCTTTCTCCCTGTCTGCTGCTGAGATTTAGCCCTCTAGGCCTGTCCAGTGCTGTCTCTTTCCGGAAGCCTCTCCTGATTGTTCTCCAGCCTCTCTTGATCTCTGCCTTCTGGACCCCTTGTCTAAGCTCATAGCACTCTGTGTTTATGCCCTCATCACATCCCAGTTTGCGTTATGGTTACTTGTGGCTCTGCCTTATCTCCCTTACTAGATTAGAAATCCTGGTAGGGCTGGTTCACCAGGTTTTCTTTATCTTTGTGCTTCCCTCCAAGGTCCAGCCAGATTTATTATACATTCTCAGTTAAGCCCTTAAATGTTTGCTGCATGAATGTGTACATTAACAGGTGAATTCAGCTGTGGGCAAGACCTTCATCTGCAAAGATGAATTAGACACAGTATCTGTGCTCTAGAAATCTGGGCTGCTAGGGATGTGTGTGGGGAAGATTCCCAAGGTGGGAAGGTCATTTCTGCCCAGCAAGAGTGAACTTCATAAATACTCACTGAACTGCATTGGAGGAGACTCTGTGTTCCTTGGGCCTCCAGGGGCAGCTGGTAACTGAGAAGCATTTGTTGGAAAGGTTTAAATGTTTTCAGGTGTTTCCTCCTGAGCCAGCCAAAACCTGACCATCATTGCAAGGAACAGACCCTTTGATTTTATAGTTTATCAGCTCATTTAACCAGCCAGCTACTTAGTTCCTTCCCTCCTGCTTTCCAGCAAGCCCACATCTCCCTCATTCCTAAAAACCCTTCATTAGCCCTGCCACCTCCCCAAGTTCCCTTCCTGTGTCTCTTTTCTCTTTCACAGCTTAATTCCTGGGGAAAGTCTTCTTCGCTGGCTGCCAGCCCCCACAGTCTTCCTTCCAGCCCTCATCATTTGGCTTCTCCAGTCACCATTGATTGCCTAAGGGCCACGTTTGATGGCCTTTTCTCAGTCTTTGGCCTCCTCTGCCTTTGGCACTGCTGATCTTTCTCTCCTCCCAGATAGTGTTTCTACTCTGTGTTTTTATAATATGACTAATCTCCTGGTCACCTTCCAGCTCTTGGGCTCCCTTCTCCTTTTTGGGCTCATGGTCCATATCATACCCCCCAGCTCTGACTTTTCACCAGAATTCTGTCCTGGGCCCTCTTCCCTTTTCCCTCTGTCTCCTCTCTGTAACCTCATCAGCTCCCATGGCTTTAACTGTCAGCTCTATGCAGATGAGCCCTGGCTTTACACATCCAGCCCCAGTCTCTCCCTGACAGCTCTGGAGACATCTTAGCCTCAGTGTATCTAAAGTGGACCATTGTCATCTCTCTTTCTCCATCATTTCTCTCCTCTTTCTGTCATGGTCACTATCATTCTTCCAGTGTCCCAGATGCACAGTCCCACCCTTATCCCTACTTCCTCACCCTCCAGAGCTCTTTAGCTGCCAAATTATACTGTCTTGATGTTGCCAGCATCTTTCCCATTGAGCCTTTTATTTTGGCTCACACAGCTAAGACCTTAGTTCAGGACCTCATCCTCTGTTTCCTTGATTATTGGGTAACAGCCTCCTCATTGACCTCCCTACCTCCAGCTTCTCACACTTCAGTCCATTCTCCACAGAATTGTCTTTACCATTATCTCTGACCGTGCAGCAAGTAGACACTCCTTTGTTTGGTGTTTAGAGTCCTATAAAGCCTGGCCCAAACTGCCTTTGCACTGTCAGTGGACCTGCTCCTGCCCCATTCTGTGAGCCAGCTACACTGGCCTTCTCTTTTCCTCTCTCAGGATGCTCCACCTTCTGTCTCTGTGCCCTTGCTGGACTTCATACCTAGCCTGCCCTTCCTACTTACCTCATTCTTGTGATAGTGGCCTCAGTGTCTCTCCAGGACTGGCTTAGGGACCAGCTTAGGCCCCGGCTTCCTGCAGCAAAGTGTTCTTGAGGCCCTTGAGTGGTGATCCCCCCAGCCTTGTATGTGACTCCTGTATGCATGTGTGTGCGCATCTCCCCCATTACAAGGTGATTTTATTGCAAATTGGGATTGTTTGATCTTTTGTCCTTGTATCCAGTATCCAGCACACAGTGGGTGCTTAATAAATGCTTTTTGATGATTTGACATTTGGTGTAGACAGTTTTCTTCTACACCCCCCCCCCCTCCCCATGTTGGCCACTCATCTCTACCTTAGAATCTAGATAGTTGCCTGGGATTTGAATGGTCAAGTGACTTGCCCAGGGTCACACAACCCATGTGTGTCAAGGGGTCACCTTGAAGCTGGTTCTTGCTGACGTTTAGGCTCCCCCACAGGTGGGCCGTCCCTTCCTGGAAGCCTCTCTGGCCTGGATGTATTCAGCTTGGACGTTGGGGTATCCCATGTCAAGTGGGAATCTGGAGCTTGATAGGGCTTTTCTTTGGCAGGTAAAGAAGATCCACTAGAAAGTTGTTCTCTGGATGTTGGGGCAGTTGCCACAAGCACCTGATAGAGGATCTCTTTTTCTTCGCATTTTCTTTGTTTGTTGCCAGCTCTCTGAGGTTGGCGAATGAGGCCTGGGAACTCACACTGCCTCGTTCTCACCTCTCCCTGCCTGGGTGGGAGGACATAGCCCTTTGAAGCTCTTCCAGACCCCCACTTCTGGGCGTCGAAGGAAAAAAAAAACCCTCTTAAGGGAGCAGCTGCCTTCAAGTTGAGTGACATTCCCCAGCTGACACGGACCGAGGAGGGAGGGATGCTTTCTCAGGTATATTCTGAGATTGGACCTGAATTAATCCGGGATTGATCACAGCCTCATCTGTTGGCCATTTTGTGCAGATCTCTTGCAAGGCCCCGTGGCCCTCGGGGCTGCTGCTTCTCATGTCTCAGATTGCTCATGCCTCCACTGGGCCCCGACTTGTTATGGTGGCCCTTCTAGTCACATGTACTTTATCAAGAGAATCTCTGTCACATGCTAGCTTGATTCAAGAAGTGTATTTTAGTATTATTAATCCACTATTTCCTTGAAAGGAATTGGGTAACATACTTATATGGGCAGATATCCAGGGCAGACCTTTGAAATCTGCTATGGTTTACAGGGTCTCCAGTTTGGAAGTTATAAAATTAGCCTTCCATGAAATGAGCTGGATTAGATACAGGGCCTGAGATCAAAAGTGTGGCCACTGTTTGTTGTCTAGCCATTGAGGCCTTGGGCTGAAAGGGCCTCTGAGCAGCAGGGTCTGACCTAGGCAGAAGCAGGGCCACAGAGTGACGCAGAAAACCATACAGTAACATCATTTGTATTTTGTTGTTTTTATTTACTTTGTTCACTGTTTTTCAGTTACGTATGAATCTTGTTTTGGCCTCCCTCAGGAGGGTCATGGGCCCCATGGTGCCTCGGAGGGCGGGCGTCTGACAAAGATCAGCTCTGAATGGAAGCATCCCATAGGAGGAAGGCAGGAATAGGGAGCTCCCTCTGAGTGAGGCCCCTGCAGGCCCTCACTGACAGCAGGAATTCTGAGCAGGTTGTTTTACCTGCACAGCATCCCCTCTTGAGCCCTTGGCCCAGGTGGGACAGTTGGCACGGTACCATTGTTGGGGTTAGCAAGACCTGCCCTCAGACACTTAGCAGCTGTGGGAAGCTGGGCATGTCCTTTCACCTTGTTCTCCTCAGTTTTGTTAGCTATAAAATGGGGGTTGTGAGGGTGGAATGAGATGATGTTTGTAAAGCCCTTAGCTCAGTGCCCGGCCCACAGGAGGCACCATGTAAATGCTGCTTCTCCCCCTCCCTTCTCCCTCACAGCACTCCAGATAGGCATTAGGGCACTCTGGGTATTAGTCTGGACTTGGAATCAGGAAGATCTGGGTTCGGATTCCACTTTGGGATTCCACTTTGGGTGAGTCCCATGCTCAGTCTGTGACCCTCTGTGTCACTCAGACAGGTTTTTTTTTTTAAGTTGTTTTTTTTTTTAAGCAATTGGAGTTAAGTAACTTGCTCAAGGTTACACGGCTAGTCATTATTTATGCGTGGGTGCTCATTTTCTGAGGCCGGATTTGATCTCAGGTCATCCCAACTCCGAGGCCGGCGCTCTTACTCACTGCGCCACCTAGCCGCCCCTACTCAGACAGGTTTTTATTTCTGGGTCTTCTGGAGGAGGTTTTCCTATTCTTGTCCGCAGTTAACATGGCATAGATTTCCACTCGCTGAGCCCGCCTTGGCCTTTATGATACATAGGGAATCTTCCAGGTGATAGCTTAGCTAATGCTTACATGTCATTTTGGGAACTTGATGGGGTCATGTGCCCAAGACTATGAATTGGGGGACAGAGAGGAGATGAAAACCATCTGCTCTCTGTGGGAAACAAGACTCCTGGCCAGGGCTACCAGCAGAGTCCCTTTGTCTGCCCAGAAGACCTGGCACGGGGCCGGCCAGAGCACTGCTGGGGCGCCCTACCTCTGCCTCTTTAATAGCAAGCCCTTTGCTTGACCTTGGGAACACGCCTTCAGAGGTGCTGAAAACTCCTTTTCTTCATGGGAAGCCAGAGAATGTCCAACTTTTCTTTCCCCTCACCTGAAAGTGTTTATTCTTATTTTTTTTTCACCCTAGCAGAGGGGAAGTTGGAGGCCAAGGGAGACGTGGATTTTCATTTGCCTTCTTTGGTTTAAACTGGTTGATTTGTCTCCAGGATCCCATGTAGTGCAAGGAGCTCTGGGCAGCCAGGGGTCTGGGTGACCTTGGGCAGACCCTTCCTGTCCATGTCTCTAAGAGAAGTAGCTAATCTTCAGTTCCAGATCTCTTCCAGCCCGGGGCCTGTAGCCCAGGTGGCCTAGCCTGGATGAACCCATCCTCTCATCCCATGCTATATTTCTCTTTCACCCTGTGTGGGTGAAGCACTTGATGATAGAAGAAGGGGCCTTGCTGGCCAGAAGGTGTCTTGCTGGCGGTGCACAAGGTATCTTTAGAGATGCCTCTGCTGGCATGCCAGGTTGATTGGAGCACCCAGAAACTTGGTTGGAAGGAAGGAGGGGAAAAGGGTGCAGGGCATTATCACAGAATGCAGTTCTCCTTTGGTGAGGAGCTGGCTTCCATGACTGGTTCCAGCATTATCACAGAGAGCGACTTCATAGTGTGAATGCCTGGTCTGTTGGCAATCAGAATGTTAGGAGGCTCCCCTGCTGGGCACCATTTGTTTGTGTTTAAATATATATGTATCTGTGTGTCTGGGTGCACGGTCCTGACAGGGATAAGCCATGTGTGTGGAATGGCCAGAGCCTGGTTCTTGGAAGCAGGAGGCTGGGTTCAGCTGCCAGCTCTGCTCGCTGGGTGGCCTTGGATGCCCAGTCAAGTGACCTTCCATTTCCTCATCTTTAAAAGGAAAGGGTTGGACTGCCATGTAAGACCCCTTCTGCTCCATCATCCTGAGTAAGAAGAGCAGGGAATGATGAGACACTGGCCAGCAACGTTGGGTATTTTTGAGAACATCTGCCCTGTAAAATTGTCTAGTGAAAGCAGTGTTCCTCTCACCTTCAGCAGAAATGATCCTGGCACAGCAAATTCCTTTGGAGAGTGTGTGCTATACAACAGTTACTTAGTGCAGTGAATACACAAGAGGTCAGGTTGGAGGTGGCCTGGGCCTTGACATGAGGGAGGTCAGCAGAACCCCAGGACACATGTGAGCCATGCTGCTGCGGGGGAACTCTTTGAGCCCCTCTCTTCTTGTAACAAAGACAGACATGCCTGATGGTGGGTCTGCAATATTTAGGCCTAATTGTCCCTTACCTTTCTGTCTTGACGGAGAAAATAGGTTTTGTTTTCTGTTCTCACAGTCCTTCATGGTTTTTTCCCCTTACAGTAAGGTGGCTTAGTGGATAGAGCACTGGGCCTGGAGTCAGGAAAGCATAAGTTCAAATTTGGCTTTGAATGCTCACTGACCTTTGTGACCCTGGGCAAGTCACTTAACCTTTCTGCCTCAGTTTCCTAATCTGTAAAATGGGAATAATAACAGCACCTCCCTTCTAGCACCTTCCTACAGACAAGTCACTTGCCTTTTTGCCCCTCAGTTTCCTCATTTGTAGAACCCACAGGGGAGGGTTAGGGGTAGATCAGCATTAAGGCCCTTCCAGAGCCAGATCCCATGTATGATATTTGGCACGGCCAAGAATTAGTGACCCTCAAATGAGCTGGAGATGTCACCTTATCACATTTTACCTGGATTACAAGGATGCTGTCATGTGACATACTCATTCCCAAAATCCACGAGATTTTGAACATTATCAGAACAGCTTCAAACTATGTGGAAATGGATTTCCCCCTCTTCCCCACGTAATAAACAATAAAAATGAATTTGCTTATGGATAGGGCCCCACTGTGACATTGTCTCCAATAGCAGTCAGAGCTACTGTGACTTTAACATTGTCATTTTTAAGGACTTCCTCTCCAAGGAATCCTTGAGAGGTGAAGTGATTGAATGATAACTCATTCCAGCTCCCAATTTCTCGATCAATTCTGATTTGCCAAAGAAATGGGAGACCCTCTGCAACACATCATTGCTGGGGTCCTGCCACGTACCAGTGCACACTTTATCAAATGACAAGAACTCACCACCACAAGCCTGCCAGCCTTCATGGCCTTACCAGTTAACTGCTCCTTGTTCCCTAAATCCCCAAAGAGCCTGGAGAATTCTCCACATCAGCTGTCCTGGAACCAGAGCCTCAGCACAGACAATGCTGTGGCCCACAATTCTTGGACGGGATATCGACCCATAAAAACCAAGGACATCTTGAGTAGCTGTTGCCAAATTGAATCCTCATGGCCTCCCAAATAGAATGAAAAGCTCCCTGAGCACAGAAGGCCCCCAAAGAGCTCAGAACGAAGTAGGTGGGTCATCCTCTGGCCTGTCCATGCCCAGGTTACTTTTGAAGATACTTTGGGGCAGCTTCCTCCTTGCTCCTTTTATCCAGCTCCCAGAAGCGCTGGTGTCATCCTTCGGAGTCCTAGCAATGCAGCGCCAAGCTGAAATCTGCTGAAGAAAAGATGAGTATGAATGCAGTGATGAAGACCGGCCCTTCAGTACTTTGTGCTTGCTGGGGTTTCCTCTCCTGAGCAGTTTGCAGCCCCCATAGACAGAGAGATTTTGAGGATTGATGTGGCTGAAAAACTCTTCAGCTCTGGCCCACATGGTGCAGAGCGCTTCTGCTCATCCTCTGTCAAGGTTGGTTTTAGGACACTGGCCATCACTGCCACGGGGGCTGTCTGTGAAATCTTTGCGTCTTGGTGGGACCTTGGAGAGCCAGGATTTTCTCCATTCTCTGGTGAAGCCACCGAATTCTACTTTAATGACTTATACCTTTCAAGCATTTTACTTAGACGAATGTTAGACAAAGATCATCTTACTAATCTTCACTGTGGCACCAGAGGAGGCTACATGGAGGTTACATTAGCCCCTTTTTAAAGTTGGAGAAATTGAGACTCTGAGATGAAGTGATCCTGCCCACGGCCACACATGGCAAAGTTTGTCCTTGAACCATGGCTTTCAACCTTTGATCTAACACTTTCTGCCATGGAGGCTGACTCTTCTTAGTTCCCCATTGTCAGTGGGTCCCATAAAAGCAATCCGTTTTTCCTGTTTCTGCTGTGTTTATTTAAGCTTTGTGCTTCATCTCATTTAATATCAGACCTGAAAAGAAGTACTTGGAGTCTCTTTTAAAGACACATTTTCTCTTGGTAAGCTGGGGATCATTAGCTCAGAATTAACCTTGGGCAAAAAAACAATCTTTGTCCCAAATCTCCACTAAGTTCCCAAAGTGCTTGGCAACAAGAGGATAAAAGAAAATATTGATGTGAAAGTTGTCTGCAGGGCTGGCTTCTACCTGATGGCTTTCCATTACATCAAACCCATGAGTGACCCTGACAGACTCTCAGAGGCCATCTGGTCTAAGGTGATCATTTTACAGAGGGAGAAACTCATCCCTGAGAACTGGGGCGTCTTGGCTAAAGTCAAAGTGACTTACTTAGCAACAGATCTGGAAATCAGGCCTGAGAGCCTCCCTAGACCCAGTTTTGCCAGCTGTCTAAATAGGTGTCTGAGAGTGAGGGACGCCTGAGAGATGTTGGAAATTAAAGCCTTCCCACAGATTCCTCCTTAGGGGATGCCAGGAAGCGCCTTATTTTTCTCCCCCATGCATTACAGTTGAAATGAGATGTAAAATATGATGAAAAGGATTCCAGGGTTGGGAACTCATGGCTTTGAGGCCACATGTGGCCCTCTAGTTCCTCAAGTGTGACTCTTTGACTGAATCCAAACCAGGCTGAAGGTTCGTACCCCCTGGATTAGCCAGTAAATAGCCTTAATTGAGGCTTGGCCTCTGATGATTTCTAGAAAGTATCTGGAACCCAGGTTGGCCATGGCCATTTGAGGAAGCTCTGGAGGAGCTGGGTCACCTCTAACTTTTTCCCAGGAATCATTTTTGTTATGAATCCAACCGCAATGGAGTACCTCCTGTGTTCAGGGCCTTGTGCTAAGAGTCAGAGGCACAGAGCTCCAGGAAGGAAGCTCTGTCCTCAGGTTGCTACTTAGGAACCTGGAGAAGGGGGTATGGCTGCACTGGGGGCAGCTCAGGTCACTCCTGGTTCTGTTCAAGGAGACTGCTCAACTATGAAGATGTGGATGAAAAGCCCCAGATTCCCTTCCCTTGAGGAATCAGGCCCGAAGAGGCTGAACAGTCTGGGAGTCTGAGTTATAATTTGCTATTGGTCCATGTATCTGTTTTTATTCTAAAATTGTGTAAACACACCGACTCTTAGCATACCTCATGGAAATGTCTCAAGTGGAAAAAACACTGGAAGTCATCTGTCCCCTCCTCTGCCCCATGCTCAGATAGTAATCAGGGAGGCCAGAACAGGGCGGGATGTGTCCATAGTGTTCCGAATTCGGCAACTGGGCTTTGCTGCTTTCCCACTTGCTTTCCTGAAAGACTGCCGTGGAGTGGATAACAGAGGAGGGGATATAAGATGCTGTCTTTGCCCATGGTGGAGGCCAGTTGAGTTTTGAATAGCTGTCAGGAAGCCTGGGGTCTAGGCTGGAGCTCTGGACTTGGTGGATGGAGACCGTGTTTTAAGACAGGCCTCTGCTGCTTCCTGGCTGTGTGGCCCTTTCCCATCTCTCTGCTTCTGCTTTCACCTTTGCAAAATGTGGGAGTTGGCCCCTGTGAAGAAACGCTTCAGGTTCAGCAGCTGGGATTTATACTTTTTCTTTTTGGAAAGTCCTGTTTGAGCTTTCTGGAAGCATGTCCTCCAATGGCAGCCTGGCATTTGCCCTCATGACCATTTGTTTAAAAGCCGATGCCCGGATCTCAGGCTTTCCCTTAGCCCCAGCCTTTCCTCCTTCCTCCTGGGCATACAAAGTCTTAGTCACCACTGTCTGCTTGATTTTTTAAGGAAGAAAAAAAATCCCAAAGCTGCCTTTGCCTTTCCCTTGTCTCACACTTCTCCATCAGGGGAAAACCCTGAAGACAAGTGTGTGAAAGAACTGGCTGTTCTCTAAACCGTATTGAAGGAGGACAGCATGAGTCATTGTAGTTTAATATTGAAGTTTTAGTATCCGGTTTATTTTTAAATAGCTCTGTGCAAGTGGGGTTTCTTCCCTGGTTTCTGTTGCCATGGCGTCATAATATTTCTATAAATCACTTCTTCATTTTGTACACACACACACACACACACACACACACACACACACACACACACACCCCTCAAAGTTGCAATTCATTAGAACTCAGATATCCTAGTTAGACTATCTAAGAATATTTCTTCAGCTAGAATAGTTTTTATTCCAACATCAGAAACACTAGTCAGTTATTTTTCTTCGTTTAGCAGACTAGAAAGTTAGTATGAAAGCCTTGGACCTTGGATGAGTCATTTGCCTTCTCTCTGGCCTCAGTTTTTTTCTCTGTAAAATGAGATAGCCAAGGGTTACTCTCCAACCCCAGATTTTATCATCCTTCCTAGTGGAGGGTGGGAAGCCCAAGAAGCAGGCCATGTTTGGAAGAAAGGCTAGTGACTCTGGGAAAGCCTTCAGGGCCCCCAGTGAAGGCAGCCAGGTGTGTCTCTGTCCCCATGCCCCTCTCCCTATCCCCTGTGTGCTGAGTCACTTCCTCCTTACATTGAAGACTTGGGAGCACAGTGTCCCTTCTTCACCATCAGCTCTAGGAGGGCCAGGAATGGCCTCGGGGGCTTGAGCATCTCTCATGAACTTCTGAGAGGTGGGCAGCCTCATGGCTTAAGAAAATGGCAGCCAGAAGACAAAGGTTGAGGCTGATGGTTTTTTATCCTTCACTGAGCTTTAACAGTCTGTACCCACAATGCTTCATCCTGGAACAGCAAGGACAAAAGCAAGGGCCTCAACACCTGGGCAGGAGACAGTTGTTGACATTTTATTGCCCTGAGAAGTGGGCCTCAGGCAGGTCTTGGCAGCTCCTGCTTTGCTTTTTGTCATTAGTTGGCCTTTCCTGTTAGCCGGCTCCCCAGTGCTAACAAAGTGACAGCTCTCAGGACTTCTGAAGGCACCTTGTTGGTCCTTAACCCTCAGCGATGACGTCTTTCCCTAAAGGATCATGCAGCTTCTGCTTGATGTCCTCCAGTGGAGGGGAGGGGAAAGGCTGATGGTGCTGGCTGCCTCTCCATTGCTTGTACCCATTGTTCTTTGTTTTGGCCTTATGCTTAGATTTGTTTTCATCATGAATGTTTGGTCTTACAGATCACCAAGCCCAGTTTCTCCCCAGTAGTGATGTCACACGTAGCTAGTTAGCAATGAGACCAGGACTGGTCCCTCCATAGTGCTAGTCTAAGCTCTTTCCACTACTCTCAGTGATTTCATTGATTTCTGGGTCCCTTTGTGGTCACTGATCCCTTACATCTCCTATCCATGTTCTCCCCTAGATTATTCCTCAAAGGCTTCAGCCACATGCTGGGGGGAGGCCTTCCTCCATGTCTTCTGACCCAGGTCCAGCCTTTTGCATGTCCCCCTCTGGCTCACAGCTTGCCAGGCCCATCTTCTCTTTCTATGTTTCCCTGATGACCTTTGTTCTGCTACAAAGCTCTTGGGTCTTATGTTGAAACCTGCTCACACCCACCCTACACTTAGAGAGGGTACTTTCTGTTCAGCCCTTTCCCTATTGATATTGGACCCTGGGGATATATGCCCAGTGCTTGTTATTGAAGAACTATCAAAGAATCTCAGAAATGGAATGGAATAATGTGGGCAACAGCCCAAAGGCAGGGGAAAAGAGGTCAGAGTTTGACTGGGGCATTGGGGAGGGGGGGAGGAGGAGGAGAGGGGGCGGGAGAGAGAGAGAGAGAGAGAGAGAGAGAGAGAGAGAGAGAGAGAGAGAGAGAGAGAGCGTGAGCCCACAAGTGCTAGCTCTCTGAATGTTGGAGTTTGGTGGGCCCTAGGGAGCCAGTAGAGTTGTTAAAGGGGAGGAGTGACATGTACAGAAATTTTGCAAGTTGTCCCAAGGGAGATAATGAGGAGAGGAAAGCTGGGAGGAGTCTGGTGTCTCCCTTGGATTTGGGGAGAGTGAGATCCCAGGGAGGATTGGGGAAACTTTAATGAATGAAAATATCAAAGTACCAGGAAACACCTTCAATGAAAAGGGCATGATAGGGCACAGGAATCATTCAGTGAGACCGACATGAGTGAATAGGGAGGGAACTTTTAACAATGTGTAGAGGAAATGGAAGCTGAAGCAGGTAATGAGATGAATATTGTGCAGTAAGTCGGGTAGAGGGGTGGGGGGTGGGAATAATGCCTGAAGCATCAGCTAAAACTAACGAAGAAAGCCGGGGAAGGAAAGTGAAGACCATGCCATGTGGGGATGGGATGATGCTCAGGGTGCAGGCCGGGCAGCTCAGCTTAGACTTTGCTTCTCAGGTGTCTGGTGGGAGGCTGGGAGAGGCAGACAGGATGGTTAGAGAGGGTTTTCCCATGAACACAGGTTCAGTTCTGCCCTAGACTTTTCCCAGCATGGCCCCTACTTTGTCCTGGTGTCCCCATTCTTGCTGGGCCAGTGGTATCTTTGGTTTCCTTTGATGCATGTTCCATGACTGAACTCCCTTTGGAGAGATGCTCTGATCTGTCACCGGAATTTCACAGAAGAGTTAGAAAATTAAGTCTAGCTCAGGCTCAGACTCTAATGTCATCTGATACAGGATCTTTTCTTCATACTTTTTCTTCAGGAACAGAAGGCTAGTCCTTGAGCCAGAAACATCTTCGTTCAGATTTGGCCTCAGACACTTAATAGCTGTATGTCTTGGAGCAGGTCATTAAACTTTTGCCTCAGTTTCCTCATCTGTAAAATGAGGGGTGATAATAGCACCTGCCTCCCATGGTTGTTGTGAGGGTCAGATGAGCTCTTTGTAAAGCACTCAGTAGAAACTGCATAAATTACTAAATCTGGTCAGCATGGTCTTAAAAAGCCAGTGAGCATTTCTTACAGCACCTTCTATGTGCCAGGTACTGTGATAGAAAGAATAAAACAGTTCCTGTCTGCGAGCAGCCAGCTTTGTGTTTAAAAATAGAGTTTTATGTCCTTTGTTTTTACATTGCCTCCTGAATTCTTCTTTCTTCTCCTTATAACAAATACTTTATTTTTAAAAAGCAAAAAAAAAAAGAAAAAGAAAAAGAAAAAATTCAGCAAAACTAATCAAAATGACATTAAATGCAATGTATCTTAGGCATGTATGCCCCCACCCCAATGAATGGGGGGGTGTCTTCTCATGTCTCATCTTTAGGGCTCAGCTTGTTCTTTGTAATTTTGCAGTGTTTCTTTTAATTGTTTTGTGGCTATTTGTTTTGTTTACATTGTTGTTGTCATTGTATATGGTGTTTTCCTGGCTCTGCATCAGTTGGTGTGAAGCTCTTTCCAGGCTTCTCAGTGTTCATCTCCCACATTTCTGACAGCGCAGTCAGTTCCATTCAATGTCCATCTCCCTTGTTGCTAGTTCTTTGCTGCCATAGAAGCTTAATAACTTACGTTCGATTAGGAAAGAAAACAAGTTAGTATATAAGTATTTGAAGAATAGAAATCATTTTAACTCCAAGGGAGTTTGGGAGGGAGGCAGGGAAGAGCAGTTGAGGGGATCAGGAAAGCCCTTGGCTAGAAGGTGGTTCCTGGAGGATTTTATGAGCAGGGATGAGGAAGGAGGACAGGCCAGTGCCAAGGCACAGGATAGAAGCTGTTGGGGCTTCTCTGACTGGATTGCAGAGTGTGAGGGAAGCCAGAAAGGGAGGTCAAGGCTAGGGTATAGGACTTGAAAGGCTGAGCCAGTGGGTTTCTGTTTGATCACCTGTATTCTCTGTCTCCAGGTTTGTATCCTCAGGGCTGCTTTTGACTCCTCTTGCCTTCAGATGCCAAATGTGGCTGTGTCTCATCCTCAAGCTCTCTCCCATCCAGTCTTTTTTTTTTCTTTTATTCAGGCCCTCTTCCCCTCTTACCTAGATGAAAACAGCTTCCTCCTTGTCTCATCTCTCCCCATTCTAGTTGGGCCTTCCTTCCTTAAGTGCAGATCTGACTGTGTCACTACTCAGTGAACTCTAGTGACTCCCTGTTATCTTGAGGGGATGGCAGGGTCTACTGAAGGTTTTACAAGCATGGGGTGGTGGGTGTGGTGAACATCTTTGAAGGAAGAAGGGCAGTCGTTAAAGATGGTGGGGGAGTGTTTGATGGTGTAGTCTCCTGGAGAAGATGAGAGCGAATGGGGCGAAGGGCACACGTGAAAGCATGGGCCAAGAAAGGTAAGAGCCGAGTCATGGTGAAGGGTCTCAGTAAGGTACGAGGCAGGATCCTCAGTTGAAGGAGGGTAGATGGGCGGGGGGGGGGGGCGCTGGAGGAGAGAACAGAAGCTCTCCAGTAGGGATTCACTGGGGATGAATAAAAGGATTGCCTCATTACAGCGGGGGCTCCATTGGGGTTAGGCCATGTGATTCTATAACATCTCCCAGTCAGCAGGATTGAGGGAGAGGACAAGGCCAGAAAGGGTTAAAGAGCAGAGGATGGTGAAAGCTGAATTTGTGACCTATGAGGGAGAGATTGTAAAAAGAGGAAAGCAAAGTCAACTCTGGGCTAGTAATAGCCTGAGAAAATCCTGAGGGGCCCAGTGAGTGGGCTTGACAAAGTTGAAAAATAGGGCTAGGAGGGGTGAGGCATGGGGACAGATGGAGCCCTACTTAGGTTATGGCCAAAGAGGGAAAGTTTTGGGTTAATGGCATGGTAGGTGTGGGCAGTGATGAAGTCTGGCTCATGAGGAGATCCTTCCTACGTGGGACCATTCCTGTGCTTGGCTGCAGTCAAGTGATGGAATCTCTATGGGATTTGAGGCTCCTGTGGAATCCAGAGCTTAGGGCAGGGGGCAGGGGTTGAGCATCAGGGTGGATGGTGAAATCTCATAGCATAAGGGTAGGAATTTGGGCTGGGGGAGTATGTTCTCAATCTGAGAAAGAAGAGGGCATAAGCTGAGGGTCAGCACAAACCAGCTGTGACTCTCTTGATCAAGGGGAAATTGTGACTGAGTGAACTTCCAACAGAAGATTTTGCTGAGTGCTGAGTGTGTTTGTGGCATTGGTGAGGAAGCACGGAAGCTCCCAGGACGTGGGTCCTGATTCCCCCCTTTTCCCATCCCTCCTCACCCATGCAGTATTATAACATTTCGTTGACGTACATCATTGGAATAGCTTTTATTTTATGTTAAACCAATCAGAGATTAGTTCCGTTAATTTGCTGCCTTATCATTAGGAGAGATCTTCAAACATGTTTGAGATTAGTTTCTTCTATATGGAATCAGAGGTGACCGTTCATAAAGAAGGTTCAGTGCACATCTCATTCCTTTAATTTATGTATTTCTTTGGGCAGTCAAAAAATCTTTTTTGGTTTATTTTAGTTTCTCCTATAAAACAAGGTTATTGATACCACCACCCACATCTGGTGTTGGGAGGATGAGTACGTTCTTTGGAGAAAACATGCTGCTACATGAACTCACTGAACTTATTTAATATAATTAATAAAATGATCCCTTCTCCCTCTTCGTGAATAAAATGTAGTCATTAATTGGTTTGCCAGTTTTTCATCTGTATTTGACTAAAAATGATGAACAGCTTGTCCAGTTAAGCCATGTGGAGATTTTCAGTAGGCCAGATATAATTTCCCAAACGCCAGTGAAATCAACCCCACCAACCTCATTTTCATTCTCTATTAACTCATGATTCTGCTTCCTTCTCCAGAACGAGTAGGCTGCCTTAGGTGCCAGATTAATTTGTCTCAGGACTGCCATTCACAATAAAATCAGTGAGAAAGAACTCTTCTGCCTCTTCACAAATACTAGAACAAAGCCTTGAGTTGGATGGAATTCAGGGGCCCGTTTATGGTGGATAATACCTGATCACTAGCATTTTGCCTGGAGTGCCCTGGCAGCTTGTTGGTCTCCTCCAAAAAGCCTTTCCTAATGGCTCCAGTTGAAATTTATCCCTTTTATTCTATTCTTTTTTTTTTTTTTTGGAGAGGGGAGAGCAGGGCAATTGGGGTTAATTGACTTGTCCAAGGTCACACAGCTAGTGTGTCAAGTGTCTGAGGCCAGATTTGAACTCAGGTCCTCCTGACTCCAGGGCTGGTGCTCTATTCACTGTGCCACCTAGCCACCCCTCTTTTATTCTTTAAAACAATTTTATTTTCAAGTTTTCTTGGTGGCTTCTGTTCTTTTGTTAGTCATCTGCAGATAGATTCCTCCACTGAGCCAGCCTTTTTAGTTGTTTCTGACTCTCAGTGACCCCTCTTGGGGCTTTCTTGGCAGAGATACTGGAGTGGTTTGCCATTTCCTTCTCCAACTCATTTTACAGAGGAGGAAACTGAGGCAAATGGGGTTAAGTGACTTGGCCAGGGTCACATAGCTAGCTAGCAAGTGTCTGAGGCTGGATTTGAACTTGGGAAGATGAGTCTTCATGACTCCAGACCTGGTGCCCTGTGTACTATGTTACCACCTAGCTGTCCAAAATAAACCTTCCCTGGTAACCAAGAAAAATGGTTAGTGAAAGCCAAGAGTGTGGTGAGGTGATGAACTCTTAGTCCCTGGTGCATTTCCTCACTTCTGCTCTGGAGTCAAGACTGGTCCTGATCATTACCCTGCCGTTTTCTTTGTGTTGGCATTTTTGGTGTCAGGTACAGGGTGTCCCAGTGGTCTTAGTGTAATGACCTTAGCTGTGAGCAGGTCAGAGCTTGAATTCATCACTGCACTAAGTCACTAAGACTTTAGGGACACCATGTGCCTTCTTTTTCTGGTTCTCTTCACTCCATTCTGTCTTCCCGTGCCCCTCTGAGTTCTTAAGGCAGTACAATATTCTATCTCATTCACATGCCACTATCTGTTTCCAAGTTTTTGCTACCACAAAATGTGTTGCTGTGAGGGAGCTGGTAGATATGGGAGCTCTCCTAATATCTTTGACATTATTAGGACACAGCATTGGTATTTCTGGGTCAAAGAGTGAACAATTGAGGAGTATCTTTTGGAGGTGTAATTTGGAATTGTTTTCAAGAATGGCTCACATTTTCATCGGTATACTAGTGTCTTCCTTTAGACCCTCCAATTTTTGAATGGTTTCTTATAATTTTTGCTAATTTGTTGAGTTTAAGGTGATCTCTCAGTGTTTAATTTGCCTTTCTTTTAATGATGTGTAATAATCACTAATGGTTTATAATTCTTTTGGAGGAATAAAAAGAACTGTTCATGTCCTTGGGTCATTCGTCTATTGGGAAATGCCTCATGGTCTTAGGTGTTACTTTCCTCCTTATCTTCGGTGTGAGACTTTGTCTCCCAGGTGACAATTTTCTTTATCCTGCCTGCATTGATTTTGTTCATGCAAAAGCTTTTTTACTTTTACTCAGTGGAAATCACCTATTTTCTTTCCCTTTGATGACTGGGGAGAGGTGACTCTTCCCCTTGGAAATCTGGAGCACTTGTGTCATTCTTCTTTGGAACATTTTAGGTTGTAATCTCTGAGGGGTCTAGAACTGGCCTTAGACATTTGTATAGCGAAGGGATTTGTACATACAGGCTAAGTGTTCTGGGGGAGTGGGTCCCCTCTTCTAGATAGGAGAACCTGGCTGGCTCTTTGTGCAGCTCCATCTGGAAGAACTACAGCCAAGGCTCAGTTTTGGTAAATGAGGGAGCTTTTTGGAAATCGTTCCTTTGTGGCTTGCAGGCTATCTGGGATTTCTCAAGAGAATTTGTTTGGTGTTGTCTTGTTCTGCTGGCCACAGGGCACCTGGGACAGATTTTCTTGTTCCCTCCCACTCCTGTCTCTCTGGTCCACCCACCTCCATTTTCATGTCAAAGTTGCTGTTCCCTCTAAAGGCAACACATCATGATCTTAATGCACATGTTAATGTGGTCAGCACGCCTCCTCTGTCAGCAAATTCTCTGCTTTTAGTGGATAGAGTAGGCCTCAATTCAAAAGATTTGTAAAATTGTCCATTTAATTTGCTTGAAAAATGGATTACAGTCCCTTTGGACTTTGATGTCTCTTTAGAAGCACACTCATGCTGTACCTGTAGAATCTTCCTCAGAGAGTATCCAGAATATTAAACCTTAGATGGCCTACTGGCACTTTCACGTTTTCTAACCTACAAATTCCTGACCATCCTCTTTTCTCCTACCCAGAGCAGCTACACTATTGGAAGAAGACACCAAGCCCTGCTCAGCGTGATCTTGTCAGTGACCTAATAGCCTTAATTTTCCTTTCTGTGAAGTGGGGGCAGTAATGCATATTAGATGTCTTAACCAAACTGAACTATTGGCTGCTTGCTGATTTAATACTCCATATACTTCTTTTTTTGTTTGTTTTTTTTTTTTTTGTTTGTTTATGTGTGCGTTAAGTGTCTGAGGCCTGATCTGACTCGGGTCCGTCTGACTCCAGGGCCGATGCTCTACTCGATGTGCCACCTAGCCGCCCCCCTCCATATACTTCTTAACCCTTTCTGCTTTGTCATCCTCCTCCTCCTCCTCTTTTCTCTTTCCTCTACCCCCCTCCCCTTACTTACCCCTCCTCACCTTGAGGCCTACTCCTCCCTCTCTCTGCCACTCTGAATCTTTCTCTTCCTTCAAGGCTCCTGTCAAATAAGATCAGAGTCTAGCCTTCCAACTAACACTTGGCAGATTCTCTAGCTCTTGGAATCCTTCAATGCAATTCCCTACTCCACTGACTCCATAGTCCTAGTTCACAGTTCTGTTAGTGAATGGAGATACTGTCCTTGGATTCCTTGGAAGGCAGCTCAGGGCTCTCTACCATCTCCTTAATTATGGTGGCCATTGATGGAGTGCTGTGATTCTGTCCTTTATCATCCAGAGGCTGAGAAAAGGTGGCCAAGGGCGACCTGAGCAGCTTTGCTTTCTGTTCTCATGGATTGTGACTGTGCCACACAAGACACTGAAGGCAGAAATGGCAAGGCTTAACCATCCATTACATGTGTAGGATAGATGTGACTGACAGGTTGAGAATGATACCCAAGTTATAAGCCTAGATGATGGGGAAGGTGGTCTGGGGGTAAAGAGTGCTATTTTGGAGATGGCGAATATGAGACATCTTTGGGACATATACTGGACAGTTAGTTGGTGATGGGGGTAGGGAGGTGGGTCAGCAGATAGCTAAGGCCACATAAACATATCTAAAAGTCATCTCCACAGAAGCTGTTGATGGCTAAGAGAGTGGAGAGGGAGGGGGGGTGGGCAAGGATAAATCCTTAGAGTACATCTGTAGTTAGTGGGTTCAGCGTGGAGAAAGATGCAGCCAAGGAGACCGAAGGGAGCTCTCAAGTAAGTGGGAGGAGATTCCGGAGAGAGTATTGAAGAGAAGAGGCTTATTGAAAGCATCAAAGCAGGGTCAAGAACCCTGGGAAATGAGACAAGTCCCTTGGAGTTGGCACTCCCAGAGGAGAGCTGTGACTTTGGGTCGAATGGTTTCAGTTTAATGATCAGTTTGGAAGCCAAATTGTAGAACATTTAGGAGTGAGAAGAGAGGGGTGAGGCACTTGGTGGAGATGGCTTTCTCAGAGAGTTTAGCCATGAAAGGGTGAAAAGAGATGTGACTAGCTAGTGGGGATGGTCATAGCAAGTGAGGGTTTTTTAAGGATAAGGGAGAAATGGATGTCTGTAATAGAGAGGGAGAGATTGTGGGACAGTGGGCATGGTGAGAGCAGTCTGCTAGAGAAGACAGGATGGAATGGGATCAAGGGCACAGGGAGAGGGGATTGTCTTGGCAAATAGGGTTACCTCTGATAGTGGGGAAAGTCATCCAATAATGTCAGACGAGAGTGGGAGGAGAGGGAGCCTCAGTGATGTATGCAGCAGGGGCTTCCTTTGAGAGGCTTCCGGGAAGGGCTGCCATTGAAGCTTTCAGAGATAAAAAAAATTGGGAACAGATGATGTAGGTGGAATAGGGGATTGATTCCTGGGGTATAAAAGGATTGCCCTGCTGTGGGAAGGGCCCATGATAATCAGTGTGGAGGATGGGGGGGGGGGGGTAGAGAGGAGATTGAGTTCAGCTGGTTCACTGAGCAGTCAAGCTAGGGAAAAGAGAAGGTGTAGCCAGGGCAGGGAGTTTTCCTGGGAAAGAACTGAGGGCTGGAGGGATTAGAGGCAGGAGTTTATGAACATGGAGGTGCATGGAAGACCAGCTCTCAGCTTTGTTGGATACCCTCTTCAACCATTCCAGGTAGCAGTTTACATAATGGTGCATGATTTGTGTAGCTTCATTAGTGTTGAGGGCCCCTGGGCTGAAGAGTCATTCAGTTTAGCTCTGTTTACTCTGAAAATATTTAGCTCTGTAATTCACATTTGAAATCTGATGAACAGTTTTTACAGTTGCTTAAATGTTCTGTCTTTTTTAAGTTCACACAGTTTTTATCTCACAAGTTTTATTCTTTTTCAAAACCTAATTGTGTATGGAGAACTTTCAAGGCTCATTTGTTTAAATATGTAAATTCAGTTCTTTAACCTTTCCTTTCGTTTGTCATGTCTTTCCAACTTGTTATAATTACAGTTCTTTACTACAACATAAAGTACCATGATCAATACTTTTGTACAAATGAGACCTTTCTCATTGTCTGGAATCTCTGGAATGTAGGCCAATGGTTGGCCAAAGGCTTTTTGACCTGTTTAGTGACTTTCCATTTGCTTTTCAGAGTGGCAGCACCACCCATGATGCACAAGTGTGCTTGTCCTCCCACATGCCCTCAATTTCCTTGTTGCCTCTGTTTGGAACTTCAGAGTTGTTCTCATTTGCCTCAGTTAGTGTTGGGAACACTTTTTATGTGACTTTCTTGGAGAGGAAGATAAATGTGTAGTTGACTTTGGAGTCAAGGGAGTAGGGTTTTCCTCTTGGATTTGCTATTCACTCCCTCCAAGCCCTTGGCCAAGTCATGCCCAGTCTGGGCCTCCCTTTCCACCAGTATAGAGGCTGAACAAGATGTTTTCTGAGGCCCTTCCAGCTCTGCATCTTGTGACCCCTTTGACGTGGGCCTTTTTCATTTGGCACCGAGGCTGTGATTGGAAGAACCTTCTTTGGGACTCTAGAGTTTCTTTTTTCTCAGTCATACAGCAAGGTCATGTCAGGGCTCATGTAGTCTGAGGAATGCCTGCTTCTTTCCCTCCCCTCCCCCTGGCTCCCATCTGGGAGATAAGAGCAATCACATGCTTATGTGTTCTTGCCCCATAAACTGCTCTGTGCCCGTCACTTAGGAAACCTGTTTCCAGGTGAAGGTCACTGCTTTGCTCACGTTGTTACTGGTCACTGTTGCTCTGGGTTGCCATTCTCTAGGCCATCTTTTCCTCTTAACCTTGGAGGGTTCAGAGAAAGCCCACAGTGATCAGTCCCTTTCTGTAACCTGTTGGCGTCTGAGCCTTTCTGTCCCACTTGGAGCAAAGCTGCCAGCGACTCCCTATCAGCTTTTTCCTAAGCCCGTGGGGACCTTTACACTGTGTCAGCCTCCCCTTCGTTTGGATTGTTCTTGCTTTCTTTAGTTTCTGGGACACTCCTAGCTTCTGATTCTCCTTTCACTTGAGTCATAGCTGTTGTTGGTTCTGCCTCCTCTTCCTCTGCTCTGTAAGGCTGAGCATCCTTTGTCCTGGGTCCCCTTCTGTTCTCTGGGCCTCCCAAGCCTTCCCTGCCTCTCAGCCACAGGTGTCCACTGTGGGAGGAGATCATCTTGCCCTTGTCTTCGATCTCTCTCTCTTGCACATCTCCCCCCCAGCCCACTCTGCTTTCTTTCTTTGTCAAGGGCCTCCCTGCCCAGCTAGGCCCTCTTTAATTCTCCTCCTGTCTAACCCAGTCATTTCCTAGCCGTGCTTCTTGCTTTTATTCTTTTCTCCCTCCAGCCTGCTGTCAGTGCAGTCATCCTCATGAGCAGGGCTGAGCTGGCCATTCCTGTTAAGGAACACATCTTCCAATTTCCTCCATTTACTCTGTGACAGAATAGAGTGGGTCTCCTGGTCTTTTGGCATATCTGGGTCCCCAGTCTGATTGCTTCAGTCTCTACTTTCCAAGCCTATTCACCATTACCTCTGTTGATGAAGTAGCTTTTCTGGCCTGGCTGGGCTACTAGCCATCCCCCAGACTTGGCCTGCCCTTTCCCATCTCAGTACACTTGGAGATGTTGGCCTTTGGGGTGAGAATGGCCTCCCTTGCATCTCTGCCTGTCCCTCGAGGCCCAGCTCAGTTACCATGTAACTGTATGAAGCCTCTCCTTACCACCTGCACCCCAAATCTTGATGCTCTTGCCTCACATTTTGCTAGAACCCTTTGGATTTCCCCCTTGCCCACATCAAATTATACCTTGCATCCTGTTCTTTGCCCAAGTCTTACCCCCCCTTGTTAGACAGTGAGCTCCTTGGAGTCAAGGTCTATGTTGTTTTTTAATCTTTTTGTATCCCTGGTCCCCAGCACCGAGGACAGGACCTACGTGTAATAAAATCTGACCCAACAAATATTGACCTACTTGTCTTGAGCACCAGATCCGGCTTGTTGAGAGGCCCTTGAGGAGGGAGTCCCAGAGGGCATTGCAAATCATCATCCAGCACTTCCTGTCAGAAATTGTGTTGTTTTTAAAGGGAAGATCCACTGTCTTTATGTGGATGCAAATGGTCCCTGATTTGCCTTCTACTCTGGCTCCCTTTAGTATCTGGAGGTCCTTACAGCTGCCTCACTGTCTAGTGAATGAATGAATGAGGCTCACTGGGAAGGGCTGGTGATATCACGATTATAATCCCTTTCTTGGCTTCAGGCATCGAAGAAGAAGAGGCTGTGGCCAATGAGAGTCAGGGAAGGCAGCTGACCAGAGGACAGTAAAGGATGCTTAGTGAATGGGACTTTGGATGAGGAGGAAGTTTTTAATTCAAGAATTCAGTGCAAGGATCTGGGTCTTGAATTGGTGATGTCAGTGTGTCTGCTCAAAGCCTTTGGTTAAACAACAGCACAGGAAAACATGAATTGCCTGGGCTGTGTAGATGGACATTGTATTTACCTGGGAAAACAGCCTAATCAGGAAGGTGATTGTCTTCCTGACTGTCCAAGGACTGTGCTGACCTGATGCCTTCCCCACAGGCAGGAAACATGACTGCATGGTGGGAGGGACTGCACTTATAGTGTCTTGGATGGAGGCGGTCAGGAGAGGCTAGACTTGAAATGGGAAGAATCAGGATCAGGTCCTGCTTGTCTGCCTTTTCTCTGCCCTGGGCCAAGCCTCTCATCCTCTCTGGCCCTTCCCCCCCACCCTGTAACATGAGGAGGTTTGGGATCATTGAGGCCTGCTGTGGGTCTCCAGGCCAGTTTGATCTTTAAGAGTTTATTTCCTTCTTTTATTTTTCTGAGCTCTCTGTGCCCACAGCTGCCATGTCTGAAGAGCAGAGTCAGGGGAACTGGGTGCTAGTCTTAACTCTGCCATTAAATCACTGTGTGACCTTGGACCAGTCATTTTTCCTTGTTTATAACTTAAGGGAATTGGCCTAGATAATTTCAAAGGCCCCTTTTGGCTCCAACATCATATGGTTTTATTATGTGGATATTTATCCCACAAGATCAAGTGTGCTGTGGTATAATGGTTAGTCATCATACTGTACTGAGTCATTGAACCAAGACAAATACCTGCCTTCAAAGAACTAATCTAATGGCTCATTGTAGAAAGGAACAATTTCTTCATGTTTTGTCTGGTAATCACCTTGGGCCCTGAGCCCATGCACCAAGTGTATTTGCTTGTATAGATGGACTAAGCTGGAGATTGCCTTTGCTTCCGGTCCCTGCTGACAACAAGCTCTTAGCACTCCCTTAACTGTCTTGAACAGAACTACATGAAAGATGGCCTAACCTAAAGGTGTCATTTTCAGAAGGACTGTTATCAAGATAAATCTGTCCCACCTCAAACACCAGAGAATCGCAGAATTAGGAGGGACCTCAGACACCATCTAGACCACCTTCTCTGAGGACAAATGGTTACCCAGCCTCTGTTTGAAGACCATTAGCTACAGGAGGCTTCTCCCTCTCCGGCAGCCTCCTTTACTGTTACCATGCCCTGAAAACAGGCCTTCCTTTATTCGTAGTGAAACCAGGGTTACATCAAAAGAGACGTAGGTGATTGATTGGGCTGCAAATGGAGAGGTATTTGGGGGCATGACCAAGGGAGCATTGGCCTTGTTTGTCAACTGAAAAAAAAAATAGAAATCCTATCCAGGAAGAAAAACAGTTTATCCTTTCTCAAGGTCTAATTCATTCTGCATCATTGCAGCTGCAGTCAGTTATTTGGGCTTCTGCCCACTGAAGCCAAGTGGAAGAACAAGGCTCGTCCCTCTTGTTCGCGGTGGGGGAGCCAGGTCAAGAATTGCAGGGTCATCTGTTCCTCACTTGCCTGGATGCTGTTCTGTGAGGTGATTTTTGAAGATTAAAGTAGCTTTGGGGCTTACCATGTCACTATTGAGACTCAGAGCAAACTCATGGCCAACTAAAGCCCCCGTGTGGCAGCAGGGCCTCCCTGGGCCGCCCCACACTTTGTATGGATGCCACTATGTCTTCATTCAGGTTTCATTTTCTTCCTTTCTAGCTGTTAGGATTTCTTTGGACTCTGACTGTTTTGTCCTTTGTTTTAGCTATGGTGATTTCTGGCTTTGAGCTAGATTGTTCTGTTTCTGTATCTCTCTGTCATCTGTCCATCTACTACCTATATGTCTATCTATATCTTACTTTAAAAGTTCAGAGGGTTTTACTTCCCCCAGGGCTGTGTCATTTGAAAATTCAGTAAACATGTCCTTTGTGGTCTCAAGGTCATTGATAAAAATGTCAGACAGTGTAGAACTGAGGACAGTTGTTGGGTGAATCTCCTAGAGACTCTCTCATTGATGTTGATCCATTAATCATTCCTTTTTGGTGCTGGTGGAGTGACAGCTGACATCTCTTCACTCCAAGTCATCCAGTTGCTGCCCAGCCATCACTTCCCTCCTTCCAACTTGCCACGTGTGTGGCCAGGCTCATCCTCAGAAACACAGATTTGATCCTGGCACTTCTTGATGAAATTTTTTTTTTCACAGCTTCCTCCTTGCTTGCAGTATAAAAGCCATGAATGCCATGCCAGGCCCTCTCATCCTCTGGCTGGCTCAGCACTCCTCTCTTGGTTTCCATTTCAGCTCAGTTGGATGAACTCTTTGCTTTATCTACTTTACTCCCTCCATGCCTTTGCTTAAATGAGCCTTTGTGCCAGGCCGTCCTTCCAAAGTCTTCTTTTCCAAGGCCTCACTAAGATGCTAGCTTGTTCTCTCTCTCTCTCTCTCTCTCTCTCTCTCTCTCTCTCTCTCTCTCTCTCTCTCTATATATATATATATATATATATATATATATTTGAATTTATTTATTTTTAAGGATTTGTTTTTAAAACTTTTGAGTTCCAGATTTTTTCCCTTCCTCCTCCTTCACCCGCCCCCACTGGGAAGACAAGCAATAAGCTAGCTTGTTCTTGAAGTCTCCCTTATCCTTCATTATGAGTGAGCATGATGTCCTCCTCTTCTGCTGGGTCTCATGGCACTTTGTGCCTCTCTTGTGATGCTGAGCACTTGGCCTTAGCCCTTGGTAGAATCTGACTTTTGAATCTGACTCGGACCCTGAGTCTCTCTTGTCACCTCAGCCATATGTTTGGAGGGAGTCCAAAGCTTTGGTTGTATTCTCTCTCCATGTATTCAGTGTCTCCTTATTTCAGGCCTCATGCAAGGCTCTGGGGATTGAAAGATATAGAAATGGCAGGTGCCACCACCACGTAACTTGCAGACACCCAGGTAAGTAGGATGGGAAGTACAATGGACCAGTTAGGGGGTACAGAGAAGGGAAGAAATCATCTTCCATTGGGAGAGGATGGTCAGGGAAGCTCGTGGAAGAAATGGTACCTGATCTGGAGCTTAGAAGAACTAAGCCATACAGCAGGCACAGATGTGGAAGACAAAAAAAAGTATGTCTGGCAAGGGATACCGCCTTTTGCAAGTATGTGGGGGTGGGAGAGGGCAGGCCAGGTCCAGAGAACAGTAATCTCAGTAATGTGGCCAGAAGTAGAGAATGTGGATTAAAGTTGTGGGAAATTTGGGGCTGGAAATAGCTGCGCTGGGGAGGGCTTGAAATGTGTATCAGGGGAATGGAGAGCATCTGCCATTTTGGGAACAGATTTGTGGCTCGGTCAAACCTGCATATGTCATAAATGTTTCATGATAACTGAGATATTCAGAAAGTTCATAAAATCAGGTCTGGGTAAAGCCATTATTAGAAATATTTATGCTTCTTGTGCCAAGGAAAAGAACTTTCCTGCTTTTAACTTATCATTCAACTTTTATGAGTAATATGAGTGAGATGCTGATCCCAGTCTTTTGAAATAAGAGGACATTGGTTCTTGGAGAAGAGCTTTTATATCAGCCTCAGGTTTTTGAGATCGAATTCGTGACCCCCCAAAAGACCCTTCAGGGTGATGCTCCTTCTGTAGGCAGCAGGAGATTGATGATAAATGCCTGGCCCTGGACGTTATTGTGGGACAACCAACCAAGCTGCCCTATGCCCATGGAAAGCTTTCTGAATCTCAGCTTTTTAGAGATGTCTGTATCTCCATCAGAAAACTTGACATGTTTATTCATTTTCTATCCCAAAGAAGTATTGTAAAGTTAACCAGAGAAATGTTGGCTATGCTTTGAAATCTTCAGAAGGAAAACATACTCAACACCCAATTATATAGTGATAGGAAAAAAATTCTCTTTTGTAACACCTTACTACAATAATTAGGTTATTTTAAGCTGATGAGCAATAGTTTAGGCCCTTTCCCTGTTCCCCTCCCCCATGACCCTTCCCCTCCACTCTATGACCTTTTCCCCTGTGACCCTTCCCTTTCCCCTGCTGCAGGCCCTCAACATCTCAGGCCTGGACTATTGTACTAGCCTCCTGGTGGCTTTTCCTACCTCTGCAACCTGGCAGTTCCTGCTTCCAGAGCTTCCCATGTGGTCAGGACACCTGCCTGGCAAAGCCTTTTTCCCCAAACCTTGTGGCTTCAGTGGATTTCATCTACACGTGCTTTATAGATAAAAAACATTTCCTTGACTAATTTTTATTCAAAAACCCTTCCCTAGGTTTTAAATGGAAGCATTTGCTGCCTCTGAGTCCTCTGGCAAATAATTTCATTTCTCTGGGCCTCAGTTGCTTCATCAGTAAAATATGAGTAGATGCATTAAATGACCTCAAAGGTTTCTTCAAGCTCAAATCTGTATTTCTATAAGCAGAGCAGAAGCCAGCAGGCCTGTCACCCTAAGAAAGCTGGGCAGTTTGTGTCTCAGATAACATTAGCTTTATTGGCTTTCATGTCACACTATTGACTCATAGAGCTTACTTCCCCATAAAAGTCACAGAATCTCTTGTTGAGTCTCTCCTATTTTGTACTTGAAATTGATTTTTTTGAACCCAAGTGTAAGACTTTACATTTGTCCTGAGTAAATTTCATCTGATTATATATGTTGAAATTGTATTTTGTTTTGGCCCTTGAGTGGCCCTCTGGCTACCCTACCAGTTAGTGGAGAGAGAGAGAGAGTGAGTGTGTGTGTGTGTGTGTGTGTGTGTGTGTGTGTGTGTGTGTAGCCAGCATGAGGTAACAGTAATATAAAGTAAATGTGTAAAGGGGAACATAGAAGTTACCTGCAAACTGCTTCATAAATTAACTGGAGTCATGCAGAGATTATGTGCTAAATTAAAGGCAGCCAGCCATTACCCTGGTGTAATGACTCCTTCAGTCTATGTAAGCTGCTGATCAGCTCCAGACATGCCCAGTAGAACCAGCAAAATCTTATGTAAGTTAGGGAGGTGGCACTGATAGGTTTGAGAAGATGCTAAAATGATGTTAAGGAGCTAAACCCAAGGTAAAAAAATCTATCCCCCAGGACTAGAAGCATAAAACCCTGCCCCTTGAGCACTCCAGGCCCCAGGTCCTGGCTGCCAGGTGCTCCCACTCTGATTACATCAGTGACTCTCAGTGTCCCTCTCCCCCCACCTACAATCCCCCCCCCCCCCACACACACACACATTGCCTGCCTTCGTCCCTCACCCCAGAACAGTGCTGTCTGCCTCTGGACTCTATGCTTTATTGAGGAGTGATTAATGCATCACTTCCCAGCTTGCTGTCAGGTAGACCCAGCTGGAGCTCTTTGGCAGCCCCCTCCATTAGCTCCTGAACTGAGAGCACCAGGACCAAGACAAGTTGTTCACAGCCTCACCTGCTGTGGACATACTTGGTGCCTTGAATCCATTGGTAGAGAGCAGGGGTGGACAAGGAACCTGGTGCCCTCTCCTAGGAGGGACCCCCCCCCCCCATTGCTGGGTTGTAACAGAACGTTCTGTTTCACCTGTGTTCCTGATCTGCCATCCAGCATTCCCATGTTATGTCATCTGAAAATTTGATCAGCGTGCTGTCCTGGAGGGTCAGAGCAAGGCCTAGAAGCAACCTCAGAGGTCATCTAGTCCCATCCCTTCACTTCACAGTTGAGGAGACTGAGCCTCCCAGAGGGGCTGTGACTTGCCCAGGTCATAAATATCAGAGGTGGGATTTATACTTTTATTCAAGTTACTGTTCAGAATGTCAAAAATAGGACAGGTCCAATTCAAGATGCTGGAACCCTTGCCCCCCAGACTGACATGAAGCTGTTGCCTGCTCCTTTTGGGGTCCAGCCATTCATTCAGTTTCACATTCACCCAGTGGTACTGTTGGTCAGCCTTCCTCCCCACTGGTACGAGAGCATGGTAAAAATTGGAGCTCTTGGAGGCCTCTCTTCATAGCTGGTTGTTATTGAGCACTTGTTTTCATGTTTCTGCTTAAATCTGATGATACTCAGACCATTGGACTGCACTTTGAGAAGGGCTAAAGGCTCCTCTTTGAAAAGAGGAGGGAGTAAAAATGCAGCCTGCACTTGTTAGACCGTGAGCTTTCAGGCTATGTTCACATCCCTCACATTTTATTAAGCTTGGGAACAGAAACCTAATAATGGGACAGTCATTTCTGGGCCCCAAGCGGCATCCAAGGGAACTGCCTTCTGGAGGGTCACTGACCAGCACGTCGAACTTTGACAGAAAAAAGCGACTGAGAAACTCATTCTGCAGACACGTCCTCAAGCAAACTAGGCTGGTCTAATCAGTTTTGATGAGCTTCTAGCTAATATTCCACACGCTTCCTTTTGTCTTTATTTCACAGACTCAGATATTGGTATTTGCCTTAAGAGCGGTTGCCATTAGGAAGCAGTGCATTTCTTGTAACCATACAACTGTAGCTATTTATACCTTCTGTGAATGTAGAAAGAGCTTGGCTTTCAAAAGTCTTTTGGACCCATCCTTTTCAATCTCCATCACAGTATGAGAGTGAAGGTCCTGGCCCTCTCCCCACACCGGCTCTCATGCTGAATCATCTCTCTTATCAGCAACCTTGGACTTGCCTTCCTCTCATCTCTTTGCAGATGATACCCAGCCCCACATACTGAACCCTCATCCTTCTTGGGAACTCCAGGGCCACATCTCAGGCTTCCTGCTGTACATTTCCACCAGGATGGCCTTTTGGCAGCTGAGACTCATTGGGTCTAAAGCATGACTGATTGGCTTTCCCTCCTTCTCACTGCCCTGTTTCTGTTGAAGACCCTGCAATTCTTCCACTTTCCCGACCCACTGTGCTCTGCTCTTCACCGTCCCTGTCCCCTTGGGAGCCAGCCTGTTCCATGCTCTTACCATCTCTTCCTCTTCCTTTCTGCTCATCCCACAACCATCCCTGGCCAGGCATGTATCCACTCTCTCCTGAGCTATCAGAGTTGCCTCCTCTCTGATGCACAGCTATACCTGTCTTATGATGTTATTCTCTTCTTCAAAAAGCTTCCTGAGACTCCCCATTGCTTCTGTCCTAAAATAAAACTCCCTCCGGCATTTCAAGTCCATCAGGGTGGAGATTGTGCCACAGAAGAGGCCTGTTCATGGGCCAGCCTTGGAATGAACCTGTATTTGGTGATCTGTGAACCTGTCACATTCTCCCAGGGGACTTTAAATTCCCTGAGGGCAGAGACAACTTCTCTTTTGAATTTCTGTCATCAAGTAATTAAGAAACATTTTTGGATTGATGAATCATAGAGTAGGTTTTCTCTCATTAAATGGTATCATATCTTAAGCCAAGCACTTACTAGGGATCCAGAGGAGACAGGTCTGGTCCCTGCTCCCTGGAAGTTCCAGGTAAACAAAGATATAGACAGAGTAGACAAAAGGTCATGTCAGAGGGAAGGCTTTGATAGCTGAGGGACTGGGATGGGCTCATGCAGAAGCTAAGATTTTAAATTGAATCATGAAGCCAGGGAAACTTGGAGGGTGGAGGGGAGGAGAGAGAACATTCCAGGCCCCAGAGCAGGAGATGGTGTTGACCTTAGGGTCCTTCTTCCAAAGTATTTCCAGTATAGTAGTGCAGGTTACCCTTTTCAAGGCCTAAACTTACCTTCCTAACATGGCCAGTTAAAGATGGCAGCAGCCCCTTCTGGGCCCAGGCCCCTCATTCAGCAGCCTGGTAGCCCCTGCTTCCAGACCTTCCCATGTGATCTAGACACAAAACTGGCAAAGCCCTTTTCCAAACCTTGTAGCTTTGATGGGCTTCATCTACATGTACTTTATAGAGAAAAAACGTTTCTTTAACTTCTTTCTATTCAAAAGTTCTTCCCTAAGTTTTAAAATCTGAATCAGCAACATCACTTCACTACACTTTGATTCTTTTTTTTCTGCCCCAGTCCTGCTTGGGGAGAAAATTGGAGCCTTGTGCGGGAGATGGCTCCATTGGCAGCTGTGCATAGCTGGACCTAGCCTGGCCAGGGCTTTCCCTGGCCCTGGTGCTGCTCTGACCCAATGGCAAGTGAAGCCTGATGGGGTAGAGCCCCCTCAGAATCAGAGCAGCAGCCAAAGGTGGGCTAGGTGGCACCTTTGGGGTCCGTCTTCCTGGGTACTGGAAGACAGGCAGGAAGAAGGGAGCCACCAGAGGCCAGGGAAAGAGGCCTTGGCCATTCTTCTCATTTCCCTGGAGCCCTTTTTGTTTTAAGAGTTCTTCCATTCTCAGAATTCTGTTGTGCCATAAGAAACAAAGAACAGATGGACTTCATATTTACCTGGAGAGGCTTATATGAACTGATGCTGAGTGAGAAGAGCAGAACCAGGAGGAGTCTGTACACAGTTACAGATACAGCATATGTGTGATGACCAGCTTTGATAGACTGGACTCTTCTCAGAAATGCAGGGCTATAAGTAAACTCCAAAAGACTCATGATGGAGAGAAATGTCTACATTCAGAGAAAGAACAGAGTTTGAATGTGGATTGAAGCAAATGACCTGCTCTTTCTTTTTCTTGTTTGGATTTATTTCCTCTTTCCCATTTCATTCCGTCCCATACAATTCTTCTTTATAACCTGACTAATGTCTAATGTGAAAGTATCTGCAGATCCTGTACCTGATTGTATGCCACCGAGGGGGCGGGGGGAGGGAAGGGAGGGGAAGAAAATTTGAAACTCAAGGAGTTGTGGAACTGAATTTTGTAAACTAAAAAGTAAATGAACAGATTACTAAAGACCATTCTCTCTCTATGAAGTAGATCCAAGTACCTTAGCTCTTCAGAAAGTCCTTGGCATTTTCCAGGAAAACATTGAACAGTCAAGTTTACATTCCAGTCTCTGTTGATAGGTCAAATGTGGTATTTATTCCCTTTTTGTCACCTCTCCTCTCCCCCAAGGGAATAGGCTTCATGTGAATGGAGAAAGAAGCCGAGGCTAGGAGATGGAAATTGTTGGTCAAGTGGGATTTTCTTTTCTTCTTTACTTTGAGAGCTAAAGACAGACACGTGTAACAAACTCCCCATCTTTTTTCTTTTTCTTTTTTTTTATAGAGTTGAACTCTTGGTGCCTGTGATTCCAAGCCTCAGCCTTCGGGGGTTCTTCCTCCGTTTTTGAAGACATGTCTGTCACTTATGATGATTCTGTTGGCCTAGAAGTTTCCAGTGATAGCTTCTGGGAGGTGAGTCTTGTCTTGGTCTCTCTGATGTGGCTTAGCAGCCTCTGGGTTCCTTTCCTTATCTGTGGTTGGCTGAGTGAATGTCTGTCTCTTGAGTGTATTTTGGATTATCACAACAGAGACTAGTCATGGCTTTTGTCCTGTTTCTGGATGGCATCATTGTTCACAAGGGTGACATTTTTTATTTCCAGCCTGGCTCATCCACGTTCTGTTAACCCCCAGTAAACGCATCATCAGAGGGTTTCAGGGCTGTGTAGGAAGAGAAGGAAGGTAAATGAGAAAACTGGGTAGGCTGTGTAGGCTTCTGAGCTTACTGGAAGCTGGCCTCTCCCTGGGCAGCCATTAAACAAAGGACTTTGTTCACGATGGTCTGGTGAACTGGTATTCAGACCCAGGCCTTCTGACTGCCCTGCCTGCCTCAGGTGGAGAAGGGGAGTGGGACTGGAGCTGACCCTGGAAAGTGGGAGGATTGGGGGGGAGTGAGGGGGAAGACTTCTTCCTGCTCTGGGGGAGCAGCAGGAGCAAAAGTCAGGTGGTAGAACTATGTGGGGAAGGAATGCATGAGAGAGATTGACTTGCTGAGAGCAGAGCCTCTGGGGTGGTTTGGTTGACCAGTGGGTGAGGCTAGACTATGGCGCAGGTCCTGTGACATGGTGCGTCGTCAGCTTCCTTTCATACATAGTATCATGTGGTTTGGTTGGCACATGTATGAGTGTGTGCGTGTGTGTGCATGCGCGCACATTGAGAAAACTTGGAAGCCAGGGTATGTCTGTTTGCAAGTGACAGTCTTGTTTCTTACCAGAAGTACTTGGCTTTGGTGACAGCCTCCCCCTACCCCCCAATACACACAGCCCACAAGCTCAGGAGCCACTTATCCCTTACTGGCTGCCCTGCTCCTCCCTCCCTGGTGAGGCTGATCCTCACAGGGGCCAGTGTAGACAGCTAGTGGCAGGTACATTATTTATCATGTCTTGATGGTATCTGTGGTCTCTTGATTGGAGTTGATTTTCCCAGTGTCTCTGAATCAGTGGACAGAGTCAAGGATGTCTAATTCACCTATTTCAGAGACCTAGGCCTGCATATAATCAAGAAATTCTTTTTCTCTGGTTAGATGCCCAACTGAATGATGTAGTGTGTGTGTAAACCCCATCCATTTGCTCTGAAGCTCTCAGCAATGTGTCTGGCTTGTGTTTCCCTGAGGTCGTCTATCCTTTTGGATGTTAGACTATGGTAGAAGTAGTGTTGGCCAGTGAAATCTAGCAGCACCAGCAACATGAAGAAGACAGCTGGCGTACAGGAGGCCAGCCCAGGTTTTGCTGTTGTTTCCTTATTGTTAAAGAGGGGACCTGTGTCTTTTTAAGGGTGGTTTGTTTATAGCCAGTTGTGAGAGATGCAGATTCCCAGAGATTCCCATTTAGCCACAGCTGAGTGCCCAGAACAGCTGGCTCCCAGAACTTGTCCTAGACGCAGCCTCGCTGAAGCCTAGTCCAGACTGTGTCGGGTGTCTGGCTTGCAAAGGAACAGGGCTGGGTGCTTTTGTCTTAATACTGATCCGACAATGTGTAGTTTTCTAAAGTCCTTAGACCACATCCATTAGTGGTCCCCCCTCTGCCCCCGAGTGGAGATGGAATTTCTGGATCAAATTCTGCATCCTGAAGCCCAAATGGCCACATGTCAGCAAGGTTGTTGGAGAGATTCTTGTTCTGCTAGGGGTTGGAGAAGATGACCTTGAAGGTGCTGCTGAAACCTAGGAAAGGAGATAAAACAGAGACAAATAATTCTCTAATAATCTCCCTTATAAAAGTACAAGAGGAGGGTCTTGGAGCAGAGAGAGCTCTCTCCCAGACACGTTTGGATCAATGAGACTCTACTCCAAACATGCCTTCTTAACCAGTTTTTGGGTTACCCAAATTTGGCAGGCACCAGAGGGCTATAGTTACGTGTGGGGTGTGGGGACCCCAAAAATCCCCTACCCAGAAAAATTAAGTCAAAGGTATCTTGAGGAAGGAACAGAAAGTTTATTCAGTTCACCCTTATGAACCAGCAGAATGAGGCATGTTACAGAAAACGGAACAAGAATTTATACCCTAATGCAATCAAGCCTCCTCCCACCACTGTCCGTTCTCCCATTGGCTGGGAGGCCGGCTTACAAAGAACAAGGAAATAGGGGATAGCCAATTCAGATGTACCTATCCTTATTTGTCAAAGGCCTAAGTGAAGAAGGGAGGGGCTAAGAACTTAATGCTTATTGACAGCAAGGGAAAGGGGGAAGGGTCCTGAACAATCTGAACAATTCAAATGTTCACATTCTCATTTGGCAAAAGCTAAAGCAAGGGAGGGGGAAAAGGTCACAAGCGAAGGTGGAGATCGAAAAACCCCTAAGGGGCCTGATGCTGATGTGACAGTAGTGAAGAAGGGGGAAGCTCCCACACGAAAACTTATAGGCTGAGAAGTTTCAGCTTTCCCATTCAGTTACAGTAACTATCGAGGTGACTGAAAAGAACCACTTACATAAATATCATTGGCCTAAAGTCCCCCAGACTTTGAGACAAAATGGAATCTTTATCAGAAGAAGGTGTCCCTTACCTTCCAGGAGCCCTTTGGGGGCAGAGGCCGGTGGATGGGGGGGCATGAACAGCCCTCCTCTTTGGCCTCAGGGACGTGCAAATGAGAAACAGCAATCCAGTACTCAGAAGGTTGTTTCAGTTGTAAACAGGCCCTGTTTGATCTGTGCAGTCAGTCCAGGATTCACTCTGTTGCCTCCCCTCTGCCCACTGTGTGGAGCCTTTCTGGTTGACAAGCCAGCTTCTCCCTTGGTCTTGGTTGGATTCCTCTCCCATGCACTTGGCATGGAAGATATCTTTCTACTTGCCAGTGTTCCTTGGTTATCTGTCTACTCTCCCTGCCCCACAGGGTCATAAATCTGCAGTTGAAGGTGACCAGTGTCCTCCTTTTACAGATGAGGCAGCTGAGACTCAGGGTCCTCGGTGATTCACCCAAGGCCTTCCTACACAGGTGGGAGGCACCCGAAGTGGGACTGGAACCCAGGGGCTGTGCTCTTTCCTTAGCATCCTCTGGCCCCATGGTGTCTGCTGCGCACAAAGGATTTGGGAGAAATTGGAGCCTTGTGTGTGGGAAGAGAAAGGAGCTGGATGGGGTGGGAAGTGGCTTGGCTTTGGATTTGGTTAGAGATTGGCCTCTCATATATTATTAAGACACATTACCATGGAAGAGAGGGATCGGCTTGTTGGAAGTTTGTCCTTTATGATCATTTTGTTTTGTCATTTTCTAAGCCCCCACATCTGGAAGTTAGTCCCAATAAAAAAAAAATTAAAATGTCCTGTTTCATCCTGGTTCTTTGGCAGTTTTAACCATGAGTTAAGTGAAAGTACTTCATTCTATGTTTATAAAAACCAAGCAAATAACCAGCTAGCTTCTTCCCTCATCTATAGACAGATATGCACAGGGTTGATTTGGAAGAAAGAGACCTGGGTTTGAATTCCAGCTTTGTCACTTATATGTAAACTGGGCAGTTTGAGGCAGAATCACTTTAGGCCTGGATTTTCTATAAAATGAGCATTTGGGATGAGCTGATTCCTAAGGTCTCTGGGAGTCCCATATCCACTGACTTCACCAAGCAAGCCAGGTTACCAAATGGAGCTCCCTTTGGGGCAGCCAAGTCTCTGCCCCTCAGTGCAGAGTATCTTGGGAGGGCCTGACCTGGACAGGGGCCTTCTTTCTCTCATGCTACAGATCAGAGAGTCATTGAGATGGGGCTGGTTTCTAAGGCTTTAGAAATCAGCTAATTATATTTACTCTCCTATAAAAAGTTTAATAACTCCTATTTCCAAGTTTTTTCAGTGAATGATTTTTTTTTTAAGTCTAGAGTGACTGGTCCAATCTCTACTATTAGTGACAATAATTTTCTTACCTCATCATTGATGAATGTCTCCTAAGAATTTGTGTTATGAATTTAACATAAAAATCCAATATGCATGTGTATATATATTCAAAACTATTTAAAATAAAAATATATTTAAACTACTAGCCAAAAAAAAAAAAGAAATCAGCTAATTGACTTTCCTTCTTTTACTAGTGAGGGAATTGAGGCCTGAGAAATGACTTGAGGTGACTGGCCCAAAGTCATCGATTTGGAATTGAACAAAGATTAAAATCCTAGCTTGTTCCCTGTTGAGCCCTCTTTCCCATTGGTTATTACTGTTCTGGCTTTGAATAGAATGTGAGGTACTTAAGTCCTGGAGAAGAGAAAACCAGTTGGACAGGATTGTTTTACAACTCTGAAGGTGCCCTTGCTTCCATCCCTGCTGGGAAAGATCCACCCCTTGATAGTTTGAATGTGAGGGGGATGGGGATGGCAGGGTGTGATCCAGGATGCTGGGGGCCTCCCAAGCTAGGGCTCACAGGGCACACCTCATGGAATGCTTCAGAATGTCAGTGACTTGGCCAGGTGTGGCTGATGTTGGTCTTCCCGCTCATCCATGCCCTCCTGCACGGGAGAGCCCCTCCTCATCCCAGGGCCTCTGCCATAGGTAGCAAGGATTATCACTAGTTTCCATCTCCTTTTCTGCCCATTCATCTTTTTTTTTTTTTGCATTCTTTTCCTTTTCTTTATTTTTATTTTTTCCCAATTTATTTATTTATTTTTAGTTTTCAAAATTCATTTCCACAAGATTTTGAGTTACAAATTTTTCTCCTCATCTCTATCCTGCCCCCCACCCCAAAATAGCTAGCTTACTGAATACCCCTTTCCCCAATCTGTTCTCTCTTATATCCTCCCCAATCCCCCCTCAACTTTCTAGTAGGTAAAATGTTCTCTATACCCCAGTGCCTGTATATCTTATTTCCCAGTTGCATGTGACATGCATTAATATTTGTTTTTTGAAACTTTGAGTTCCAGTCTTCCCCTTCTCACCCATTCCCACTGGGAAGACAAACAGTTTGACGTAGGTTGTACATGTGTAGTTGTGCAAAACATTTCTATAGTAGTTATATTGTGAAAGACTAACTGTATTTCCCTCCCTTCTATCCCACCCTCCACTTATTCTATTCTCTACTTTGACCCTGTCCCTTTTCAGAAGTGTTTGCTTCTAACTACCCTCTCCCCGAATCTGCCCTCCCTTCTGTCACCCCCCCACCCTTATCCCCTTTCCCCTTACTTACCTGTAGGGTAAGATACCCAATTGAGTGTATATATTATTCCCTCCTTAAGCCAAATTCAATGAGAATAAGGTGACCTGTTGCCTTTAACCTTCCTGCTCTCCCCCTCCATTGTAACAGTTTTCTCTTGCCTCTATTATATGAGATAATTTACCCTATTCTGTCTCTCCCTTTCTCCTTCTCTCATTATATTCCTCTCTCAACTCTTAATTTTATTTTTAAGATATCATCCCTTCCAGGGCGGCTAGGTGGCGCAGTGAGTAAGAGCGTCGGCCTCAGAGTTGGGATGACCTGGGATCGAATCCAACCTCAGAAAATGAGCACTCACACATAAATAATGACTAGCCGTGTAACTTTGAGCAAGTTACTTAACCCCAATTGCTTTAAAAAAAAAAAAAAGATATCATCCCTTCCTATTCAACCCATCCTGCACCCTTTGTTTATGTATGCATGTACATACATATGCATATACTCACACATATATTTATACCTGCATACAACCTCCTATACATACATCTATATATATGTTTACATCATCGTTTTTCCATGTAGGAATGTACATAGTTCAGCTTTAATAGGTTCCTTATGATTTCTTTTTCCTGTTTACCTTCTCATGCTTCTCTTGCTTCTTGTATTTGAAAGTCAAATTTTCTGTTCAGCTCTGGTTTTTCCATCAAGAATTCTTGTAAGTTGGAGCAGAGCCAAAATGGCAGAGTAAGATCACAACATTGGCCTGGGTTCCTGCTCCAACCACCTCCAATACCTGTAAAAAAAAAAATGACTCTAAACAAATTTTAAAGCTACAGAACCCACAAAGTAACAGAGAGAATGAAGTCTCTGGCAGGCTGACAGGAAAGGTCTATCATAGCACACTGGTTGCCTAGCGCAGCCCCGCATCATGAGCCTCGAGGTTCTTGCCCCAGGGTAGCCCTGACCAGCCTTACCCAGAACGACTTCAGGAGAGTGAATCACTAGCACTGTGGTGGTTTCCAGACTTCTCAACCCATAAACGCCAAAGACAAAGTGTGGAACTCTGTTGGAATAGGGAGAAATGGAAGAGCCTGGTCCAGCCCCTAGCCCCGGGGTGAGAAGCAGGGAGGGGAGGGTGGGGGGGTGCCCAGCTGTACAGCCCTTCCATGTGGCTGCCTCAGGAGCTCCTGGCCTGCAGATTATAGGGGACCAAGTAACCATGCATAAGGTAATCACTTTTGCTATGACCTGCCTGGATCTGGATTGCAGTCTTGGGTGGTGGCCCTGGGATGTGTGGCCAGTGAACCAGAGCTTTTGGGGGCTGTAGAGACAGTGCCTTCTTAACAGTGGCAGCTACAAAAACCCCAGCAATTTGGAACAAACTTCTCTCCATTCTGGAAGCAGAGTTCTGCCATGGCAAGGAGCTCAAACATTAAGTCATTGGCTGGCAAGATAAGCAAGCTGAGGAAGCACAAACAGACCATAGAATCCTTTTTTGGGGACAAAAAGGATCAAGGCATGGAGTGGGAGGAAGACAATGAAGTCATAACTCCTGAATCAAAAGCCTCCAAGAAAATATGAACTGGTCACAAGGCCATGAAGGAGCTCAAGAAGGATTCTGAAAATGAAGTAAGAGAAGTGGAGGAAAAATAGGGAAGAGAAATGAGAATGATGTGAGAAAATCAGGAAAAGTGAATCAACAGCCTGCTACAGGAGACCCAAAAATACACTGAAGAAAATAACACCTTAAAAAATAGACTAACTCAAATGGCAAAAGAGGCCCAAAAAGCCAGTGAGGAGAATGCCTTAAAAAACCAAATTTGCCAGATGGGAAAAGGAATTTCAAAAACTCACTGAGGAGAATAACTCCTTCAAAATTAGACTGGAGCAAATGGAAGCCAAAGACTTTATGAGAAATCAAGATACTATAAAATAGATCCAAACAAATGAAAAAATAGAAGGCCATATGAAATACCTCATTAGACAAACCCCTGACCTGGAAAATAGGTCCAGAAGAGATAATTTAAAAATTATTGGACTCCCTGAAAGCCATAATAAAAAAAAGAGCCTAGATACCATCTTTCAAGAAATTATCAAGCAAAATTGCCCTGATATTCTAGAACTAGAGGGCAAAATAGAAATTGAAAGAATTCACTGATCAACTCTTGAAAAAGATCCCAAAAAGAAAACTCCTAGGAATATCATAGCCAAATTCCAGAGTTCCCAGGTCAAGGAGAAAATACTGCAAGCAGTCAGGAAGAAACAATTTGAGTACAGTGGAAAACACAATCAGGATAACACAAGACCTAGCAGCTTCTACATTAAGGGACTGAAGGGCTTGGAATATGATATTCTGGAGGTCAAAGGAGTGAGGATTAAAACCAAGAATCTCCTACCCAGCAAAACTGAGTATAATGCTACAGGGGAAAATATGGTCATTCAACGAAATAGAGGATTTTCAAGCATTCTTGATGAAAAAAATAGAACTGAACAGAAAATTTGACTTTCAGATACAAGAAGCAAGAGAAGCATGAGAAGGTAAACAGGAAAAAGAAATCATAAGGAACTTATTAAAGTTGAACTATTTACGTTCCTATATGGAAAAATTATCATTGTAACTCATGAGACTTTACTTAGTATGAAGATTGTTGAAGGGAATATATGTATATGTATATGTGTATGTATACGTATGCATACATATGTATGTATAGGAAGGTGTATGTGTATATAAATTCATATGAGTGTGGGCATATGTATGTTCATATATACATAGAGGGCACAGGATGAGTTGAACATGAAGGGATGATATCTTAAAAACAAAATTAAGAGGTAAGAGAGGAATTTATTGGGAGAAGGAAGGGAGAGATAGATTAGGGTAAATTAGCTCATATTAAAGAGGCGAGACAAAACTGCTACAATGGAGGAGAGGATCAGGAAGGTGAAAGATGATGGGGCAACCTTATTTTCATTGAATTTGGCTTAAGGAGAGAATAATATACATACTCAATTGGGTATCTTACCCTACAGGAAAATAGGGGGGTAAGGGACAAGAGGGGGGGATGATAGAAGGGAGGACAGATTGGGGGAGAGAGTATTTAGAAGCAAACATTTTTGAAAAGGGATAGGGTCAAAGGAGAAAATAGAAAAAGTGGGGGGTGGGATAGGAGGGAGGGAAATACAGTCTTTCACAATATAACAACTATGGAAATGATTTGGGTAACTACACATGTACAACCTATATTGAATTGCTTATCTTCCCAGTGGGAGGTGGGTGAGGAGGGAAGAAGGCAAAAAATCTGGAACTCAAAGTTTTAAAAACAAATGTTTAAAAATTTTTTTCTGTTTTTTACATGCAACTGGAAAATTAGATATACAGGCATTGGGGCATAGAAATCCATCTTGCCCTACTAGAGAGTTGAGGAGGTAATGGGGGAAGATATAGGAGAGAACAGATTGGGGGAAGGGGTATTCAGTAGGCTTGCTATTTTGAGGTAGGGGGTAGAGGAAAGACAGGGGAAAAATTATAACTCAAAATCTTGTGGAAATATGTTGAAAACTAGAAACCAATAAATAAACTTTATAAAAGAATGCCTGAAAGTCCTCTGTTTCATTGAATGAACATATTTTCCCCTGAAGCATTATGCAATTTTGCTGGGTAGGTGATTCTTGGTTTTAATCCTCACTCCTTTGATCTCCGGAATATCATATTCCAAGCCCTTCAGTCCCTTAATGTAGAAGCTGCTAAGTCTTGTGTTATCCTGATTATGTTTCCACAATACTCAAATCGTTCCTTCCTGGCTGCTTGTGATATTTTCTCCTTAACCTGGGAACTTTGGGATTTGGCTATGATTTTCCTAGGAGTTTTCTTTTTGGGATCTTTTTCAAGAGTTAATCAGTGAATCCTTTTAATTTCTCTTTTGTCCTCTGGTTCTAGAATATCAGGGCACTTTTCCTGGAGAATTTCTTGAAGGATGATTTCTAGATTCTGTTTTTGATCATGGCCTTCAGGTAGTCCAATAGTTTTTAAATTATCTCTCCTGGATCTATTTTCCAGGTCAGTGGTTCTCACTTGGCTCTTTTGATTCATGGAAGGAGTAAGACCCAGGTGACCTTTAGAATCCTGCAGTTCTATAAAATGGTCTTAGGTTCCAGGCAGTGAGCATGTTTGCAAAGAGGTAATGGTAAGAATGGCCAGAATCTTGGCTGTGCTGCTAGCAGTGCGTCCTTGTGTGAGTTACCACCTCCCTTGGCCTGCTTCCCCATCTGTGGGATAGGTATGATACCTGGACGCCTGAACTGCCAGGGACGGATGTTGGGAACCACACAGGAGACAGTGGAGGCAGACTTTCTTAACCAATTCTAGGGCAGTTTGCTGAGAAGGTACCTGCTAAACGTTAGCTCTGGGCAGAGCCTCGTGGGGAGGGCAGAGAAACTGAAGTGCCCCCAGGACATATGGTATCAGAGACAAAGCCCTACTCATTCTGGCTCTGCCAGTGTTGGTGGGTTTTGTCTTGAGGCTGCTTTTCTCATAGCCCAAGTCACATGAATCCTGTAGGCACAGTCTTACCTAAAGGGAACCTGTTTCTTCCAAGGATTCCATAATTTTAGCAAGTAATTTTCAAAAACCTGCTGAGACCTTGCACAGCTCTGAAGGACCAGGTTTGTTTGCCAACACCCCCAATGTGCCAGCTTCCAAGAACTGCTGCTATGCCACTTTCAGTCACATCATCGAGTAAAGGAATGCTTAAAGCTTGTGTGGAGATGTAGCTTGTGCTTCTGAAGCTATGAGAGAGAGAGAGAGAGAGAGAGAGAGAGAGAGAGAGAGAGAGAGTGAGAGAGTGTGTGTGTGTGTGTGTGTGTGTGTGTGTGTGTGTGTGTGTGTGTATGTGTGTGTGTGTGTGTGTGTGTAAGTGGAATCACTGACTGGTGGAAGCAACTTCCAGCAGTATTGCTTAATATCTGTTCTGCAAAAAATGTCACTGCTGCCAATTCCTTAAGATACTCAATGTTGCAGGAATGTAGTAGGATCTATTTTAGGCTGTCAGTGCCTGAGGCAGCAGGGCGGTGCAATGGATAGAGTACCAGACCAGAAGCTGGAAAGATCTGTGTTCAAATCCATCCTCAAACACTTAGCAGCAGTAAGGCCCTGGGCAAGTCCCTTAACCTCAGTCTACCTCAGTTTCTCATCTGTATAATAGAGACACTAACAATACCTGTGTCTCAGGGTTGATGTGAAGACCCTGTTTGCCAAGTGCTTAAAGCAGGTAAATGCCAGTTATTCTTTTTATTGTTAACAGGAAGAGCACCAGATTTCCATTGAGCACAGTTCTGGGTTCAGATCCTGGCTCTGGTGTTTGTCTGGTTCTGTACAAGTACATTACCTTTATGAGTCTTGGTTTCCTCTCCTGTAAAGGCCAGATTTGCCTCCGAGAGTTTGGGGAGCAGTGCTTTGCAGACAGAGGCTGTGGGTGTGAGGTCCAGGAAACTGTTTCCTAGTGATCTGTTCACATGGAAATGACCTGGATTTGCCTGCAGGGTACACTGAGTTTTCTTAACCCCCTCAGAAGGAATTGTAGCCCCCAGCTTTCCAGAGCAGCCTTTGTGGGTTCTGGATCAATGTCGGTGTTTCTGGTCTTAAAGGGCTCAGTTGGTAAAGCTTAGGAAGTGACAGGGGAGGGCCAGTGGGAGCCCTGGACAGAAGGGGAAACTGACTTTGTGGCACTATCTGATAGTCCTCCCGGGTCTTCTGACAGTTCCCATACAAGTCACTCCTGCCAGATTGAGTCAAGAGGGAGCTGCACATGGAAGGCATCCAAAGCTTCTGAGGCTCCCCAGGGTAAGAACCGAGTGCAGGAAGGACTTTGGGGCTTTCTGGTTGCCTGAGCATTAGGCACAGGAATCCAGGCTGTTCCTGTTTGCATCTGTGCAGAAAGAGTGTGACCTCCTAGGTCCAGTCCACAAGACCCTGAGAGGTGTCTCAGGCCTTCTGTTGGTGCAGCAGCATATTGTGGGAAGGCCAGGGAATACCAGGATTCTAACCCTTGTTCTGCCCAGAGCTTGCCCAATAACCTTGGGAGAAGGCTTGCCTTCTCTGGGCCTGTTAAAATAGGGGGGGCAGTAGCCCTTCTCTAACTCTGATACACTGGGCTTCAGCTTGAGGAGTGCCTCAGCCCTGCATAGTGCTCTGAAGCTTTTGGACCTTTAAGCTAGTCAAGCAGTCATAGCCCTGCCCTTCTTTGAGGGTTTCAGAGTAGCCACTATCTCATCAGGGTTTGAGTTCCCCACTGATGCTAATTGAAACCCTTCCTACATGTTGCTGTGATGGATCATTCCCTAGTAGCCCACCTCCCAGGCCTTGAGGTGGCCCAGTGGATAGAGCACTGGGCCCAGAGTCAGGAAGACCTGAGTTCAGATCTTGCCTTAGACATTTACTAGCTGTGGGACCCAGGGCAAGTCACTGTAATGCTGTTTGCCTCAGTTTACTTATTTGTAAAAAGAGGATAATCATAGCCCTGCCTCCCAGGGTTGTGTTGAGGCCCATATGAGATAATGTTTGTAAAGTGCTCAGTCAAGTTCCTGGCAGGCTCTAGGTGCTTTATAAATCTTTGTTTCTTCCTTCCCTCCAGTTTTGAACATATTGGCATCAGCAGAGCAGGCCCAGAACTTTCCTATAGTGCCCAGCAGAATTTGCCAGTTGGTGCTCAGCCTGTCAGCATGCTCACCTCCCTAGTAGGTGCTGGTCAACTGGTACCTAATTCTCCAAGGACCCTGGAAGCAAGTCTGAGGTCACTCTGACCGTCCTATTGCAAGGTGTCTGCGTCACAGCCATTCTCAGTGTGGAAAACATGATTTGTCAAGGATTGATCAGACATTGCTGCTAGTGCCCAACGCATTGTCTTTTGGCCAGACAAGGTGTCATAGTGTGTGGGAGTATTGCTCACAAATGACCATGATGGGATTCTGGTTTTTAGTGGTCTGTTATAAAATTGGCCAAAAAAAAAAAAGAAGGATGGGGCAGTTAGGGGTTGCCTACTGCATAGAGCGCTGGGCCTGGAGTCAGGGTGTCCCATCTTCCCAAGTTCAAATCTTGCTAGCTCTGTGACACTGGGCAAGTCACTTCACCCTGTTTGTGTCAGTTTCCTCATTTGTCAGGTGAGCTGGAGAAGGCAGTGACAAACCACTCCGTATCTCTGCCACAAAAAACTCCAGATGGGGTCATGAAGAGCCAGAAACAGCTGAACAATACCGCCTAGGGTGGTGAAAGTGGGTTTTCTCAAAACATTGATCACTGTATTTTATTTGAAGGAATTTCCTTTTGTCAGCCTGTGGCATTTTGGCATTTAAAAACCTGATTCTCAGAAAGGACCCACGAATGTCACCACTAGACTGCTAGAGGGGTTGGGGTGGCAGGTATAGATGATGAAGCCCTGAATGCCAGCTCCACTCTCACCTCCTATAGGATCAGAGACTTAAGCTCCAGGCCCTTGAGAGAGAAGAAGAGCCTCCTTCCTTCTGTTCTGCTCTTTGCATCCCCACCACTCTGCCTCAGCTCAGCTTCATTATTTTGTGAGGAAGTTGGATTCTGTTTCATGCCTTAGTCCACTGAGTTTGCCTATCTCTAACAAATACAGTGAACAGTTCAATTCTTGGGTTTCTGCCATCGTTGGAAAAAATCCACCCTTTGAAGGTCCTTAGGCTTTTGGTTAAGGTCAGCTTCAGTAAGAAGTCTGAAAAACAGTTTGTTTACGTAAGGCAGTCTTCTTTTTCAAGTTTGGGACTGTTGAAAGGGTTTTGTTCAGAGTGGTGGAGAACTCCGGGGCTTATAGCATGGCCCATTAGATTATCTTAGAGTTTTCAGAGGATCCCTCACAGGGGAAAAAATTACCCAAGGACCCCCTTGAAGCTGACACAGGGTCTTCTTTGGGCTTCTGTAGAATGTATGTAGTGTGACCATGCCTTTGTTCATTTAATGAGCTCTTATTAACTACCTACTCAGGGCCAGCAGTAAGACTGATGCAGAGAAATACAACACAGCCCTTCCCTCATCAGCGCTAATCGTGGACTGGGGACTGCGCACAGTTCAAAGAAATAGCACCTTGGTGACTTGCTTGCAAGTAACTTCTAACTTGGGTGGTGAAGTTGTGAGGTCTGGCCCAAGTGTAGTGAAGGGGCAACAACGTCAGGGCCTCCTGAGCTCTGTGAGGAGAAGGTGAGAGCTAGAGGCTGAGAGGAGACCAGAGAGGGGTGAGAGGTCATGTGGGGGCCGTGGCAGTGCAAAGAGCCACTCCCAGGACTTCCCTGTTCTGCTTTGACCTTGGGCTTTTTTCTCTCGGGGCCACCCATCACAAAGCTTCCTAGAAAGCTTTTCATTGTCTCCCATTGTCTACAGCAGTGGTGTTGAAGCCACATCAAGCATACTTGGATAATGTCAATTTGTGGTTTTCTATGTTGTTTGTGTTTATATTTATTTTGTCAGACATTTCCCAGTTGCACCTGCAGGTTTGACATGCCTGATCTACAGAACAAAACCAACTCCATAACCAGACATTTCAAGCCCTCCCGAGTCTAGCTGCAATCCACCTTTCCAGGTTCTTTTCATGTTACTTCCCTCCTCCAAGTAAAGTTTTGATGATTTTGACTTTATGTTCTGACCCTGTTTCATCCAGTCACTATGGGAGTCCCCCCCCCCCCCCCACACACACACACCACCACCACCACCACCACCTCTGCCAGAGTCTAATTTAATAGTATGTGTCCAGCCTACAGAGCTGAGGTGTGAGACTCTGCTACCCAGTAAATATATTGCTGTGCAGAAATTCTAGAGGTTAGAAACCTCGGTTTTGTCATGCTTAAGTACAGGTTAAGAATTCAGAAAAATAAACCTGAACCCCAACCAAGCTTCTTAATAGGGAAAAGTTACATCAGAGTGTAGAGATAGTGGTGAGTAGACCCCACATGTGTTGAGGGGCTTATCATTGTATGGCTCAAATATCTCTGACCTCTTCTCTCACCCCATCCCCCTTCTCTAAGGGAAACTTTCATTCCTGGTAGGAGAGGAGGTGTAAAGTTGGCTCTAGAAGCCACGATTCTGCATTCTTCAGAGAGAGGTGGTATTGGGCTAAAATTATATCTGTCTGCTCCCTTAAAGACTGTTCAGTTAGAAGAAATGGTTGGATTCCATCTCACTTCTGATTGCTTTGTCATTTTGGGTAGAGTTGGGCATTCCAAGCTCCATATCCAAAGCTCAGCCCCTTTCCCACCCAATACTAGGTTCACAGTGAACACCTATAGATAAGAGCAAAGAAAACCTATTTATCCAGATTGCAGCAAAACAGAACCAGAGAAGGCGTACATGGGACGATCTCTCCAGAATGATAGAGCTCTCCCATGGGGACTGAGATAACTCAGATCAGCTGAGAAGGAGAGAGAGAAAAGGGTCCCACCCAAGGGGGATCTCTAGAGCAGCACTCTGGGTGTATGGACATGAGGGGTTGTAGCAACAATGCAATATTTACAGTGCCCATGATCACGATCAAGGCCATGAATATAAATATTGCATGATTTTCAATTGCAAAATATACCAGATTCTCCAGGTAGAGGACAGAACTGAAACATTTATTTAGACAGCAGAAAACTGAATCCCAAAATCAGTAAGCCAATTCCATCATAGTACCAAAGATACTCAGAATCCATGATAATGCTGAGAGCCACAGCATCCTTCAGCCTTCTCACAAACCAATACAAGATCAATATTTACTCACAAACCTCTCTATCTCCTTAATGAGTGTCCCCTCTCCTGCCCTCTGGCTAACTCTGACCAGCTTCCTTTGGGCTCTGCTTCCCTTCAGCAAATTCCCTCCACCACAGGCCCCATGTGATTACATTCAGTCTATCAGGGGGCAGAGTTTACTTTCACAGCAGGGGAGGTCTTCAAACTTCCCCCAGGTCTGGTCTATCCAGGGGCTGGGAACATATTCAAATTCCCATTGCCATCACAGGGGCATAGACATGACAGGGATTGCTCTCTCCTCACATCTTCCCAAAATCTTAGTCTCTCTTCAGCAACCTGAAGTGGTGTTGGCCACCTCCATCTTCTTGCTCAAAGCTGGAAATGACTTGACCGTAGGAGAAGGCCTGAAACTTGAAGAGTCCCCAGAGGGAGCCTGCCCAAGGCTGGCACTCTCCCCTCGCTCCATCTCTGCCCTGCCCTACCCCTTGTGCCTGGCAGGGCCTTCGCCTCCACCAGTACAGAGAGTCCAATGCCAACATGCTTTGGGATGGGTTCCCAGAGAGACTGAAATCATTAACATGTAACAATCTTTATGGCCCCCTAGACAAACAGATTGATAATCTCCTGCTTCCTTGGATGTTCTTACGGTGAAACAAAGTTATTGATTTAAATTCCGACCCTCTACTGCTACTTGTAAAGAATTCACAGTGGGCTGACTGAGAGGAGATATGCCTGTCACAAAGGAGTTGCCAAATCCCTTTGGAAAGTGCAGGCTCCACTTTGGCTTCTGAGTCAGGTTCTAGCCAGGCCAGGTTAACAGGGATGGGCTTCAGTCAGCCAAATGGCCCAAGGAACGTTGTAATATAGCATGATAAGAGAAAGATGGAAAATGTTCTTAACAGGCCCATGACATCATGTGTGCTAATGCTTTGTGAAGCTGGGTGGCCGGACATAGTGATAATAAGGTGAATAAATATTTGTAGAGGAGGAGTCTGACTTAGTCCCCAAGACTGACTGCCCTAGAGTGCCTCCTGCTGTTAAATAGTGGTCATAGCTGGTGTCTGCAGGCAGGAGTGCCTGTACTTTGTGATTTACACACAAGCCTGCTACAAACACTTTTACTCATTCTAAACCTTTCTGCTGCTCCAATGGGCTTCACCAGTGGGAATCTTCCTGTTTTGCTGTCAGTTTCTCTAACACAGGTGTGGAGAATCTTTTGCCTCAAGGCCACATGTGGGCCTCTAGGTCCTCAAGTGTGGCCCTTTGACAGAATCCAGATATGACCTTGAGGCCACAGATTCCCCACCTCTGTTCTTACACATGCCACTTGTTAGTTCTTAATTGGACATTATCAAAGAGTAGACAAAATCCAGCAGTCAAGTTTGAGCAAGGGGGCAGAGTTGAGAGGGCAGGTTCAGAAATGTCATCTCTTAAAATGTGGGCATGCCTTGGGTAGTCATTTTCCTAAAACCAGCCTATTCCTTTTTGATCACTACCCATGGAGGATTCTCCTTCTACCTGATCAAAGGTGAACTCAAAAGATAATTAATTTAACTGATAATCCCTGTATCTTTCTTAGTATCTTAAGCTACTGGCATCTGGATACAGCTGAGAGACCTGAGTTCAAATCAACTTCAGACACTTTCTAGCTGTGTGACTCTGGGCAAGCTGCTAACCTTTACCTCGGTTAGCCAGGCTAAATAACTGCCGAAGTGCCCGTGACCACAATAGGGGAGGTGGAAAGAGGGAGGGTTTGGGGAAAACAGTGATGAGTTCGGTTTTAGACATGCTGAGTTTGAGATCTCTATGGGATGTACAGTTTGAGATGTCCAATAGTCACCTGACTAGAAGCTAAGAGAGGGGGTAAGGCTGGCTAAATAGATCTGAGAATCTCAGTATGGAGATGATCCGTGGGACTTAGGAGAGCATCCTGTGGAACAGTACCCAGGGAGAAGAGCAGAGGGCTAGAAAGCTTTCCAGAAGAATGCTGCTGTGAACAGCTTTCAAGGTTCTGATTACATAGTATAGTGAACACTATTCAATAACAAATCAGAGCAAAGCATTAACAATGTTATAGTTTATCACAGAAAAACAAAATAGAGCATTCACAATGACTTATCACTAAAATGGCCACATAGTTTTCACCAAAGTGGTTACGTAGTTTTCAACAAAGTACAATCATTTAGTAACTCAATCATTCATTCATCCGTAAGGAGGCTTGTCTCCTTACTCAATCATTTAACATCATTCAGGATGCTTGCCTCCTTAAGAGACTCAAAATACAAAAATCAAGCACTCTACCCCTGGGTAGTAAATTCATTGTCAATTACAGAGCCCTTAATTCAATCACAAAGTACAATCACAAATAAATTACAATTCCATCAGTTAATACTGAACAGAAAATAACACAATTTCGCAGACAGGGCTTCCAGCTGTCTGACCATTACATCCACACCTACTTAGTTATCAGAGAGGGAAGTACCAACATCTGGGTTTTCAAGGGGGGGGGAGTCCCCGCACAACAGCTGTCCATAGTCTCATCCCAGCCAACTCTTCCCAAAGTGAATCCCAAAGCAAAACCTTACATCAAGGTCAGTCACTACTCAGTATTCACGGAGAGGTCTTTTCATCTTGGCTTGGTGCAGGCTTTCAGCTTTCATGGTTTCCCTTCCATGGTCCCATCTCCTACCTGAATTCACCAAACTGTCACCTGGGTTCAAAGGCAGATATCTCCCAGCTCCTTGTCTAGCTCTCAGTGCAGTTCTTGTTCTGCACTGAAGCTCACAGTGTCCAGTCAACCTTAAATCCTCCACAGTCTTTTTTCCTGGGAAGCCAAGACTTAAAGCCACAAACAGACAAAGTACTGACACCACAGTCATGCCTCTTCTGGCAGCTCGGCTGGCCCTCAGAAGAAGCTCCTCCACTACAAGTTCCCAGGAAATTGTGACTTTCCCAGCTGGGGGTTTTTCCTTATGTACAATATTATTCCTCCCTGTTCAGCCCTTTCCTGTTACAGCTACAGAGTTTCATACCTTCTGTTTCTTTCCTTGTGGCGGGGGAGGGAGTAGTGTCACTGCCTGTTCCCTTCATTAGTCTGAGCAACAGAAGGCCCTGTGTGGGTTGGAAGACCACTTACTCAAATAAACTCAGACTTCTCAAGGTAGAAGCAAAAAGGAATTCATTATGATCTCGAGAGAAAGGGTGTTCCCAATCTGACAAAAGGCCAGAAGGGAGAAGCACCTTACAGAAGGCAAAAGCATGATCATATAGCTCTAATGCAGAAATCTCACAACTGACTCTTTCTCCCATTGGCTGGAAGTTGGGCTCACACTCTAAGCACCAAAATCTATCCTGGGGACAAGGAGCAAGGTCTCTAATTTTGTTAGATAACATATATAATATATGAGGTTCACTAAGCAAGTGTGGTGACAACCCCAGAATACTGAACCCCCACCAGTCCAACCTAGATGTGTCCTTAGGATCTGGGCCTGAATGTCCCAAGGCCACTGTCTACTTTCTAGTTGGACAAATCCACCTGCTGCTGCCAGCTCCTTTTTATGTTACATCATTTAACTTTTAGTATTATCTAGGAGTTCTTCCCAGGGCTGCTGTCTGGTACTTGTTATCAGTAGCCTTGTTTCAGCAATTCTTGCAGTTCTCTAGAAACTTAACCCTTTACTACCTCTCATACTAACATTCCTTTATACACAGTGACCCCATATGTATGGGGAAATGAGAGTGAACTGAGTTACAAACTCTAAAGGAAATAAAAATCTAATAGGATGTTCAGAATGGGGAAACTTCACTGTAAGTCACTTATCACAGCCCTAAACTGTGCTTTCTTTCAGGCTTTTAACTGTTTTTGTGCATGGACCCTTTTGGCAGGCTGGTCAGAGACTCCTCATTAGAGTGTTTAAATGTTTAAAATGATATGTGAAATTACAAAGGAAACCAATTACATTGAAATAGAAGAGAGAGAGAGAGAGAGAGTGTGTGTGTGTGTGTGTGTGTGTGTGTGTGTGTGTGTGTGTGTACACAACAAATTCATGAGCTCCAGGCTCGTAACTACAGGTCAAAGCTTCTTATGTCCCCCTAGTACCAACATTTATTGCAGATTCTTAGAATGAATACGAATGAGGTGATTTTGCAAATTGACTTGTAGGGCCTGTGGTCAGTTTGGGAGCCCTGGGAAAGAGGCAGAACCAGGAGGTTCTTTGAACCAGATGGTTCAAAGCCCCCACCCAGTGTCTGTGGCTCAGAATAGACTGGAAGGACAAGCTTAGAAGCCAGGAGGGCAGCTAATTAATAATACTCTTAGAGCCTGTAATGAGATACGGGAGGCTGATGGGGTGCAGCCTCCAAGAATGGAACAATGAGAAGCAGGCTCTGATTGCATGCTGAGGTTTCACTCGGCCCTTCTGATTGACTGGGGAGATTGTAAGGAGCTGGAGCAGTTTCCTGAGACGGCCGTATCTCTGGGGAGTTGGAAGAAAGGGCTTGGACCATTTTCTCCCTGTCTGGAACAGGCAGAGAGACCTCGTCCTCCCAGAGTCTCTTTGATTCTCTTTTAGTTAAAATGCCACTGCCTTAATCTCTGTACCAACCTGCCACATCTCCTGATCAGCCTCTGAGAGGAGGACACCTGTGTCAAGGCCTAAGGAAGCCTCAGGCTGGCCAGGCCCAAGCTTCTGTCACTCTTCAGGATGTGCTGATGAGGCATCATCATGTTCTTGACCAAGGTCAAGGCAAAACCTGCCTGGAGAACTGTGCTGGGGTGTGACCATGGGCAGGAGCACAGAGGGGGTGCACAATTCAGTTGAATTGTCTTTTTTTTTTAAATAAAAACTTTATCAATATCATTGGTTTTTACATCACCTACCTTTCCCAGTATATCTCTCCTTTCCTCCACCTTCCAGAGAACTTATCCTTTATAACAAGAAAAAACTTTGCAACAGAAGTAACTAAAATATTGAGAGTCTGACATCCTGTGCAGTGTTCCCTACCCACAGCACCTGCTCCTGGCTCTTCCTTGGACCAAGCTTGGGGCTTGTCATTCCACAGTGTTCACTTTTCATCATCATGTTGTTCTGTCCCTTGTGCTCCTGGCTCTGCATCCCTGTGAGTAGACTCTTTGGGTTTCTCTGCATTTCACCATATTCATCATTCAAGTCAAAGAACAATAATTTTGTAAGAGACAACATCGAAGAGACAAAGAGCAGAAGGGGGAGGGAGGGAGGAAAGAAAGAAGAAAGGAAATTTACCTAAAATTTTTAATACCTAAACCAGAGAAGGAGAAGGCCAAGGAAGGAAATTCAAGAGCAATGCCATGAGTGAATATTAGTTCATGGCAGCTCATCCCCACCTACATTGTTCAATCTGAGGAAGCTGCCTTTGTACCAGGAATGCAAGGATGAATCAACAGTAAGAAAGCAATCTACACACACAAAAAAAAAAAAGCAATCTACACGATCATATCAAAAACAGGAACATCCTAAGCCACAAGCTCCTATCAATAGATGAAGAGAAACACTCGGCAAAACTCCCTTCTATGAGGACATGTCTCTTCAAAAGATGATGTTGGCCCATTCTGCAGTTGGGACTCATGCAAGTGAATGCATCCAGGCAGCCTTCTTCCCAGCTCTGACTTGGGAAGGCAGCTTTGCCCATAGTCACCCAAGTCAGTGTTTTCTTTGAAAAACTAGCCATGTGACCTTGTGCAAGTCAACCCCAATTGCCCTCCAAAAAAAAAAAAAAAAAGGTAAGGAAAGGAAAGCTGTTTGGAAAGGCTATCCCTGCAGGCCTGCTGAAGACTTGGTATGTTGTGAATGAAATGGATTCCAAATAAATTCTGGAGGAAATCCTGTGGTGTTTCTCAGATCATCCCAGCCATTTTATGATCAAAATTAAACAAGCTGATATTTCAAAAAGTGAGGGAAATGTTTTTTTAAACTGCAAAACTAATGAACTGAGATGGTGAAGAGTGAATAAAAAGGCACATTATAGGAGTCATCAGAGGTTTGGGGATGAGTTCCCTCTGCCTTTTCTAGATTGGATGTGGTTTGTAGCTGTCTCCAGTGGCATTTTCCTTCCCGTTATTTCCTCCTGCATCTTGTCACTGCTGTGCACAGCAGTGGATTTTGTGGCTGGACTTGTCAGTGTGTTCTTATACTGAATGGAAGCTTTGGACTCACTTTGTTGTCTGCTGCTCTGGGATTTTCTAGGCAAACCATCATATATTCTTCAGATATGGTTACTGTGCCTGCTTGTTGCCAGGGACTGTGCCTTGAGTGGCCTTTGCTGGGCTTCTTGCTCCCTCAGATGATAGCGGGCAGAGGGCGTCTCCCACTGTACAACAAGCAGTCCTGTTCTGGGCTTCAGGCTTGTTCTCCCAGATGACTAGAGAAATTACTGTGCACTTACTTGGCTTTGGGTACAGCTCAGTTAGGCATAGGGAGGGTGGTTTTGAAAGGTAATATGTGACATAGTAAATACATGTCCCTAAGTTTGGCTCTGGGCAGCACACCTTCACCTGTGCTGTCCTGGAAAAACTGGCTCAGATGCTTCCTGAAAGAAACCTCTTGTGATTCCTCCCGCCCTGTGCCGCATGCCGAACAAACATTAGTTACTTGTGCCCAGTCCTGGCCTTCCTCGGGAGAACTTCACAGACAAGGTCTGGGACATCATCATTATGGAGGATCAGATTGAGAACTGGAAGGGAAGCTCCCCCAGGGGCCCTGAGTCCCAGGGAAGGGAAGGGAAGCGGCTGAGGTAAGATTTGAATGCAGCGGCTTGGCCCATAAATGCAGGTGCTGAATGCAGGTGCTGACTGTCTTGGCAGTGTTTCTCTTTGGATCCCACAGCACCAAGCCCCCTGCAGCATAGTGGTCAAGTTGTCATGTGTCAGGTTGTTGCTGAATTTGATTCTCCCTCCCAGGAGATGGCCAAGCAAAGGCCAGATAATCAGTAACCTGTTGGGCGTTCAATGAATTCAGTGGAGAACAGTGAATAGAGCAGGTGACCTAAGGCCCTCCAGCTTGACCAGGTCCTGCCAGACGTTGTAGGACCTTTGTGACCTTGGCTAGATTTTTAAGGAGGCTCCCAGTGGTCACTGGAGGCTGCCTGCCCCCAGTCCCCTGAAGCCTTGTCCTACTACTCTCTGCTCTCTGGCTTGGTATGTGTCGAGCTTCCTGTGTGCCAGGCCCTATGCTAAGTGCTTGGGACAGAGACCAAGAAACACTGTCCCTGGCCTCCAGGATTGGGCATTCTAACGGGGAAGCAGCACATGGGGAGTGTGAGGGCACCTCCAGGATGAATGCAGAGGAGAGCAAGGGCTTGCAGCCTTGGAGGCCTCCTCCTTTCAGTATTTCCTCTTAAACCTTCGGCTTCCTGGAATCTTGGGCTCCCACATTCATGTTTGAGTTGTGTTTATGTCAGTGGACAGAGCCTACTGTATGGAACTTGATTCAGATCAGAAGAGGTGCTCGAGGAAGGCTGCCATTCTCCAGAGCTGGGTCAGGACAGGGTGTGAGAGACTGGTCATTAGGAGAAGCCAAGGGTTGGTTTGCTCTGCCCCTGCATTCCTCCTGGGCGACGTTGTTCTTTACCAGGTCCCACTTGCCTGTCCTGGGCCCGCCATGCATGCTCACATCATTCTGGTTCAGGCCATTGACCATTGTCAGAGCCTCCTCACTAGGCCTCTGGCCTCTACTCTCTCTTCTGCCTGGCTCATTTTTCCCAGAGCTGCCAGAATAATCTTCCCAGATGCCCAGGTCTGACAAACCCTGGGCCTCCCCTGTTTACAGACCTCTGAGAGCTCCCTAGCCCTGATGGGAAGAGAGGCACGTGTCTTCCTGGTCCCTCAGACCCTCTCCAGACTGGCCACAGTCTTCACTTCTGGGCCTGTTTCCCTTCTTCACCTTCATTCTGGGCTGCTGACTGACCCCTGAACTCGACTGGCATGTGAAGCTTGCTTCTGTGCATCCCCCAAAGCTGCCCTGCCAGGCCCAGGGCCCCCCCACCCCCAGAACCACACTTTCATTCAGACTCACCCTTGCCCTTCACATCCAGTCACTTGCCAGAGCTTGTCAGTTCTGCTTCCACAGCCTCCCAGAACCTGTCCTCTCCTTTCCCTTGCCGTACCCCCCACATTGTTCTTCCCTGATCACTCTCCTGGGTTCTTAGAGCAGACTCCTACCTGCTTTTCTGGCCTGAAGCACAGGCCTGACCTTGCTACTCTCCTGCTCAGTGGCCTCCTCTGGCTCCCCATTGGCCGTGGAGCATATAGAAGCTCCTTGCCCTGTCCATAGTGCTGCTATCCTGCCTCGTCAGGGCCCCAGACTACCCACCCACTGAGCTCCCCCACTACGATGAGCCTGTGACAAGGATGTTGTGTCGCCTTGTTTTCTAGGTTGGAAACTACAAGCGAACAGTGAAGAGGATTGATGATGGCCACCGACTCTGCAATGACCTCATGAACTGTATCCACGAGCGGGCACGCATCGAGAAGGCCTACGCGCAGCAGCTCACGGAGTGGGCCAAGCGATGGAGGCAGCTGGTGGAAAAGGGTAAGTGCATGCTTTCCCTGAAGCCTGGGCCTCAGCTCTGTCAGGGGAACTTGGCCAGAGCAGCCAGGCTTGTCCGGCCCTCACCACATGCCACCGGGCTGGGGCTGCCCGGGCCTTTGGCAGTTCTCATCTCCTTGGACTCTAGACCAGAGCCAGGCAGCCACAAAGTCAGGGGGTGCCAGGCCCCCTACTCTGCCACTCACTAGCCAGGCTCATGACCCTTCCCTTTCCTCATCTGTAAAATGAGTGGCTGGGTCAGATCACCTTTATGGGCATTTTTCCTTTATAAAAATTTCTCAGGGTGGCTAGGTGGCACAGTGAATAGAGCACCAGCCCTGGAGTCAGGAGGACCTGAGTTCAAATCCAGCCTTAGACATTTAACACTTACTAGCTCTGTGACCTTGGGTAAGTCACTTAACCCCAATTGCCCTGCCTTCGCTCCTCCAAAAACAAACAAAAAAGCTTCTCTTAATGAATATCTTGTGCTTTTACATCCCAGTAGAACTGTCCCTTCTCCCTCCTCTGGTGTGCTGGCTTAGGAGCCAGACCTAGTTATAGGGAGTGTCCTAAAGGAAATGCCATATACCAATGAAAGCACCGAGGGTCTCATGCAGGATCTGGAGGAGGCGGGGTTCTCAGGTCCTCTGGTCCCACCCATTTTACAGATGAGGCCCAAAGATCAGAATCACCCAGTCACAGAGTATCAGAGCACTGAGGTCCTCTGACTGCTACACCTCTGACCCTTCATTCCTTAGCCTCAGGAGCTAAGGCTCTCAGAGCCAGGGAGGTCATGCTCAGGATGGGACTGAAACTCAGCTCCTCTCACTTCTCCGAGTCAGGTGTTCCCATGACACGTTGGGCAGCCCTTGGGTCCAGGAGTCCTGGAGCCTCTCTGGAGGAGTCAGACCATGTGGGTGCAGACCCCAGCTCAGAGGGCTCAGAGCCCAGGCAAGGGAATCTCTATGGCTCCTACTTCCCACACTCACTCACCAGCCACAGCTCCCAGTAGTGTAGGAAAGCTGGGGCTCCCTCTCCCACAGGGACCTGGCCTAGCTCAGTGATCTGGCTCACTGGTGTAGGAAGTTTCTAGCAAATAAATGGCCAAGAACCTCTAATCATTTCATCGCAGGTATTTGTAAAACTGACTCTGAAGCATCCCAGGTAAGTCTAGAGAGGCACCTCCAGCCCACCGTCACCTTCTGACTTGGGGAATGTGATGGCCATGGCCACAGGCCGCCTTTGGTCAGCAACCCCTATGTAGGAATGAAGACAGTGGATTGTGGGAGTGATTCAAGGCTGAAGTTTTGCAGGATGAGATCTTTCATGCAGCCAGGAAGCACCGAAGGACCCAGAGTCAGAAAGACCTGAGTTCAAATGCCACCTCAGATACTTAAGAGCTGGTGACCCTGGGCAAGTCACTTATCTTTTGTTTGCCTCAGTTTCCTCATCCGTAAAATAAGGATAATGGTACTTTGCTCCAAGGGTTGTTTGAGGATCTAATGAAATAATAATTGTACCACACTTAGCACAGTGCCCACTAGGTAGGAAGTGCTATGGAAATGTTAGCTATTACTGTCATTAATGGATTAAGGAGCAACTGAGCTGGTTTACAAAGGGATGGAGCCCTGGAGAGTCGGTGGCCAGCACAGGGGCTGATAGCCTGGAAGAAAACTGAGGGCCAGAAGGAGGGCTGGGAGGTCCCAGGGAGGGTTTGTAAGCAGAGGGAAGGGTGGAACGACATCAGGGTGATGGGGGAGCTCACAAACATGGCTGTGTCTCATTGGTGGCTGATGCTGAGGGCAGCGGGTTAGAATTCTGCTGCTTTGGTCATCTGTAAGAACTTTGGCCACTCCATTTGGGAAGTGCTGAAATGTGGCACCCCGTAATATCAGCATTTTCCAGGCCAGTTATCTTTTTTTTCTAAAGTGGGGAAATAAGGTCTGACCATTTTACCTTCTCTCTCTCCCACAATCCTGTAATCAGAATGTCCAGTGGGAGGGGGTTTAAATTTGATTCCTTCTGCCTCTCCAGTTACATCCCCTCCTCTCAACAAACCTCAGCTACATTAAAAATATATCTGAACAAAATTAACAAGGTCAGACATTTGAGAATACCAAACAGAGCTGTCTTACATCTTTGCCTAGACTTCCATTGTTGGGCCTGGGGACGGGTGGGTTTGTCATGACAATGACAGCCCAGCCTCCATGTCAGTCGTTGCTGGCAGCCCAGTCCCAAAGGTGCCCTTTGTTGCGTCTAGGCCCCCAGTATGGGACTGTTGAAAAGGCCTGGAACTCTGTCATGTCTGAAGCGGAGAAGGTGAGTGAGCTGCATCTTGAAGTGAAGGCCTCCCTGATGAATGAGGATTTTGAGAAGATCAAGAATTGGCAGAAGGAGGCGTTCCATAAGCAGATGATGGGGGGATTCAAGGAGACCCGAGAGGCAGAGGATGGATTCAGGAAGGCCCAGAAGCCCTGGGCAAAGAAACTCAAGGAGGTACTGGCTTAGTATGGTCCTGGGCAGGCACTTCCCCATGGGAGGGTGGGCTCTGGCTGATCTTCCTCTGTACCAGGCGGCAGGTCACTGGCCAGTGTGTGCTAGAGGAGGCCAGGAGCCCTGGGCTATATCACCCCTCTGCCAAAATGAGCTGGCTTTCCTTGTGAGTCTTTGGGCCTTCCTCCTCTTCAGATTCCCTCATGGACCCTGTCTTGCTTTCCACTCTTCTCCTCTGATTCCAGGCCTGTGTGTCTTCTCTCCCACTTCTTCCCTCATCTCAGAAATTTTCCTGTGGAAGGCCCTTTAGTTTGGCATTGCTATGTGCATTATTGAAACATTCTTGCTTCTTCCTAAAGCTATATCATTTCCCTTGTAGTTCAAATCTTTCACCTCAGCAGGCAGCTCGTAAGTCCTAGAAATATAACACCGAGACACGTTCTCTCTAGGTGGAGGCATCCAAGAAAGCGTACCACGCCGCCTGCAAGGAGGAGAAGCTGGCCGTGTCCCGGGAGACCAACAGCAAAGCTGACCCTGCCCTCAACCCAGAGCAGCTCAAGAAACTCCAGGACAAAGTGGAGAAATGCAAGCAAGATGTTCTGAAGGTACATGCACGTGCACGTCGTGGCACCACTCAGGCAGCAGGCACATGTATGGTCCTTCTTAGTCGGGTACTTGGCGTCGTCAGTACCCATCGCCATGTTCATAGTAGACAAACGACCGGAAGAGAAGGTTGTAAGTGAGCAGTGAGTGTGACTTGTACGGCCTGGGCCCTTGTCACCCGTCCCTCTCCACCGCCTCCCTTCCCTGCCCTCTCCTCTTCTCTTCCTCTTCTCCCTGGCTTTTTACATGATAGTCACACGTATGCGTGTAGATATGTGCGTGCGTGTGCGCGCGCACACACACACACACACACACACAATTAGCAAGTATTCATAAGCTCTTCCTTTGTTCCAGGAGCTCTGTGGGGCACTGGGAATGGAAAGACAAAGGTAAACCAGTCCCTGTCCTCAGGGGGATGGAGCATGGACACACGAAAGCCTGGAATCAGCTACAAGTAGCTGGGGGTGTGGATGGATCAGGGAAGGCTGCCTGCAGGAGTCTTTATTTAAGCACAGCTCCGATGACAGTTCTCATTTCAGATGGGATCTGTAGTAGATAGCCCTGGCCCTGGAGCCAAGGAAACCCAAGTTCAAATCTGATTCAGACCATCGCTGTCTGTGTGACCCTGGACTAGTCGCTTTGCTTCTGTCTGCCATCTGAGAGCACGGCTTCCTCTGAGTATCGTGAGGGTCAGATACTTGTAAAATGCTTTGCAGACCTCAGAGTAGCTCTGGAAATACTGGTTGTTATTCTTCCTTTATTCCTGACTTTTCTCATAAGTCAGTAGCCTGATTCTGCACAGGCAGCTGACCTTGACATTATGACCACAGGGGTAACCAGGCCGTCCCGGTCTTCACTGTTTACCTTGTCCACCATGTCGAGCTACCCAGTGCTCTTCTTGAGAAAAAAGTCTGCCTGCCCGTGGCAGCAAGGCTGCTGGCTGACACAGAAACCAACAGCCCTTTTCAGTTCTTCATCCTCAGCCGCATGTTTTGGCCTCCTCCCCTTCACATTGAAATTTGAGTCTTTAAGAAGTGTGCTGAATCTCTAGCAGGAATCGCTGGGTTATCAGGGAGGCTCAGAGAAAGCTACCAGTCTGGAGAAGGGCAGGGATCGTCCTGAGAGTCTGAAAGCAGAGAGTCGAGTGTGCAAGCTCGAGCTCACCCAGCCTGGGTTATTAAAGGCGTTTCATGAACACCCAAGGCACTCCCAGAGAGCCACGTCCATCAGGAGCAGGTCGGAGCACACTAGCCCCCTGTCCTTTTCCAGCTGGACAGTGTTGGAGAGGACAATCTGCCTGTCTTAGCTGAGTGACTCTGAGCACAGCATTTGCATCTCTCTGCCTCAGTTTCCTTATCTGTCAAATGAAGATCTTAACAGTCCCTCCCTCCCAAGTTGGTATGTGGACCAGATGAGATGAGAAATCTGAAGCACTTTGCAAACTGTACTTATCCTATTAATGGAACACCTGGATGTTCTATAATGCTGACTGCTGTTGTTACTGTTACTGATATTTGTTTAAATCTTGGCAAAGCAGCTGACAAGTCCCTTTTCTTGTGGAAAAGTCCAAGAGCTGTGGGCTAGATCAGGGGTTGCCAAACTGCAGCCCCACCCCCTGAGCTAAGACTGGTGTTTGTACCTTTAGAATGAAATTGGGGACCATCGGCTACATTACTGTGCACTTGGGCAGGTTTGGGCCGGATTGGATCGTTGATCTCAATGGAAGATGTGACTGACATCAGCTCATCAAGAGATCTCCAGCAAGCTCCAAGGGGAGCACAGCGGAGCCAGATTGGTCTCTGCCATCCATATGGGTCCCAGAGGAAAAGTGTTCAAGGTATCAGTGTCATGTGTGGAGGAAAAGACAATATAGGAAGGAGCCCAAGGTTCTCTGAGAATCAGGGGAGGGAAAACTTGAAAATCAACCTGGAAAGGGCACCTGCTTGCATTTTAGTATATAAACAAGGCTAAGTTGGGAAGGAAAGGCAGCAACTGATAACAGGGTCAAGATCCTTAAGCCCTTTGTCAGGCTGGAGCTTTGGGAGGGATTTTTAAGAAGGCTCAGTGTACAGCCTTGTATTTTGATGGGGTTTCTCTGGGAGAGGAGCAGCTTCCTCAGGCACGTGCCCTTGACCAGAGGAAGCTGGGCTGGGCCAGGATGGCTGCCCCTCTGGTCAGGCCCCTGTCAGCTGAGGTTGCATGTCATACCATGCACCCCTTGTGGTTTTTAAGACCACGTGTTACTCCAAGGAAACAGGAAAACTTGCAGCTCTCTGAGACCACATTTCAGTGACTGTTAGAAATATTGATGTGGCTCTAATGTGGGAAAGTCCAATGTCTCGTCATCAACAATATCAGTAATAATGGCTCAGCTTCTACCTGCCAGACCCCGTGCTAGGTGCTTTACAGTTATGTCCGTATGACCCTCACAACAATCCCAGGAGGTGGGTGCTTTATTTGCTGTTGTTATTCCCTTTTACAGATGAGGAAACTGAGGCAGGCAGCGGTGATGTGTCTTGCCCAGGGTCACACAGCTAGAAAGTGTCTGAGGTCAGATTTGAACTCGGGTCTTCCTGACTGCTGGTCTGGTGCTCTGGGCACCTACCTATCTACCAAAGATCATTCACATCCATAAGGACACAGTCTCAGTCATTCTAAAGAGGAAGAACTAACAAATTATTGCTGTGAAACAGCCCAGTTAATCACTAGAAACAAATGTCTCTCATCCTTTGTTTCTTTGTCAGCAGGGAGTGACAGGTAACTTGGCCAGGGTCTCACAGTCAGTGGTAGAGCCAGGGTTCCTGGGTTTTGTTAAGCTTAGACTCTGTGCAAGTTCCCGTGCTTAGCACAAGGTGTTTTGAGATGAAGCCAGATCGTCTGTGCCATGAAGAGTCTTAGAATATGGGGGGTGGGGTGTCAGAGGCTCTGAGTGAACAGTTTTTAAAAGGAGGATTTTGAAGGATCAACAGTGACATGCAGGATTGCTCCAAATCTGTAATAACAGAAACGCAGCTGTTGAGGTTTCGTTTTGCATTCAGCAAATCGGCAAGGATGTCAGAAGCCAGATAGTTGATGCTTGAAGGTCTCTAGGAAAGCAGGAAGAGCTGTGCTTGTCTTTGCATTCTGGGAAACAAGGTTTCTTTGAGAGAAGTCTCCAAACTATGGTTCTAAGCCATAGATTCCAAGCCTGGGCCTGTCTCCCAAAGAAAGCAAAGAGAGAACGAAGAAGGTCTCGTACAGACTGGAATATTCATTCACAGCAGCATTTTCTGTGATAGCCAAAAGAAAAGGCCTCAACAAAATTTTTAAAAATGTAAAAATCTCATGGGAGGAGACATGGTCTACTTGTATCTAAATAAGGATATGAGAGAAGGCTGTGACCAGGGCAGCAGAGAGGGCTAGGCCAAGGTGTCTAAGGAACACATGGGAGAGCCCACCTGGGGCTCGGGAAATGAGCTGAAGGAGGGCCCCTTAGAGAAGGAGATGGTTTCCATCATTCTGCCTTAGTCCTTACCCATAGCCACTGGCTAAGACACTTTTGTTTTTCCTTGTTTCCTTCATGATGAGCATGGCTCTCTGGGAGAGGGAATTAGAGAGATTGAGTGAAAAACATAGTTGATGTGAAAACCAAAGACATGAACAGAAGTATATTTTGGGGGGGTCTTTTTTGGAGGGGGGAAGTCAAGACAAGTGACTTGCCCAAGGTCACATGGCTAGTAAGTGTTAAGTGTCTGCGGTCAGATTTGAACTCAGGGCCTCCTGACTCCATGGCTGGTGCTCTATTCACTGCACCACCTAGCTACCCCTCAGAAATGTACTTTTTAAGAAAGAAAAGATTGACTGAGTCAGCGGGAGAAGAGGTGATTCAAGGTCAGATTCTAGGAAGGAGTGTTAGAGATCAAAACCCGGGTCTCAGGATATAGTGGGTGGGTGGGGGGCCCACTTTCAGGTATTCAGGAAGTGAGTGAGAGAGAAGGTAGGAGGCATATCTGCTGCTGCCCCTTCCCAGATCTTGTGCTGGGGGTGAAGATATGTAAAGACACCAAGTCCCTGATCTCATCTACAGCCCGACACGTGGTCGGTGCACGAGAGACATGATGTGGGAGAAGCGAATGGCTTCTGACTTTGGGGACACTTGATGGAAGTGGCCAATCTTGGGCTGGTCCTGGAAGGATGGGTTTGAGATAACAAAGACCAGGGCAGATGCAGGGAAGGCAGTGGCAGGTGCCCCACTGGCTGGGCATGGTCTGCCTTAGATCATGGCACAGGGCTGCAGAGGGCCAGCTCCGGGGGGTCAGGCAAGGCATCACTCATCCTCAGGGCTGTTTCCTCTGGCTCTCTGAACCACCAGTCTCTGCCGAAGAACCGACCTTCCTCTTCACCAAGGCCGGTGCTCTGCACGTAACCAGACAACCCCTGTCCCATCTCTCCTTATATCCTGGCTCCTTCCCTGCTCTCTCTAGATGTGCCTCGATTTCCCCCATCCCGAAAAGCCCCTCACTAGACCTTCCTGTCCCACTCAATTTGTCTGCTTCCATCTTTCTTCCCTTTCACAGCCAAGCTCCAGGGGGAAGACCTCGCCCTGTTTTTCTCTGACCTCATCCTGATTCCAGTGCATTGGCATTCTCCAGTTAGTGGTGCTGTCCAAATTGCCTTCATTTGAAGCCCTCTTTTCTCCCTGCTTTGCCCCTGCAGCATCTGATATTTGTCCTGGCTAGCCCCATCTCTGTCTGCACTTTCCTAGGATTGTGCTTCTCCTGAGGCCTGTCTGAAAGCCCCTTCTCAGCCTGCATTGCTGAGTCATCCTCCTTGGCACCTCTGAGGGTCCCTGAGACGCTGGCCTGAGCCCCCTGATTCTGACTCATTGACCTCACCAGCTCCCATGGGTTCAGTCACAGTGACCCCCGAGAGCTACAGATTCTGTCTGCCTCCCGGCTGGCTATCCTGCAACCACGGCTCAGATCCGGCCTTCTGCAACTAGGCGCCTCCCCTCGGTCCCCAGCCCAGTCTTCTCTTGGGTCCCTGTGTTGATTAAAGGCACCACCGTCCTTGTAGCCTCAGGGTTAAAGCCTTAGCATCTTCCATGATTCCTTCTTGCCCCTGCAGAGCCAGTGGACTGCCAGGTCGTACATTTCCAGCCACGTGATATCTCTCACATAAGGTGCCTTCCCTCTGGCTCAGACCCCACCACATCTCCTGTCAGGACTGTTCTCTACACCTCAACTCTTCCCCCTCTGTACAGTCTGGGGCTCCCTATTGCCTCCAGAATCCAGCATGAGCAACTCTGTTTGCCCTTTACAGTCCTTTGCAGCTACCACCTCCCTTTCCAAACCTGGGATCTGCTCATCCCCTACTGTGGTCTGATTCTGTAGCTCTTTCTCATGTCAGAAATGTGATTTCTCTTCGCCGGGCCTTTGCCCAGGCTGCCCTCCACCCTCGTGTGCCCTCCTACTCCTGCCTCTCAGTGGCCCTTGTGACCTTCAGAACTGCTCGAGTGGCATCTTCTGCCCAAATCCTTGTCTGACTCCCCCTCTCTAGGGGCACCCTACCCCCACTCCTTCCCCAGAAACCCAGCAGACTACATCATGGGTGTTTGACACAGACACACACACAACACAGACACACACACCACCACACCGCACACGTCTGTCTGGCCTGTGAACTCCTTGAAGGGAAGGGCCCTTTACTTCAGTCTTGTCTTTGTGCCTGGCACAGTGCCTTGTATACAGCTGGTACCTAATCAATGCTTCTTTGGTGATAGCCAAAGCATGATGTCCTAGTGGGATGGGGGAGAGTGAGCAGCCTCAGTTCCCGGCTGTTCTCACTTACTGTGAGATGATATTTGTAAAGCATTTTGCCTCCAGGGCCACCTGAATGCTGACTCTGTATGTGTTCCTCCCCTGTGAATCTGAACCTTCTGGGTGGGTGGCACATAAGGAGGGCCATGCTCAGGCGTGTAGGGTAGCTGACATGTCAGGAGGGCCATGCTCGGGGGGTATAGGGTGGGCTGCGTGTAGAGAGGGCCACGCTCAGGCTGTAGGGTGGGTGGTGGCTACTCTTGGGGTGTAGGGTGGGCGGAGTGTTGGGCCAGCTCTGGGGTGTGTCCTGGAGGCTTCTGGGTGAGAATGGTGAGTACTGCTTCACAGTGTGACCAGGGCGGGTGGTTCTTTTCTAGACCAAGGAGAAGTATGAGAAATCCCTGAAAGAGCTGGACCAAGGGACCCCCCAGTACATGGAGAACATGGAGCAAGTGTTTGAACAGTGTCAGCAGTTTGAGGAGAAACGCCTGCGTTTCTTCCGGGAGGTGTTGCTGGAGGTTCAGAAGCATCTCGACCTGTCTAACATTCCCAGGTAAACGGGGGAGGCCCAGAGCCCTCACTAGCCAAGGATCCTAAAGTGAGAATTACAAACAAACCATCTCGTGTTTCCTAGTGTGGCTTCATATAGAGTAATCTACATGCATAGTCAACAAGCACTCTTAATCACCTGCTGTATGCTGGGCTCTGCGCTAAGCACCAGGGCAGAAACCCTTGTCCCTGCCCTCAGGGCGTTCCCTGTCTAAGGGAGGAGACATTTGTTCATGGAGTGAAGGTTTCTGTGACTTGGGCAGTGCTCAGTCCCATGATGGCATGCTTGTTTGTGGAGAAATGCCATGTCTGCATGTGAATCTTAGGTAGTTGGGCCTCCTCACAAGCTGGACACAGGGTATAGAGGCAGCCAGCTCAGAAGGAAATGGTGCAAGCGTGGGAGCATTGGTCATGGCCTGGAGCCCCCAGGGCCATGGTCTTCTGCCCTGTAGGGGACCATGCTCCATGTGGGGCCCCACTTCTTAGAAGGGAGACTTCATACTGGCCACATACAGAGGCGCCACCAGAATGGGGAGGTGCTGTTCAGGCATCTGGTAACAGGACCCTGGATGTGGGGCATGAGACTAGTGCCCTTGTGCACCTGGGCTCCAGGTAGGGACAGTTTGAAAACTGGACAAGCTGTCCCCGAGGGGAAATGTCTGTGGATGCAGTGCATGACTCCTTGCCTAGGATCGTTCTGGCAGGCAGAATCTGTGCATTGTCTGGCCATGCAGAGCCTTACAAGTAGCAGGTGCTTGCCAGGAATGTGGCGCTGTTACACGGCCGTGAAGGCTTGATGGTGCCCAGGGTGCTGGCCCACTGCGGCCCCCTCTGATGCTGCCATTTGGTGACCCTGATTTGAGGAGCCAGGACAGTTTGTTGTTCTAGTCTGATTCAGCTGAAGGTCTGACCTCTGAACTATCATCTGCTTAGGAATGAATAATCCCAGAGTGCTGGGTTTGAATCCTGGTTCTGCCTCTCTGGGGCTCTGGCAAGTGACCCCAGATTGATCTTTAAATGAGGAAGGCAGACCAGATGGTCAGAACCCCCTGAGATCTTCAGTGCTCTGGGGCCTGTCCCAGCTCTGGCAGTGACAGGGGTGCTGCCCATCCCCACCCCCCAGGCCAGCCTCACTTACTTTGGCTTCTTTCATCCAGAACTGGAGCTGCCTGCACATGTTCTCATCAGACATGATGGGTGCACGCAGGGGCTTCATCCCCACGTTCTCCTCCTGGTGTCTCGTCTCCCCTAGTCAGTGGGTAGGTTAGTGACCACGGGAGAGTCCTGTTAATTCACAGAAAGCCCAGGCAGGGGAACTGTGGGATTGAGGCCATGATGGACACCAGGCACAGCGGGCAGGGCATTTGTAGGTGCCCCACGTGCCTGCCGGGGCTCAGCCAAGGCCCACCTGCCTCCTGCAGAAGCCCTTCCTCACCTTCCTGGGGTGTGGTGCCCTCATCGCAGGCTCATCCTGCACATAGCTTATGTGGCCATGGGGGCTGGCAGGTCGGCTCCCTCACTGGGGTATCAGCTCCTCGAGGGCAGGGACTAGCTTCTGCCGTTCTGGGTATCCTTGGTGCTTCAAGCACTACCTGGCACACAGTAGTCTCTTAATGAATGCTTGTGAAGTGTCATAGTGATGGAACAAGAAAACAGTGGCTTCCAGGCCTCCAAAGCCATAGTGACTCGAGCAGGCTAGGGGATGGTGCTGCCCAGTAGTGTGGGCCTTTGCAAGAGTCTGGCTAGGATTCCATTGTTTGCAATCCCAAAGCCCAGGCCTCCTTAGGCACCCTGTGGAGCCGAGTTGACAGAACACTTTGCATCCTCTAAAGCATGGAAAGGCCTTTTCAGGGGTCATGTGGGGCCTTCTCTAAGGCTGCTTTGACCCCTTCCTGTCACCCTCAGGAGGAAGGAAAGTCCTCAGCCAGGCAGGGACAGTCTGACTTGGCAACCTTCATCCCTCCTCTGGGCCTGTTTCTTCATCTGTAAAATGGGCTTTTCACTTCGCTGCCTCTTCTACAGGGTCATTGTCAGCCCTCTAGAAGAGGCTCTTAGCTCAGCTTCTTCCCTCTCCTCTCCTCATTGCTAAGGGAAAGGCTTGTGTCCCTGATTTACATACCCGCTAGATGGACCAGACACATTTTGAGGGCAGGGACTGGGCACAGCAGGAATGTCTGTCTCTTCCTGTGCCTGGCATGGTCCGGGCTTCCTAGAGGCCTGTGCACTTGTTGCCTGACCTGTGCGAGGCAGCTGTCCACCTCATAGGGGAATGGAAAGGGCCACCTGGCAGTGGCTGCAGGCTCAGAGGAGGGGGCTTCTTCTCCCAAGTGAGTCTTGTGGTGACAGTGCTGCCTTTTCTCTCCTGGCCTAGCTACAAGAACGTCTACAGAGAGCTGGAGCAGAGCATCCAAGCTGCGGACGCCGTGGAGGACCTGCGCTGGTTCCGAGCTAACCACGGCCCTGGCATGTCCATGAACTGGCCCCAGTTTGAGGTAGGCGGCGAGCCCTCCCTGGGCTTTTTCTTTCATCCCTGTTCCGGGAAGGAATGGGTGGCAGGAGTGGAGCCAGTGCCCCGTATCTCACCCAGAGTTCTTTAGCTAGCCTGCTGCCCTGGAGCAGTGAGGTCAGTGTGTTAGTCAGCTCTGGAATTACTTGGCCCCAGCAGTGGGCAGAACGGTACATTGAGCTGTGCCAGTGGGGCCAGGGCCAAGCAGGATGGGCTGGGACTCCACAGTGTGCACAGCTGAAGAAACCGTGAGTGTTTATCCTGGAGGAGGAGAGACCCTGGGGATGTGGTGGGTCAGACAGATGGACGGCCTTGTGGAGGAGGCATTTCCTCTTGACGCCAGTGGTCAGAACTAGAACACAGGTGGGAGTCTGAGGGACCAGGGCTGCCACCCGTTGGAGCTGTCCAGCATCACAGCAGCACACTGTGACACACCAGGAAAGATGTTCCCAACTGTGCCAGGGAAGGTTGGTTAGCTTAGGCAGGTTGTGGTAGCAAAGGGGAGCTGACACTCTGCAGTCCTGAGGGCTGTGTGCTACCTGCACTCAGTGTCTGGGCTCCGAGGGCCATGTAACTGCCCATGTGACTAGGTCTCTCTAAGCCTCGGTTTTCCTCCTGTAAAATGGGGGCTTTGGAAGCTCCTGGATCTGTGTTCTGCTCTGGGATCCTAATTAGTGAAGAATGCTTTGGGCCTTGCCTTGGAACTCCACAGTCCAGTCTCAGCAACTATCCAGGCTTGCTGTCACTGTGCCTAGAAGGGGAGGGCCTTTGAGCTTCAGGCGCCATTTCTCTCCCCCATTTCATTTCCCTTAAAGGTCTGGGGGGTTTTCTTATTAAGTAATGATGGGGGCTAATCAGCTTTTATCTCAATCAACCTGACAAAGATCTTGGCAAATATAATTCAAGTTCTTCTAAACAGATACAAGGTTCTCTGCAGGTGAGGGGTGGCCAGAGGGCCCTCACAGCCTCTGTGGGCATGAACCCCTGGTCCCACCCAGAACTCCCAGCCAGCCTCTCCAACAGGGAGCTTGATAGTAGCTGCATGCCCCAGCTTGAACCAACCTGTGCTTACAGGGTGACCTTGAAACTCCTTTTTAGAGCGAAAGGATTGGGTCAGGTGACCCCAAACAGTCCCTCCTGTCTCTGCCTTTGAATATCAGTATAGAGCCTGGGAAGTGTTTGTCTTCAGCACTTTGTGGGACTGTTAGTAGTTTTTTGTTTTTACCAGCAAAGACTGAAGTTTTTCAGGAATGACTCTGCTTTGGGGAGATGCCCTGCCAACCTGGCAGGCTCTCTGTACTTGCGAACCCCATAACCTGGCTTGGGTGGATTCAGCCACACTGGTTATAACCATAGCTGGGTGTCTCCTGACTGGGTGCCCAGGGGACAGGCAGAGCATCCATACATTCACATGGTCCCCTAGCTATAACCCCAGCAGAAATCCCTCTTCCTGCCCACCTGCTGCATTTACTGATGCCCCAGGGAAACATGTGCGAGAAACCATTTCTTCTGCCATCGGCCTGCTGGGAAGGCTGCTGAATTAGGATCTGCCTGGGACTGACCTTCCTTGGAATGGGGTCAGCATCCATGCCTACCCACACTTGCCATAAGCACTTGGTGCTCCCAGCAGAAAACTTCCCAGGCAGCCAGGCCCGACCCACTCTCTGGGTGTTTAGTGGCTTCTTTTCCCCATTCACCAGGGACAAGGAGCCAGGGCTGGGGCCCCACTTGGGTGAGGCCACCAGCACAGCGTACGAGGGGCAGCCCTTGGGACTCCTGGGGCATTGAGATGTTAGTTGATGACGTCCAGGACCGTGGGTGCTGGGGGGCCCTGCTACACCTGCTGGGCCAGGCTCTCTGAGCAGGCTCAATTCACGTTTCAGGTTTTTCTAACAAAACAATCTTGTTTTTATGCTTCCCGTGCCTTAAGGATGAAGTAAGTTCTACTTTGTTGTTCCTTCTCATGTTTCATTCATCCCTCGTCTCGTTTGAGCAGTAGCAGCTCCTTGCTTTTGGTCCCCAAATCCCAGGATGCACTTGGGCTCATCCTTTGCTTCTCTGAGTCGAGGTCAGTGGACAGATGGATCTGAGCAGACTGTAGGGAGAGCCCTGCCAGGTGGGACTGAGAAAATTGGAGAAAGTAAAATTCCTGCAAAATGCCATTTTTTCTCCCTGAAAAATGAAGTCCTAGCCACATCCTTCCTATCTCCAGCAGTGGGCTGATACTTCTCCTCCCCTCCATGTGCACACGCCCATGTGCGTGTGTGCGTGCGTACACACACACACACACACACACACACACACACACACACGCGCGCGCGCGCATGCGTGTACACACACTCTCTCACACACACACACCCCACCTGTTTTTAATGCAGTAAAGAGTAACTCCAGTCAGAGGGGCAGGAGCCTGCCAGAGCCTAGCTTTGGGATGGGACTGATGGAAGAAGCAGAGGGGAAGGCTCGTGCCTGGTGTCAGAAGCTCAGCGTCCCGCCTCCTCTGTGAGCTGCTCAGTTCCTCTTCTGGTGGGCACCCTGAAATTGGCTTTCACAGAGCTTGGCATGCCAAGCCATACTGCCATCAGACCAGCTGTTTCATAGGCTTGTGCCCCTTCAGCTTTAAGTCCTTTGACATTGTGGCTGGCCCTGCTGGCCTGGCCTTCGGTCCTGCCATCCTTGGGGCATCCTCCCAGGCCCACCGGGGCCCCTCCTCTGAGCAGCTACGAGGCTTGGACTGAGCTCAGTTTCCAAAGCATCTTTTGGTCAGGGACCCCTCGGCAGTCGGGAGAAGCCAGGACTCCTTCCCAAAATGGCTTTTGTGAAGGCTGGGAGGGAACTCTCGATTGCAGTTAGATTAGCAATGATAAAGATGTCCTTTTTCCCGTTAATGTTCATGCATGTCTGTTTGTGAGAGGTGGGAAAGCCCAGTGTCTCTCAGGGCTCTCTCCATGCTGATGCTGTGGGAGTCTGTGCATGTGACCATTCCACTGCCACATCTCCTTGTGTCTAGCATGCTTTTGTCTTGTCTCTGCCTCTGAATGTGCATGCTGTCTCCTGAATGGAAGCTGTTTCCTTGTGCCTGGCATGCCTGACTCCTGGCCTAGTGCCTGGCACGGAGGAGGGGCTGACCAGGGGCTTCTTGCTTGGCTACTGTATGTATGAAAGGGCGGGTTCAACTTGAAAATGGTGTAGTCGTGTACAAAAGAGGAAGGTCTGGGGATGGCTAGGTGGTGCACTGATTACAGTGCTGGCCCTGGAGTCAGGATCTGAGTTCAAATTCGACCTTAGACACTTAACACTTACTAGCCACGTGACCTTGGGCAAGTCACTTAACCCCAACTACCCTGCCCTTCCCCCTCTAAAAATAAAAAAAAAAGAGGAAGGTCTGTGCTGCCTCAGGCACAGCTGCCCCATACCCACAAGGTTCACCTGCACCTACAATATGGCCCTTTGGCCTGGCAGAGGCTCGTTCTTGGTATTTAGGAGGAAACTTTTATTCGTTGACGAGCATGAGCAGACCAGGGAATCTAGTCTCCCCCCTCTTTTGGTGGCTCCCGCTATTGGCCACACTCTTTGTAAACCTGGAGGCCTCTGGAAAAGATGAGCTGTTGGTTGGGCCAAAGAGAGAAGTGGGACCTGTCTTCTCATCCTGTAGAAACTCCCTCCCCAAACTGGGGGTAGATTCATCTACGCAGAGTCTAGAGGCTGCCAGTGGGGGGAACCAGTGCGACTCAACCCCAGGACTTGGAGCTGCCAGCCTTGGCAGCCTCTCCAGAAATTGTCACTGCCAGTGATGGTAATACTAGGCTGAAGGACGGGGAGGAGCAAATGATTGTTCTGTGATTCAGGGAGGGTCTACCCCTCCTTCCTGTGGGACATGTCTTGCATCCCACATGGGCAGCTGCTCCACAGAGGCTGTGCCATCGTCTCTCAGAAGCAAGGCCTCAGGCTTGCCCATGAGTTCTTGTTGAGAGGCTGACCATCCCCAGGATGTCACCTGGTGCCCATCAGAAGATGGCTTATATGCAAAAGGTCCCCAGGAGCTGCCCTGATTACTTCCCATCTTGTTGCACCCAGAGTTGGGGGTAAGTCTCCTTGCCCAACTCCTCCAAGCCTCGTTTTCCTTTTTAGTGGAATGGGCCCTGCTTGGCTGGCATGTCCACATTGGCAGAGAGCTGAGGTGCCAAGGAGTAGGGGCAGGCATCAGGTGTCTCTTGTTTATAAAAACTTCTCCTTTCCCCCTGCTCTGCTTACTGTCCAGGAATGGTCTGCAGATCTGAATCGGACACTGAGTAGGCGTGAGAAGAAGAAGGCCTCAGATGGTGTGACTCTGACGGGCATCAACCAGACCGGCGACCAAGCCCTGCCCAACAAGCACAGCAGGTGGGCTTTGGTGTGGACGCTGGACCATGGCTTAGGGCTCTGAATGTCGGCATTCCAGAGAGGAGGAAAGAGGTTTTTGGGCATCCTCAGTGGGCACTGGGATGCTGGAAATATGCCAGGGAGGCCTTTGGGGCTCCAGACCTGTCCTTAAAAAGCCAAATCCCAAAAGGATTTTGCTCTGAACCTGTCACCCCTTCCCCAGGTGGGGGATCAAATACCAGTAAGTGATGCAGCAGGAGGCAGGGCCACTGTTCCCTTTGGGCTCTTCCTGGGACCTCATCAGCTTTTTTGGTCTCTAATAATGATGGCATTTTGTATACAGTTTGCCAAGCTTCCCCATGGCTGCCTCTGGACATTCCTCACTTCTGAAGCCAGTCAGTGACTTGGCGGGGGTAGGAAATTGAACTTACCTAGCATCCAACCTTTGTGTGTCCTCCCCCAGTCGGGGCCCAGTGGGCCTCTCAGAGCTCCGGGAGGGACTCCCTTGGGGAGGGGTAAGAAGCCTCTTCCTTCAGCTCCTGCTGGCAGCAGCACCAAGGATGACCACCAGTCACCCTGGCTCTCCATGCCACCTGGGGGCAAAGTCCAGACTCAGCCTACTTCTATACTCCCCAGTTTATGTTGGCTACAAGGCATTAGAGGTGTGAACATTTTTAATGGGGTTTCCCCTACCCTTGAGGGGCCCCCATTGTGAGGGGGAAGGTGGACATGATGGGAGGCAGCTGGAAGGATCAGCCCCAAGAGCAGAACCCTCCTGCAGATACAGCTGTCCAGTATCAGAGCTGAGGGCTCCGCCAGGAAATCTGGCTGTAGTCCCCTTCTCAGCTCCAAGAAATAGCTGGTGATAAGTGGCGCCTGGGCTGGACCTCAGACACTCAGGGACAAGTCCCTGAGCTCCCCTGCCCCTTAGTTTCCTCATCTAGAAAATGGGAATAAAACCCCTATCCCTTGCCTCACAAAGTGCTTGGAAAGCTCCCGTGAGCTTGTGGCTAGGAAGCAGTAATTTTGAGGCCCAGCTAGGCTGAACTCTCCCTGTTCCCCCACCCTTCTGAGTAGTCCCATTGGTAGAAGGCCCTCAGGCCAGGCCTCCAGGGTCTCCAGGGGAGTTGGGCCTGTTTTCCCAGGGTTTCTTCCTGGCAAATATGATAGTGACTGGGTTTGTGTGCCTCAGTGGGAGGGCATGAGGCCACTGAGGTCTGAGCTGTTTTGAGACCCTGTGGTCACTTGGCTTCCAAAGGTTTGACAAGAACTGCTTCTACTTGATGCTTCTAAACAGACCTAGGAGTGACTGAGGAGTGGCTGGGGATCAGGCCCATCCCCAAGCAGGAAGGGCTTCCAGCAAAGGGCTAGCTAAGGCCTCCCATTGAGGCACAGCTGCCCCTTGGAGGGAGGCCCTGAATTGTGCTGCCTGGGTTAGTCACTCGCCCAAAGTAGCCTTCATCACATCTGCAGCTGGAGGGGAAGAAAGCCAGCACTCCACCCCCCACAGGTGTGGCCAGGTGTCTTCCTCCTGTTCTCCAGGCTGGGTGGGCCACCACTGAGGAGCCTTCGATGCGTCAGCCCCGCTCTGGGGCAGCTTTTGCATCTGCCATGGGAATGGGCAGACCGCCTGGTCTCCTTGTGCGGCCAGAGGAGCCCGAGCATGAAGCCAGAGTGCGGGCGCGAGGGCCGGCCTCCCCTCCTCTGCCGAGCTCTGCCTCCCTGCAATGCAGGCGGGGTCACCTTGCTGCTTTTTCTTTCCCAAATAGTAACCTTAGTGTCCAGAGTGACACAGTACAGTCAGTGCAATCCCAGTCAAGTTACAACCCCTTTGAGGATGAAGACGACACGGAGAGTACTGTCAGTGAAAAGGAGGACAATAAGCGGAAAAAGTTGGTGAAAGAGTTTGCCGTTCTGTCTTCTGCTCCTTGCGCTCTCCCGCGCTCTCTGTGCTCTCTACACTCAGGGCTCCCCAGGGTGGGGGTGTGGCCACACTCCAATGCATGAAGACCCCGACCTCGTGCTCACTCTCACGCGCCTAACGTGTCTTTCCTCCTCTTTGTTCTTGGTGGCCCCCGGGCCGGTGCTGGCTAACACCATCATGGGGCCTCCTTTTAACCACGGTGTAGATGCTAGGCCCACCTTGGGCCCAGGGAGGGTGGCCAGTTTGCTGGGCAGTGTCTGCGGCAGCTTGGCTTTCCCACTGGTCTCTTCTGAGAGAGGGGTCCGAAGGCACTCTCAGGCCCTTGCTCTGTCCCTGGCATATCTTCTTGGCTCCAATTGTGAATGTGGCTTGGATGTTCACCTCGAGTCTGGCGTCTCTCCCCTTCCTCCTCTCCTTCCCCTCCAGGCTACCAGGAAAGCTGTAGAGGGCAGCACCCCCACCCCACTCCCAAGCTCTGGGTCTGCCCTGGTAGTGGGCGGGGGCACCAGTCACTCACTGTAGGTCTGATTGCCCCGTGTCCACCAGCCCTACAAGGTGAAAAAGTAATCGCACGTTTCTTTTCAGTGTCAGCAGCTATGAGAAAACCCAGGGTTATCCAACGGAGTGGTCCGATGAGGAGGCCAATAATCCATTCTCCACGGATGCCAATGGGGATTCCAACCCGTTTGACGAAGACGCCACCTCTGCAACTGAGGTGCGGGTGCGAGCCCTCTATGACTACGAAGGCCAGGAACATGATGAGCTCAGCTTCAAGGCTGGTATGTTGACTTGCGTCTCCTTGGTCAAGCACATGTCAGGGACGTGCCAACCTGGTGGCATGATCTGGGCAGAGCTAAAGCGGTACAGAAGCTGCTTTTGAAAACAGGCTCAGAGATTTTATTGCTCATTTGTAAAACCTTTCTTTTCCTTGACTGGTATCCTTTGGCTGTCTCTTGGTATTCTGGATCTGTATCCTTGCCCTGCATTTATATCAAATAGCAGGTGCTATCAGTTAGGTGATGGAAATGTTTTTTTTTTCCAGTTTAGTTTTCCTCCCTTTGCTGCATTTGGTGGCTTGGTGGTTAGAGTTCATGAAAACACCTGAATTCAAATCCAGCCTTGAACCTGAGCTGTGTGACCCTGGGCAAGTCACTTAACCTCTGTTTGCCTCAATTTCTTCAGATGTAGAATGAGGATCATAGCAGCCTCAGACCCCACATTATTATGGAGATTGAATGAGATCATGACTAGACAATGCTGAGCCCGGTGGGGGCACACAGTAGGCGCTCTAGAAATGTGTGTTCCTGCCCCCTCACTTTTCCTGCAGCTCTTGTTTGAGTTCTGTCGCTTCTCCCTCTCTGGCTCAGGATTATTCACGTAGCCTTCATTGTTAATGTGGCTCTGGGCGGCTAGGTGGCACAGTGAATGGAGCACTGACCTCAGACACTTAACACAAAAACTAGCCATGTGACCTTGGGCAAGTCACTTAACCCCAATTGACCTGCCCTCCCCCCTCCAAAAAAAAAGGCAAAAAAATGATGTGACTGTTTCTGCTTAGACCATGTGTCCATTTGGAACTAGTGGCGACTGACTTTGTGACGAGGCACCCACAAGCTGCAGGCCTCGAGGGCCTCTTATCTCACCTCCTTCTCCACTCACCTCCAGTCTCTCTACTTTGTTTCTCCCAGGAGATGAGCTGACCAAAATCGAGGATGAAGACGAGCAAGGCTGGTGCAAAGGACGTTTGGACAGCGGACAAGTGGGCCTGTACCCAGCCAATTACGTGGAGACGATTCAGTGAGCCTGGGGAGGCGCCCCAGACAGACACGTGCAGTGTCAAGAGTGCACACGGGCTTCAGGGATGTGCGGCCAGCTGTAACTCATGCAGATCTGAAGGTCTGGGTGTGAGAGGCGGCACAGCCACGAGAGGCCCAGAGCCCTTGTCTCTCCTCACGGATCCTGGGAACCCCCTCCACAGCTTTCTCTTTGGCGGGCTCAGCTGATTTTTGTGTCCTCTGCATCTCAGATTAAAGCTTACGGCTCATTTCTTAGTGATTCTTTGGAAATTGGTTTCATTTCAAGGCTTTCTACGGTTAGACTTTTTTATCACTTTTTTGTTCTCCCCTTCATTTCGGCTTCAATGATGGTGCGACTGTCTGCAGGCAGATCCCCAGCCAACAAGGGCTGCACCTGTGCGCCCTGTGCTGCTGCAGTGTAGCTGCCATGTGGTGATGGATCATGGGAAGACCAGAAAACATTACCTTTGCCTCTCTATCGTGAATCCCCTTGATGCATTTTTGGCATTTCAAAGTGAGCTTCCAACATAGTCTTAAGTAGCACTCAAAAATTCAGAATATTTCAGAGCTATCTCCTCTATGGGAGTGCTTCAGACTCCACGCTTTGCAAGTTGATCACCAATTTTGACAGTGATTTGAAAGGTTCAGAGGATGAAGACTGGCTTTTCCAGGAGGTGCTGCTGTGAAATCAGTGAAGAAGCTTTTTCTTAGCCTCTCCGTCATGTCTCAGTGTATATGTGTATATGTAATTGGGTGTTCAGAAGACCTAAAGAGCATGTCTGCTGTTTTAAAATTAGCTGAAAGACTCTTGTGGACCTGGTTTTTGAGACTGCTTGAGGACTATTAAATTAAGGCATATTTAAATCTGCTTGGTGGAGCCCTAAGGGTTCCACTCTACTGTAGTGGATGTGGCCGGGGCCCACGCCCCACCAGGAGGGATCAGTGGAGTCCAGGAATCGGGGCTGGGGCGCCCGCCGTAGGATAGCACCAATCCCTCTGTGGATTCTTGTAGCAGAACACTGTAAGAACTTGCTCCATCTCGTTAACGGTTACAGAAATACACTCATACGTTATGTTGTACCAAAATTGTCCATTTGTGATGGATGGAAAGCTAGGTCTTCCCTGTAGCCGAGGAGTCAGTCATTGCCAGGTAAGTTGCCGGGATCCTGTGTAGGAAGCTGTGCTGGCAATACTTTGTGGGGGGAGGGAGAAAGTCTTTATTTTGTGTAACTAAAATACTGTAGGCATTGCTTAGCTATGCTCTTTGCTTTAGGAGATCATAGGTTGTATATTCACAGAACATTTCCCATGAGTCTTAAGTAAGTTTTCTTGGAGTGGATGTGTCTGTCATGAAAATTTACCATCATAATTATTTATCCACAAGCTAAAGATTTGCCAAAAATTTGTCAAAACCTCAGTTTTGGAGTCTCTTTGAAATGTATATTTTAGAAAACCAATAAACTATTAATCTCATGAGTGTGAGAGTCCCCTTTTCTTTCACCTTGGGTAAACCTTGGTTTACACCTTCACCTTGCAGGTAAGAAATAGGGGGGAATCTCCCCACCGTAGACCACCTGCCAGCAGAGGCGAGACCCATTAGGGTAGGTCTAGAATGGGGTTGACTGAGGGGCCACATGTTCCTGAGAGTGGGGCCATCCAAAGGAGGTGATGGGTCTGCTCTTCTCTGCTCGGGGCCAGTTACATCTAGAATAGGGCACTGAAAAGCAACTGGAAGTCCAGTCTTGTTTGGGATGTCTTCCTACATCCAACCTTGAGGAGGGCCTGGATCTAGAATTATATATTCAGGTATCACTTATATAGAGATAAAAGTAAAGCCCATAGAGTCTGCTGAGATCTCCAAGAGGAGGGACAAAATGAAATCAAGGGTCCCAGCCTTGAGGAACTCTGGATCTGAAGGGGAATGCCACCAAAACGGCCTGGTGAGCACAGCAAAGGGTCTGGAGAGACTGGAGCCACCAGGGCTGGGAAGGACAGTCTCAGAGGCAGCTACAGATGTGGAGTGAGAATAGGCCAGGAGAGACCACCTGGAGTTAGGGAATGCGGCTGGAAGCGGCCTCAGGGGAAGGGGTGTCAGGGGCTTGTCTGAGAAGGAGATATGGGAAGCGAGGCTGAGGGGATGGTAAGGTCTGGACTTGGGCATGTTTGAAGGCAGTAGGGGAGGAATCATCCGGGCATAAGTAGAGGAGGAGAGTGAGGGATGATGTCGGGGTTTTGAAATGCAGAGGACAGAAGAGGGATTTCCTGGTGAATGGCTCCCCTTCTCTCTCTACAGAAAGGGCTGATCCTCAGGGAAGGGGAGAGGCTGCAGGAGAAGAGGAGTTGAGAGCAGCGCTGGTGCAGAGGCAGCCCATGAGCAGACGCAGGGGGGATTGGCAAGAGGCGAGACCAGGGGGCGAGGCTGCTGAGAGGAGAGGGTGGGTGTTACGGATAGCAGCATGCGTTTTTATAGTACTTGAGGGTCTGCAAAGAGTATTAAAGGTATGTTATCTTCATAACAGCCCTGCGAGTGCTGTTGTCCCCATTTTACAGAGGGAAACTGAGGCAGGCAGCAGTTACATGGCTTGCTCAGGATCATATGAGTGAGTGAGTGTAGGAGGCCAGTCAGGATGTCTCTGTCAAGCCTTGGAGACAATGGTGAGATCCCTGTGGGTAACCAAAGGGACTAAAAGGAGTTGAGAGGTTGGGGAGATTGTTGTTGAGTTGTTTGCAGATGTGTCCAACTCTCCGTGACCCCGTTTGGGGTTTTCTTGGCAGAGAAACTGGAGTGTTAGCCATTTCCTTCTCCAGCTCATTTCACAGATTTGGAAACTGAGGCAAGCAGGGTGAAGTAACTTGGCCAGGGTCATGCAGCCAGTCACTGTCTGACGCTGGATCTGAACTCAGCTAGATGGGCTTCCTAGCTGCCCTTGCAGTTTGAGGAAGCACCAAAATGATACTGATTCCCCCATGTCCAGGCCGGAGGAGGGGAGAAGAGGAAGACCGTGCCCAAGACCAGCAGGTGTCAGACACCAGGACACTGAGCTTCCAGGAGCAGGCTTTGCTGCAGCCATGCTATCCCGGCCCCTCTGGGGCAGAGCTGGCCATGAGGAGCAGCTGCCCGGGCTTGAGCAGTGGCAGGGGAGCTGGGTCAGTGGATGGATGGAGCAGGAGAAGCAGGAGATGGGAGGGGCCAGCATGGCTGGAGCCATGGATTGGATGAAACAGCAGTAGTAAAAGTGTGTTCACCACTATAACCTATATCCAGTTGCTTCCCTCTGCATGAGGAAGGGAGAGTTTGGAACTCAGAGTTTTAAAAAATTGTTTTTACAAGCAACTGGGAAATAAGATACATGGGCAGTGGGGTATAGAAATCAATCTAAGGGGTGGCTAGGTGGCGCAGTGAATAGAGCACCAGCCCTGGAGTCAGGATGCCCCGGGATCGGATCCGACCTCAGAAAATGAGCACCCACACATAAATGATGACTGGCTGTGTCATTTGTCACTTGAGCAAGTTACTTAACCCCAATTGCTTACAAAAAGAAAAGAAAAGAAAACTAAAATAAAAATTGAAATGTGAAAAAAAGAAAGTGTTCACCATAACAGTGGTCATAGTGGGCAACAAACACATTGGAATGTTCGTCCTTTCCAGAAGCTGTGGAGCTGTGAGCCAGGCAAGGGCCCCAGGTGGAGGGGAGAGGCCCTTGGTTGTTCCCGCTCTCTGGGGTAAGCAGCCGTAGCCAGCCCCCCCGCCCCATCCACTGTATTCAGGCATGGGCCCCATTGCCTTTCTCCCTCTTTCTGTGGCTAGCAGGCACTGTCCTCTGGCCTCCTCATGGGTCTCTGGGCCCAGCACTTCTGTTTCCAGAGCATCCTCCACCAACTGCCAAAGGGACTTTGCTCAGGAGCATAGCTGACCACATCATTGCTCTCCTCCACTGGCAACCTGTTGTCTCTGAGATGCAAGGTCAGTTCACCCGTTTAGCTTTTTCAGTCCCTTCATGCCAGTCTTGTTGTCCATGATGTATGTCCTGGACCAGCTGACCCCTGTGTGCTTCATGCACAGGATTCCTGCTGCATCTGGCCCCTTCCCTGCCAGCTCCCTCTGCCTGGAGTGCCCTCCATCCTGCCTCCTCCTCCAAGTGCTCCAAGGCCCCTTGGATTATTCACTGCATGTACTTCTCGAGAGGAGGGGTGTATGCATAGTGCTAGGCACATAGCAGGTGTCTAATGCTGATGTTCGCCATCCGGGCCAAGATACTAGGACCATTGTCAGACAAGAGTGAGGTGGACAAGCCAAGGGGGATTCCACCCAATGATGGGGGACTTGGGGCAAGTGTTCCAAACTCTCCCTTCCTCATGGAAGCTGCCCATCCTGTGGCCAAGACATCAAGATGAATGTGCTTGGCCTTGGGATGCAAGAGGAAGAAAACTGGGTTGAAATCTCTGTGGATTGGATTTATTTCAGGTTGGTGTTAGACAAGGTTCTGAACAAGAGCACTTCAGAAGCTCCTTGTTCATGGGAGGTCTTCATGTATAGGTTGGGGGGTTCCTGTCCAGGCAGCCAGAGTCTGGGCACTAAGGCCCTCCCCAGCTCTTTTCTGCCTCAGGCTCCTGCAGATTTGATTTGGAGCCTTCAGGTTCACTTCAGCAGGTCCCAACTTATTGCTTGAGCCTATATAGGAGCCAAAAGCTCCCCCAACATCTCCAGGGTTTTCTTATTGGAGCCACCTTTGAAGGCTCAACCTGGAAGACTGTATTTGAAGGAGTCTTCATTCCTGGGAGCTTTAACCATCCCCCATAACCTGAGACCTGCAGGTGTGGTTTCCAGCAAACCTGGATGAAAGGTTAGACACAGAGCCAGCCCTCCTTGGCTTGGAATAGCAAAGAAATGTGTTTTTTCCAATGAGGCAGGAGGAGGAAAAATGCTTGTTGATTAAAAAAATAAAATTAACAAAAAATTCTAGGCCTTTAGCTGTATAGCTGGAAGGGAGCTTGGAGGCCATTGAATCAGGTGAGGAAACAGGCCCAGAGTTCAAGTGACTTGGCCAAGGTCACCCAGGTCCTTGGACTTCAAATCCAATGGTGTCTTTATTACATCACACCATATTTCCCCAGGACTCTGGGCCAAAGCCTCAGCCACAAGACTCTTGGAACAATCTCTCCAGAACTGATTGTCCAATTCTGCCAATACAATTCTACAAACATCGTTAAACCATGACAGACCAGGCCCTGTGCCAAGCCTCTCTTACCCTCTCCAGGATCACACTTGAGTGATTTGCTGTGAGCTCAGTCATTTCAGAGCTAATGTCAAAGAAGGGAAGACTAGACCTCTGGCTGGAGGACCGTTCCAAGGGCCAGCACTGCTATGAGCAGCCTCCATCTAGGCTCTGACCTTCCCCTCCCAGACCGAGGATGGAGCAGAGCAAAGCCAGAGCGCAGCAGCTTGGAGCAGCCTAGCCACTGTTAGCCAGACTCAGCCTCCAAGGTATACCTTCCTCCTGCAGCCTCTCCTTCATTCTCAGAATCCCACAGCTTAGCCAGGAGCTTCTGAGCACGCCAAACAGGGAGGTGGGCTGAAGGCCAGTGACCCTGGGGTCAGCGCCCACCTCCCATGTTTTAAATCCCTAGCCTCCATTTCCTGAGCTTGAAAACAAGCCTTGGTGGTCTTGCCCAACTCCAGGGTCCCGGTGTGGAGGGTGGCAAAGCCTTTCATCACCTCTACTGTATACTCTTGTTATCTTCTGAGAGCCAAGGTAGCATAAAGGAGAGGGCACTGGTTTCTGAAATGGAGGACCTTGGCTAAAAAACCGGCTTGGGTACTTTTCTGTAAGCTGGCCGCTTTAAGCCCTTTGCACCTCATCTGCAAAAAGATCCTTTCAATCAAGAGTTCTTACCCTGGAGTACATGAATTTGTATATATGCATATGTGTGTATTTTGATAGGTGTATTTTAATATAATTGCTTTATGCATTGCAAAACATGGTTCCAAGGAATCTTCCAAAACAGACTTAGGGAGAACGAACTTGGAGGGGGAGAAATGACATCTTTGCTTTCACCAGCCTTTGGGGTCCTATGTGACCCTCTGTCTTTTCTTTGTATTGACCAACGTGATTCTGAGGAGGGCTCCATGGGCTTTCCAAGCCTAGCCGAGGTGGGTGGTCCCTCGGACAAACCCCTGCCCTCCAGCTCTGTTCTGGAATACATCTGATTTGGGCAGGTAACTGTTGCTGATATCATAGGATGCCAGGCAGCACCAGGAAAGGAAGGTCTGGCCTGGGATTTATATCTGTGGTCCAGTGTGGCCTTTCTGCCTATGAGTGTCCTTGAGCCAGTCATGTGCCCTCTCCTGAAAATGGCTGAGCCACCTGTCTAGTTCTGACATTTTGCACAGTGGCTCTGAATAGAAAAGCTTTCTCCATGAATTTTCTCTTGCCAGCAGTACCTGGAAAGCCTGCCCAGGTGCCCAGGAGAGAGGCTCCACAGGGCCCCCTGGTGTTGAGGCTACCTCAACTCAGCCTGTAATTAAGTGCCTGCCTAAGAGGTCTTCTCTGGGGACACAAGGACACAAAAAGGGGCCTGCCCTCCAGGAGGGAGGCACCCCACACCTGGGAGCACCTGGGATGGAGCCAGAGAGGAGCCCAATGTTTGAGTCCAGGGGGATGTGTCTAGCTGGGCAGGAGCCTTCTGGGTCGAGGTGGGCCTTGCAGTCTGGGCTGCCCACAGCCAGATGCCTCAGGGCCTGGGCAGGCCGATGCCAGCCAGTTCTCTGGGTACCAGAGAACTATCTCTAAGCAGCCACTTGGGAAGAGCCAAGGCAGACAAGGCCTATCCTGCTCCCATGCCCAACCGTATCTCCCCTGTGAGCCTCTGTCTCCAAAGGTCCTTGTGTAAGGCCCACACCTGGGAGAGCTGTGAGGGTGCAGCCTACAGAGGGAGCCTTAGTGTGGGTGGGATTATCATCAGGATGCCCTCTCTACAGAGTTCCAGGACCTGAATCCAGGGGTGGAAGGAGCTTCCAGAGGCAGAGAGATGTGACTCTCGACATTGCCCAAGGACCACACCCAATTATTGCCGTGGCTGGGACTGGACCCCAGATGACAGAACAGGTCATCTACCGCCCCCACATGGATCCCCAGACAGGGTCGGGGCAACCTGTGACTCTTGGGTGAGAAGCCCTCGAGGGCAGTGGCCACCTTCAGGGATGGGCACATTCAGCATCTTTCCCCCAGCACAACTCCAACAGAAACTTTACTAGAACCTCTCCATGCAGGAACCTAGGGAGTAGGAAAGGCCAGAATGTGAGTGGGCAGTGACAGGCCCTGGCTAAGAAAAGAGGACACACATATGCTCCACCATCTGCTGCCTAGCAGCACCAGTGTCCGAGGAAGCAACAGGTAGGACCCACCCTGGAGGCATGTGGGCACAGCGGACAAGAACAGGGATGCTAGTAAGTGTGGGAGATCAGATTTGAGCTCAGGTCTTCCTGAACCCAGGCCTGGCACTCTGTCTACTGAGGCCCTCAGCTGCCTTAAAACTTAAATTGCAATGTAAATGCTAGCAATCATTTTAATTATTTTACAGGTGGGGAAAGAATGAGCCTTAGCTCATTTGAGGGAAGTGTCTTGACTGGCTGTTTCAGGGAGAAGCCTGAGAGATCCTCTTGTTGGCTCACTTTACAGCTGGGGAAGCTGAGACCCAGAGGAGGAAAGTAATGGGCCCAAAGTTCCACAGCAAGCTTAGATATCTTAGCCTTGATCAAAAATTCTGTTTAACTTAAAGCTGGGAAGAAACCACCATAATCACCAGAAATTCAGTCTAAGGGGACAGGCTTTAACAGGGCTGTAGGAGTGAGATCAGTGGGACAGCTAGTCCAATTCTCCTGTTTTACAGAAGGGGAAATTGAGGGCCAGAAAGCATTTTTGCCCAAGATCTACAAGGAATAGAGCCAGCATTTGACCCAGACCCCAGCAGAAGCAGAGAAGTTTCTACGTCCTCATCGATGGCTGCCCTGGTGGGCTTTCCTAAATCTTGACTCCCTCAGGCCACCCAGACTATGTTCTGGCCATTGGAAAAGGCCCATGGTCACCCATTCCTGAATTCAGCACGTAAAAGCCAAAATAAACAACAAGATGACATCTGAGGTGTGTCGAGCTCACCCAGGTGCAAGGAGCAGGAGAAAAGCTTCAGAAAAACCAAACTGATTTATCCACACCCTGCTTCTGGAAGGCAGACGATGAAGAAAAATGGGTCTTTGGGTCTGTGCCTTCTGGGATTCTCCTCCTCCTCCCTTTCCTTTTTACATCTGTCATTTCTGAATGACGCCCTCCCCCACCCCCAGGGCCTGCCCTTGTAACACAGTAAAGCAGCTTGCCCCACTAACAGAGAATCCAATGGCCAGTGCCAGGCAAGAAATATGTATAAAGCACTTACTATGCACCAGGGACTGTGCCCACTGCTGAAAGGACAGTTCCTGCCCTCAGGGAGCTCCCAGTCTGATGGGGCAGGCAAATTGCAAAAGTCTAGGTACAAACGAGCTATATTTGGGACCCTTTGGAGATGACAGGGAGATAAGACACTGCAATTAAGAGGGGTGGGATAAGGCTTCCTAGAAGGTGGGAGGAAAGAAAGCCAGGGAAAGCAAGGGGAGCAGATGGGGAGGGAGAATGCACCAGACATTGGGGAGCAGTCAGGGAAAAGTTCCAAAACTGGGAGGAAAAGCAAGGCCAGTGTCACAGGGGGTTAGTGGGGTGTGCTCTGAGAAGACAGGAAGGTGGGATGGCAGGTAATAACGGGCTATGGATGCCAAATGGAGTGTTTTGTACTTGCTCCTAGAGGCCATACAGGTCCCTGGGGTTTATTAGGTATTGATATGGTTGGACCTGCCCTTCAGGAGAATCCCTTTGGTGGCTGGAGGATGGACTGGACAGGGGAGAGCCTTGAGGTAGGCAGACCCCCCCAACAGCTACTATAATGGTGCAGGCGTGAGGAGATGGGGCCTGGACCAGAGTGGGAGAAGGGGAATATGGGAGGGAAGCTGCAGAGGTGAACTCTATGGGCCTTGGTGGCAGCTGGGGACAGCCATCTCTTATAATTGTGGCCCCCTTTATCCAGGCAGATATAGGTGCCTGCAGATATATATAGGTGCTGAGCAGATATAGATGCCTGCAGAATTAACCAAAATCAGTATCTTCTGATCTAAAGACCATTGGGGGTTTTGACTGCTCCAGGAAGAGTTTCTCTGTCTCCAGTGACATCTCATGAGAATCAAGAGAGATGAAAACACATGGAGTAGTAATCAAGGGCCACAGGGGGCAGCCAGGGGCCCCAAAGTGAGTGTCCCTGGCAACCAGAAGGCCCCAGGCTGCGGGCAAGGATGACAGTGATGCTACATTCACAAGTGACCGCTGTGGAGCGGTCAAAGCATGAAGAGGCCAAGCATCTCCCCAGGCCCCAAAGTGGGCAAAGGACAGTGTACCTCCAACTTGGAGGGATGTTTTGCACGCCTGTTCTTCCCATACCTTCTCAGTAAATAGCCCTTTTAAAGAGCTTATTGGTGCTAATTGGTTATCAATAATATTGGCTCGATATCAACTGGCTTGAAAACCCAAAGTGAGGTAGAGCTTTAGTTTTTCTAGATTCATGGGTGTGATTGAGACAGATCTCAGCTGAGCCGTGAATAGCACGGGGAGAGCTTCAGAAGCAACGAAGGCAATAAGACAACTTTGGGGCTGATGAGATGAATGTATCATGTGCTGAAAGGCCCCCCTGAACCCCCCACTGATGGAGATTCATGGATACTCTCCTCTCTGCATGTGAAAGCGCTCATGGATTACCATTTGTCAAGTTCAGAGTAATACAACTTAATTTATTCTTTAAATGAGGGGGCTGGATGGACCAACGTCCCTTCCAGGGCTGAATGTGGATGTGGAAGGACTTTGGCAATTAAAGTCACACACATACCACCACCACCACCAATAACAACAACAATGAAATTGGAAGGAACTCTCTGACAGTTCCTGGGAAGTAAGGGAATGGTAAGAGGGTGAGTCCGCACTCATGCATGGGTGGTTGGCTCTTTTTCCACCACTAACTAAAGTCCACAGGTGTTGTCACCCAAGGCAAAGTTCAAGACATGCTGTATTTTTTCTTTTCCATTTTATGATATTGACTGTGCAAGCAGGTCAAAGATCCGGGGATTGTCCATGAAAGAAGCCTAATGGGGCTTTGGTGCCTAGACGGAGCTGACAGTCTGCCTGGGTTGCTTTCCTGCTCTCATTCCTAATGTACCACATAGAAAATCCACATTGGCAGCTGTTTGGAGGATAGATTGGTGAGGGAGAGGCTAGAGGCAGTAAAAAAGATTGCCCTGTAGTTCAGGGGAGAAGTGATAAGCGCCTGAGGTCAGGTTTTGGTTGTGACTAGAGAGAAGTAGATGTATATGAGAAATGTTGTGAACACAGAAATAGCAAGATTTAGCAACAGACTAGGTACTTGGGGTGAAGAGTTAAAGACAACCCCAAGCCTGGGGGACTGGGAGGATGGTGGGGTCCTCAACAGTAAGGAAATATTCTGAAGGAGGGAGGATTTAGAAGGAAAGAGGAGGGGCGGCTAGGTGGCGCAGTGAGTAGAGCGTTGGCCCTGGAGTCAGAAGGACCTGAGTTCGGATCCAACCTCAGACACTTAATGCACACACAAACCAAAACCTAGCCGTGTGACCTTGGGCAAGTTACTTAATCCCAATTGCCCTCAAAAAAAAAAAAAAAAAAAAAGAAGGAAAGAGGAGTCTTGTTGTGGCCAGGTTGAGTTCAAGGTGCCCATAAGGCATGTAGTTTAAGATGTTCTAGAGGGCGGCTAGGTGGAGCAGTGAATAGAGCACCAGCCCTGGAGTCAGGAGGACCTGAGTTCAAATACGGCCTCAGACAACACAAAAAAACTAGCCGTGTGACCTTGGGCAAGTCACTTAACCCCAATTGCCCTACCTACCCCCTCCAAAAAAAAAAAGATGTTCTAGAGGCAGCTGGTGATCCAGGGCAAGAGCTCTAGGGTAGATGAGGGCTGGATATTTAAATATGGGATCTCGTAGAAATGATAACCAAACCCATGGGAACTGGTGAGATCACACAATGAAGTCATCTAGAAGGAGCAAAGGGCCCAGGACAGAACCTTGGGGACACTCCTGGGCATGACCTGAATGAAGACCCAGCAACAGAAACTGAAGAGTGGCCAGAGAAGAGAACAGTGCCGTGAGAAGCCAGAGCATCGATAATAGAATAGGTGATCAATTTCCCAATATAGAATGTACCAATAATATAATCGAGTATCAAGGAAGAGAGGGTGGACAAAAGTGCTGAAAACCCAAGGATCAAAGAAGGATGAGGAGCCATTAAACGAGGCTGCTTTGAGATCCCTGGCAGCGGCAGAAGGAGTACTAGTTGAAAGACAAAGTGGGAAGCCAGATTGCAGCCAGCTCAGGAGGGAGGGAGATGAGGTTTTTCCATTTTCTCTGGTTTTGCTCTCAGCTTGTGAATAAAAGCAAAGGAGATAGAGCACCAGCCCTGGAGTCAGAAGGACCTGAGTTTGGATCCGGCCTCAGACACTTAACACGCACAAACAAACAAAAAAGAAACCTACCATATGACCTTGGGCAAGTTACTTAACCCCAATTGCCCTCCAAAAAGAAAAAAAAAAGCAAAGGAGACAGATGATAGCAATGATCCCAGGTTATATTTTGTCAAGGTGGAATCGGTGCTGGGACAGGAAGCATGGGATTAAAGAGAGAGGGCAGAATGGAGTGGGGTCACCAAGGGGTAGACAGAAGGATGAAAGGAGGGGCAGCCAGTACAGAGGTGATGGCCTGGAAAAGAACAAAAGTGTGGAGGTCACTGTAAGGACCAAGCTTAGGGTTAGGAGACCAAACGTACTGGGAAAGATGAACCAATAAAAGATACAGGAATGTCAGGGTTTGTGAACCTCAGGGAATTGAAACATGGGTGATGGTAAAAAGCATCCCTAGTGTGATAAGTAACAGCCACAGCATCTGGAGAGGGTGACAAATTAGGACAGCAGGGACCCCAAAGGAGGAATGGTGATGGAGGGAGACCCTGGCAATGGCAAAGGGGAGAGAGGAGCATTGGGAATCCCAGTGCAGACAGGCAAGTTGGAGGTATAAGCAGTACTTGCTGAAAGGGAGGGAGCCAGGTCTCTGTGAGGACATGGGGGTCAGCTCAGCCACCTGGACAGAGGGACAGTAGGAGTGGCCCTTTACTGACTTACTCCTCCCAATTCTTGAGCAGATTTGGAAGAAACAGGGGGCTGGAAAGCACCTTCGCCCAGAATGGAATCAGGGCCTGTGCCAACCTCTAGGGCGGGAGCCTGAGACAGGAGAAGTGGGGCCAGCCCACATGGAAGCTGGGCTGGTGGGAATCTATGGGTTAGCTTTCTTTTAGTGATGAGCACACCAGGATATCCTAATAGGTATTAAGTGGTAGGGACAATGACACCATTCAATGAGGAAGGGACTTTCTAACAGAGCTTATCCTGGGCATCAGTTTACTGAGTCACCACCCAGCTGGTGGACATTGCTTTAGGTTGTATTTAGGCCTCAGCCTGACAAATACGGCACCCTCGATATTTTGAACAGCTCTTATTTGATAGGGCCCTCCTGGAACTTCTAGGTCTTATCTCACTCTGTCCTCATCTACATTACAACTGAGTGTCCCATTTTGTTCCTCTGGGTCCATTCAGCCGAACACCAGCCCACATGGATTGAGGCCTCCCCCACTACCCACCTCCCTCTGAAGCTCAGCTTCCTTATCTGAAAAATGAGGGGAATCCCTGTGGTTTAGGAGCCTTGGAAAGTGGTTTCGATGCTCAGCTGAGGTCATGTGGTTTGTAAGTAATAAGGCAGTTAATGCCTTATTACCCTTCTTGCCTATCTCTATTACCATTCTTACTTATCTCTAAGTATCTGGAAGGCTCCTTGGCTCACCTGGGAACACAGAAGTAGGCTCTGCTCATATCCGTTTAATTGGAGAGGGGCAGTAGAATGAAAGACCCCTGGACTAAGGGTTAGCAGAGCTAGGAGGGGCAGCCTGATGTCATGGGAGCCCTGACCTCACTCCAGACCTCCTGTAGGAGCAGAGTTTAGGAGTAGGTGGAAGGGGCAGATCCGATGCTAAGAGCTTTGCGAAGCCCCTTTCATCTGGGGTCCCATGCCTGAGCCCTGCCACCAACTGGCTGTGGGACAACAGGCGAGTGTGCCCCCTCTAAACCTGGCTTCCTTCTCTACAAAGGACATCACAGGATTCCTCCTGAGGTCTCTTCCAGCCCTATAATTGCAAATCTTTAATCCCTGTAAATTATTCTTGGGGGAGGGGGATAGGGGGATAGAGGGTCATAGATTTAGGAGCTAGAGCCCCCTCCAGGGCAGGCAAGCTCATTTTACACATGGGGAAACTGAGGACCAGAAAAATCAAATGACTTTCTCTCAGATGGCAAGTAACAAACTTGGGATTCAAACTCTGGTCCTGTGACTCCAAATCTGGAGATGCTTCTCACAATGCCGATGGAGCAATCAAGTAAGTATGAAATGCCTGCTATGGTCCAGACACTGGAAACAATTGCAATGAGTGAAACCTCTCCTTGGGTCTTCCATCCCAAGTCCTTGGAAATCACGTTCACCGGACTGTGATGACAGAAGAGGGGCTGCGGGGAGCCACTGGGCTCGCTCACAACCGGCTGAAGGCCAAAAGCAAGCTCTCCCTGGGCTGTAGCTTGCAGCCCCGCCGGGGTCGGGGGCCGGGGGCTCTCGGCCGCCTCTCGGGAAGCCCGGAGACCCAGGGCTCGTTCTCAGAGGCTCATCCACCAAGCTGACTCTGTCCATCCAGAGGTATTCCTGAAGCGCCTACTTTGTGCCGTGCACGGTGCAAAAGTGACGCGTCCCTGCAAGAGGCACCCGGCCCACTGCACCCGGAGGGCGGTAGCTGGGAAAGCTCTCGGGGGACGGACGCTCACGCCCTCCCTCTCTGGACACGGGGTTAGAGTGTGGGGTGAGTGGGTATCATGTTCTCCTTTCTCTTCTGTGACCCTGGCCGGCGCTTCTGTCCTCCCCTCTCAGCATCCCTGGGCCCCGCCCCCTCGCTCATGGCCCCGCCCCAAAGCAGCTGTATCCGCCCCTTCAGCTGGAGCCGCCGATGTGGCGCGCGGGAGGGAGCGGCGGAGGCGGGATCAGAGTGAAGGAGGCGGGGCCAGAAGCCGAGGGGCGGGGTCAGGCCCAGGGGCGGGGCGCGCGCCGAGGCAGCCAGTCAGCTACGGGCGCCGGGCGGAGGAGGTGGCACCGGAGGAGGAGGGGCCCCCGCAGCCCCGCCCCGGGCTCACGGGCTCGCCGTCGCGTCTGGGGTTTGTTCCGTCGCCGCCGCCGCCTCCTCCTTTGCCGCCGTTGCCGCTGCTGCTGCTGGCCCGTACCGCCGAGGCCATGGCGGAGCCGAGCAAGCAAGACATCGCGGCCGTGTTCAGGCGTCTCCGCTCCGTGCCGCCCAATAAGGTAACGGCCGCGCGGGCCCGGCTGGGGGTGGGGGAGAGTGGAGTGCGCCTGCGCGGGGCCGAGTGAGGGCGGGGGAGCCGGAGAAGGAGTGTGAGTGCGCCTGCGAGGAACCGAGCCAGGGGGTGGGGGGGGAGGAAGGAGGAGTCTCCGCTGCTAGGGACACGTCGCACTGTGGGGCCGGGGGCCAAGACCCCCGGTCGGCGGAGGAAATCGGGAGACCCCTCTAGCCTGCCCTTGTCATTGCCTTTAGGGGACCACCATCTCCTGGGGGCAGAGTGGAGGGGTCCCCGTCTCCCTGGAGGGGGGGGGTCCCCATTGGGCAGTGTCAGGGAGGGGAGGAGCGCCCCCCCACCGGGCGCCCCGAAGTGAGCGTTTGGGCCCAGCAGCCCTGGGGTCCCAGCCCCCGGCCTTAGCAGCTGCTGGGCTTAGGGGCGGGGGCTGGCGCTGTCCTCCCAACCGCCCCCGCCTGTGGGTACCATCAGCCTCTGGTCCCCCATTCGTACAGATAAGGAGTGTGAGTGACTCAGTCAGAGCCGGGGCTGGGTCCCCCTTGTCCCCCAGGACCGGGATGAGTCTGAGCACCGCTCCGTCCAAGCCCGGCCCGGAGTGTGGCAGGCACAGAGGCGTGTCTCCTCCTGCTAGGGCTCCTTAAGATAGGGGCGCCTGCGGTTTGGAATCAGAGGCCCCATCTCACCCGTTGGGGGGGCCTGTCCTCTGGGGCGGTGGCCCCCCTCACCTCCTGCCCTGGCCCACTGGGGGCTCCTCACTCATAGACTTGTAATTCTGGGAGGGACTAAGCTTCTCTAGCCACAGGATTCCAGCGCTGGAGGGGCTTCTGGTGGCAACAAAGCTCCGAGACAAGACCCCCCCACCCCCCACCCCAGCATTCCCAGGTGGCCAGCCAACTATTGCTTGAAGTCCTCCAGCCAGGGCATGTGATCTTTCTGAGATGGCCCATTCCACTATGGGACAGCTCAGACTGTCAGGACATTCCTACTGACTCTGCCCTGTCAACTGTTGCTCCTTCCCCGCCGGTCCTGCCCCACCCCTTGGGCCAAGGGGAAGAAACTGGCCCCTCATGATGCTGCTGGAGACCAGTACTTCAAGATGGCATCTTGAGTTCTCTCTTCTCCAGCCTAAGATCCCCAAATCCAAGACCCCTGCATTACAAATGACTGAACAGAGACCCCAGGGTGGGAGGGGCCTGCTGGGGGCCCCCATGGGGAATGAGCTGCAGGCTGGCTTCAGATCCTGCCCTGGCGGTCCAGCCACCCTGCCCTTACGGCACCTCTTTTTGCATCTCCCATTGGAGATCCCTAGAATGAATCTGTTCAGTAAGTTTGTGATGATGCAGCTGGAAGGTGGTTGGTTTTCTGGGGGCACATCCTCATTTTAAAATTGGTTATAGTTCTAGAGAAGGGAATCATTTGGTAAGGTGATGCCTGGTTAGCATGGGGGCGGGGGAGGGGAGAGAGACAGAGAGAGAAGGGGGGAGAGAGAAAAAGACAGAAACAGAAGAGAGGGAGAGAGACTGGGGGAGGGGGAGAGAGAGATGAGAGACAGAGAGGGAGAGAGAGAAGGAGAGAGAGAGAGAGCAGGAATCTCTTCTCTCATGTAATGGTCTGGTGGCATTTCCTTGAGTTTAAGATTCACACAGTTCTGCTTGTAAAAGTCCAGTTACAATAGACTGAAATGAGGCTACCATGTGGGTTAGCGTGTGGAAATGAGATTTTTGTTTGGCACAGATATGAATCTGTATTTGCGCACGTGTGTGTATACACACACGTGTGTGGTGGGTGTTGTAAGACTGAGACAGCTGGACCCCCATGTCCACGGCCCTTCAGGTGACAGCAGGGCACCTGCTCACTTGGTGTTCCTTGCTGGGGAGACCTGCCCTCCAGGACTTTACAGTCCAGTGTGGTAGAGAGGGGGTGCAGAGAGGAGGGAGGTCACAGATGAGGATTGTGCACACACAGTATTTTCCCAGCCATGTTTTTGTGAGGTTGTGTAGAAGCTCACAAAGCCTCATCAGTGCAAACCTGGTGCCACGGAACAATGTTTGTGGTTAATTTAGTCCACACTGTACTCCTGATAAAATGCATTGGGAGAGGCTGAAAGTTAGCAGTTTTTGACTGGCATTTTGTTTTGGTTAGAAATTCTCAATGGGAAAATGAAGGGAAAAAAGATTTTTGTCCTGGAAACATAAGATCATAATTCAGTTCAAGAGATGTTTGTGAAACACCTACTATGTGCAAGGTTCCCAAGACCTCCCCCTCAGGGAGCTAACATTCTCTGGGGATGGCCAGGGTGGTCCAGGGTGAGTAGGATCCTGAGGTGGGAGCTATAGGGGCCAAAGGAAGAGCCAGCTGGAGGCTTCCGGGAGCATCTGAGGAGGAAAGACCCTTGCTTGGGCGGAACCAGGCAGGGACTCTAAGCCAGGGTTAGTAGCCACTTGGGGAAAGGACTTGCTTCACAGGAAGCAGGCAGCCATGTAAATAGGAGTGTCCCCATTTTACAGATCAGGAAGCTGAGGGAGCCATATGGGAAAGGACATGGCTTTGCATCCTGGTGCAGCTGTTTGCTGCCAGGGCCAGGCCCTGTCCTCCTCCCCTGGGGCTGCACAGCCTCTCAGGGCCCCACCTGGCCAGGCCTTCTGCATGAGCTGCTTCTCTTTAATTATTGATTGTGAGGGTAGTTCTTCATTGGTTGGAGCTGATTCAGATTCACCTGAAACAAGATGGCAGGTGATTTAATGCTACAGAAAAATCGGGTGCATGTGGTTTGTTTTCCTCCCTTTTTTGGGGGGCCATGGGGAGGGGGCTCAGGAATGCAGGGGCATGGTGTGTGCAGGGTTTGCCTGTCAGCCTCCTCTTTGCCTGTGTGCTGTTTACTCTGGAGTGACTTCAGCAGCAGAAGCCGGGGGCTCTCTTGGCTGGCGCATCCACTCTTCAGTTTCCTGGTTAGTGGTCAGTATTCAGAGACGTGTGTGCAGGCAGGCGCCCCTGCTCTAATCTCAGAGCCCCCCAAGCTCATACCCCAGCTTGATCAGGGGTGAGGGGCCAGGGTCCTCAGGTGCAGCCCTTTGGCCACATGCAGTTGATCTGTGAAGTCTGGCTGCAGCCTGGAGGCTGCAGGTCCCCCACCCCCGCACCTTGATTATTGGAAAACCTTCATGTGGCTAAGCTGAGGTCAGTCCCTGAGGTTGCTAGGGTTCCTCATACCGGTCCTATGATGTACTGAGCAGAAATATGAGTGTCTCCATTTTCAAGATGGACAAACTAAAGCTTCCAGGAGGGAAGCTCTACATCAGGCTCTGTACAGCTGAAAAGTGTGTTCTGAAGGCACCCTCCTCTTTGGTGCTGTTGTCTCTGACTCTTCCTGAGCCCACAGACCGTGGCCCACTGCTGATCTCTCGAAGTCTGTCCAAGTTCATGCCTCTTGAGCTCCTCCAGGAGCTTGGGGGCCACTTGGGCCTTCAGGATCCACCTTAGCTCAGCAGGTTTGAACAGTAATAAAGATGAGCATTTCTATAGGCTTTAAGGTTTGCAGAGTGCTTCACATGGTCACTCATTGGTCCTTACCACAGCCCTGAGTGAAAGGTGCTGTAATTATTAGCCCCATTTTCCAGATGAGGAAACTAAGAAACAGAAAGAGTGAATGATTTGTGTCTGAGGCGGGATTCGAACCCTGCCCTTCTGACTCCAAGTTTAGGGCTCTTTCCATTGAGGGCCCCCCCTCCCTCAGTGAGTTGAATATTCATGGAGCTGGATGACTGGAAAGTGGAGCAGGTGTGGGTGCCATAGGCCTGGTATGGATTTTCTGTGCATTTTGTCTGTATTACTGCTCTGAATGGTTAGAGCAGGTGCTCTGGGGCTCTTTCCCGACATCTCTGGCTCCCAGAACTGGATGGGTCATCTCTGGAGGGCCCTGCTGCTCCCTGGACACGTAGCCTGGCCACACTGGGCCAGAGTGCTGCCCCCAGGCCTCTCCCGTTGCTCCCCTGGGCTGGGAAGACCAAGTCTGGTCCCTCTGCCACCTGAGGCCTTCCCTTGCACTTGTCCTTCCCCAGAACAGACCCTGCCCTGCCTCCCAGTGACCTTGGTTAAATGAACTGCTTGTTTTTCGGGTCCTTTAGCTCAGAACCAAGATTTAGAGACACTTTGGGAATTTCCCAGTAGTAAACACCATGTTGTTCTTTTTCTTCTACTTCTCTGCACTGTCCTAACTTGCCCACCCCCCCTCCACCCAAGAGAGGCTCATTGATGTTAGAGATGCTAGGGAGGTTCCCCCGGTCAGGGGAAAGCCCCCTGTGCCTTCCCCGGCCTGGCCCTCCTGGGTGCCCAGACAGGACCAGGCTTGTAATGAGAATCAGCAGCAGCCTCTGAGGGGGAAAGCTTCTGTAAACATTGTCTCCATTTTATAGATGAGGAAACTGAGGCTCAGAGGGCCTTCTCCAGCAGGGTCTTGTAAACTGGTGTCAGACCCATGGTATTGACTGAATTCCATCCTTTTCTTGCCCCCACACTGCTTAATAACAGCTCCCTCTCCCTTGTGACCTGCGACCTGTGCATCAGCCTTCATGGCCGTGACCTCATTTGCTGATCACTGTGCTCTGAGGTTAAGTGAAGGAGAAGAGTCTCATAGGTCAGGTGACCTGCCTTCCCGGCCACACTGCTAGGAAGTGGTTGAGTGGGCATCAGGATGAATGACAGCTTTCAGTTTGGACATAGAAATGTCGGGGGATGATGTGGGCTGCTGGGGGAGTGAGCAAATGCTGATCGCTCCCCATCCAGGGGCATGGCTGGGGGGCAGGGAGGACAATTTGGGCCCCCTGACATCCCCAGTGCCTGGGCATTTAAGCCACTGACTAGGTGTGAGCCACCCCTCCTCCCCCAAGGTTGGTGGTGCTGGGGAGAAAGCCCCGCTCAGGGCCCCATGATGTCACCCATCACTAAATGCCACATGGAAGACATCCCAGTGAGGACCGAGGAGTCCCTCTGGTTTGGAAGCCTTCGAGGAGTTCTTTGCTATGTTAGAAAAACTTAGAAAAGGCCAAGTTTCTTTTCCTAAGCCGCCTTGGCTCCTGAAAACCTCCCTCAGGATTTCTTTCATTTGCCACCTCAGGAGGCCTTCTAACAACAGTCACTTAGCTCCCGACTTTTCTCCTGGGTGCGCCGTCCATAAATAACATTTGAGCACACATCTCTAATGTGCCTGTTTGTTTATAAATTATAGGCATGAGCCAAGCTGCTGATAATCATGATTGCTCTAAAACTTAGACAGGAGTAGACAGTGAAACGAGGAGATGATGATGATGCAGCTGTTAGGGTGATAGGGAGCCATGGAAGGTTAGTGAGTGAGCACATGGTCAGACATGGGCATTGGCGGCTGACTGCTTGGAATGGCAGGGAGACTGAGCAGCCAAATGGGCAGAGAGTCTGGGCAGGTAGAAAGGGAAGAATGTTTGACAGCTAAGGGGATATCAGGGTGGTTTCAGGGAAAAAATAATGTAATGAGAGCTATGATGCCAATTCCATTCTTTCCGTACCTCCTCATCCTGTCTGACTCATGCTACCCCCCCCCCCAAAATGAAAGGGGTAGAGGGAAGCAGGAGCTCAGAGGCCTCCCTCTAGGGCACCCCTGCCCCCCACAGGCGGCCAGAAAAGGATGGGGGGGGGGTGCAGCTCTTGCCAGGAATGGGGGGAGGATTTTCCCAGCAGTACCACTATAGCTGCTGTGGGTGCCCAGGGAAGGGAGGTGTGGGCTGGGGGAGGGTAAATCTGCCTTTCTACCCACTGATTGGTGGGGTGAGACCCCATTCCACCTGGCTCAGGATTCAGGCCTGCAGAGCCCATTTCTTTTTTTTTCTTTTTTTTGGAGGGCAATTGGGGTTAAGTAACTTGCCCAAGGTCACACAGCTAGTTGTGTGTGTGTGTGTGTTTTAAGTGTCTGAGGCCAGATCTGAACTCAGGTCCTCCTGGCTTCAGGGCCGGCACTCTACTCACTGCGCCACCTAGCCACCGCCCAGAGCCCATTTCTTATACCCCAGAGAGTGTGGCAGCCTCCCTCCTTCGCTTCTTTCCCAGGGTCCCACTGGAATTTGATCCCAGACCCACTTTGACTTCAGGCCCACAGATCTTTCACTTTGCCCTGCGCTCTCTTCCCAGTGATGGTAGTTAAACCCTTGGATTCTCTGTTTCAGCTGAATCAAGTGTTGTTTGGATGTTGGAGAGTAACTTATTAGACCAATCGCAATTAATGGATGCCATTTTTCTTCCAGATGTGCTTTGACTGTGGTGCCAAAAACCCCAGCTGGGCCAGCATAACATATGGGGTGTTCCTCTGCATTGACTGCTCAGGTACCCATCGCTCTCTCGGGGTTCACCTAAGCTTCATTCGGTAAGTGACCTTTGCCCCCCTTGGCCATTTGCTTCTGGACCAGCCATGGGTGGAGTCAAGACATTAAAAATGACCCCAGAGGTTCTCATTTGAGTGAGTGAATGAATGAATGACTGAATGGTTTATGTAGTGCTTCCTCTGTGCAGAGTCCTGTGCTAAATGCTGGGGCTACAGACAGAGTCAGATAGTCCCTGCCCTTGGTTTGGGGTGCAGCGCAGGCTGCCAGTCTTGACCTTAGGGGGCACCAGCTAAGTCCCCTGATGTTGTTTCCACTGATGAATCTCATCTGTTGTTGATGTTGAACTACCTGCTGGTCCGAGGACTTTGGTGGAGGAGCGTTTGCCACGTGTGGGTCTGTTGTCAGGTGTACAAGTCAGTGATGTGGGAGAAGTGTGAAGAATGGCTCTCACCCCTCATGGGAAAGGACCAGCTGGTACGTTTTTACCTCATGATCTGAGCCTGTTGGCGATGGTGAAAACCTCAGCCCACCCAACCTGGCCACTACCTTGGTGTGTGTTTTTGGGCAGCACATTCCCTCTCTGGGCCTTTAGTTTCTTCCTTTTGTAGTAAATGACCTCAGGGGCCCTTCTCACACTGATCTCCAGGCAAGGTGTCACTGAGCTCTGTGGGGATGGATCCTGTGTCTGGGGAAGGCACTGCATCAGTGTTTGGGGAATGAAAGCCTGTGTCCCCACAGTGGATTCTCCCCTTGTGCTGGGATGCCAGAAGGGCCTCATCCTTCCAGGGGCCCATTTCTAGCAGGATACCTGAGGACAGAGTGGTGGATGGCCTTACCTCCATGGATTATTCCTGTGCTCCAGCATCTTCCATAGCTTTCTGTGGAGTCTTTGGATCAGTGTATGAATCCTTTCCAGCTTTGTGGGACCTGCCAGATCTCTGACAGCCTTGAGAATCAGCGTCCACCTCTGCCCTCTCTCATGGCATCAAAGCAGGACTTTGCTGAAGGCTTATTAAAATCTATTAGACCGGTCTATGGCTACGGGGCCCAGGCGGGGGGCCCTGGCTGGAGCGTAGCTGAGACCATGGAGGGGCAGAGCGGCCGTTGCAAGATCGTGGTGGTCGGGGACGCGGAGTGCGGCAAGACGGCGCTGCTGCAGAGTTATGTCCCCACTTGTTTGAGAACTACACAGCCAGCTTTGAGATCGACAAACGCCGCATAGAGCTCAACATGTGGGACACTTCAAGTTCCTCCTATTATGACAATGTCCGACCACTGGCCTACCCAGACTCTGATGCTGTCCTTATTTGCTTTGATATCAGCAGGCCAGAGACACTTGACAATGTGCTCAAGAAGTGGCAAGGGGAGACCCAGGGTTCTGTCCCAGTGCTAAGGTTCTTCTGGTCGGTTGTAAACTGGACATGAGGACAGACCTAGCGACACTTAAGGAACTCGCCAAACAGAGGCTCATCCCTGTCACACATGAGCAGGGCAGCATCCTCGCCTGGCAAGTGGGGGCTGTGTCTTACGTCGAGTGCTCATCCCGGTCATCTGAGTGCAGTGTCCGAGATGTCTTCCATGTGGCCACCGTGGCCTCCCTCGGTCGTGGCCACAGGCAGCTTCGTCGAAGTGATTTGAGGAGAGGCCTACAGAGGTCAGCCCAGCTGCCTGGGAGGTCAGACAAGGGGGCTGAGGTGGAGATTCGCAAGGACCGAGCCAAGAGCTGCAGCGTCATGTGAGGGTCTCAGAGAGGCCAACCCAGACACCCAGCTGAGCCTGAGGGGGAGTGCTGGGGAGGGGGTCAAGCTCACCCACGACACCCCTTAGGACTCTCCCTGATAATCTAATTTAACCTGGCATAGGGAAAGGGATGGGTGGGAGGGTGGGACTTTTATGTCCAACATCTTCTACCTTCCCTCCCTCTCTCTTATAGAACTCTGGGGAATCTGGGAGGGTCCCTGATAATTCTGTGATCACATGCTATATGGAGCCCTAAGGGTGAGCCCAGAGGCATGGGTGCAGGCATGTCCACAGAACATATACATACATGAAAATGAGGGAGATGAGGAGTGGTCAAATCCTTGGGTGAGGGTAACCTTCCTGCACCTCCCCCAATATTCATATCCTGCTCCTGGTGGTCCTAGAGCCACTCTCACCTCTACCTCATCACCTCATCTGCTTCTGCTGCTGTTTTCTCTGACCCCCCTAACTCCAGGCCACATGCACTAAATTCAGGGCAAAGGATATGTCCCCTGTCCAATTTCCTTCCCTGCTGCCTTCCTCCACAAACAGGAGGCTAATAAAACCCATGTCCATGGGAAAAAAAAAAATCCATTAGACCTCATGTCAGAGAAGCACCAGCCAAAAGTGCCACGCCTTTTTTCCTCCCTGCAAACCCCAAAGGTGGGATCTTATGGAGACTGAGGCACTCCTAGGCACAGAGTGAGGGCTGTCCTCACTCACAAGGAGCCAGCAGAGAGGGCCTGGCTGTCAGCTTCCTGTTGTGTTCTAAAGTGAACACAAAGGTACTTTTCCAAGGGCCAGAGCTTTGGAACAAGCAGTGGACAGTATATCAGCAGCAGTACAGAAAAGGGCAGAGTGCAGGAATGTGGCCTCATGACCTTTCCACTGGCTTCTCACCCATTGTCTTGGGTCAGCTGTCTCCTACGTGGTCATCAGCTCCTGGGAACGTTTTCCCAGGTCATTCGGTGTCAGGGCTGCCCTGTGCCGTGGTCCTCTCCAACTCAGACGCACTGAGTCTTCATTTTGGTGTCAGTTGTTAGGGCCTGGGAGGGGCCTCCGGCCTCCTTGTCAGTGCAGCCTTTGCAAAAATATTTGTTTCCTGTTTCTGGGTTTCAGGCCATTTGTGGAGGTTTCCCAGGTAATGCTGCTGAAGCCTGCTCATGGTAGGCCTTGGTATCATTTAGGAGTCTTACATGGCCTGCTCATGTTGGCCTTCCAGGAAGTCGTGCAGGTAGTGGAAGCCAGTGGAAATCTCTGGAGTTAACCCTTCTGGACATTGGGGCTATAGGGAGAACATTGAATGAAGCTGCCTGTTGGTATAGCAGGAGACTTGAAAAATTTCCATTTTCACATTCGATTTGGTATTTCTATCTTTGCTCCCGCTCTTGCCATTGTAGATAATGCTGGCTGTAGATTAGGCAGCGCTTAGTGGTTCTACCCACCACTTAAGGAGCACTGCAGTAGAGGGAGAGGCTTAAATAAAATCTTTGAGCACCTTTCTTTGTAAAGATAATGCCTTTTCTCTCTTGTAGTTATTAGAGATGCCTCACACAGGGAAAAAAATCATGATTTACAAGTTTCTTAATAACTAATTCAAGCCCCTCTAGATATGAGCACCTCCGTTCAACTTGAGACTCTTGAGATGGTTTAGATCATATCCCGAGCCGGGTAATGAGGCCTTTGGAAATGGCCTTCCTTCAGTCACACCCTGTGTTTCCTCCAGGAGCAAATGGAAAATGTCTTATTAGGGACCGTCATCTTTTGCTGTTTGTTTCCTCTGGCACAGAGGCCGAATCGTGAAGCCTCCTAAAATAATTACTGTTATCAGGAGTCTTTTAGCATATTCTTTTACCTAATGGGTCACATTTGGTGGCCATTCACGTGTATAAACAGACTGTTCTTACTGATTTTCTCAAGCTGAAGTTTACTAATCCATTAATAGAGCTTTTACATCTTTGTTGTTGCTTGATTGTTTTCAGTCATGTCCGACTCTTAGCTATCCCATTGGGGGTCTTCTTGGCAGAGATTCTGGAGTGTTTTGTCATTTCCTTCTCCAGTTCATTTTACAGATGAGGAAACTGAGGCAAGCAGGGTGAAGTGACTTGCCCAGGGTCACACAGCTAATGAGCATATGAGGCTGGATTTGAACTCAGCAATATGAGTCCTCCTGATTCCAGGCCTGGTGCTCAGTCCCCTGCACTACCTGGCCGGCCATCAGATCTTTGAAGTGGTCACCCTTATCAGAAGCTGTAGAGGAAGTAGCAGGAGGAAGATTTTAAAAGGCATTGGGTTTCCATTCAGAGATGATTGCTAACCTGGGTTTCAGGAGAGTACTGAGATGGGCAGGGAGTGCCATTGCCAGGCCCTGTAATGAGGCAGCAGGGGACGCCCACGGGCATAGGCCTGAGGGGATCCAGTGTGCCCTTGGCAGTCTGGCTGGTCTGCTGGAAGGCAGGCCCAAGGTCGTTGGTAATTGCTGTTCTCTAGCATCTTGTGTGTAGTCAAGCTTGAGTTAGCATGAGTCTACCTCCATGTTTACTGATACTTTCTCTTTATTCCCATTGTACCTCCAGGGCTGCTAAAACATTTGGGGTGTACAGTAATTGTTCTGAATTGAATGAGGTGAAAAAAACTCACTGAAAATCAATCAGTAAACATGCAGTGCCTCTTCTGTTCCTGGCACTGTAACAAGTAGGAAAAAGGGACAAAATTCCCAGAGCCTTTGACTTGGCCAGCTCACCACTGCCCATGTGCCCCAGGTCAGTCATTCGGTCAGAAGACATTTATGAAGCCCCTCCTTTGGGCCAGGGGTGATCGGTCATTCCACTGACACAGCTCTCAGTTCCTTTGCTGCTGTCACTGAAGTTGTAGCTGTCAGAACTCTGTCTGGGCTGTCAGCTCCTGTACCTGTGCTCTCTCAGGCCCTGCTAAGGCCCCAGTGAAGAAAGTCCAGAGAATGGTTGTTTCTGCGGATTGTGTTGCCTGCCCTTTACATCAACCCGTGGAAGTCTCCCTCTGCTTCTTGGGAGTCCACCTAGGGCGCAGTCATGGTCGGTTGCTTTGCCCCACTTAGTGGCGGTCTACTTGGTTTCTAGCTCCTTGCCCTTTTTGGGCAGATCTTGTCTGTGCCTGAGATCTGCTGTTTCCCCCATTAGACTGTGAGCTCGTTGAGCGCAGGGCCTGTGTTTCTGCTTGTCCTTGTATTCCCAGGGCTTAGCATAATGCCCAGCACCCAGGAAAGGCCTCATAAGTGCTAGCACCTTCCATGCTAAACACTGGGGATGCTGAGAAGTCGTACAGTCCCTGCCCTCAAGGAGCATGTATTCTAATGGGGAAGCCAAAGCCCCTCCTCCCCAACCATGTACTCATTGATGGAGACTCTGGGGGGGCACAGGGAGCGTGCTCATCATCTGCAGCCTTCATCTCTCCCGGATGTTGGGCTCCGCTGCCCTCTGAACAGAGACTCCCGCCTGTTTTTATTAAAGAGAGCATTTTCCTGATCCTCAGCACCATCAGGGGTGGGCATTGTCAGGTGAGATCATCTGTAGAGAGTGGCCAGCTCTTGTGCTTGTGGGCAGGCTGACTGATGGGTGAGCTGTGCCTGGGGATGGTGGCCGTGCATACAACCTCAGTTCAGTCAGCATTGTGTTTCATTATGTACCCAGGTAGGTTTCCTTTCTAGGCAAGCCCATTTGGGGGTGTGGTCTTACTTGGGCATGGCCTAAATTTGTTAGACAGTGGTTTAGGGCAGGCCCCCATCACAGCCAGGAGGACTGTTTCCCCACAGTCAGCTGGTAAATTCCTCCATGGACACCTTGTGCAGAGTAGGTGTGGATTAGGGTGTATGTACATCCCTGACTCTTGGGGTGGTTAGGCCCTGGGGACAGGGGGAGCTCAGGGGAAGTGCTCATTATTTTGACATATCTGTTTCTTTATCAATAGAAAAAGATAATTGCTTCTTTTCAGATACATTTTGGGGGTTGTAGATCAAAACTGTAGTAGCAGTGACCCCAGCCTGGAGTCAGGAAGACCTTAACAGATACTTACTAACTAGATGAGCCTGTGCAAGGCACTTAATCTCTGTCTGCCTCAGTTTCCTCAATCATAAAGTGGGGGTGATAACAATAGTACCTCACTCCCAGGGCTGTCGTGAGGATCAGATGGGATTATTGCCTAATGCTTAGCACAGCACCTCGCACACAATGCTGTATGAATGCTAGCTGTCGTAGTTTTTGTGTGGTTGTATTGTTTAAGTTTTAAAGGCCAGACAGAGTCATTGCCTACCTTCTCTTGGGGCCTTCAGAAGGCATGTCTGGCCAGAAAAGGCCAGGATTGAGGGGCCCCAGCCCCCTTTCCTTCCTCTTGATCAGCTCTCTAACCTTCTTTCTCTCCTCTCTTTAGGGCAGAATGGTGGAGGGGGCTGTTAGTTTCTCACTTATTTAGGGATAGACTATGGTGACATCTGGTGACTTGGGCATAGTAGGTGCTTGTGCAGCTCTTGGTGAATGAGAAACAAACAGACTGCTCACATCTATCTCACATTACCCCTTTTTCATTTAGTGACCTTTCTAATGGTTTGGAGATTGGGATCTGAGAGATTTCTCTGATGGTCCCAGTCAAAGTGGGACTGGCCAGCTGGCACTTGGGCTGCTTCACCTGGGTTGTTGTTGCTTTGAGGGAGTGTTCACCCCTGGACTGCCCTCTCTTAGCTGGAGGATTGGGGGGTGGCCTTAGAGGCTTTGCTGTCAGGAGGGGCTGAGGAGCAGCAGCCCTTGGCTCTGCCTGCCTCTGGTCACCACCTTTCTGGGAAGGGCACTCACCTGGAGGAAGTCAGGCAGGGACTTTCTCCTGCTGAGTCAGAGTGGGCTCATGGCAGGCTCTGTTGTGTGTGGAAGATGAGCCGGTTTTCCTGGTTCTGCCTCCACTTGCCCCTCAGCTCTCCTCTGTGGCTTGCTTTGTCTTCCCTTTCCCAGGAGCCTGGGGCCCTTCAGTTCTGGTCTGGCCCTGGGCTGTTCATTTCCTCTGCTCCACAGTCTGGAGATCGGCACCCATACTTCACGTCTGACGTGTAGGTGGATGCTAAGCCAAAACCTCAGGCTTGTGTGGGGTTGGTGCTGAAAACCTGTATTCTTCTCTCCCCACAGGTCTACCGAGCTGGACTCCAACTGGTCTTGGTTCCAGCTGAGATGCATGCAAGTCGGGGGGAATTCCAGTGCTGTAAGTTTCTCTCAGGGAGTAGGGGCAGGGGTGGCTCTTTCTGTGACCGTCACCCTGGTAACTAAGTTCTGCATTTTACCACTGTGTGGACAGACACCAAGCATGGCCACGCTCAGGTCTAAGAGTGCACTCAGCCTGAAGGTTTCCTGGAAAGGGGACTGGAAATAGGATGTCATTTGTGTTTTCACTGTCAGAAGTTTATAGAGGGGGCAGTTCAAGGGTCAGACCCAAAAGAGTGAAAGATTTCTGCAGCAGAACCACATTTGAAGTCTCTAAGGAGGCTTAGCCCCCTGGTGTCCCCTTTTCAGTGGAATGCAGCATCCAAGAGGGGGCTGATTTGAGATGGAAAGAGGATGGGATGGGATACTGATGGCATGCACGTTCATTGCCAGCATTTCCATCCACCCATGCACATGTACACACACACACACACACACACACACACACACACACACACACATACATACATACATACATGCATACTCACAGTGCTTTGGAGGTTTTTGCTTTGTATATACCCCCGCTTTGGAAGCTGAACCTGTGCAAAAGGAAACTGACTATCTTAGACTTGAGCTGTTTTTACTTAATGCTTAACTAGCCATTCCTGCTCTGGTTGAGGGCTAGGCCTCTGAGGTCTTCTCGAGCACTCCCAGAGCCCTCCCTGAAAGATGTAGAGTCATCTGGCTGCCCCATTTCTGGAGGGAGTCCAAAAGTTGGGCAGATTTGGAGATAAGAAGAGTGTTCCTTATAGGTGACCAAAATGATCCCTGTTTATTAGATGTACATTTGTTTTATCTTGACTTGAGTACATTTTGCTTGAAGTTTGGCAGAATTTAAGGTGTAGAAATGGTAAGAAGCTCAGAATGCAGCTCCAGTACTGAGAAAGGTCTAGAGCCACCAAAAGCAGCAGGAGAATGTTTCTGTGGGGCTTCCTTGATCATCTCCCTCATTCAGCCTTGGGCCATCCTCAGTGTGGGGGAAGGTTCCAGGTCTGCCCTTAGTGGCGTTAGCTAAGGGAGAGCAGAGGAGAGAGACTCCAGGTATATTGTCACTGATAAGAACAGCAGCTGGAGAAAAATGGAAAGAGAACAGGGGCCATGCTGTAAGGTGCCCACTTTTCTTAGCATGGGAACTTCCCTGACTCCAGAGAAGAAAAGGCCATGGACCTCCTGTCTCTGGAGTCACAAGACCTGAGTTCAGGTCCTTCCCTGATGCCTTCCACTATATGTCCTTGGGCAAGTCCCTGAACTTCCCTGGGCCTTAGTTTCCTCATCTGTAAAATGAAGTTGAACTAGCTGGCCTCCAAGGTCCCTTCCAGCTCTAATTCTGGTTCTATAATGATTTGAATGGACCAGCTTCTGGTTCTAGAGTGTTGAGAGGTAGCCAGCTACAGTGAAGGCAGCATGGAACTCATCATAGTATCATTGAGCAAGGGCTGGAAAGGAACTCGGTCTGCCCCTTCATTTTACAGATGGGGAAACTAAGGCCCAGAGAGATCTGGTAGCTCACCCAACATCCCCTGAATCTCCCCCTCCTAGCTTTCATCTGGGTTGCCCTGAACTTTAGAGTGAGAAGGGCCCTTGGCTATCCACTCCAGTGCATCACTGACTGATTGGACCCAGTCTTAAGGCCTGTCAGGATCTTCTTAGAGTTGGACTCTGTTTGTCAGCTTTTGTTCCCACGTTCCATTTGGTAACTCTACTAGCTATACATTGCTCCAAGTCATTGATAGAATTAGTAATACAGGGACCAGCCTAGATCTCCACTGGAGACCTGCTAAGTTGGCATTGAAACATTAAGGACTCCTCTGAACCTGGCCTTTTAACCAGTTCTGAATCTACTTGTGCTCCCATCCTAACCCACTGAGAGAGCATGCATTAATTTATCAAATAGTTTAATAAAACCAAGGTCAGCTGTGCAGTGTTTTCCTGACCTGCCAAGCTTGTAATCCTGTCCAGAGAAGCAGTGAGGTTAGTGTGGCATGGCTGGCTCTTTGGGATCGCTGCTTCCATTTCTAGGTGTCCACTCACCATCTTTTTAATAATCTGTTATGGTATTTTGCCAAGACTTGATGAGAACCATGACCCTTCTCCCTCCCTCAGGTCCTTCCCCATTCTCTGATCTTTTAGTGCCTGGTAAACATTTCAGTATTTGAGAATGTGGCTCATTTGGGCCTGCTGACCTGAAAGGATGTCAGCTCCTTGTGAGGGAACAGGGTTCTATTCTTTGCACTTATAGCCCCAGCATCCAGCGTGGCACATAGTAGGTACTCAATAACTTCTTATTGACCGATCGGGCCAATAGGTATTCTCTAACTATCTCTTCCCTATTAGTCATTTTTGTTCTGTCATTACTAGTCCAAAGGTGACTCCTGAGCTGGGAAAACAGAAAGTGAAATAAGACTTGAGTCCACCCAGTGGCAGGCCACTGGCTATGGGCTGCCTGTGTGCCTGGCTGGGGTCCTCGGCCTGCCTTACCCCCTGGCTTCCCCCTCCACTGGCATGCTGCTGGCTGTGGAGCATCTCCATGCCTGGCTGGGGCCCTTGGCCTGCCGTGCCCCCTGGATCTCCCTCCTTCCTTCCCCCACAGTAACCTTGCTGCCACAATCTGATCCTTATAGGACCATGGGAAGTGCCTGGGCTCTTTGCCAAGCACCAGGGCCAGCAGTTTGACCTCAGGTTCTGTATGTGCCTCAGTGTGCAGAGATACCTTGTCTTAGTCTCTGTAAACTTTCCTAGCAGAGAAGCTGGCTTTGATCTGTCAATGAATTCGGAATGAATGCAGCCTTTTTTTTTTTTAAACTAAGAGATTTTTCCAAGTGCCATCTGGATAAACAGGACACATTCTGCTCAGTGTCTCCCAATAAATGAGTTGTGAAGTACACATTTTTAGCCTCTCCTTTCAGCTTCTCGCACTGATACCATTCTCTCTTTTACAGTCTTCCTTCTTTCATCAGCACGGCTGTACCACAAACGACACCAATGCCAAGTACAACAGTCGTGCTGCTCAGCTTTATCGGGAGAAAATTAAATCTCTTGCTTCCCAAGCCGCTCGGAAGCACGGCACTGATGTAAGTATAGAGGAGGATTCCTGGCTCAGAGGAGCCTTGCTTCCTCTTGGGCATCCTGAGCCCAGCTGCTCTCCATGTGGGCAAGGTCCCAGGCTCCCTGACAAGGGGCCCAAGCCCAGCAGCCTGGGTGGCATGCTAGTCTGTCTCCCCCTTTTCTGCCCCTGGTGCTGTGCGATCCTCGCCTCCTGTCCTACCTCGCTGTGACTGCTGCTTCTTCCACTGCAGCTGTCACTAACACAAGAAACCTCGTCCGTCCCTTTACACCTTTGCAGCCAGCTGGTGTGCACAGCAGTGGAGCTCATTGTAGAAGTGGCTTTACCTGGGGCAGCTAGGTGGCGCAGTGAGTAGAGTGTTGGCCTTGGAGTCAGAAGGACCTGAGTTCAGATCCGGCCTCAGATGCTTAATGCACACAAGCAAAAACCTAGCCATGTGACCTTGGGCAAGTTACTTAACCCCAATTGCCCTCCAAAAAGCAAAAAAAAAAAAAAAAGTGGCTTTGCCCAAGATTCTGAAGCCTTCCCAGAAGTGGAGGAGCACTGAATTAAGAAGTAGAGATTAAAATTTTTGCTATTCTGACTTTGACAGACACCAACAAACATGATCACTTCCATTTACACAGAAGAACCAAAAAGAGGCCTGCGTGTGTGGCCACGTCTCCGTTATGTGCAGCTTACTTTTTGTAAAAAGTCTGTGATAGCTTCTACAGTCTCCAAACTGCCTTCCCTGCCTTGGCCTCCTGCATTTCCTTTTTGTGTGCATTTAAAAACTGTTCTGGTGACTGTCTTGTCTTTCTTTTCTGCTCCTTTGGGGACAGTAAGTACAGGGTTGAGCATAATTGAATCTTTGACTAAATCATCCAGACTCTTTCTGGCCTTGGGCTCATCATTGTGAATGCTGGCTGTCTCTGGGCAGTGCAGTGATGGGTGAGTTGTTCCTGTTTTAAGAAGAAGGTCAGTCATGGCCAGAGTTGCGGACTCTAACTGCCAGGCCCAGCACACGCAGAATCTGGACCGCTCAGACAGGGATTTCCAGGGTCATCTAATCTGCAGCAATGGAAAATGTGCTGGCCTGGGATCAGCGGGGCCCAGATCCCTGCCTTCTGCCCTAGTAACCCTGGGCAAGTCACTTTCTCTCTGGGCCTCTGTTTCCTCCTCTTTCAAATTGGGTTGGCCTTTTGTCTTGTTGGAGAGCCAGAATCAGCCTCTCCACAGTTTCCCCCTACAGTGTTCCTCTCTGCCCTGTTGGTCCAAGCCAAACAAGTCTGGTGAGTTTTATCTGAGACAGCCCTGGACCTGAACCAGGGAAATGGGCATACGTCAGAGAGGTTGGAAAGTGACTCCAGAGGCAAACGAGGGAGGGAGAGAATGGAGGGAGGCAAGGGAATTGTTTGCTGGGTGCCTTGGAGCAGTGGTGCTGTTCGCAAAGGTCCAAGTCAAGGAAGGTAGGTTTGGGGGAAGGGAGAGGATGAGTTTGAGTTTTAAGTGCTGGGAAAATAGGAGAGTGCAGTCAAATGAAGAGCAAATCAGAAGGGAAGCTGGTCAGAAGGGCGAGAAGACGTCTGGGCCTCCTTTTCATGAGGCATGGAGTATTGCAAAAAGTCATACAGAATAGTAAAAATTACATCTTTGGACCCAAAGGTCAATTTCACTCATTGTTTTTTCTCTTTTTAGAAAATATTCTTTTATGTAAGATGGCTCTATAGGAGGAGAGATAGAGGGAGGAGTTGAGGTGCTAGGAAAACCAAAGGGATCCATAAACAGGTATTTTTAAAGTAATAGCAACAGTTGGTATTAGGTGGGGCTTCATGGTTTACAGTGTACTCCCCCCCCAGCTGAGTGATGTAGGTAGCACAAGTTTATTCCCATTGTACAGAAGAGGAATTGAGCTACAGGAAGCTGCCATTCCTGGGCTTCAGGGTCTGTTTCTAAAGGGTAGGGCTGAGGCCTGAATGCCAGCCTTCAGGCTCCTCTCTGCAGGGTTGGGTAGAGCTGAAGCCATAGCTGTGTGGTTGACAGAAAGCTCAGGGCCATGGCTGATATGGGCACGAGGACCAAAGCACCCAGCAGGGTTTTGACCCTACTCTCTCCTGACTCTCCTCCCGCCTGCCTGACCCCTCCTCCTTGGTCTTTTTGGCTGGATCGTCGTCCAAGTTGCGCCAACTGTGGATATCCCCCAAGGTTCCATCCTCAGTTGCTTTCTTTTTTTCTCTACACCCTCTGCCCCTCAGTGTTCTCCATGCAGGATGGCCACATCACTGTGGCCAGGCCTAATCTCTCTCCTGAGTTCCCAGCCCACATCACCACTGCCTCTCCGTAGCTACCTTTACATGTTGTATAGATGTCTCCAACCAAACAGGACCAAAGCAGAGCTCCTAGTTTTTCCCAAACCCACTTTTCTGCCACTTTGGCCTGTTGAATGGTCCCCCAGGCTCTCAACCTTGGCATTGTCCTTGGCCCTTTATACTTTCTCACCTCTCCCCTATCCATATCTGGGCAGCCGCTGTGTCTGCTCAGGTATACAAGACGTCTTGCATCATCCAGGATGATCTTGTGAGCATGGATGAAGTGCTTTCTTACTGTGCACAGAACACTGGGTTGGGGGTGGAAATAGAAATACAAAGGCAAATAATGGTTTTAGCCTCTTCCTCCATGTGGCTGCCCAAATAATTATTAAAACCATAGATTCTTCCATGGCTCCCTCTTACTCTTAGGATAAAGAGCTGATCAACTTGGTCTCAGCCTTTCCAGACTTCTTTGGTGCCCATTTCTCCCCTTTGTGGCTCTATCGTAGCTTAACTGGCCTCAAACTTAGCATCTTGTCCCTGTCTTCATCCTTTTGTCCAGACTCCCCTGCAAGCTGGGAAGGTGTCCCTTTCTCGATTCTATCTCTAAACATTGTTAGCTTTGTTTAAGGTTCCAGCTTCCTCCAGGAAGCCTTTTTGGATCCCTGCTGTTCTTAACACTTTCTCCTTTCTCAAATCACACCAGCTCCCCACAAGCAGGACGATGTTGGCTTTTGTCTTTGTGTTCCCTGGGCCTCCCAGTGCTTCACCTTATGGGCACAAGTGGATCAAATTCAGACAGGTCAAAATGACACACCAGACCCAACAGGATGAAATTGAGTAGAGAGGACAAAGACCAAGCCTTGGGGTCAGAGTTAGCCTCAGAAGCACAATTCAGGAGATGTGTGTGGGCCGCACATCTGTATGAAGCCGTGGAGTCCGCCCTGTGACGCAGTGTTAAGAGGATCTAGCTCCCAAAATGAGGAAGACGCTCCGGACTTTGCCCTGTCAGGCCACATCTGAGCTCTTTGATTTCAGTGTGGGAGCCCTATTTTAGAGAGAGCTGGTGATGAATAGAGTGAGCATGAGCTGAAGGAACCGGGGACCGCTGAGTCTTCAGAACCCGGCAGAGGAAAGACTGTTGTGGAGGAGAAAGATTAAAGCCAAGGGCAGCACCAGAGGACAGTCCTTTGGAGAAGGCTTCCCTACCACCAGAGCTGCTGGCTGACTGGCTTCCCCAAAGCAGGATGCCCAGCTTTGGGAGCGGGTGCTATGGAGGCTGAATGGGCCCTGGCTTTGTGTCCAGGTGTCAGCTGGGCTGGCTGCCTCCAGTGTTCTTCCCCCTCTGAGATCCTGGGGTCAGGGCTTGAGCACTGCCTTGTGTTTCCATTTTAGTTGTGGCTGGAGAGCTGTGTGGTTCCACCGTCATCCCCACAGCAGAAGGAGGAGGATTTCTTTGCTTCCCATGCTTCTCCTAAGGTAGGTGATGCCCTCCACCTAATTCTGATCTACCAGTTGTTGTTTGTTTTGGTTTTTTTCCAAATGGTTTTACTCTTGCATGGTAAAAGCCTTTTTTAAATTTGGAGTTTGGGGAATGAGGAATCGTTCTTCTAGTGGAAGGAGCCTGCTCTTTTTCCATTGCCAGTTTGGGGGCGAGAGACCTGCTTCAACAGTTGGACCCACACAGCTCTTTCTCACTTGCTGCCATCCCTTTAACTTAAGTGGGATGAGGGCATTTGAGAAATATTTGTACAAATGTGGAGATCAGCTATTGAGACAAAAACCCCATGTACTTTTTAAATGCTGCTCTTATTTATTCATTCAGGAAATACTTGTTAAAGGCCGTCTCTACACAAGTGCTAATAATTCTCTTCGTCCTGGGTCTCTAGCCATTTCTAAAAATTCACTGGAGAGAACTGCAGGTAGTGGAAGGAGCCCTGAAGTGAAAGTCAGGGGAGCCTGAGTCCCCGTTCCCACTCTGCCCCTTGTTCCCTGGAAGGCCTTGGCCAGTCATTTCACCACTTTGGGATTCAGTTTAGAGAATCTCTAAAGCCCTCCATCTCTAGGTCTTTTGACTTAGGCCAGGCAAGGCGTCCACTATCTGGGTGTATGTCCCCTGTGATGAGAACAGGCAGTGCATTGTGGGTCCTTTTATGCTGAACCCTTCTTCTCCTTTTCTTTTGGTGGCTTCTAAAGTCTCGCCTCCATACACTCCATTGTGCTGCTGGTGTCAGATAAACCCTGACAGTCTTCCTCTGTGTAATGAAGGCAGATACAAATGTCATCCTTGCTACCTTTGGGCCACCCTTGGTCTAGCCTTGACTTGGAGTAGCTCACAGGTCTCATCCTGCTGTGATCTCTGCTAGGAAGAGAATAGTCACTGGTTGGGGCCCAGCCTGGGGAAAAGGCCTGTAGGGAGGATAGAACTGGCACTTCTGACTGGCTGGCTGCCCTCAAATCCACGTCCTGGGGATGGGCCTGCTGACTGTAAGTGATGTTAATTTTGTCCACTTTGGGGCTTTGCTCATCTGTGACTTTACTCCTTAACCAGGTCGGTGGCCCAGAGCGGGCAGCAACACTGCCAGAGCCAGTCCCTTTCAGACCAAGTTCTTCAGAAACCGTACCAGAGAGCACTGGAGGTAGAGTCTTGGGCGCTTCTGTTTTATAATTACAACAAAATGACGATTCTGGGAGAAGCTCCTGCCTTCCTAAAATGACTCAGAGTTGGCAGCTTTCACGTGGGGTCGGGAGTGTTGTCAGTGCATCTGTTTTGAAAACATTCATAGCTTTATTTTTTAAGAAAATTACACAGAAGTCACTAAGAATGTGGATTAGATGAGTCAGACTCTCCTGCCACTAAGTACTGTGTTTCCCTGAGTGTTTCTTAATACTCAAGCCTCATGCCAGTACCACCAGTCCTTTTGGTAAGGAAAGAGCCTGGGAATCTTTGAGTCAGAGGGTTTGGTTTGGTCAGCAAAGAAATAAGGAAGTTTCCTGGCCCAGAAGTCACCACATGGCCTCAGCCTTCCCTGAAGGAGCTGAAAGTCCAGCATGGGAGGGCTTCGAATGCCAGGCTAGAAACTTGCATATTTCAAGGCAGTGGGGGCTCCTACTGATGGCTTTGGCACAGGGGGGTTACATAACCAGATCTGTATTTTAGGAAGGTGATTTTGGCTGTAGTGTGGGGAGTGGGTTGGCAGAGGCAGAGACACAAAGAGTAAGCAGTTAGTCCACACCATAGTATAGAGCCTAGACTAGATGCGGCAGGTGACCTGAGCTAGGATGATGGTTGTGTGAGTAGTGACGGGAATGGATGGGAGAGGTGTAGAGGGAGAATTGCCAAGATTTGGTCTTTGATGATTTATGGGGAGTGAGAGAGAAGAAAGAGGCAAGAATGATTAGTTTCCATGGCTGGGTACCTGTAAGGAAAAATGGGTGTTTGGGGGAAAAGAATATACTCTGTTTTGGACATGATGACCCTGAGGTGCCCAGGTGGCATTCAGGAGATGGTCAGTAGGCAGCTGGAGTCACGGGACTGTAGTTCCAAAGAGACTGTGGGGTGGAGATCATCCTGGGTAGGATGATGTTTGAACCCATGAAACTGAATGAGATCACCAGGGAGAGAGCACTGGGGATCGAGGGAAGGAGACTAAGGAAAGGAGGGCAGGGGCACAGGTGCACAAGGAGGAGCCAGAGCTGAGGTGATTGGACCTAGCAATTAAGAGATGATGAGGTGTAAAAGACCAATAACAGCCATTCCCCAGTAGATCCGTAGCAACCATCTCTCCAAAAGAATCAGATGCTCTTGGGATCCATGGGAGGTGATGGTTTAGGTCACTCAGAGGAATGCTTCAGAAAGGCTCTGAGGTTTCACGTCTCTGTCAGTAAATGGGCAAAGTGACCAAAGATGTTAGAAAGGCACACTAGTCCGTTGTTGGTGGGGCTGGGAATGGGAGGGCTCTTCAGGAAACAGTTTTGAATTCTGCAAGGAAAACTGCTCAGTAGTCCACCCCCCTCAACCCAGAGGTTCCACTTTTAGACCCATTCCCCAAGGAAGTTAGTGGTAGGAAAAAAGTTCCCCCTCACACCCAGATATCAAGAACTGCACAGAAGGGAAAAGAAAAGCTGCTCATGAGCAGCCGAACAAACCAGACTGAGACGGACTGGGATGGGCTGGGACCCGCTGGGATGGGCGGGTGATACTGATATGTAAGAAACAGTGAGTGTGGTGAGCAGAGACCCTGAGGACAGGCAGAACTAGGAAGAGACACAGAAGGTGCACCAGTGCTGCTCAGAAGCTACACGGTTCCAGTGTGATGGCCAAGCACAGGCCCAGGGAAGAGAGAAGAGAGTGTTTCCATCTTCTCGGCAAAGGTGGCAGTGACTGTGGGCATGAAGCCTGGCAGAGCCCCTTGCTGGGTGGTGAGCTTTGTGAACTGGGTGTTCCCCTTTTCTTCTGTGTTATAAGGCTGGCTTTGGGGGAAGAGCTGGAAAGGTGCTGGCAAATGTAGGTGATGTAAAGCCAAAAGATATCCTTGGGAATGGTTTTTTAAAAATAAGCTTAGAAAGGGAGATACTTGGTAACTGCAGAAGGAGAGTGTCAGGTGGGCTCTGGGTGCAGAAGTCAGCTTGCAAGGGCTCACTCAGAGCACCTGGGAGCTCGGGAGGGAAAGGAAAGCAGACTGGAGGGGATGGCAGGGCAGAGCCAAGGTCCCTGGGGAGCTCCCCTCCCACCTCACTTCTACAGAGTCAGGGTTGATACCCAGTCCTCTGACTCCCTGGTCAGGCCTGTCTCCCAGTGGTGGGCCCAGTGCTGTGTACACTTTAAGTGTTTACTAAGCATTTGCTGAACTGAATTTCCATGTGATTGATTTCTCCTTACTCCCCTTCCCCCACTCTCCATTCCAGCCAAACTCACCTGCCCTTTTTCCTGGCCACAACAGTTTATCTGAACCTTTGGCCAGACCCTCGTCCCTAGGTGGGTCTCCAGCCTCACCTCTGCTGCTTTGAGTTCCTAACTCCCACCCAGTGAGTCCTGTGATAAGGACTCTCCCCACCCCACCTGTTTTCTGCTCTCCTCCAGAAATAAAACACCAGATTCATTTTGTATTTCCTCGTGGGCACACTCCTTCAGCTGGGAAGGCCTAGCTTCAAACCCTGCCTCAGGTTTCTGTGTGGCCCCAGGCACATCACTTTCCTCTCTTAGCCTTGCTGAGATCCTGGGCATCTGTGAGAATAGTGTCAGAGGACAGACTGTGTTCTCTGTAAAGCAGATCATCGAACATCCCTGGGGGCCAGTCAGACACAGTGACCTGCATCAGGCCTAGATGTTGGCGTGCGATGGTCCTTGTGTGGTGTCCACAAGGCACAGCGGAGGCCTGGGGAAGCCAGACCAGTGCAGGAGGGCCTTGGGGGAGATGGGCACTGCTGGGGATGGACGGCCTGGAGGGGTGGCCTATGAACAGTTTTGTCTGGAGAATCATGAGAGTCACACCTGACTGTGACTTATGGCTTAGCCCACTGCATCATGGGATGCCCTGGTGGAGCCTGGCTGTGATGCCCTCAGGGTGGGCTGGGCCATCTCCAGAGCCCTGCTGCCCCAGGACAGGGTAACCTGCCAACCTTTGAGCCCTTTATTCACCTCTCCACAATGGGGTGGCAAAACAAACTCTAGGTCTCCATTGTCTCAAACAATGACTTTAGTCTCCATTGTTTTTAACCCAGAAATCCCTTGAGTACTAGGAAGGAACCATGGGATTCCCTTCAGTCATTAACAGATTCTTCCTTTCTATAAAACAGAACATGCTGTTAGTGGTGAATATCTTGTTTTTACAGCATCTTCCTTTTCTAGGGTGGCCCTGCTCCATCCACCACCCCGAGAACCGTTCCTCTTAGGACACCAGACAAAAAAAATAGATTTTTAAATTTTTCAGTGGCTTCCTACTTATCAGTGCAGATGTGTGCATCCATTCCCCGACTATGTTAGATTGTAATCTCCTCAAAGGCAGGAATTGTATTGTTCAAAAAAGAAAGCCCTTCTTCCCTGGAGTTTGCATAGCTTAGGGTCCCACTATCCACCACTTGGACCTCAAGCTGAGAGGGGACCCAAACACAGGGGAAGAGGAGGAGCATTTCTGTGACCACCCACCTTGGCAAGCAGGATTCCAGGTGGGCTTTGGCCTCACTCAGGCCTGCTCCTGACAGCCATGGAGCCATGAGCAGTAGCAGTGAAAGGGCAGCCCCCAAAGGAATTCTTTACAAGGTTGAAAACTTGTCTCTGGGCTTCGGTCGTCCTTGGAGAAGGTGTTGCCAGCCAGTCAGTATATATCTATAGAAGCCAGGGACCGTGTGGAGGGATGAGCCACACATTGGGTTACCCATCGTAGGTCAAATGTGCTTCGTGGCTTGGGGCCAGTGACTTTCCCTTCTCTGGGCCTTGGTTTCCCTATTTGCTTTCCAAGGAGAGTTGGACTAGATGATGTCTGGTCTCTCACAGATCAGAAATTACGGCTTTCAGGGCAGCTAGGTGGCACAGTGAGTAAGAGCACTGGCCCGGGAGTTGGGAGGATCGGTTCCAGCCTCAGAAAATTAGCACCCACACATAAATAACTAGTTGTGTAACCTTGAGAAAGTTACTTAACACCAATTGCTTTAAAAAAAAAAAAAAAGAAAAGAAATTAGGGCTTTCTTTCATTTGTGTTGTGTTTGACACAGAAATATAGGTACTGGTCCCCGTTGTTAAGCCTATGAGACCCTTTCCTTTGGTTGTGCCTTTTTAGCTGGCTTTACTGTACAGAAGGGGAAATGATTGGAGACCCCCATGTCAGGAATTGAGCCTGACTTGTAGTCTTAGAGGTGAACTTGGGACCCTTTGTGCAGATTTGTGTAGGGACTGAACACACTGTCCTCTGGCCCATCAGTCCACATCTGCTGGATTTGTGCTCAGTTCTGCCTTTTAGGAAGGACGTTGACCATCTGGGATGTGTCCAGATGAGGGGTCTGGAGGACTGAAGGGGTGGATGGAAAGATGTGGGCAGGTTTATTTATTCTGGAGAAGAGAATTAGGGGGACCTTGGCAGCAGCCTGGGAAGGGCCTTGGGCATGGCCTGCTTGGGCTGCTGAGCTGGGATGGCTGATTAGAACTTAATAGAAACAGCTTCCTACCCAGGAGAGCTGTCTAGCCATGGTCCAACTGGTCTGTCACTGGAGGGCTTCAGTAAGCTGACAGATAAGTGTTTGTCAGAGTCGGGCCATGGGGGCCCCTCCCACTTCTGCAGCCCCCTGGACTCCCCAGCCCTGATCTCTGGGCTGGGTCCTGTGGATATATGTTCTTTACTGGTTTCTACCAGAACCTTATTGCTAGTTAGGATTCTCAGCAGACCGAAGTTCGCTGATTGTCCCAACAGTCCAAACCTCATCCGTCTGCCACTCTGGCACCAGTAGAGGCCAAGCATTCATTTACAGACTCAGAAGCTGGAATACAAGTTCCCGTGGGCAGACTGACAGCCAGAAGCTTTGAGCTTCAGTCATGATCTCGGGATGCTAGAATCTCCTGCTCTTTGGGTATTTGCAGATTTCCAATCTACACAACATTTTAGGTGTCCATCTCAAGATTGGTTTTTAGATCAGCTGTCTGTAAGGTAATGTGGTTTGGGGCCATGTGTTTTCACATATTAGTGGTGGTCCCTATGCTGAGAAAGTAGTTTAAGGACCAGAAAGGAGAGAAGATCCAGGAAGGACTAGAGGCATACAGCATGTTTGGAAGAGCCTTCTTTTCTACACTGATCTCAGCATCTACTTTCAGCTGCAGCAGAGCAAGGACCGAGTGTTGATGGCCTGAGTGTGTCACCAAAAGCTTCATTAGGTAATTCTCTTCCTCCTCTCCCCCATCTCCTCCCACTCTCCCTCCTCCTCCTCTTCCTCCTCTTCCCCCTTATCCTCATCCTCTTCCCTTCCTCCTCTTCCTTCTTCACCTCCTCCACATCCTCTTTCTCCTCCTCCTCCCTCTCCTCCTCCTCCCCCTTTTCTTCCTCTTCTTCCTCCTTCTCCTCTTGCTCCCCCCTAAGCACCTTAGTTGTAAATTGTGGTAAGGGAAGTAGCTGTGTTCATGTCCTTTGAAAGATAGCATGGTATTCTGACTGCCATATCACAATAAGCACTTACTTCTGTGGAACTGAATTAAGCTGATTGCTGTTAGTTTATTTTATACATAACTTCTATTTTAGACATTTTGAAAACGTATGCTTCATTCCACACCTGTAGTTTACCACTTCTCTGCTAAGAGTCAGAAGACTTGTGAAAAAATGCCGTATTACCATCTTTCTGTGCCCCTTATAGAGCGTAACAAACAGGGAAGTATTTAGCTGAAGCTCTAAAAAGGAAATCCATTATTGATTTTTTTAACATACTTTAAAAGAATTACTACTTTTAACATACTTATAAAAAATGTTCTGTTCCAAATTTTCTCCTTCCCTCCCAACCCACCCCCTCTTTCCAGAAGTTCTACCAGGGGGCCTGAAGGTGGCTGGGAGCCGCACAAATCACAATATTCCTGCAGGAGACTCCCACTCTGTGCACCTCCTGGTGCTCAGAAGGGCAGCATTCTCTGACTGATGGCCGAGACCAAGCACAGGCTGAAGGCCTGAAAATGCTCCTGTTAAAAGTCCACTTAGTGCTGCCAGGCCTGGGTCTTTCATGTAGTGAGTTAATTCAGAAGATGTGTTATCTTTTTAACTCTGATTTACAATTAAATCTCTAGAGTTAGTGTTCTTTATGGATGTGGCAAACCAAAAGGCAGAAGGCAAGATTATTTCTATTTTTCTGAAGTAGCAATTCCTTCTTTTGGCAGATGTTTCCTCTCTCATAAAAAAGAAGCCGACCCAGGCTAGAAAGGGGGTGAGTATTGTGTGCACACCAGCTGGTCCCACCGTTCTGGGCCTCTGCCCCTGCTAAAAGTCAGACTTCTTGCTTTTGAGCTGCTTGGTGATGGGTGTAAGTTTGGCAGGGGCTGGTTATGCGGGGTTTGTGATGGAACGGGGGCATTCCTGTGTGGTGTGGAGGGGGGGACTCAAGGATCTTGTGTTTGGTCACCATCTCTCCCAGGCTGCCTGAGCAGTCTTCCACATCACTTACTGAGCACAGTGGGAGACACAAGTCACCTTCTGTGAACAAGGCATTCGCTCCTCCGTCCCACTGACCCTGTGTCTTCTCTTCCAGCTCGGGGGCAAGAAAGGAGGCTTGGGAGCCCAGAAAGTGAGCAGTTCGAGCTTTAGTGACATTGAAAAGCAGGCCCAGGCAGTGGAGAAGAGGAAGGAACAGGACAACCTCCAGGCACCCAAGGAAGAGTCCGTGTACGTGGGGGAGAGGGTGTGGATGAAGGGTCCTCCTGGGGGGAGGGGGGGGCGGCGCAGCGGCTGGAGACCTACCTGGCCCCGTGTGTGGGAGGTAACCGCAAGTCACTTTGCCTCTGCCTGCCTCAGTTTCTCCAGTTGTAAAATGGGGATAGTAAACAGCTCCCAGTTATAGGGCTTGTTGTGAGCTCAGGTGAGATCATCCTTGTGATGTGTTTAACTCAGATCCTGGCACACTGCAGGTGTCTAATGAGTGCTGGTTCCCTCTTTCCCACGTCAGGCTTCTTTTCTTGTATGTGCCCACCAGGTGGCAGCAGAGGCTTTATTAATTACCCAAGATGAAAATAATTTCATCCTGGAGATCTGGTGGGCTTTGCAGCCAGACTCCTCCCTCTTTTGTTCCCCCAGGGTCATCACTGACTGTAAACAGCCCCAGGCAGGGTCCTCTGGGCTGTGATGGCCACCTGTGTGCCTCTGCCCTAGGCTGGTGTCCTGAGGTTCACAGCCAGGTAGATTGTGGCAGCACCTGGGCTTTGCTCCCCAGCTGTCCCCTTAGCTTGAGCTGCAGGCCTGATGCCCCCCTGCCCCCACAGAGGGGCTGTCATGCCATCACCACACTCACGTGAGTGAAAGCCTACAGAAACCGGATATGGGTCATTTCTGTGGATTATCCTTCACTGAATGAGTGTGTGATATGCTAGGGCATGAGGGTGGGAGCCCTAAGCATTTGAGGGATGGAAAGGCTGCCCTTGGCTTGGAGGGGCTGTGACCCAGGCAGGAACTAGCCCCCAATGGGCTAGGCACGAGTGCCAGAGTTCACACTTCATTTCATTTAGTCTTGATGGAGTTCATGATAAATTAACATATCTCGGTTGCACTCTGTGTGTGTGTCTGTGTGTGTGTGTGTGTTTTAGAGTGTCATCATTACGACTAGCCTACAAAGATCTGGAGATTCAAATGAAGAGAGATGAGAAGACGAATTTTGGGGGCAAAAAGAAAATAGAATCGGAAAGACTTGGCATGGGGTTTGGGAACACCAGAAGGTGCGTGAGCTGGGGCTTTTTCTCATTTAAATGGATTTTAAATCTGTTTGGTTTTCTAATTTTGTTGCCCCTTAAATGTAGGGGTTGGTTCTGTGTTAATAAGTGGTTTTGTTGACTGAATACTTTGACGTGTCTCCAGTGTTCTACTCTCTTGGAGAAAAGCAAGCTGAGTATCCCCGTCAGGGAGTGGGTACAGTAGGGCAGTGACTGCTTGTGGCAGTGACAGCGAGAAACCCAGGAGGGCTTGGGAACACATTGTACTCGTGAAAAGGATAAAACCAAACTCAGGACTGCCAGGCGCGCCCCGTTGGCGGCGTCTCTGTTTTCAATTTGAAATCCGAGCAGCCTTTTCTGCAGCATTTTGCAGATCTGTTCCCTGTAGACAGAATATTTGTTGCTAAAAGTAAAAATTAACGTTTGAGTCGAGTAATGCATTTTTGTGGCCAGTTGTTCATGTGCTTCTTATTTTCTTTGCAGTGGAATTTCCCACTCTGTGGTCTCTGACATGCAGACCATAGAACAGGAGACGCCCATTCTGGCCAAACCAAGGAAGAAATATAGTGATGACAGGGAAGATTCCTATTTTGCTTCATCCAGTGCAAGGTAACACATTAAGATTGCACTTGTGCAGGTCAGTGCATCCAGACCATTAACAGCATGACACACAGGCGTTCCCCCTTTGTCTTGTCCCTGTCAGTCTGGCCCTTCTGGGGTCCCTGGGCAGGCAGAGGGCCTAGCCCTCAGCTTTTTAGGTTCGAGAATTTAATTTTTTTGGGCTCCCCAGAGATTGTTTGGCTCATGGGAACCAGTTTGAGCCGAACAAATTCACAGGAGATTGATTTATCAAACAAAATGACAGTTTATTGTGGGGGGTTACAGCCCTAGGAATTGATAGGACACATTCTGTCCAAGTGGGTGGGTTTACTCAAGAGACCACTTGGAAGTCTTCATGAGAAGAAGCGTGGAGTAAGGCCCAGAGTGGGGAGTCCTGAGGCATTGCTGTTTGTGGTTAGAAATAGTGCCTCTGCGGCAGAATAGAGCCCCGGCCCTCGAGCCAGGAGGACCTGAGGTCAAATCCGGCCTCAGACACTTAACACAAAAACTAGCCCTGTGACCTTGGGCAAGTCACTTATTTAACCCCACTGCCCTACCTTCCCCTCCAAAAAACAAAAAAGAAAAGAAATATGTGCATTGGTGGCAAATTGTGACCATCCTGCTGTGACTTGTGCTGGTGTCTCTGATTATGTGTCTACTTGTGTACAAAAAGGTCTTTAGTTTCAGCAAATGCTGTGCCCCTGGAGGCGGATGGCCATGGCCTCTTCCTGTTCTAATGGGAGTGGTCAAGTCGCTGTGGCCAGCCCTTGGGCAATGAGGCCGCCGTAGTAGACACACACGTACAGCCCCTCCAGCTTGGAAGGTATTGGCCATCATGGGCCACCCTCCAAGGCTCATTGTCCTCTTCTATCAAATGGGAATGATAACAGTTGCATCACTGTCTCGTGGGGATTTTGTAGCATCAGATGGGACAGTGGAAGGACAGTGTTCCCTCTCAGAAGGGAAAGGTCCATAGCAGGTTCAGCCTTGGGATGATGGGCTTCAGGTGCTGAGCCAAAGCCTGGGGCACCAGCCAGGGAGGAGGTGAGAGACCAGTCAGAATCAGATGTGGGAAGACCTGGAGAGCTCCCGAGGCAGCCGGGAGCCAGTGGAGGTGTTTCATGCATGAGTAACACTGGCCAGGCTGCAGGAGGAGTGACTGGTGCAGTGGGAAGCACATGGGGGAGAGAGAAGATTGAACCCTGCCCCTGCCACTGAGAGCTCTGGGGGCTGGGGCCAGGCCCTCCTCATCCCGCTTTGTGAAGTGCTCCCTGCTCGGGCAGGAGGCTGTGAGGAGAGAGGAATAGAGGGTGGGAGCATCTGGCAGCAGATGTGTGCCCTGTACCTGTCAGCTCTTGTGATTCTGAGAATGGCTGTGGAGGAGGGGAGCAGACGAGTCCCTGGGGGCCCAGGGGCCAGAAGGAGCTCGGCCTCTGGCAGTACCGACAGACTCATTGAGGCCATGGGGATTTTTTTCTCTATACCTGTGGATGTCCCTTGTGGTTCTCCCTTTAAAAAGGCGCCACCATAAGGTGGGGGGAGCCCCTACACCTCGAGGGGGCATCACCCAGAAGCATTCCCCCCAGGTTATGGTCTGCAGTGCCCTAACCAAGGGTCCTTCCAGTTATCACACTGCAAGGCTTGGAGTGTCTGTATCTATGCATCTTCTGCAGAGTTATGGTCATGGTCTGCAGCTCCTTCCTCACTTGCTGCAGCATCATGCTATCTACCTCTGGGAGGGCCCTTGGAGGTGACTTCAGCCAGCCCCCTTCAGGGTCCAGATGAGGAGCGATCCATGCCCATAGTAAGTGCCACCCTCAGACCTTCAGAATCTGTGCCCGTGGCCTTACCCCTCTGCTCTCCTGTCTCTGATTCCTTCTAATCCATTCTGTCTGTCGTTGTTTGGCCTTCTTGAAGAGGACCACAGGCATCATGAGAGTGATGTCTGTACTTGCCCAGGAATTGGATTTAAGCAAGACAGAGCCACGCAGAGTCCTCGGCCTTGACGGGTGGTAGGACGTCCACCAGTGGTAGGACGAAAGTCAAGCCGACCGGTGATGGCCAGGATGCGGGAGATGCCTTGGCTTTTCTAAATTAAGTTCTTTCCCAGGACAGTTTATCTGAGACCATGTCCATTCAGTGACTAAATGCTAGGGGAGAATTGAGACAAAAGAGGCTGAGTTTACCATCACGAAAAGGTCTGTGTGGGAGGGGAAGACCCTCAAAGTTTCTGTCTAGAACAGAAAGCAGTTACTGTTTACACTCATCCTGAGCCAGCTGAACAGTGTGCCCAGAGGCTCAGGTTGAGGGCTGCTATTGGCCACTTGGTGAAAGGCAGAACCAGTTGGGTTTGAAGGCTAGTTGGGTGCTCCTTCTGAAACAGAGCACTCTGGTCCTGAGTCGCTGGACTCCTTTAGAACCAGCAGTGTTTTTTAAAAACTTGGTTTTTCAGAGCTTCATTTCAAGAAATCATAAGTGAAAAATACACAGGACAAAAAGTAAATTGTCCAGCTTTTAGAAAAAAATCTGGCCTCCACACCCCAAAATATAAGCAACCAAAGATGCTTATTCCCAGGGCTAGAGCACGTACATGTAAGGACGGCTGTGGAGAGAGGGCCCCTGCCCAGAGACTTTGTGCACCGCTGGTTCTGGGGTCTGCAGACCCCCGGTTTTGCTGACGTTCTTCCAGTCTGTTCCATGTCATTCCTTGAAAAGAACTTGCAGTGGGTAGACCAGCCATTTGGGAAGGGAAATGTCAGTATGGATGGACTTTCAGAGAGCACGTGGGTCTGAAATGATAGTGGATGTGGCCTATGGCAGGTTTACATCCCAGTGTTGTTCCTCTTCTGCCTGTTCATGTCACTGACCCACAAGGCCAAGCGATCAGATTAATGCTGTGTGTTCGGCCGGGCCTTTGGTGCCCTCTCCTCTTCTGATCATTTCAGTCATTCATCCTTCCACAACACAGTGAGGAAAGATTGTCCCAAAGGCACACTAAAGAATAACCAATGTTGCCTCATCGACAGCATCAGTGACAGAAAATGGTAAGACTAAAGGAAAGATAAGGTTTTCAAGAGAACTGTGGATTTGAGAGTCGGAAGGGGCCTCAGCAGCCGTCTAGTCCATACCTCATGAATGGGCATCCAGCCTCTTCTTGAAAACCCCCTAGAGGGGAGCCCACCAGCTCCCCAGGTCACCAGCCTGTGCCACTCTGGACAGCACTGCCTCTGCCTTAGGAAGCTTTTCTGGGCCTCATGCCTGCAGCAGCCTCCTGGAGGCTCCTACTCCTCATGCTGCCTGGAGGGCCAAAGGGAACCAGTCTGACTGCATCCATAGGACAGTCCTTCAGATACTTGGAAGCAGACAGCTCTCCTTGGGTCTTTTCTTCTTTAGGCTCAACATGTCCCATTCTGGAAACTGATCCCCAAATGTGGTCCTGAAGGCCCTTCCCCATCCTGGTACTCTCCTGTGGACTCTCCATGTTGTTGGTGCCTTCATACACAGAGAAGGCCAGAACTGAGCACAGTCTTCCCAATAAGATCAGACTCGGGGTGGAGGGTGACCAGACTGTCACCTCCCTGTCTCTTGGAATGCAGCCCCAAACCACCTGCACCATCACAACTGCTGTCCCATCTTGAGCTTGCCTTCCACTCAGACCCCCAGATTTTCTAAAGAGTGGCCACTCTGACCATGCCTCCTTCTCAGTGTATGAGTGAAGCTGATGGTAGCTTCCATTTATCCACACTTTTCCACAAATATGCTTCCTTGACTTCCTCAGGTCATCACAAGATCCTGCTGTGGCCATGGGGAGCTCCAAGGTACAGACCCTGAGCTGTATCCTGGGTAACTGCCATTCTAAAGCCTGACCTGGACCACACTGGGCAATGCTGGGCTCTCCCACCTTGTGAGGGAGGCTGCTAGAACAGCACGAGCAGGTCCTATCTAAAGGCCACCATTAATCAGAGACGCTCATTTGTGAACCGAAGCTAGGGAACAGATGGTGTTATCATGGAGACTTCATTGTTGGGGCTTGCCAGCTGGGCGTTGGAGAACGGCTTAGCATTACCTGCCCATTGTCAGTGAGGAACACAAGAACTGTCTTCTGTTCCCCTGGTTGGGCTAGAAGGTGAGCCAGCCTCCTCGGCAGCTTCCCTAAATATTCCTAGAACAGCCCTCACCTCTGCCACATTCTTCATTAACCCATTAGTACCAGAATATCATGAATTAGGGAAGGGCTTTTGAGCTGTTCCTGTTTTAAAATGAGATCAGCATCAGCATTTGTTTTTGTTTGAACCTAACCCTGATTTTCAGATTGTTTGTGGTGCGCAAAGAAACAAAACTCGACCCTTCCGCTGACTCTGTATTGGTGCCATTCCAAATGCCATGGACCATTTCTCTCTGTCTGTAAAGCAGATGTGGCCTAATTGGCTCTTTTGTGTTGTCTGGGACCAAACAAATAGCTCCCAGTTACCCAGCAACCTTTCTGAGTGGAAGGTGGGAGGGTAGGCACATAACTCTCCAGAATGTTTGAGGAAATGGGGGGTGATAAAATCCTTTGAGAACTGTTGTGCCTCATATGTCAAGGGAGCAGGTGGCTGAAGTCAAAGGCGGGGGTAACAGAGAGTAACAGCTCAGATCCTGAGCTGTGGATTGATGACTGGGGGCACACTTGGTGGGTGAGAGTAACAAAAAATGGCTCATGACAAAGTCTGTAAAGGACTAAAGAAGCCTTTAGCTGGTGCCTTTCTGAAGCAATGGAAACAGACACCATGTCCTCCCTATGGCTGCAAACATCCTGTGAGCCACCTGCCTATGATCAGGGCCACAGCTTAGGCTCAGGCCTGGCAGGGGAGATAAAGCGCCTTCCCCCTGGAGAACGACACGCTCTCCCAGCTCCACAGGAGCTTGGACATCATCTGTCCAGCCATTAGCTGAGTAGATCTCCACAGTGCAGTGGCTCTGACCCTCAGTCATCTGCTCTCTAATGGGAGACTCAGGGGGTTACTAGCAGCCCATGGGCAGTTCTCCAGTTCTCGTTGCCAGTCCAGTTTGCTGGTTCTGCCTCTACATCCTTGAAGACTAGGATGGAGTTTTCTGCAGGCCTTCTCTTCTCCAGGTGATAAAAGGATGAACAGAAGTTTAGAGTTGAAAGAGGGGATAGGAAATGTGCCGAGTTATAACAATAATGCTTACAATAAGCCCTTTACAGTAGGGTCTCACTGGATCTTCACCACAGCCCAGGAGGGAGGGAGGGGCTGTCATTATCCCCATTTTACAGAGAGGAGTAAAGTGACTTAGCCAGGGTCACATAGCTAGGAGGTGTCTGGGGCCGGGCTTGAAGGCCAGGCTGGTTTGGTGCCACATGCATATGTGTTCACTGGCATCCTTATCCACATCCCTGTGAAGTAAGTGATGTACAGGCATTCCTTGTTCTGCCTTGCCACATGAGGGAGCTGTGGCCCAGTGCTGCCCAGCTGGCAAGCAGTGGCAGCAGGGCTTCGGCCTGGGGTTCATCTGATCACACAGCCCTACATGAGCCAGGGGAGAGAAACCCTCTCTGTGCCCCTTAGTGGAGGACACTTCCTGCTGGGGGTTGGGCAGCATCCAGGAAAAGGCCCTGCCAAGCTGGACCTTCGAGGATGGGTGGGATGGTGGTAGTGGTGGAGGGGAAGGCTCCCGGTGGGCAACAATTCGATTGTGGAGCAGCCAAGTAGTGTCATACTGGCGGGTCTTTAGGTGATGACTGTGACCCATGGGACTGGGTGAGGATGCTGTCCAGTGAATTCCAGGTATGGAGAAGTCACAGGCCAGTTCCAGAGCACTTAGTGGGGCTCTGCTGAGGACAGCCAGCAACTATCGTGGCCATCGTGGACACTCCCAGAAGGAAGGCTGCTGTTGCCCCTGCCCCTGGAACATGGGGTTGCTAAGGTCCTCTCTGTGCCTCCTTCTTGCAGGTACTTTGAGGACCCAGCCGAAGTGAGGGGCAGCCCTGTTGCTAAGTGGGACGATGGCTCAGACAGCTTTTGGAGGAACGAGCCCATCAGAGAGACAGAGACCATCCTGAGCTCAAAAGGGACGAGTTATGCGGACAGGTATGCCTAGAGAATCTGGGCCCCGCCCAAGGCCAAATACACTTGGGGAGAGAGCTGCTCCGGGGCATTTCTCCCAGCTGTGTTAGGCTTGGACAATGGCCTAATCCCCTCATCCCCAGCCCTTCTGCTTGTCCTCGTGACCAGCACACATTTTCCCTTACAGTCTTTTAATGGGCTTCTCTCAGCAGCTCAGGTAGGGAGGACCAATGTTATGCATGATTTACGGATGATGAGGTTCCAAAAGAAGTGACTTGTCCATGATCACACATCCAGGCCGTGGTGGGCATTGTGGACTCACAGCCAGAGCTACTCGCCTCCGTGGGGGCCATCTTCACTTGGTATTAGTTTAGCTCCAGAGGAATCAGTTCTGTAGGGAGAAGGGGCCATCCGTTGCCAGGTGGCTGTACTCGTCCCATGCCAAGCATAGTTTAGGATAGCAAGGGGGCCTCAGTAAGCTTGTCATTCATGAGGACCACATGCACCCATGGGACTTGGGGTTCTTAGATCTTCCTAAAATAACACCTACCCATCTGCTGTTTTCTTTTTCAAACTTTGCACGCCTGTTTCACTAACCTGAGCCAACCAGTAAAAGCTGTTGTATATACAGTGACCCTTGGGATGAAGGAAAGGCAGGGAAACTGGAGAACAAAATAGAGGAAGCTGAGGACTTTTCCTGAAATTATTGTGTATGACATCAACATCTCTGAGACTAAGTCAAAGGGGCCCAGTCTTGGTGCCCCCAGCAAGGCCGAGCTGCTAGGCCCTACAAGCCATTGGCCTGGCAGGCACTATATTAGTCATGAAGGGGGCAAGGGAGAGGGACTTTCCATCTCAGGCCCCTTTTGTTGTTCCTGTTTTCTTGGGGATTCTTGGGAAATTGATCACCTCTGCCCAACAGTGAGAAAAGAGAGGCAGTCCCTAAGAACAGCCCTGCCTGAGAACGTGTGCAGGGTTCTGTCCCTGCTATCTCTCACCTGCCTCTTGATCTGCATCACCTGCGACCACTCCCTTACCAGCAGCTGCTTGTGTGGATACTGTTGGTTCTCTTGGGGGCAGTTAGGGAGCCCCGTGGTTAGAGCATCATGAAGGCTGAGTTCAGATGTAGATCAGACACTTTCTAGCTGAGTCACCCTGAACCAGTCACATTTGTGAAGTGCTATGACCAGTGCCTGGCAGTAGGTACCGTATAAATACCAGCTGTTGTCACCGTCATCACTGTGAGTGTTCTTTCTCCTTCCATAAGATCATCCAGGCTTTCCTCCTTATAGCGCCATTGTATTCATATAGCACGGTACGGTCAGTCTGTCCATCTGCTCACCCCGATCATGGCATCCCCTGGGCTTCCCCAGCTTTGCTCCCACCAGGAGGGCGGCCATAGGCTGCCCTTTCTTTATACTTTGGGGGGAGGCCCTTGACACTGTTGGAGTAGCAGAGTATGGGCAGCCATGGAGGGCATATCAGATACATGGGACATCTCTGGCCTGGTCTCCCACTGCTCATTGACTGAATGGAGGGGCTGAACTTCACCTCACAGCAGAGGGTGCATGACTGCCTAAGATGAAGGCAGGAGGCCTTTATGTTGTGCTCCTGTGGGGTTTGACTGCATTTAGGAGATTCAGTTTTGAATGTTCTTAAAATGACTGTTCTTGTTTTCTGTCTCTTCAGATGCAAATACAAATTTATACATTATCAATGAGAATCACCTTTGCCTTACCTTCAATTAAGTCATTTTTTGCTGTTATTTTTTTTTCAGGTATTTTCACATTTTATTTGCCACAGTGCAGGTAACCCAGTCTTTCCCTACTTTATTCTCTCCCCAATTGGGGAGGTCAAGCCTTTCCCATAGACCCTACCTTGGCAGCCTGAGCACGCTGGAACTCCTGCTGCAGCTGAGCCAGGGCCTCACGTTGTTTTTCAGATTGTTTCTCCAGGTCTCAGAGCTGAGATTCATATCGTTTAATCTCTGCTGTGATATAGTCCAGTCTCTTGCCCACAGTAGCTCAAGCCTCCCCCAGTTCCTGTTTGACCAAAACTGGACCCAGAAGCTTAAACACCACATTGGATCCATCCAGTAATGCTAACTCCTCTTTCACTATGTTATTTTCTGTCAGCTGTGCCTCCAGCTTCTGTCGACTAGACATAGATTTACTCAAGTCCTTTTGGAGCTGTTAGAACTTCTCCAATTCCCCCTGAAGCTTTTTCTGAATCACCTCCGCCATGGCGTGGAGAAGGGCCTGGAAATCACCGGGAGTAGGAGTGGGAGAGCGTCACTCCACAACCGGCAGCCTGGCACTGCCTTCTACAGACACCCGTGCCTCCTCTGGCCCACCTCCGCCCCTACACGCGCCCCCAACCCTCCAGACCCGAAGAAAGCGTTTTTTGCTGTCATTGATCTTGAAACCAATTTAATTTTAATTGTAGACCGACTTCGCGTCGCAAGCCGGATTATGAAGCAGCTGGAAATACAGATGAGGCACAAAAAAAATTTGGCAATGTCAAAGCCATTTCATCGGACATGTATTTTGGAAGACAAGACCAGGCTGATGTAAGTGTGGCTACTACTGTAGTACATTAGTGTCTCAATTTTCCCACATCCCTTCCAACACTTGTCATTTTCCTTTTCTGTCATGTTAGGCAGTCTAAAAGGTATGAAGTGGTACCTTAGAGTTGTTTTAATTTGCATTTCTCTAATCAATAGTGATTTCGAATATTTTTTTCATATTATTATAGATAGCTTTGATTACCTCATCTGAAAACTGCCTATTCATATCTTTGACTATTTATCAATTGAGAAATGACTCTTATTTCTATAAATTTGACTTGATTCTCTATATATTTGAGAAGTAAGGTCTTTATCAGAGAAATTTGCTGTAAAATTTTTTCACAGTAATGATTACCAGCTATGTATTCCCTCCATCCTATTTTCCCTGTTTATCCTACTCTCTCTCCTTTCACCTTGTCCCTTCTCAAGTGTTTTTCTTCTGACTTTTGCCTTCCCCAGTCTGCCCTCCCTTCTATCAGCAACCCCCTTCTCTTATCTCCTACCTCTCCTACTTTCCTGTATGTCTCCCAGGCATCTCTCTGTCTGGTTTGGTCTCTCCTCCACATGTTCCCAGTCAGCATCTGACAAGCCTGGCCATTTGTTTCTGTGCACGTCTGTGACTTCCTTAGTGCTGGAGATTCCAAGTGTGCATATTCTTTCTACTCCTTACCCAGATGCCTGGGGCCAAGAGCATTTGTTAAGTGTCTGACGTGTGCCAGGTGCTGTTGATAGCTTTGGGCAGGGCACATGGTTTGTCCAAGGCAGGACTCGAACCCAAGTCTGCCCAACTCCAGGGACAGCTCTACCCACTGGGTCATTCAGTCCTTCTGTCCCATAAAAGAAACATCCAGAGGCACAGTCAGAGCCTCGCATATTCAAGGCCCCACTTTTAACCTGATAAAGTGGGAGCACAAGGAACCTTCCCAGAATGTTAGTCCCTGATCTGCTGTGTTTTCTCATTCCAGTATGAGACAAGGGCTCGGCTAGAGCGGCTCTCGGGAAGCTCCTCCATAAGCTCGGCTGACTTGTTTGATGATCAGAGGAAACAATCTTCAGGTAAGGCCAGGCAGCTGGGCTGGGAAGTTGGCAGGATGGGAGCTCTGGGTGTTAGGCGAGAGCAGGGAGAGGCTGCCTAGAGATGACCTCCAAGTCTGCACGTCCTGTCGTTCCTCAGGGGTGGTCATGGGCGCTTCATGTGCCCAAACTCCAACCCTGAGCTGCCCCAGATCACCCTTTCTGGCATGAAAAGGATTGGCATGGCCACAGTCAGACAGGGAAATCACATTTTCATGGGATGAGCTTTAAATAGTGATTCATCTGTCACCATGCAGGTCTTAACTGCTATCTGATACACCCTTGCCCTCTGGAAGCTTACAGTCTAACATGTTATGGATGAAGAAAGAATACAGAATAAACACAAAGTGCCCTGGGGAGGGAGGGGACCAAGAGCCAGGTGTCAGAAAGGGCTGCTAGAAGTGTGTCTCACAGGAAGTAAGTGATTCTAAGAGCTCAGCAAGGAGGGAAAGCATCAAAGGCATGGGCACAGCCATTGTAAAGGTTTGGGGGCAGGAGATGGAGAAGCAGCAAGAAGCCAGATTGGCTGGGCTGGAGAGCACGTGTGCACGGGGGAAAGTATTGTCTAATAAAGGGCAGGTGGGAGCCAGCCTAGGAGGGGCTGTAGAAACCGGCCAAAGGAGGCTGTAAGTCTGTGATTCACCCTTGAGTTAAGAGGAGACCTCGGCATTTATCAGACTAAAGGGTGACATAGCCAGCCCTGTCCTTTGGAAAGTCTCTTGGGAAGCCATGCAAAAACTACATTGGAGAAGGGAGAGGCCGGAGCCAGGGAGAAGAGCCAGGAGGGTCTACATCAAGGTGGTGGCCATCTAATGAAGAGGAGGGAACAAAACCAAGAGAGGTGCATTTGTGGAGACTGGGTGAATGAATGGATGTGAGTGATGAGGAAGGACCCTCTGTTGCAAAGCTGGGACACCCTCTACAGAAATGGGGAGATCTGGGAGATGGACGTATTGGGGTGGGGTGGAAGGGCGTTGTCAGGGGCCAGAGCCACCAGGGGTCACAAGGGCAAGGGGGCTGCAAAGGCAGAGTTTGTCAGTCCCAAGGTCCCCAGAGAGAAGCCAGATTGCAGAAACCTCAAGAGCCAGTGAGAGGAGACAAAGCACAGACAGTGAGTGTAGACAGCTTTTTCTAGGGGTGTGGCTCAGGAACAGAGGAGACAGCCGGGAAGCTGCAGTGGGAGGACATGGCAGGGCTTTAGTGACTTTTCCTGGCGTTCTTTGAGGTCCGTTCTGGTCTTAACAACAGTGTCAAAATAACTGAAAATGGGCCATTTTGAGTAGAATCATCTGGCTCCCTGTGGCTTCTTAGGAACCCTGTGTCCAGTCAGCTCTTGGCCCTGGGCTCATGGAGCCCTGCCTGCATGTGCAGGCCTCAGGGGGCCATGGCTGTCCCAGCCTTTTTGGAATCTTCCTTCAACAGAAGTATGAAGCAAAAAGTATGGGAGCTGGTCTGTTTCTAGCCTCTGCACCTTCATTCCTGGACAAGTCCTTCTGACCCTCTGGCTATGGCCCTGTATCCCTGGGAGGGCTCACAAAGATTTCTCCCTTGGGTGTCAGGCTGCAGGAACTTTGTAGTCTCCTACTCATCTCCCTGGGAAGAGCCATCCCTCTGCCTTGGCAGCTCTTCCCTTTGACCTGTAACCTATGGCCTTTTGTCATGGGGGTTCTGACCATATCGATGGAGTATGGAGTAATATGGAGTAATATTAATAGTAATAGTAATTAATTAATAGTAATTAATAGCAATACTCCATATTGATGGAGTAGGCTGTATTGTGTGTTAGGTCCTATCCTCTCTCAGGACCCCATCTTCTCAGACCAGGGAGCTTTGGCTGAGGCCACCCACCCCTCACCTCTTAGACCATAGAGAGTTTCTGTCCTTCCCGGCTGCCCTGGGAAGTGACTCAGTAAGATTCAGGGTCATAGCAGGAGAAATGTACTCAGGGCGTGCCCATGAGGGGCATCCTGTCCAGTAGGAGTTAGGCCTGGAGCCTTCGTCTTTGGATGCCTCGCCAATGTCAGCTTTGAAGTCAGACTCAAAGGAGAAGGAAGGGGCTGCCCGCAGAGCCTGTGCTCAGGAGGAAGGAGGTGGGGCTGTTAGTAAGAGGCAAGACAAGAAGTATGGGTGACTGACAAGTGACCATCCCCCGCTCTGAAGCTAGGCTCTCACTCTTCAAGAGGGAGGGCTGCCCATGGTCTTGCCCATTGCTGTAGAGGCTGCCAGGCACTGAGGAAGGGCTTATGCGGTCTCTGAGCCAGGTGGATTCGGCTTCCTTCTAGCTGCAGCCTGGCCCCCACCTCATTAGCGGGCACAAGCTTTCTGGATGATCCATGGGGTATGACTGTGGCCCTGGGGAATGGGAGGCAGAAGGGTCGCCCTTCATTGGGCATCACCAGCTGCTTGCTGGTGCCTCTTTTCCTGATATTCCTGGGGACATCTTGGTCTCGGGCACAGAGAACCGAGCTGAGACTAGCTCACCGTCCCTCCTTGGACAGGGGCAGCCTCTGTCCCCAGGCTCACGGCCTGCCAGAACCTCAGCCTGCTGGCTTGGAGTGCAGTCTCACCTGGTTGGTGGTTGTTCTTGTTTGCCTACAACACCATACTGCTTACTGGTTAATCTCACTGAGAAGAGGGGCCTGGGGCAGGCCAACTTCTGAAGTGTTGGTATCAGCCACGCTGAAATCAGACTGGCCACATCCCATCTTGGTCCCCCAGACCCTCTTCCAAACTGGATCTGAATATTGCTGGCCAGGGAGACTCCTCAGGAGCAAAGGTCCCCTGGTAGCTGTGGTGGGGCTAAGCTGAGGTGCCACAGGCCCCTAGCTCCCCCAGAGGAGGTCCCCTCAGCTGCCAGCAGAGGCACCCATCTGGAGTGAGCCATGACTGCAGCTGGACCCACTGACACAGTATCTCCCATGCCCTTGGTCCTGCCCCTCGGGTCAGGCTAACTTTGCCAAAAGCTAGGGCAGCTGGTAAGCAAGAGGCCACTTGGGCTCTCTTTGTCTTTGTCTTAACTTGTCTAATGCTGGAGAACCCCAATCGCCCCCCAAAAAACCAAAAACTAATGCTGGAGAGCCTAGCCTTGGGAGACCGCTCCTGAGTGAAAACAAGCCTGGCATACCTTCAGCCTCATTTTACAGATGGAGTCCCTGAGGCCCTCCAAGATTTTGCTGCCAGGCTATTTGGGCTTTTTAAAGCCAGATTCTAAGAGTGTTGTTATATCACCATGGAGAAGCCTAGGAAAGAAAGAGGGTAGAGCTTGGAGTCCTGGCCTCCACCCTTATTGGGAGGGGGGGAGGGCTCGAACAAGCCCCCCCACCTCACGTGTGACATTCAGATAACAGCTTCTGTGGTGCCTGGCTCACCTGCCCAGGCCTGGCTCCTCCAGAGTCCCCAAAGCCTCTCCCAGCCCCACACTGGGAGCCTTCTTAGGGGAACATCAGCAGGTGTGAAGCTCCTGTCCCTCCAGGCTCTTGCTGGGCTCTGAGAATAAAGACCAACCAAACATTCCCTGCCCTCAGGGGAGCAAGAGGCCATAGCCATGAGCAAGTCCTGTACAAAATCCATGGGAGGTGGGAGTGGAGAGGGGGTGTGCAGCCTCCTGGGACATGGCCCTGGAGCTGAGCCTAGAAGGAAAACAGGGATCCTAAGAGAAAGAGGGGAGGAAGAGGCAAAGGCATGGAGGTGGGAGATGAGATGAGGGTATGTGTGAGGAACCACAAGAGGCCACTTCCACAAAACCATGTTGTTCCAAAGGGGCCATAATTTATAATGAGACTGGAAAGACAGGGTTCTCAGCCATTGCTGGAGTAACAGAGCACTTTTGTGAGGTCTCCGTGGAAGCGTTTGGATCTTTAGGGCCAGCAGGGAAAGGCCCAGAGGCCATCCCAGAAGTCCGACCTCCTCCTTCTGGTGAGGGCACTGAGGCCTGGCAGAAATGATGGGGCCACTTAGCCTGTGAGTGCCCAGAGTAGCCGAGGTTCATACCTGGGCCAAGACTGGTGTTCCCTTGTGAGTACTGCCCTTGGGCCAGGCTGGTCTGTCTGCAAAGATGGCCCAGCCTACCCTTAATGCCCAAGGCCACAAGGAGAGCTGGGCAGGATTATCCACTCACCCCAGCTAGCCCTTGATCCAGACACTGACCTCTTGGGAATTAGCGCCATCAGGCTCTTGGTCCACCTGGTAATCCACAGGATTCAAACCCTTCACCCTCTGAAGGTGTTTTTCCTGGGAGAGGGCCTGCTTCTCAATTTCAGTTCCATCCAATGATCTGCCCAACCAGAATCGTCTCTGGTTGGTAAGTCCTACTAGCCTGGCCCAGTGTCTGCAGAGATCATGGGTTTGTCAGCATTCATGTTATTTCTTTTCAGAGGTTGGAGAGGAGGAGGGCTTTGAAGGGCAGCTGGCTTGGCTTCCCTTGGTTGTTGTGAAGCTGCAGGGAGGGGAGGGGAGAGGAGGAGACCTTGGAGCATGCTCAGAGGCATGCCATGGAGTTCCAAGGGGCCTCATTACATCCTTGTTTCAGCTGGAAATACTTATTCACTTACGCTGGCATCATCTGATCCCTCCTCCTTCCTGTCTGAAGTTTGGGCTAGCATTCGGTCCCTTGTGTTGCGTGTGTATTTACTTTCGTTTGTGTGTGTGATTCTTGTTGTTGATGGTTGTTATTTTTTACAAATTTCAGCAAGAGTTCTATTTAGCAGGATTAAGTGGAGCCAGCCCCCAGGGCACAGGGACTCAGTCACAGATGGGGCTCCTTGATTAGCAGATAATAGGAGCCTGGGGAGTCTTGGGAGTTCTGACTGCCACCTGGAGAGCTGCCCTTCCATCCCCACCCAAGGGGGTGATGTCAGCCACACAATGGCAGGCCCCATCTCCCTAAGGATGCTGATGGGCCACACAGCACCGCCCAATGGTCATCACTCTCCTTACCCACCCTCCCTCACATTAAGCCACTCAATGACCCTGAGCCTCCCTGAGGAGGCCCAGGAGGCCCTCTGGCCTCATCGGCCCCCATTTTCTTCCCATTAGTACATATGTTCCATGGGGGGAGGGCCCTTGTCTTTGTACCCCTAGACTGAGAAGAGAGCCTGGAACACAGGGGCATTTGGGGAAACCCCAGATGCAAGGGTGGGCCCGTCTTGGTGCCTGTACTTTTCTCTGCAGCCTGTGCTCAAACATCTTCTGGGCTACTTCCTTAAAGAAGCCTTATACCACTGGGCATTGCTGACACCTGTCACCAAGAAGCACTTTTTACACCCTTTGACCCCTTTAGTCTCATGGTCTCAGAAAGCTAAGATAATGCTGTTTGTCTCGACTTGTCTGTTTTCCACTGTAGTGGGAATTGCTAGACTCTTGCTTAGTGCATGAGCCCTCATGGCATTCTTGTTGGGCACCATAATGGGTACCCGGGAGGGCATGGCAGGGATGTTCTGGACCCCAGGGCTTCCTACATGGGTGGGACAGCACCAGCTTCATCCAGACACCTATTAGGGGCTGAGAATAAGGAGAGGAACAAGGCTTCCTGCCCTCAGGAAGCTTGTGTTTTACCCCATCTTCTAGGTCATGCATATGAGGTCTGGGGTGCTCTTAGAGGGGCCCAGGGAGAGCAGAGCAGCTAGATCAGTGATTGAGTGCTGGGGGAGGGGGAGGGAAAAGGGGGGCATGATAGAGCTGGATGAGGACCCAGCAGGAGAAGGAGGAAGAGAGAGGGGTCGAGAGGGATCAGGACAGAGAAAGGTACTAAGAGACGTTCTTGATATCTGGAGAGGGGCCTTCAGGTACGTGGGGTCTGGCCTTTCCCAGGAAAGACGAAGGGTACTGGGCACCTGTAAGTGAGCCAGAGTGAAATCTGACCTGACCCCAGCCGCCACAGCCATTTTCTCCTGCCTGTCCAGTGGCTGCCATGACTGACCAACCAGTAGCCTTTGGCCCCCTTGAAGGACACAAGGCATTATCCTGGACTTTGCCATCACCCGGGAGCAAAGCAAGAAAAGACTTCTGGCCCAGCCTGGCCAGCTTTCATCCTCAAAGCCCACCTGACTGCTATCCCAACAGCTGCTAGCCCCTTGCCGAGCTACCAGGGCTTAGAAAGGGCTCCCTGGGCCCCCTGAGCTCTCACCCACACTCATGCAGGGACTCAGACTCCCAGGGAGCCTTGGAGAGCCTTTCCAGTGTTATGGGCGAAGCCATGACTGCACAGTGCTGAGGGCAGGCCTATGAGCACACACTACCCTGACTGTCCCTCTTTAGACTACCAGAGTGTCACCTCAGGGGCCATTAGGATGAACGAGTGAGCTAAACTGAGGCACCCTGGGGTCATGGGCAATGATGCAGATTTTCCTTCCCCCAGGAAACTACAACCTTAGCAATGTCTTGCCAAGTGCCCCGGACATAACTCAGTTCAAACAAGGAGTGAGATCGGTGGCAGGGAAACTCTCTGTACTGGCCAATGGAGTCATGACATCCATTCAGGTAAGTAGGATGGTTATTCTTACAGGCAGTGCCCTGGAGGGGGGAGTGTCCTGCTCACCCATGCCTGCTGGCCTGCCGTGGAGGTTCTGGGACCTTCCTGTGGCATCTGGTTACTGGACAGTGGGCTCGGGGCTGCCGGAAGCCAAAACCGAAGGACTTGTGACCAGAAGTCACAGGTGTACCAGGTCCCAAGGTCCCTGAGGGCCCTCAAAGGCTCGAGTAGCATTGCCTGCTTTGGAGGAGTTAGGAAGCACAGTGGGAAGAGGGCTTGTTCCTGGTTCTTTGAGATGATGGTAGAGTTTGTCTGAGAGATGCAGGCTGCCCCCCACTCTCCTCCAGGGCAGGCTGAGGACCTGGGTTCAGATCCCTCTTAAGAGTTCAGTCTCCTTCTATGCAATGGGGGAGTTGGACTCTGAGCCCCCCATCTGTTGTGGAGAGCTTGAAGCAGGAGGTCTGGAGAGGCTCCTTCTCTGCCCTCCAGCCTGCTGGGCTTTCAGGGATGTCACTGTGACCTCTCCAGGCCAGTGCTTGGAGCTCAGTCAGGACCTTCCTTGAACATTTTGGGGAGGCCCCTGGGCACCTTCCCAGAATATGCTTAATAATGGAAGGAAACGCTGAGCCTCAGGCAGGGGGAGCAGCTGTCAGTTCCTTGTTTCCATTCAAGTTCGCAGACCCCCAGAAGTGTGTGCACAGACTCTTTGTGGGCCCACAGACCCCACAGTAAGGACCCATCATAGACAGATATCCAGGGTGTCCGTGTCAGGAGGTGGTGTGAAGCTGTGAGCTGGGAGTTAAGGCTCGTGCCGCCGCTGGCCTCTAACATGTGACTGTGGCCATGTCCCTTCAGCTCTTGAGGCCCCTCCATCTGTCAGATGGGAGGGAGATCCTGTCACCCTTACTGCCTAGTGTTGTTAGGAGGAGTTGTGCAGGCAATCAGGGACAGCCGCCAGTCTCATGGCTGAGTTATTCCCACCCCCAGGGGTGGGATGGGTAGCCCAGGCCCCTGTGGTAGGCTCCTCTGGACCGATGCCCACAAAGGGGGCCTGCTGGTCACTGCCCCATTCCTTTTCAGGATCGCTACGGCTCCTGATCGCAGCCTGTGATGGCATGTGGCTGTGCTGCCTCTGGTGTTCCTGGCTGACAACACCCAGGCCAGGAAGGAACTGTCACACTGAGAGTTCAGCTACCTTTCTGTTGAGCAGGGAGCATTTGGATGGTTCATTTCCTTTTTGAGAAATTCTTTTTCTTGTTGTAGTAGAAGCTTTTTAGTAAATTCTGTTAATTTATGGTACATGGTGATTCCCTGCCCTAGCCTGTGCTCCCAGGGAGCCTGCACAGGCAGCTTGGCCTTCCTTTCTGTGTCCGGCCACATTTCTCATCACAGCGAGGGGCTTGAGAGAGTGGCCCAAAGGAGGGCCCAGTGTCCCCTCTGCCCTACCTCCCCCCATCTCCCAAATCTCCCTTCTCCAAGGAGGGGCTTTCAGAGCTGCTGACCAGATGCTTACAGAAATCTGGAGATGGAAAATGCCCCCTGCAAATGCTTCCTTCAAAGGGACCATTGTCAACCAAAGCTGAAGATCCCCAAACAATTCTAGGTACATTCCTAAGTTCCCATGTCTCTGTTAAAGTGATGGGAAGATTGTATTGAAAACTGTATTTCCCTTTTAAAATTGTTAACTTTGTATGAAATATAAAATTTTTTAAATTTTCCAATGAGTGCATTAAATAAATCTAAGCTTTCATGTAGCTTCAGGAATGAATTAATCTTGCTGCTTACAGTGTGAGGCCTCCGAGGTCTGAAGAGATGAAGGCTGAGAACTCAGGGTTTGCTTTGGCAAGACAATACAGTGTACAGAATGGAGAGAGGGAAAATTGGCTGTGGGGACACACATGCACACACACACGCATACACACGCATACACAGACACGCACGCACACGCCCACACATACAAAACTTACACGTAATCTCCTCCAGCTCCTGGCAAAGATAACAGTTGTGACAATGAAGGGTTCTGTTGATATTTTTACCTGAATCTTGGATTTCAGCAAATCACAGACTGCCTCCAAATGAAGAAGATCCAATGGGCTGGTTGTGTTTTAAATACAGAGAAAAGACAGGCGAGAAATTTGGCAAACCAGAAAACTAGTACCAACTGAATGTTGAATGAATCTATTTCATAAAATGACAAAATTTCAAATTTGTAAACTTCTCAAGCTAATAAATAGTTGCACTAGATCGTGTGGCCTGTGGTTTGGCTGTGGAGCATTCCCAGAGAGCCCTGGGAGCACATATTGGGGGTAGGGCCTCAGGTATTCCTTGGCCTTTAGAGACATATGGGACCTAGCTGCCCATCAGTCTTTGCTCATGGCAGGTGAAGCCCCAGCTCTGGGGTGTGACTCATCTGGGTAACAATAGACAAGTGGCCTTCTTTCTTCCTCTGCAAAATGGGAATGATCTTCCTGACCAGCACCTCCCATGGGACTTGGAAAGAAAGTATCCCGGGAAGAGGAGTGGTTACGTTGATGGCCTTGCAGCCAACTAGTATGGCCTTAGGTCATGTTTCAAATTCCCCCCAGTTAGAAACAAGCATTTACTAAGGGCCTGCTTTGTGGCAGGGCCTGCTGAGCACTGGGCATACAAAGACAAGAAGGGGGTCATTCCTGCCTGAACACGGTCCGATCCAGGGGGACCTCGTGGGGCCCCAAGCCTGACTCCTGTCCTTGACCTAAGGCCCAGAGAGCTAGTGAGCATTGGAAGGGGCCCTCCTAATGCCAGACCTGGTCCTCTCTCCAAAAGTGTTAATGCAGATGAATAAATGTAGGGCATCTGGGCAGCTAGGTGGCACAGTGAATAGAGCACCTGCCCTGGAGTCAGGAGGACCTGAGTTCAAATTTATCCTCAGACACTTAACACAAAAACTAGCCGTGTGACCTTGGGCAAGTCACTTAACCCCAATTGCCCTACCTTATCCCCTCAAAAAAAAAAAAAAAAGTAGGACATCTAAGGCTCCCTGGAGCCTTTGCTTCAGCTCATACCCAGAGCCTCCATTTTCCTGTTGAGGTGAATTGAAAAAAAGCCCCCAGCCCAGGGCAGAGCTGCTGGCTGTCCTTGGAGCCTCTCCAGTGTCTCTGCTTCCAGTTTAGGCCCCCCACAGTGTCAGCAATGGCTGGAGAGGCTGCTGGCCACCAGAGCTTGTGCCTGCACCCGACTTGGCCAGCATGAGTGCTGGGAACCCTGCCCTTCCCATCCCTGGCTCCTCCCCTGAAAGGAAACCTTGTGGCAGGAAGCCCTCCACGACACATGGCTTCTGGGATGCCTCTTTTGCCCTTCAGGCCTCTGCTTTCTCCTCCAGGGGAGGTTGGAATAAATGACCCGATTCCCATGCAGCTCCTAGATCCAGTCCAAATTCAAGGAATTCTTTTCTAATGGCAACCCTCACTGACATTATATGGGAATGGCTATGACCCTTTGAAGTCTGCAGGGATGCATGTTGCATCTTCCTTGTCCCAGATGGGGCAAGGCAGGGGACATTAAGAACTTTACACTTTTTACCCTTTGCCAGGGAGAGGAAAGGCCAGCTAGAGCCCTGGGTTCTTGGGAAGCTGGACCCCCTGGGGACCTGTGTTGGATAGGTGCTTCTGGTTAGCTCCAAGATTGTGGCCCTGTTGATGGAATCCTAATAAAACTGCCCCCAGCCCCAATATTCTAACTTCCTTCTGGGCCCCACTGAACATCAGGCTAGGTGGCGCAGTGAGTAAGAGCGCCGGCCTCGGAGTTGGGATGACCCGAGATCAAATCTGGCCTCAGAAAATGAGCACCCACGCATAAATAATGACTAGCCGTGTAACCTTGAGCAAGTTACTTAACCCCAATTGCTTATTAAAAATAATAATAATAATTTCTATTGTATTGCCAGCATCATTACACTATAAAATTGCCTGTCTTGTCTTACTAAGTTCCTGATTCCTCTTGGAACTCAGCGTGCTGGAGACCATAATCTTCAATAAATGCCTTCACTTGGATTAGAGGTGGTTTGAGTCTGAATTCTTTAAAACAACCGCCACAACACACCATGAAACTGCAGCACTGTGACCTGAGAGGCCTTTCATGGGTCCCATCCAGGACCCCCTTTGGCATCATTCTGGTGAAACCTGTGGAACTCTTCTCAGACTCACGTTTTGAAATGATTTAAATAAAGTACCTGAGATTACAAAAGAAACCGATTGTGTTGAAATGCAGTTGTAAAAAAAAAAAATTAGAAACAAGTTCTCATGGGGCAGCTAGGTGGCGAAGTGAGTAAGAGTGCTGGCCCTGGAGCTGGGACGACCCAAGATCGTCCCGGCCTCAGAAAATGAGCACCCACACATAAATAGCGACTGGCCGTGTAACCTTGAGCAAGTTACTTAACCCCAATTGCTTAAAAAAAAAAAAGAAAGAAAACAAGTTCTCAGACTCAAGGTTTAGAACCCGTCCTCTACTAGTCCAAGAATTTCTTCTGCAAAATTCCCAACAGAAGTGCAGTGAGTAGAGTGCCAGCCCTGGAGTCAGAAGGACTTGAGTTCAGATCCGGCCTCAGACACTTTGCACACACAAACAGAAACCTAGCCGTGTGACCTTGGGCAAGTTACTTAACCCCAATTGCCCTCCAAAAAGCAAAATAGATGATAGATAGATAGATAGATAGATAGATAGATAGATAGATAGATAGATAGATAGATAGATAGATAGATGAATAGATGGATAGATCGATAGATATTCCCAACTGATGCAGAGGAAGTGAGCAGAACTCACGTGACAACCACGCATGCAATAACCACATAGAAGGGACAGACAGCCAACTGTGAAAAATTTAGGAATTCTGATCAGTGTAATGACTGACCACAATTCCACAGAGCCAATGACGAAACCAGCTGCCCACCTCCAGACAGGGAAGGATGGACTCCAGGTGCAGAAGAAGGCCCACGTTTTCAGACATAGCCAAGTATGGGCATTTGTTTCCCTTGACTATGCATATTTGTTACAGGAACAGGGGGTTGTTTTTCTTTTCTTTCATGGTGGGAAGGGAGGAAGAAGTGACATAAGAGGGAGAGAAAATAGGCATTTTAAAGTTTAACAATAATTCTCAACAATTGATTGTTCAGCCTTTGCTTGAAAACCTCCAATGACAGGAAACTTGCTACCTTTTGAGACAGCTCATTCCAATTTGGCATGGCTCCCTTTTCAAGGACTTTTGCTTTTTTAAAAATAAATGCTTTGCCAATACATTTAGTGAACCTGTCACTATCATCATTAAAATATACATTAGCAGGGCAAGCCACCGCATCAGCCACTTTTGACAACATATGCCTCATTCCGCACCAATGTTCAAGCTCGCTCTGCCCAGAAGGCGTGATCAGGGACCTTGCTGATCTGAGTTCTGTTCTTTCCATGTTTTTCTTGATGGTGGATCTCAGTTTGTTTCTCTGCCCTCTGGGCAGAACAACACATGCCAGCTAAACATAAGAGGAGCTGGCATCTCTATTGCTCTTTGAGGTTTGCAAAATGCTTTATGGATTTTATTTGGTTTCATCTCACAGCCAAACTGAAAGGAAGGTGCCATTATTAATCCCCAGTTTACAGATGAGGAAACTGAGGTACAGGGGGTTAATTTACCCAGAGCCATGCAGCCTTTAAGAATGACCGGAAGCAGAATTTAAACCCAGATCCTTCTGCTCTTAAGCCCAATATGCTATATTGACTCCCAGAAGCCCGTACCATGTCCTTCTAAGCCTTCTCTCCTCTAAGCTAAGTCTCTCTAGTTTCTTTATCTGTTTCTTATTGTGGCCTTATCTCAGTGCCCCTCACTGCCATCTCCAGTGTGCCAATGACCTTCCCTACCAGGGCAGGGTAGGACATGGGACTGTTAGCTACCTGCTCCTATACAACATTCCTCCTCAAGGTGCCTACAGTGTCATTAGGTTTTTTAGTTGCCATTTCATTATTCAGTATCATGCCTTGTCCTTAACTAGCAGGCCCCTGAGACCTCCAGATCTTTTTTCAGAAGAACTGCCAACTAGCCAAGCTTCTGTCATCTTAAATTTTCAAAGGAGATGTTTTTGAACCCAAACGTAAGATATTCCATTAATCCCTATTAATTTTCAGCTTAAATATGGAAACTCATGAGACTTTTTGTGCTTACAAAAAACTGGAAACAAAATGGGCCCACCTGTTGTTTGAAAACTGATTGAAAAAATTGTTTCTCCCAAATGTAATTATGCAGAAATAAAGTATGAGTGCATTTGTGACAAGGGGAAGGTGGTTGTTTTAAATAAAATTTAATTTTAAAATTAATTTTAAATTCAGTTTCAAACTGAAATTAATTTCAAATTTGATTACAAATTAAAATTAATTTTAAATTCAATATATAAAAGAAATTATGAATTCAGATTCAGAAGAACTCAGAAAGACTTTGGGACGCAAATTGAAGTAAGCAGACCCAGGAGGACAACTGAAATCATCTGAACAAGAAGGGCCCCAGTGGAAGGTAGATGCTAAGAGACCAGGATATTAACCAATAGAGGATGAGGCCTCCACAATACTGACCAGCAGGCTCTGGCGCTGATTGGAACAAAGCTTCCAGAAGCCTTTGGAAATGCCACTGTCTAGCCTTAGAAAGTAAGGAGGACAAAGACTTCCTCCTGCTTTGGTGAGAAACATTAATAAAACTCTCACAAGGCCAAGTCATGAAGGCTTAAGGCCCTGAAATTGGAGCACATGGCAGGACAGTGGAGAAAAGGCCTGGACTTGGCTTCCATGCACCTGGAGTCCAATGACCCTCTTCATATCCTGCTTAAGCCTCCTCAGGCACGTCACTGACCTCTCTGGGCCTCAGTTTCTTCACCTGGACGGTGATGGCCTCCCTCAGGGCCCTTCAGGCTCTAAATCTGTAAGCTATGATTCTATATCAGGAGCCCTCCTGAGCCTCAGGGTCTTTATCTGTAGAATGAAGCTGTTGGTGTGTATGGTTTGTAGGTTCCCTTCCAGCTCTGCACCTGGGATCCATCTGACAACATAAGGATGAATTACAGTGACTGAGAGATACAATGTGAGGCCTCAACTCTACTGAAGGGGAGCCCCCAGAATTTGGCAACATCGCCGTCACCCCACTCTAGTTATGGCTCTGGGCAAAGGAGAGCCTGGATAACTGGAATCCTTGGGCTTCCCTTTAGATACACTTCAGTGTCCATGCCCCCATCCCCCTTAAGAACTGAGACCCAAAGATGGTCTCTTTTGGAAGCCTATCCACTCTCCAAATAGCCAGGCCATAGGAGGGCCCCTGAAGAAGCTGTAGAGTAAATAAGCAGCTCCTGAGGGAGCAGGAAGTTATCTCTGAGACTTGTGACGCCCTTCAAGGCCTTGGTAGAGGCCCCCCAGAGCTGGGGAAAGAATGCCAGAAGTCAAGAGGCTCTGGAGCAGAAGCAGGGGGTGGAGGCCCGTTTCAGAGCTGCCCAAAGGGAGGCCTGCTCCAGGTGGGGCTCTTCCTGGCCCTGACCCTATGTGTTACTGGGGGGGGGAGGGGAGAGACAGGGACAGGAAGCAGGCATGGCTCAGGCAAGGCTGAGCCTCTAGAACCCACTCCAGAACCCCCACTGAATGTCTGTAAGGAGAAGAACTGGACCAGATGACCTTTAAAGTCCCTTCCAGCCCTCAGTCTGTGACTCTGTGTCATTCACCTTTCTCTCTGCCAAGAAGGCGCTATTAGCAAGCACGCCGATGATGACGTTGTTGTCTTTGCAGTGTTGCTTTTGTTGATGATGGTTTGCTTCTCTGCACCGTCTGTCTTTTACTCCTGTCTGCAGGAGTGTTTGGCTTACCCTGGTTACCGTATTAGTTAGGTCCTGGTACACCTGTGACCTCTGATGGGGTGAAGGATACGGGCCCGCCCCTCTGTTATTTATTTGGAGTGGATGTTCTGCTAAAGGCATAGAGCACTATTTGCTGTTCTTCTCTTTCTGCCTGTATGTCTTGTTTGCCTTCTCGCCTCTCCTACCAGTCCCTACAACTGGACGAGGTTCGGACTCCTCCTGTCCAGGCCCAGAAGGGCTCAAGTGATGGCAGAAAGCGTGGCCAGGTGGATTCAGGCTTCGTTATGGAACAAGGACAAGGACAATCCTGTTTTGTGTCTCCCTGAACTGCCTTTCCTAAAGCCAAGAGATTCACTAGGTAGTCTGTGTGTCCATCCACATCTACTTAAAACCAAAACTCATAAGCCCCCACCACCAATATGTTTACCTTTAATGGTCAGCCAGAAGGCACAATGAGTTTTCTTTTGGTTTTTTGCTTTTTGGCAGGGGAAAGGTTAGGCAGTTGGGGTTAAGTGACTTGCCCAAGGTCACACAGTAAGTGTTAAGTGTCTGAGGTCAGATTTGAACTCGGGTTCTCTTGACTCCAGGGCCGGTGCTCTATTCACTGCGCCACCTAGCCGCCCCATGAGTTTTTTTTTAAGGTATTTAATGAATCATCCCACTATCCTCCACCCCAAGCTTTTGCCTCCTGCTTCCTTTCATCAGTGCTTCTCTTTCCTCTGCCAGTCCCCACCTCCCATCATCTCACACCCCCTTCCCCTCCACTTCACCCTCAAGATGGTTCTGCTTCCCCCTCTAGCCATTATCGGACACTTAGGGAAAAATCTGCATTTTTTCCCAAGTCTGTTCAGTTTGGGCTCTGTGGAGATTTTCTAACAGATTTGAGAAGAGACAGATGGTTTGCCCCCCCCCCCCCCACGTCTGCTGAACTTGATCAAGCCCGAGAGAATAAGACCATCAGATTTTTCTGTCTGTGCCCTTGTTGGTCCATTGCCACTCTTAGCATCTCCACCTCCACTCTCTGGTGATCAGTAAACAGGCAGCAACAGTGAAAACACACACACACACACACACACACACACACACACACACACACACACACACACACACACACACACACAATCATTGCCTCTGAGAGCATATCTCATTTTTCACCTCCAAGGCAAGTAACAGATACCAGACTTTAAAACCCAGGACAGGAGCCTGGGCTCCTGACTGGATAACTAGCTCTGTGACTTGAGTTTGCCTTCCACCTCCCTGCCCTAGTCCCTGGAGGCTTGCAGCCCCCGCTAGATCAAAGTGGAGATACCTTGCTTCCTGTCCTCCCAACAGACTCCAAGCCTCCAGGGTCTGGGGTGCCCCAGTGTCTCCAGCCTCAGACTCCAGCTTCCCTCTGCACTTGAGTGAGCTGGGCAGGAACTGGTGAGGGTAAGGAAGGAGGAGATGACCAGACAAAGCTCCGTCCGGCGGCAAGGACTTAGCAGTCCCCAGGCTTGGTCATTCCTGTCATTCCTGACTTTGTACCTACAACGGAAATAGCCCTAAAAGACAAAGCAGAAAGTGGTCAGTATTTGGGCAGTGAAAAAGCAGGGCCAGGATCCTGCCTGGAGTGCTTGCTGAAGTTATGGCACTGGCCAATTTACTTTGGAGGAGAAACCCACCATGGGTCTGTGAGATTTCCCAGAAAGAAGTGGCCCTGTCTGAGGCAGGGGGTGGGGGAATGGGGGGGCGGGGGCAGGATGGGCAGGATGGCTTCCTTGAGGAGCTAGCTTCTGCCAGGGACCCTGAGGCCTCGTAATAGAACATCTGTTAGTTGCAGTGGTGGGAATGGAAACAGCATCCCCAGGGCCCCAAATTTAAGTGAATGGAAATGAGGCTTCTGGGCAGATCCCAGAAACAGGGACCCCAAGTCTCCCAGTCAGGAAAACAGTTGAGGGGGCAAGTCCTCCCCGAATCTGGGATTTGGGGCAGGAGAGAAGGTTGGAAAGGTGAAATGTCCTGGCTTGGAGAAGTCCTTGCTTGTCACACAAAGAGATGGTGACAGTTTAGGGACGTGCCCAGTGCACCTGGAGGGTGGTGAAAGGCATTGCCTCCTATGCAATCCTTCCTCCACCTCCCTAGGCTCTCCTCCAGATGGAAGAACCATCCAGAATAGGCCAAGTAATATGCATTCAAGCCCCAAACATAGAGCAGGTGGAGAGAAAACTGAGCTTGGTAGAAGAAACCTGGGCTCAAATCCTGCCTTGTTATGTGATCGTGGGCAAATCCCTGCTTTCTGAGCCTCATAGGCTGGTGTGTTTGTATGGGGTCCCAAGTGCCCTTTATCAGCCCTACCATAAAACCACAGCCTCCAGAAGCTTTGGCTGTGCCTCAGGTTGTATGGACAAAGTGACTTCCTGGGAGCAACCGTGGGGCGCTATCTTGTAGGAATGAGCATGGCAGCTAGCAGGCTCTGTGCTTCCAGTAATCCCGTAATTAGATGAACACTGAAGACCTTGTCTCTGTCCCTTGAATCCCAGACCTATCACATATGGATAACACGGTTTGATCATGAAATAGACATATTTGAACTAATATAAAATGTAAAGAATTTATTTGGACAAGGACACACTAATTGGATTTGCTTAGGGACAGCGCCCCTTCCGGTTTAGTAAAGTGAGTGGAAAAACATTAAAGGAAAGGCCCCTGACTAGGCAAACAAAGGAAGGTACTTCCCAGGGTTGTCATGAGGGTCAGCACTTGGCACACCTTAAACAGCTCTGCAAAATGCCAGCCATTGTCATCAGAGTCATTCCCTGATATTAGAAAACCCAACACCCTTAGTCCCAAAGTGTGTGGTGGACTTGGAGAAGAGGCAATGGCAGAGATGGAAGAGATCTCAGTGAAGCCCCAGAAACATCCCCAGAAGAGACCAGAGAGAATGTTCCGAGGGTGCAGGCACAGGAGGGGTCCCGTGGCTACTACCCCAAGAGCCATCTGAGCTTTGCATTTGGAAGTTTGCCTCAGGTGGCTAGAGCCAGACATGAAGTCAGAAGGACCCAGGTTCAGATTCAGCCCCAGACACTCCCTAGCAGCAGTTACTGGCCCAGACTAGCCTCTCCCCAAGTGGGTAGGTGACTTCAACCCCTGTCTGCCTCAGTTTCCTCACACCTCCCTCCCAGGGCTGTCTGTCATCAGTATCCGGTCTATAAATGCTGTCTACGATAGTTAAGCGCAGAAGGTTCAGGGGGACAGAGATTCATGAGAAAGAAAGAAGGAAAGCAGCATTTAGTAAGCCAGGTGCTGTACACTTTACAGACATTATCTCATGCAGTCCTCTCGACGACCCCGGGGAGGCAGGTGCTGCTGTGGTCCCCATTTTACAGATGAGGAAACTGAGGCAGGCAGAGGGGGAAGGAGGTCCATCCCCTAAGGGCGAGTCACCCAACCCAGCTGCCTGATGGGAAGAGTCAGGCCGTGGGGCTTGGCAGAGGCTGGCAGGTCTGGGAAGCCCAGAGGACGGGATCAGGGACACTCCCTTCAGCCCCAGACAGCCAGGGGGTCCTCTGGTTGAGGTTCAGGTACTGCCCACACCTGTCACTGAACCGATCCATGGAGTTGGCAGCTGGCCAACGAGCATTTAGGAGGTGCTTACAGTATGTGTGCCTAATCTAAGTGCTGGACATCTGGGGAAACTGAGACCCAGAGGGGTAAGCCTTCTCTCTTGGCTTCCTCCCCACTCCCCACCATCTTCCCCCCCTTGACTCCAATATAGCCCCTCACTCTGGGAGCTCCTCCTCCCCAGGGTGAAGTCTGGAGCCCAGGAAGGGCTCAGGGTAAGTGTGGGTACCCCTTCCCCAGGGCTCCTTTCATATTCTCCTGGCAGGCCCTGGCTTGCTTGGCCTCAGGTGCTTTGGTCCTTCTCAGGGGCCCCAAACTGGACCTCCCTGTCCTTGGACCCCAGTGACCCCCTGGCTCCATCCCAGCAACAGCTCTCGCTGGAGGGGCATCAAAACCTGCCCCAGGCTGGCTCCAGGACTGGTCTGTCCAGTCCTTTGCCCAGTATTCCTTTTCATACACTCCATGTGGTATTTCCTGTATACGAAGTTTTATCTCCTGCCCCCTTCCTGGAATGCCCTCCCTCCTCACCCTTGCCTCTCAGAATCCTGTTTCTTTATGGCTGAGGAACCACCTCCTTCCAGAAGCCTCTCCTGATCCCAAATCTGCCCCCACCCTATTTTTTCATATTTACATTGTATTCTGTATTCACTCATCAGGGGACATGGCGCTTCTCTCTAATAAAATGCCAGCTCCTGCTTGGCACATAGTAGGCCCTCAATATTTATTGAATTAAGGCAAAAGGAGCCTCCTTCTCTGGTTCTCCCTAATCCTGGGTCCTCAGATTCAAGGCCAATGACAGGAGGTTTTCAGAGGCTCATGGATGGGGCCAAGGGCAGGTTTCTGTTCCCCCCAAAGAAGGGGGCACCTGCTGACTTTCCAAGAGGACGACTGGGGAGGTGCAAAGGACTTCAGAACCACCTTGTGTGGGGAGGGGCTGAGCAGGTAAGAAAGCGCCCCCCACCCCCACCCCCCCACTCCCACACACAGCCATTGCTCCTTCCAGCCCACTCCTCTCTGGTCCCTCCCTACCTCCCAACATCTTTAGGCTGAACCAGCCCAGGAAGGAAGATTCCTGAAGGCCAAAGGGAGCCCCCTGCAGTGGAACCAAGCTGGAGATGGAAGGCTGGTGGGGAGGGGGGAGGGGGGGAGTGAAGGAGGGGGCCAGGTGCATGGGCTTCAGCCAGCTCAGAGCAGACGTCCTCCTTCACCAGGTCCCAGGGCTGGAAGTCCGAAGGGCACCTCAGGACAGCAGTCCTGGCTTGCCTAGTTAGCCCTGTCTCCCTTCCTAGAGAAGAGGGAGAGGAGCCCTGGCAGCCACCTAGTCCCACCTCCTCATTTATGGGGGAGGAGACCGAGGCTAGGGAGGGAAGGGAATTCCTAAGGTCACACAGGAAGTGAAATGCAGAGCCAACATTCAGCCCTAGCTCTCCTGCTTCTGTGAACTCCCTGGGCCTCAGTTTTGCTTTACTGAGGAATGGGACCTTAGAAATATCTGCACCCAACACCCTTTGTTTTTTGTTTCTTTGTATTTGTTTTTCAGAAAAGTGACCTGAGGTCCAGAGGGGCCAAGTGCCCGGCAAAGGCAGGATTCGAACCCAAGTCTCATGCTTTTATCATAGGGTTAGATCTGCTTCTGAGTGCCATCCGTGCCTCTTAGGGAGCCTCTGAAGGGGGCCCAGGATGGCCGGGCCTTACTGGGAATACCCAATAACTGATAGGCCTTGGGGTGCCAAATGGAGGGGTCTGGGAGCCCTAAGGTCCAGCCTGAAGAAGAGGATATCAGAACAATCCTCCAAAGATTCAGCAGTGCCACTCCGCCCCCCTTACTCCCTTAGGAAAGCTCCCTTCAGGCCCTCTGGGCCTAACAGAGCCAGCCACGCCCCAAATTTCAGGATTTCACTGAATTCTTGGGGCTGAGGGAGCTTTTAAGTGCAAATGCATTATTTTTCAAATTGAGATGCCAGAAGGGAAGTGATGTAGCCCAGATCAATCAGGAAGAAAGCCTCTAATGAGTCTAAGGGCTGGGTATGGACCAGGCCTGGGAGGATACTAGGATCCTGGGGAAATAGTCCCTGCCCTGAAGGAATATATGTTCCAACCCAGGAGGAGAGAGAAGACATCATCAGAATAGCTAACATTTCTATAGAACATTCCAAACAAATTTTATCTTGACTGATCCTCTCTACAACCCTTTCTAGGTAGGTGCTATTATGATCCTTATTTTACAAATGGGAAAACTGAGGCAGACCACAGAGAAATGACTTGGCTAGGGTCATACAGCTACTCAGCGTCTGCCTGGTTGCCTATATTTAAGGTCCTCCTCACTCCACTAGCCAGTGTCCCACCTAGGTAAGGGGCCCTTACATAGGTGTAAGTGTGTCCAAAACTCTAAAGGTAACTTTGGTGAGGATTCTGTAAAGGCCTTCTGTAGACACTGGCTTTTGAACTACCTTGTAGGAAGTCCTGAGAGGAAGGGCACGGCAGGCTTGGGGAACAGCCTGTGCAAAGACTAGGAGGGAGGAAATGGTGAGTCTGTCATGAATGCTGAACAGCAATGGGCCTCTCTGGTTGCCCCTTAAGGAGGACAGAGGGGAGTAATGTGTAAGAAGTCAAGAAAGGTGGGAAGGGGCTAGACTGACATGTTTACATCAGATCCTGGGAGTAACAAGGAGCCTGGAAGAGAGAGCCTCCTCTGCCACCGTCGGATCTGGGCCCCGGCTGCTGGCTGGTGCTCTTTCCTTTTCTTTTTCCCCCAACAGAATGTCGGCTTCTCAGGGCAGGACCTGTTTCACTCCTGCCTTTGGATTACAAGCACTTAGCACTGTGACTGGCTCAGAGCAAATGCTTGTTGACTGACTGACTGACTGACTGACTGACTGACTGACTCACTGGAGGCTGGATTAGGAAGGATGGAGGTTTGAGGCAGGGAGACCCAACAGGAGACCCTAAGAGCTTGAAGTAGTGTGGTGGGTGGGAGAGTACAGAGAAGGGGGTGCACCCCAGAGATGGGGGAAAGGTTTAACCAGAGACTGGAGATGGTGGGGAAGGGAGAGTTGGACATCTGCTGCCAAAACCTGGAGGGCTGGAAGGAGGGCAGGAGTGGGGACAGGCTGGGGGAGCTTGGGGGAGCTGGTGAGTCTGGACTTGGAGCTGTTGCCACTTCTAGGGGCTGGGGAGGGCTTCCACTCTGCTGGAGGAGGCTGGAGGGGCTGGAATCAGGGGCTATGGAGGGAATGGCTTGGCCCAGAAGGACCACCTCCTCATCAAAGGCTGGAACAAAGACAAGAGTGTGGGAAGAGCATGTCAAAGAGATGGAGGGAATGGAAGGACCGCTGGGCCTGGAGTCAGGAAAACCCAGGTTCTAATTGTGCCTCAAGCTTCAGAGCCATGTGAGTGTAGGTAGGCAAGTCACTGAAGCTCTACCTCAGTCTCCCCACATGTAAAATGGGGATAACAAAGGCACCTTCCCTACAGGGTTGCTATGAGCATCCAATGAGATGTTTGTGAAGCATCTGGCTAGCCATGGACGCTCCCAGATGAGAGGGCTGGACCAGCCTCTGTGGGAAGAGAGATGTGGAAGCCATGGGGGAGGGGCAAAGGGAGGGTTCTGGCCGAGATCGGAGTTTGTTTAGCACCCAGTGAGTGGAAGCAGAGGAAGCAGCCCCCAGGGGCATTCATCCCAGTTCCTTCAAAAGATGTTCAAGGCTTGCTTCCCTGGTTCCCATGCCAGCTTGGATGACCTGACCCTCCCACAGAGTGCTGTCATGCCCCCTTCCCTCCCACCTTGCTTTTCTTCTCTCTCTCTCTCTCTCTCTCTCTCTCTCTCTCTCTCTCTCTCTCTCTCGCTCCCTCCCCCTCCACTTCCCTCCTCCCCCTCTCCTTCCCTCTCCTCCCCTCCCCTCCCCTCACTTTCCCTCCTCCTCCCTTCCCCTCCCTCCCCTCTCCTCTCCTACCCTCCCCTCTCTTCCCTTCTCCCCTCCCCTTCCTTCCCCTCCCCTCCCTTCCCCTCCCCTCTCCTCTCCTCCTCTCCCCTCTCTTCTCCTCCCCTCCCCTCCCCTCTCCTCTCCTCCCCTCTCTTCTCCTCTCCTCCCTTCCTCCTCCTGCTCCTTCAGGGATGTGCTTGTCTCCTCCTTTTGGAAGTGAATATGACCTTTCCCACAATCCTTGTCTCTGTATCCCCAGTGCCTGGCATGGAATCAGCACTTAATATAAGTGCCTGCTGATTGATTGATGTCACTCATCGAAGACCTTTGGGTTCCACTCTTGCATCTTAGACATTTTGTAAGATCCATTAAGGAATAGTTCACTTTTCATTATATTCAAGTCCTATCAACACGTCCAAAAGCACATCCCCAGCTTGTGCTATTGCTTGGTGAAATTACGTGTTTTATTATTAATCACCATTGTCTCATTCTTCTTATGTTGTTCCCTGGAATTCAGATGGAGACAATTCTGGGGGAAGTCCTATCCTATCATTATTATTTTATGTTTAGCATTCTGCAAAGTATTACACAAATGGGTAAAATTATTGGTTGGTTTGATATATGTTTTTTCAACAATTGAATACAAGTTTTGTGATGCAGGCTTATCTTCTGTGGACTCTCTGCATGCAATCTCTGGGCCAGTTCCAGTATCCAGCCTGGCCATAGTAGGTGTCTAATAAATGCTAGTTGATGATGAAATTCTTTTTCTCTGGAAACTTGGATTCCTTCCACCAAGCTCTACCTTTCAAGAGCTTTTTGTTCCAAGCAGTTTGGAGGTTAAAAGTGTTCAGAATTGTAGCTTCTATTCAAAATATTCTGAAATTTTTGTGGCTCAGTGTTATTTCTGGAGGATTATAGGGGGCCATTTTATTGTTAGGATGCTCTGACTCCCATAGAGTGTATCTGAATTCTCAAGCGTTTTTGGTGGTACAGGGCTTGGTTGTCTGTGTGTTTGTGAACAATAGCAATGCTCAGGTATAATGATTCTAAGCCCTTTTGTGCCTTTCTAGGTGATGGGTGTTTGTGCCCTGCTGTGACATGAACAGCTTTGACCATTTCCTTGCAAAGCTCGTTGCCATGGTTTAACCAAGCCCAGGCTCTCTAAGAGAGATTTTCAGTCATTTCTAGTAATGACCTGGGAGTGTGTTACTCTTTCCTGTCATGCTGCTTGGCAAGGCTCTTCATCTCTGTCTCTGTTTGGCCTTGTCTGGGTTCCTGTGGATCTCACCCAAGGAGCACCCTCTGGTTCCATGATCCCGTCTTGGGCAGCCTGTAGGCTCTGTCTGTCAGGAGGCGACTTTGCAATCTGGTTTCTGCCTCATCTCTAAACTGAATCTGCCTCCTCTTCAAAGTTACCATTCATTCCTTCAGGGCTAGATTTAGCAATTGATTTCATGACCTTTTCTCCCAGTCCTGATTCTCCTTGCCTTCTCTTCCTGATCAATCACCCTCTTCTCTAGGTTTTGGTGACACTGCTCTTCCCTGGTTCTCCTCCCAGTTCCCATCTCCATCTCCTTTGCTAAATCTCCCACCACATCATGCCCACTAACAACATGGTTACCCTAAGGCTGTCTCCTGAGCCATCTTCTCTTCCCTCTATACTGTGTCATCAGCTTTCATGGGTCCAATGGGCATCTCTGTGCAGAGGACTCTCACATGTATTATCCAACCTTAGTCTTCATACTGTGGCTCTGGAGAGCCAGCCACCTCTTAGGCACCTGGTTTGGGAGGATGGGCACTAGCAGCTGAAGGAACTGACTTCTAAGGGCCCTTAGACCAAAGAGCTGGGAGCAGCCTTAGAACTCAGAACTTCAAGGCCAGAGCTGGGAGGGACCTTAAGGACTTAGACCATTAGAAAACAGAAAAGACTTTGGAGCATGTCTTAGAACTGGAACGTCAGAGCTGGGAGAGAGCTTAGAGATCATGTCATCTGATGGCCACATTTTACACAAGAGAGAACTGGAGCCCTGGGTTAGCTTTGGCCCTTCTTCAGTACCAGGTTGGAGTGGGAACTTCTGGGCCCCGGCCTCCTGCTTCTCAACCATGCCCTCCATCCATTGCTTTACCAATATACCCATAATTTCACTGGCACTTTGGGCGCTTATCTATCAGGGAGGTAGGGCAGGGGCTTTGCAGGGGATAAAACTTTTGAGTTTGGGGTTTGCCCCAGGTTGCCCAGCTAGTAAATGACAGGTAGGACTCGAACCCAGGTGTTTTGGCTTCAGCTCGTGGACCTCTCCCATGAGTCTGTTTTTGACATCAGGACCTCCACATAGAGAAATTCCTTCCACTGATATAACAGCAGCTCCTCTGTTCCTTGTAGTCAGTCATTTGAGGCCCAGAGGGGTGAAGGTACTTGCCTGGATCAAACAAAGACAGACCTTGAACTTGGGGCTTCTTGGTTCCAAAGTTGGCCCTCAGTCCCTCACCTCCAGCCTCTCATCCATCATTCAAGCAATCTCTCAAAAAGAATTTATTGAGCCTATACTGTGTTCCAGGCAGCGTCCTGGATGCTGGGAATGATTGTTCTCAAGAAGTATCAGCTACCCATAAAATGAATAGATGAGCAGTGCCTACATGTCGGTGTGTACCCACATGCACAGACATGCACACCTATCTATGTACGTGTACACAACCTATATCCAAAGTACAATTTGGGGGGAGGAGACTATAGAAGCCTTGGCCGCGGAGGGAAAGAATTGTCTCTTTTCCTCCACTTCTAATGGAAGTTAACATTTCCTTCCATTGTGATTAATACGCCCCCACCCAAAGCTCCTGAAGGCTCCACCTTTGGGCAGACTGCCCGAGGGATCTAGGGCACAAAAAAGCCAGACCCTTGCCTTGGTACCAGGGAAATCCGAAAAGGCTTCGCGGAGGGGGTGCCCGCTGAGCTCCAAAGCAAAGGACCCTAGGGAGTTTAATTGGAAGTGAGGAGGCAAGGCGTTCCAGGCATGGGGGGGGGGGGGGGCGGGGGAAGAGTGGCAGGAGGTGCAAAAGCCTGGAGGGAGATGGAGATGGAACAGGGTGGGGGTGCAACGGGGAGGCTGGAGAGTGTTTGAAGGAGAAATCACGTATGCAGATGAATAGGGACAAGGTGGAAAGGGCATTCGGTGCCAAGCACAGGGATAAACGTTCATTATTCTTGCCCTTTAATTGTCCCTAACTCTAGGGAGCCCAGAGTCGCGAGATGCAAGTCTGAGGGAAGAGGGGAGGGAAGGCGAGAGAGGGAGAGCCTGGAAGGCAGGGAGGGCCTGGGGCTGGGCGGGACCTGGGTAGGTGGGGGCGCCCTGGAGAACTCCTGGCTGCAGCCACAAGTTGGTTGGATCCGACTGGAGCAGGAGCATCGGAGAGGGGGCCACGGCCGCGCGCTTTGGCCAGAGGCAGGAGTGGGCACAGGGGACGCGCCGGGCACGGGGCACCCGCGCCGGAGGAAAAGCGAGTGGAGCCCAGCAGAGGGCAGGCCGGGGGGAGCCCTTGACCTTCTGGTCCTCGGAGCCCGAACCCAGAGGAGGTGAGCGGGGCTTCTTAGAGAGGAAAACTGGGGGCTCACGGCTGCGAGAGGACTCTGAGCTCCTGCTTCCTAGCCGGGGCCGGAGCCAGCAGCAGGACGCGGTTGCCCAGGACTCCCACCCGCCCCCAATTCACCCCCTCCCCCAGAGCTCCATTCTCCCCGCTCTGACCCTTCCCAGGTTTGGCTTCTCCATCTAGGGTCCAGGTATGTGAGCCTTTTGGGGCACACGGATCCCCTGGGGAAAGACAGCGCCCTGCAGCTGGGGGTTCCGCCCCTGGGCACAGGATCGCGAGCAGTGGGTGGGACGGGGGAGGCTCGAGCTCAGAAACCCCGGGAGGGAAGCTGAGTGCCCAGGATGGGGAGGCGGGCTGGGCACGGCGTCTGGCCAGAAACCTGAACTGTCCAGCCCACGGCCTGGGTCTGCGTCTCACCTAGTCCGTCTGTAAACACGAAGGGAGTGGATTCAGCGCTGTCTCCTTGGGGACGCGAGTGTTTTCAGAGCCAGCGCCGGGACACCCAGCGGGGACTTAACAGATAAATACTTGTCAGTCTAATGGAAGGGAACGTACGGAACTGGTTCCTTCCTGCTCGGACAACATCTGTTCGAATTGTTCCTGTTCTCTGGACCCTTTCAGCTGGTGCTCTCCCGATCTGAGGTCCCTCCGACCTGGCTTTGACTGTTCCATGTTCTCAGCTGTCTCCCCATTCTACATTCCCTGTTCTAAGCTCCTTCCCAGCTTCTGAATCCTGTGTTCTAAGTTTCCTCCCTAGCTCTGACATTCCATCAATTCTTTAACCAATCCATCAGCAAATACATATATTAAAAGCCTATTATTGGTCAGGTTGGGGGCAAAAAAAATAGTCCATCTTTTTGGGAGTTTACATTCTTTCTGGGAGGACATGTATGTGTATGACTAGAAACAGAATAAATACAAAATAATGGGCAGGGGGAGCCCTCCTGAAGGCCCTCCAAAGGCCAGGCCTGAGCAGAGCTTTAAAGGAAACCGGCTTCTGAGAAGCCAAGGTGAGGGAGAGGTGGCAGGTGTGTGAGACCCAGTCAGAAGGTCAGCCTGGCCTGCTTAAAGAGAGAATGAATTTCAGTCACGGAAGGCAGGAAAGAAAGTTGGGAGGTGACTTGGGGTGGGTTTTGATGCCCAACACAAGATTTGCTATTTGATCCTGGAGGTACTAGGGGGCCACTGGAGTTGAGTAGCGCTGTGACATGGTCACACCTGAGCTGCAACACAATCCCTTTGGCCCCAGTGTGGAGGATGGATTGGAGAGGCCAGGGGCGGGGTCTGGGCTAACCCATGAGCAGGTGGTGGGGAGGGCCCAAGCTGGAACAGTAGTGGGATCACCAGATGAAGTGAGGGAGGCGTGGAGGAAAGATACTGAGATCTCTTTTGAATACATTGAGTTTGTGATGTTTTAGGGGCACAAAGTTTGAAATGGCTCATGTGAGTGTTGTGGGATTGAAGCTCAGGAGAGGGGCTAGGGTCTCTGGGACTCATCTGGGTAGAGAAAGTTATGAAATCCATGGAAGCTGATAAGGTATTTGGAAAAAAGAATGTGTAAAGACCAGAGGGTCTTGCACCAAGCCTTGGGGAACACCCATAACTTTGAAAGGGGCAGCTGGGTGGTATAGTGAATGGAGCACCGGACCTACAGTTAGGAAGACACAAACCTAGCCTCAGACACGTCCTAGCTGTGTGAGCCTGGTAAGTCACTTTACCCTGTTTGCCTCTGTTTTATCATCTGTAAAATGAGCTGGAAAAGGGGATGGAAAACCACTCCAGTATCTCTGCCAAGAAAACCCCAAATTCTGTCATGAAGAATCAGATGCCCGTGTAATGACTGATGAGCAAAACAGCTTTGAAAAGGATTTGTGAGGCAGGTAGGAGAAAGCCATTTGGGAGCAGGATAAGGGTGGCCCAGCAGATGAGGAAGAGGACCCAGGAAGAGCAGGGTGAGCAAACCCTAGCAAGGAGAGAGAGTTTAAGATTAGCATCCCATGGTGTCTTTCTGTGGAGAAGCCTTGGGGGTGTGGATTGGAAAAGGGCCACAGGCCACCAGTGCCCTGGGAGAGGGGAGTGTAGGAGGTGAGGAGAGGAAGGTGCCCAGGTTTGTCTGAGGAAGGCATGCCAAGCCATGGCAGCTTCTTGGAGGCTGGGGGGCATCTAGGCTTTTTGTAGGCTGCAGGTAAGGACCATTAGATAGGGAGTGGGTGGAAAGTTAGAGAGGGGCCAGTTAGGGATGAACGGCTGTTTGCAGGATAAAACAAACAGGGTTGGGATCAAAAGCACTGGAGGCAGCTAGGTGGTGCAGTGGGCACTCAACCAGAGTCAGGAAGACTGGAGTTCAAATCCAACCTCAAACACCACCTGGGCAAGTGACTTTACTGTTGCTGGCCTCAGTTTTCCCATCTGTAAAAAGGGACTAATGATAGTACCTTCCTCCCAAGGTTGTTGTTGGGTCAAATGAAATAACTGTAGATTGAAGTGCTATCTATTATTATCACCATCATTTGTAGAAGGCTTGACTCTCTGTCTGAGACTGCAGGAAAGGAAGGGAGAGAACGACGGATCATATCAAAGGGCCAGGAGATGTAGAGGAGCCCCCACCCCAGGTAGTCCCCCCAGTTAACTGTGTCCCTTCTGATCTTAACTGCATGAGTTGGTTTGCCCAAAACTCAGTTTTATACACTCAAAATTGTGCCCTTTATCTTGTGTGATCAGGAACATTCCCCCGTGTATGTAACTGAGGGGTCATTTCTAATTTGTTTGTGAGGTGGTCTTTTCTATCTAGGTCATGGATCCTTTTGGGGCTTCCCTTGATGAGTGGTCTGAAGTACAACCTTCTGTCTGTCCTGGTGTGCAAAAGAGGCCCAGAAGAAGGGAAAGGATTTCTCCAAGTTCTCCCAGGTAGTGAATAGCAGGCAGAGATGGGATTTGAACTCAGGACCCCTGGCTCCAAAACCAGTGCTTTTGCCACTGTTCCAAATCTTCTCCCTGAACCTGGATCTGAATCCTCCCTAGGAGCATAAGCCTCAGTTTCCCCACTTGTCAAAGGGGGGGAATAATATATGTAAGGACTCCCTAGTGACCTTCTACAGGAGGTATTGCCCAGGAATGCTGCTCTCCAATCGGACTTGTTACTAGTGTTACTGTTGCTGTTGTTTAGAACAGTAACAGCTGGTATTTATGTAGCATTTTACAGTCAAGTAATGTCTGTCTCCTTTGATCCTCACAACGCTGGGAAGCAGGTGCTGTCACTATCACTCCCATTTTCCTGATTAGGAAACTGAGGCAGATGGCGATTAAGTGTGTGCAGCACCCCCACCCACCATGCCAAGAGTGCTAGCTCAGGGTCCAGAACACAAGGCTTTAAATAAATATCGATTGATTGAATTGTGCTTTATTTGGCCCTCTGGATGAAGCAAATACCAAGGTTCTGGATGTCTAGAAAATCAGTGCTCTAGAAAGGAAATGATCATGAGCTTTCTGACTCAGCAAGAGAGCAAATCAGTCATATACACATATCTTGTGGCAACATGAAGTCACAGGTTTGTCCCCACAGGCTGGAGGTGGGAAAGGAGCAGGGTCAAAGTTGGGCTGTGGGTGGCAGGATCATATACCGAAAGAATGGGCTGGGTTGAGAACAGGTAACCAGCACCAGACGTCTCGGGGTCCTTCTTAATCAGGCCCAGAGGTGTAGAAAAGCTCTCAGGTAAGGCTTTGGTGGAGGAGTTTCCTTATCAGGCCCACAAGCTGGTGAAAGGATCTACAGACAGTTGAGGCCCCTGCCATGGGTCTGGAGTTCAGCCAGGCAAACACCCTGGTAGCGAGAGTGGAAAAGTAAGACCAGCTGTTTTCTGTTTCTTCAGGGACTCCGAGTTGGAGTATCATTGTTGTTAGATGACATCAGCCAATATAAAGTTGATATTTGTCACATATTGGGTGGATTTGAATGCATCACACACACTCACACACTACAGAAACTCAGGGTTAAGAGAACGTCCCCAGTGGCTACCGATTACCTGGGGAGGGGAGGCTGGAGGCGGACTCTTCCTCCCTCCCACACACACCTGAGCCCTATTGAGGGAGGGGTTGTGCTCCCACCGGATGGATGTGGGAACAGTCAAGGGCAGGCTGCTCAGACAATGCACTGATGGTAGGGAGAAGCTGGGACACCCAGCACCATTTCCTCCACTGAAGAGTTTCCCACCTCCACCCCCTTTTCCCTACCATCTCCATAGACTTGGGGCTTGGAGAGCCCTGGAGGTCTTGGTCTCTTTCTTCTTTTGGGACCCTCTGGATTCCTTGTCATCCTCCCAACACCTTCATCCTCTCTTCTGAATAGATTAGATTGTTCCTGGGCCCTAGCCATCCTCCAAAGAGTCTCTATCCTCCTCAACAGCCTTCCTGCTTTTCCATCATGAACTCTTCCCCTCCCACAGAACGACCTTACAGAGCCTCCATCCCCTCCATCCTTCTCTCCTAGGCCTCCATTCCTATGTCTTATCCCAGCTAGACCCTTCCCATGGTCATCTATTTATCACAGACCAAGCAGATGTCCCATTTCCTCTGGTTTGCTGGGTTTTGAGCCACAACTCTTCTCCCCAGTGCAGACATCTATCCAGTCCTTTTCTTAGCTGGACCCACACATGTTCTTCCTACAACCAAACGACTATGACCTGGGGAGTCTGTTCTGGCTCATGTGTGAGAATGAGCCCATTTCCAAAGCCAAGGCTCCAGCTGCCATGAATTTCCAGGCAAGGGAGTCTGGTTTAAAAGGGGAAGTAGTTTTACAATCACTAGGTACCTGAATTTAAAGACCAAGTGAGAACAGAAGGACCTGGGAGATCCCTCTAAACTCTGGTGGCCCCCTGAGACCCCCAGGATCAACTACCAAATTCTCTGGCCTTTTGAACCATTCCCAACCTGGCCCTTCCTTCCTTCCCTTCACCCAGGACTTCTTAATGAGCTTCTCATAGGACGCTCTGCCTCCTGCCTCTGCCTTTTCACTGGCCTGCAGGTCCCCATGCCTGGAATGCTCTCCTCTATCCTCCTCATCTCTGACTCCAGGCTTACTTCAGGACCCAGTTCAAATGCTTCCCTTGGAGAGTCTTTTCCCAGCTTCCCCACTGCTAGTGCCTTCCCTCAGAGATTACCTTCCATTCACCCTGAATGGGTCCCATCTAGCTCCCCCATTGGATATGGGCAGCATCCTTGTTTTTGCCTTCACATTTATGTCTGAGCATTTCTAGACTAGAGAGAGATGTTCAAATAGGCAGACTTACCCCCTGCCTTAGGACATGACTCCACACAATTTGAAGTAACATTTCTAGGAATTTTGAAGAAAGAAAAACAATTGTAACATATTAAAGTATAATTTGGAGTATCATTCCAGAATAGTTGAGGCCTAGATACGTAGTACCATTCTGTTCCTTCCTGGACCACTTCCCCCAAGGATTTAACCATTAAATCCCTCAATCCTTAAGATCTCTTTGAAACCAAAGGGGAAGTTTTCTTTTGAATGGAATTGAAGGTATTCCCCTTGGGTGGGTCTTAAACTAATCTCTTCCTGGGTTAGGCAAAAGAGGACTGCCCTTTCCTGGCCAAATTTTGTTGTTCATTCATTTATTCGGGTTTTTTTCAGTCCTATCTGACTCTTTGTGATTGAATTTGGGGTTTTCTTGGCAGAGATACTGGAGTGATTTGCCATTTCCTTCTCCAGCTCATTTTACAAATGGGGAAACTGATTCAGGCAGGGTGAAGTGACTTAAGTGTCTGAGGTCAGATTTGAACTCAAAAAGGTGAGTCTTCCTGACTCTAGGCTGGGAACCCTACCCACTTGCCACCCAGCTTCCCAGCCAAAAGGTTGTGCCTGAACACTTGAAGAAAGGTCAATTTCCACCTTTAAGCCATTTCTCTAAGAAAGACCTTTTTCCTTGTGTACTTATTTTTCTTAATATTTATTTATTTATTTATTTATTTATTTTAAAGCAATTGGGGTTAAGTAACTTGCTCAAGGTTACACGGCTAGGTTTTTGTTTGTGCGGATTGTTGGAGGCCGGCTCCGAACTCAGGTCCTTCTGATTCCAGGGCCGGCGCTCTATTCACTGCGCCACCTAGCCGCCCCTGTACTTCTTTTTCTAAAGTGAAAATGCCAGAAAGAAATCTTTTCCTAGAAAGTTCTACAAAGGATTTTCCCCCTAGGAAATTCTAGAAAAGAGTGATATATCTGTGAAATACTATTTTCTATTTTACTAAAAAGGTTTTCTTTATATGCTTCCACATTAGTAAGAGCTTAAATGTCTTGTGGATTGAGAGAAGGACCTTAGAAGCCACCTACTCCAGCCTCTTCCCTTTCCAGATAAGGAAACTGAGGCCCAGGACTGGAGCTTCATTTGCCCAAAATCACACATGCCAGTAACTGGTAAGCAGAACATCGACTCTGTTCTGGGATCCCAACTCGGGTGCCCTGCCTCTTGGGCACTCCGTTTCTGTGGAAGGTACCACTCGGGTGGCACCCAGTCCTCTAGGCTGCAAACCTTGGAGACACCCTCAGCTGCGTCCTCATCTCCAGTTCTTTGGTGGATCTTGTCCCTAACAGCACTACCAAACCCCCTGGATTAGGGCATTAGCCTCTGGCTGGGTCTCCCTGCCTCAGCCATCTCCCCTCTTCCTCTGATCCACGTCTCTACTTAGCTGCCAAAAGGATTGACCTAAACTCATGTCTGGTATGGCCTGCCCTTCCCTCTTTCCTCCAGGATGAAACAGGCATTCTCAGGAGCTGCTCCCTACAAGCATTTCCAGCCTTCCCCCCCGCCCTACCCCATGCCTTCTGCCATCCTGCACACTGGCCCCCTTCCCCTTCCTCGTCAACACCTCTATTTCCTGACTCTACCCTGATGTTCCCAGTGCCTGGAATACTCTCTCTCCCCACCTGACTTTCAGACTCAGCCCTGATCTCCCCTTATGCAGGAAGCCTTTCCCTTTCTTGAAAACTCTCCCCCACCCCCCAGGGCTAGTACCTCTCCAAATCTGCCTCCTTCAGTTTTAGGCCTAAGAAAGGTTGGGAGGCCCAATACTTCCCAGGGGCATAGTTAGAGATAAGCTTCCTTCAGCTGGTTGGAGCCAGCAGCCCAGCAGGGGTAAACAAACCCTCAGGCTGGTACCTGAGATTCTGAGATTTAAGGAACTGAACCCTTCTGACCCACCAGCCTCATTGGACAAATAGAGAAAATGACTCTCAGAGGGTGATTTGCCAAGGTAACACATCTCCTGAAGGAAAGAGGGAGGAAGCAATAGAACGTCTGTCCTTGGGGCCCTCCCCACTCACTACTTGCCCAGTGGGTGGTGGGGGGGTTCCAGCAAACTGGCTTTGGGGTGCTTCTAGAAAGTACCCTTTGTTACTGCAGGTCTTAGAGCAGGAAAAGACAACCTGGGGTCCAGGTGAGATTGAAGGGGCTCTGTGAACTTGTTGGGGAACCAGTTACAGCTTTACCTTTGCTAACCTCAAGCTGCAATTTCCTTCTAGTCTGGATTTTTTTTTTTTTTTTGCTTTTTTGGAGGAGAGAAGGCAGGGCACTCAGGGTTAAGTGACTTGTCCAAGGTCACAAGGCTAGTTAAGTATATCAAGTGTCTGAGGCTGAATTTGAATTCAGGTCCTTCTGACTCCAGGGCTGGTGATCTATTCACTGTGCCACCTAGATGCCCTGTGGGTTTCTTTTTTAATCTGAGGGAGTAGCTGACTTCATCATCATCCGTTTGCTTTTCTCTAGTTGGTTTTAAGCCTTGTAAAGTATATATTTTTTAATCCTTATAACTGCCTTCCAAGGTAAGTGCTATTATCACCTACATTTTACAGATCAAGAAACTGGCTGAAAGGGGTTAATTGACTTGTCTTGGGGATCATGTAGCTAGTGAGTGTCTAAAATGGGATTCAAACTCAGGTTTTCCTGATTCCAATTCCAGCCACCTAGCTGCCCTTCCCTAATCCTTCTGGCCTAGGGAGGTGCCTGAGGGCACTGAGAAGTTAAATCAGTCACTCCTTGGTCTGTTTGGCCCAGAGAGCCGAACCAGGAGCCTGCCTTCCCAAAGTTGAACCAGCTATTTTCAGGGGAAGTGGGCTCCCCCTTAAGTGGGAGTCTTAAGGCAGAGACCGGGTGATCACTTGTTATAGAAGGGATTTCTTTTTATGGGGGTGGGGTAGATAAGAGGTTGCTGATGTCTCTTCCAACTGCCCAATGCAGTGACCCCATGACATCTGTGACTCGTGACTGATTGCTACAGGTAGGGATTGCAAATATAAAATCCAAACAGTCTCTGCTCTCATAGAGTTTCCTTTCTAACAGGAGATGGGGGTGGGGGTGTCACCAGGACCCACATATATCTGTAGATACAAGACTGTGACCTTGCTGGGGAGGGTGCTTGAGCTGAATCTTGAAGGAGAGCTGACCCTCCAGGAGCCAGGGGTGAGGGATGGAGGGAGGAGTCCTGCACTCTTGGCTTGGAGATGGCAGCTGGAGTCTCTTGGCTGAGGTGCAGCAAAAAAAAAAACCCAACACCCCTGGACCTGTGGGGTGAATTCGATCGAGGGTCTAGATGATTCCAGGGTGGATATCTGAGTTCAAATTCAACCTCAGATGCTTACCAGCTGGGTGACTGTGGGCAAGTCACTTTATTTATGCTGGGGTTGAAAGCATGGTGGCATCCTCCCCAGACATGGGGCTTTTAGAAGGGAAATGAGAATGAGATCTGCTTTGGACATGTTGAGTTGAGAGGTCCGAGGGCATTCTAGCTGAAATGTGCTGTGGCTATGGACATGGTGATGATGGGAAAGGAAAATACACAGCCAGGATGTGTCAGAGCTGGACTCCACCAGGTTACACAGCCTGCCCACACCAGTTATAAGCCATCCAGCTTCTTAAGGAAAGGTAGCCCAGGCTGACCACTGGAACTTGTCCCCAGCAGCTCATGTGTCCTAGGAGTTTGGAGGGATTCCATCTGGTTTTCCCCACTGACTTTTGAAAGTTTGGGCATTGTTAACAACAGGGGAACTTTGCTATATCAAAAGCTTTTAATTTTTTTTAATTTTTAAATTTTGGTCTTAATTGAGGCTATAAAACTTGGCCAAGGGTCTGCTCTCTTAGGCTTAAAGAGGCTTAAAGTCAGATTTAATCTTTTCTTTTGTTGTTAGAGGTTTTTTGGGGGGGGCGTTATGGGAGGTCTGGGAATGGGATTGTGGGGAAAGTTTGATGATTTCATGCAGTTCTCCCCGGAGTCAATGTACCCAGAGCACCCTGTGTTATGACCAGGGTTGGGTGGAGGCCAGGAACTAGCCAATCTGAGAGTGAGATTGTTCTTGGCAATGTTCTATCTCCAGAGTCCTCTTAGGAAAGTCAATTTTTGTGAAATCAAAAAACAGGTTGTGGCGGCCCTAGATCTCCTTCCCCACCCCCTCTCCATGTGCCATGTCCGGACTCAGCCAATGTGTTCACTTTGCTGAAATGCTTTCTCCCCTCTTTCTTGGTCATTCTTAGTTCGAAGGGATAAGCCTCTGGGTGTGAGCAGGAATCTTTTGGGAAACTCTAGGAAAGCCAAAACCAGAGAGAATAACACAAACATTTGTCATCAGGACTCCTAGCCATCTTCTACCTTCCCTCCCATTACCGGTGGCACAGGGTGGAGTGTTAGGCCTGGAATCAGGAAGACCTGAGTTCAAATTCAGCCTCAGATGCTTATGAGTTGGGTGACTGTGGGCTTTACCTGTGCCTCAGTTTTCTCATCTGTGAAATGGAGATAACAGTAGACCTTCCCTCCCAGGTTGTTGGGAGGATTCAATGAGATCGTTATTGTAAAATGCTCAGCACATAGCAGGCACCAAACACTTGTTTCCTTCCTTCTTTCCCCCCACTTTGGGGGAATATTTTTGTAAACCTTAAAATATCACAGCTGTGTCAGTCAGCATCTTTTGGTCCCATGTGGGGCGTTTCTGTTATGGAATTCCCCTCGAGAGGCAGTTCTCAAATCTCCTTGGGGGAGGTCAGTCGCAGGAGCTGCTCTTTTGTCTCCTGCTCAACTTGAGTCCACAGGCGGTTGGAGGCCGTTCCAGGCATGGTGGTTTATGGGTTTATCCTGGGTAAGTCAGGAATCCACTGGCTCTGGGCCCACAGGATGATGGAGGGGCTGCCCATCCCTCCTGTCTCCTGGCGCTTGGAATTTGGGGTTCTCATTTCCCTCAGGGATCTCTGGACCAGGGCTTGGCTTCAGAAAGTGTGCCAGCAACTGGGGCGACGGGGGTCAGTCAGGAAGCCTTTGAGCTTCGGAGCCTTGATGCTGGGCTTGGCAATGTCGGCAGGTCAATCCTTACTTATTAAGGACCTACTGTGTGCCAGGCTGGACACTGGGAATACAAGGCCAAGATGAGACAGCCCCTCCCCCAGAAGCTGACCTGGGTGTGCCAGCACTCTGACCATTAGGCCACACTGTCTCTCACATGATAGGAATTTGAATCTATAAAATATACTCTTGATGGCATGTCTCCTTCACCACCATCCCTTCATTCCTTCCCATTTTGGGGGGGGGGGTCTTTTTTGGAGGGAGGAGGCAGGGCAATTGGGGTTAAGTGACTTACCCAAGGTCACACGGCTAATAAGTGTTAAGTGTCTGAGGTCAGATTTGAACTCAGGTCCTCCTGACTCCAGGGCCAGTGCTCTATTCACTGTGCCACCTAGCTACCCCCCCCATCTTTTTTTTAAAGTTTGTAATGATGGCTTTTGGGTTTGTTTTTTTGTTATCCAATTGTACCCAACTCTTCATGACCCCATGGACCAGAGGTTTTTCTTGGCAAAGATACTGGAGGGGCTTGTCATTTCCTTCCCCAGTAGATTAAGGCAAACAGAGGTTAAATGACTTACCCAGGGTCACACAGCTAGTAAGTGTCTAAGGTTGAATTTGAACTCAGATCTTCCTGAATACAGGCCCAGTGCTGTATCCACTCTGTTACCTAGCTGTTCCTTGATTTTTTTATATTCCCATTTCCATCTAGTCCATTCCCATCCCTCTGTCCCCCAGTGAGAGCCATCCCATAAGATAAATAGTATTTTTTAAAGTACCTGACTTCTAGAAGCCTACATCCATATCCACAGAGAAGTGACAGTAATTTTGAGGGAAGGCATTGGAAACTAGGGGACATCCAAAGAGGCTTCAGAAGGGCTGCTGGGGAGCTGGGAGCAGGCAGAGTGTCCTCTGAGAGCAGGCAGTCTGGACAGATGATAGCATAAGAAGGGGTGTTGGGGGATGGACAGGAAGTGGGGCCCAGCTTGTGCAGGACTTTTACAGGGAAATGGAGAAGCTTCTTGTTTATACTAGAAGCAATGAGACCTATTCAGGCTGATTGGTTAATGGAGTCCTGGAGTCTGATCTGATTAAGGCAGATTACTAGGCATCTTTGTGTAGGATGACCTGGGGAGACAGGAGGCAAGGAGCCCAGGTAGGGGGAGGGGTGATCAGGGCCTAAGATCCTGGGCTACAGGAGTAGAGGGTCTCATGCCAGGCAGGTCATGGAGGTAGAAACGTCCGGATTTGGCAGCTGATTAGATAGGCAGGGTGAGGAGTGAGGAGTCACAGGAAAGGCCAGAGTCATGAGTCTGGGACCCAAGCAAGGAAGACTGGGAGAGGAGAAATGATGAGTTCTGGTTCAACATGTTGCGTGTGAGATATCCCCAGGATGCCCAATTTGGGTTTGTTTTTCTTTTTGGAGGAGGGAAGGTAGGGCAGTTGGGGTTAAGTGACTTGCCCAAGTCACTTGGCTAGTTTTTTGTGTCAAGTATCTGAGTCCTGATCTGAACCTAGGGCCTCTTGAATCCAGGGCTGGTGCTCTACTCACTGTGCCATGTAGCTGCCCCTAGGATGCCCAATTTGTAATGGTTTTGATGGGGTGCTTGAACTCAGACCCCAGCCCTAGGACCATGTCTCTCCCCAGCCCAAAGACCTATCTCTGGCAGTGACTCATGAGTGGGTCCCAGTGAAAAAACTATCTCTTCCTGTTATAAGGAGCAAGCTGACTTCTGTAGAATTTCCTTTGTATGAGCAGGACCGTCTTGTCCCAGCAGAACTACTGATGCCCACAGTTACCACATACAATCCAGAAAAATTAGAACCAAATGGGAAAACCATGAGAAAGGGGGAAAAAGAAAAAAATAGTCTACTTTGACCTGCATTGGGATTCTATAGTTCTTTCTCTGAATGAGGATAGCATTTTCCATCAGAAGTCTTTTGGAATTGTCTTGGATCATTGTATCATGCTGAGAAGAGCTAAGTCTATCAAATTTAGTCATTGCACAATGGCTATTACTATGTACAGTGTTTTCTTGGTTCTGCTCACTTCACTTAGTATCTGTTCACACAAGTCTTTCCAGGTTTTTCTGAAGTTCACCTGTTTATCATTTCTTATAACACAATAGTACTCTACTATATGCATATACCACAACTTGTTCAGCTATTTCCCCAATTGATGGGCATCCCCTCAGTTTCTAATTCTTGGCCACCACAAAAAGAACCACTATAAATATTTTTGTAAATATAAAATATAAATATATTTTGGGATACAGACCTAGAAGTGGTGTATTGTTGGACCAAAGGGTACACACATTTTTATAGCCCTTTGGGCATAGTTCCAGACTGCTCTCCAGAATGGTTGAATCAGTTCACAACTGCACCAACAATGCATTAGTGTTACAGTTTTCCCACATCTCCAACATTTATTATTTTCCTGCTTTGTTGTGTCAGCCACTCTGAAAGGGGTGAGGTGGTACTGTAGAACATAAAGGAGCAAGACAGAAGATCCCTGAGATTAAAATTGGAAGTGGATTTTATTACCAAGGGACTGCTGGGGTCACATACCGAGATCAGACAGTGAGTCAGCATGGACAGTGTGCAGGTTTTTTAGAGATTGGTCAGTGTATATTTGAATTTCCCTTGAGCCAAGTTTACCCTAGGAAGCCTAGAATGGTCAGAGATGGGGTGATCAGGAGGGGGCCAGGGGGCAAGGGATGGAGAAATATCCGGATCAGGTGATGGGGGGGGGGGCAAGAGTGGGATGGAGAAATCTCTGGGTTTTTACCGTAGGCTGAAATTTCTGCTCACTGATCAGTTTGGGGAGGGAAGGGTGGAGTTTTGCTCAACAGTACCTCAGAGTTGTTTTAGTTTGCATTTCTCTCATCTTTAGTGATTTAGAGAATTTTTTCATATAAGTATAGATAGCTTTAACTTCTTCTTCTGAGAAGTGCCCGTTTATATCCTTTGTTGGGTCCTGTTGCTTGAGGCAATCCTCCAGATGATTTCCCTAGTTACAAAAGGTCAGTGATTCTGGCATTTGGCTATTGGGAGCTTGAGGAAGATCACCTGGGGCTGTGTTGAGTGGGAGGGCAGAGGAGAGCAGGGACCGGTGAGGAAGCTATTTATCATTCAGCTGGGAGATGAGGGTTAAGGGGAAGGGGTGGTGGACAGAATTAGATCCAAGGCTTTGGGAGTCTTCAGATGCTCAGAGGTAGGAGTGGAATGCTTGAGAGGGGATGAGGTGGAGGTGAGAGGTCATGGAGGGTGGAGTATCTATAATCTATATGCTCTCATAGGGGATGTGAGGGCCCATTCACCAAAGGAGCAGCCTGACAGATTAAGAAGGGGGTGTATCCAGGAGTATGCTCCAATAGCCCCAGAGGGTGACAGAGTTGGGTGAAGGGGCTATTAAGACTGGGGAGAGGGGTGGCTAAGTGGCACAGTGAATAGAGCACTGGCCCTGGAGTCTGGAGGACCCGAGTTCAAATCTGGCCTCAGAAACTTAACACTTATTAGCCGTGTAACCTTGGGCAAGTCACCTAACCCCAATTGCCCTACCTTCCCCCCTCCAAAAAAAAAAAGAGTGGGGAGAGATCCTGGCATGTCTGAAGGCAGCCCAAAAGGAAGGGATGTTTGAAGGGGCAAGCTGCTGCAGGAACAGATGCCAGGCCTGGACAGGGAGAAGGACCTCCTCTTCTTAGAAGGGAGGATAGAGGGTGGGGCTGGGTGATCTCAAGTGGGGCTCCAGGCAGGAAAGTGGGAACATGGAGCCTGACAGACCAATGACAGCAATTTCTTTCACTGAAGGGGTAAGGTTTCCACCCAGAGGGAAAGGCCAGCTGGTCCTGATGGTTTGAGAAGTAGGTGAGTCTAAATTATCTTGTTCAGGGGTTTTAAATCTTGAGTCCGTGAACTTGGTGGTGGTTTTGTTGTTGGTTTTAAAGCTATTTCAGGATAACTGGCTTTCTTTCAATGCCAGTACTTGGTGGGTTCTGATCAGGGTTCCCTATGCTTCCACTGCCTGCCAAAGGAGTCTCTGATCCCTGCTTTCAGAGTCCCAGGCTCTGCCCTTCCCTTCCTAACAGCACTGAATCAGTTTGTACTCTCAGATCTGGACACGGCAGTGGGGAATTCCGCTGCTGCTTGGCCTGTATTCTCATGGCAGCTTCCTCAGCTAGGATTCAGGCTCTTCATGGTGCTCATTTTACGGAAGAATGGGAGCATTCGTGTGTATTGGGAGGAAGCCCTCAGAGATCTCTTAGCCTCCTGTGGTTGGGGAGAGAGAATAGCACCAGGCTTAAGGACAGACACTGGGTGACTGGCTAGTGAAGGCTGACTTCTCCTGGGGTCCAGGGGCCAGGGAGGGAACAGGGGTAATGGGGAGCAGGCTGGGCTTCCCTGCACCCTAAATGAAACTGGGCTTTGGAAGCCGAGGGCAGGGTCTGCATCCAGTCTCAAAACCTTCATGTGGAGGCCCAGTGGGTGCTTTCAGGGGCCCAGGAGCCTCCTAACGGCCTGGAGTCACGGAGGCGGGAACAGATGTTTTGACCTCAGGAGAAAAGAATCTGAGAGCTGGAAGGAAGTCAGTGATTTCGAAAACTTGGCATGAGCTCCTGAGGCCCTCCAGCAAGGACCTGGAGAAGGGCCTGACCTAGAGTGGCCCTGAGATCTTTGGTGATTTATGAGGGAACAATCGGCTTTGGAGCTTCTTGGTGAGAGATAAATGAGTCTGTTGCTGAGCCCAAGGAGCTATCCCAGGGGCACCAGGTGCTGAAGGAGAGGACCCGGTGTTGTCCCCTGAGCCCAGCACAGTGGGGTGCCCTCTGTCCTTAGTGCCCTGGCCGTCCTTCCTCATGGGGGCCAGCACACCAGCCCAAGGAAAGCACAACTTTGCATCTCAGCTCTGCCATGCCCACAAATGACATCAAGACCCAACCCCCTTCCACTCCCACTTCTCAAAAAAGACAAGTCCAGTTTCAAGGCATCCTTGTAGTACACAGATTCTGGAGTTGGGGCCCAGGTACAAGTTCCAGTGGGACCTAGAAAATGAGCCATTTGTGGGGAGCTGATTTCTCAACTGCTTTTCAGCTCTAAGGACGCAGCTCCTTTGGGGAGTAACTCAGAAAAATGCTTTGTTTGGCATGAAGACAGCATAATTGACTGGTGTGGACGCCGCTCAGGCCCTGGTCCTGGGCCAGCGTTGACTCAGACTCTTCTGTTTTTGCTCCCCTCACCAAATATGGCAAAGGGTTAAGGATCCTGTGCTCTCCCCTCTGGGCTTCTCCTTCACAGAAACATTCTTTCTGACTGTACCACAGGACATGCTTTCTTCTTCTTTTTTCTTTTTTTTGAGTTTTCTGTGGGATGATTTTTTTGTTTGTTTTGTTTTCCTTTTGGAGGGGAGGAAGGCAGGGCAATTGGGGTTAAATGACTCGACCAAGGTCAACATGGATAGTATGTGTTAAGAAGTGTCTGAGGCCAGATTTGAACTCGGGTCTTCCTGACTCCAGGGCTGGTGCTCTATTCACTGTGCCACCTAGCCACCCCAACACGTATCTTAAGGATATCATCAGTGTTGTTGAGTCATTTTTCAGTCATATCTGACTCTTTGTGACCCCTTTGGGGTTTTCTTGGCAAAGATACTGGAGTGTTTGCCATTTCCTTCTCCAGCTCATTTTCCAGATAAGGAAACTGAGGGTGAAATTACTTGTCCAAGGTCACACAGTATGTGTTAGAGGCCAGATTTGAATCCACACAAGTCTTCCTGACTCCAGGCCCAGCACTTTATCCAAGGCACCATCTAGCTGCCCCTTTTTAAAGATACACAGTGTCTTTAAGAAAGACTAAGTGTTCCTTCTGGGCTTCCGTTCCTGCCTATGGCCCACAAGCCCCCACTGGTGTACTTAACCTTTATTCTAGTCTTCCAGCCCTTTAAAAAAAATAAAAAGGTGATTTACAATTAGCTCAAGGTAAACACATTCACTAAAATGACATAATTAAAAATAGGAGCAATGTTATATAGCTCCCCTAAAAACTTGGGGCATATTCTTCTTCAAGCGTACATCAAATCAGTGAAAGAAAACAGGAGTTTTCTTTTTCTAAAATGCAGTCTACTGGGAACTTTGTGACATTTACATAGATAAGCATAAAGCAGAAAAAGATGATCCGAGGAAAGGAGAGATAGAAAACCCAGTGCCTGGGAAATAGTAGGCACTTAGTAGATGTTTATTGATTGACTCATTATTTTTAAAAATGAGGTGAGGAAATATGAAGAGGAAGAGGACAATTGCATTTGGGGTAACTGGGAGAGATTTCCTGGAGATGGTGGTATAGAAGCTGAAACCTGAAGGTTGGGCATTCCCTTGTGGCCAATTAATCAGTCAACAAACATTTTACAAATTTTTTTATTTTGTTTTTTTCAATTAACCAAAGTCCATTTTCTTTCCCTCATACCTTCCTCACCTTCCAGGCTGGAAAAAAGAAAACTAAAACTCTTGTAAAAAGTATTCAGAGTCTAGGAAAAATATCTGCATTGGCCCCACCCCAGTACCGTCTTCCTCAACCTAATCCCTGAGTGTATCACCTCGGAGGTAAAGAGGGAGGTTTCCTCATGGACTCCTCATGAGACAGCTGGTAGCACAGTGGATAGAACCCTGGCCTTGGAGTTAGAAAGACCTGAATTCAAATTTGGCCTCAGGCACTTAGTAGCAGGGTGACCCTGGGCAAGTCACTTAACCTCTGTTTGCCTCTGTTCGCACTGGTCCCAGAGTTGCTGTGTGGATCAAATGAAATCTCATTTGTAAAGCACTTAGTATAATACCTGGGTCGTAGTAGGTGCTTTATTAGTGCTCATTCTCTCCTCCCCAGTTTCATCACGTAACTTTACATGCATTTTCTTACTTGCTCCTCAGGTCAATCTCACAAAGGAAGGAGTATAATTATTTCCATTCTATGTTAGGCACTTGCTCAGGGTCACAAGGCCAGATTTGAGCCCAGGACCCTCCTGATTGCAGATCTGGTCCCTTTCCCACAGCCCTCCCTGGCAGTTGGGGTTGGGGCAGGTGAGAATGGGGAGAAAGATGTTCTGTGCGTTCCTTGAGACCCTCGCCTTTGATGGGATCTCTGGTTCAAAGCTCAGCAACTTGAGGGTCAGGAAGGGGTTTGGGTTTGAGGTGGTGGTTGTACATTTTGCCATCATGGCCCCAGGGCTGGCTTTTCGAGAGATTCTTTTAAAAAAACAAAATTCTTAACAGCAATATTGTGACAATGATCCCTCCCCCTACACCTGTAAACTGTGAAAGTCTTAGCTACTCTGGTTCCAAAGGACCCATGATGGAGAAAGCTCTCTGTCTCCAGAGAGTGCTGACAGACTGAGTGCACATAGAAGCAGACTCTTTCTTTCTTCCTTTCCTTCTTCCTCTCTTCTTTTCTTTCTTTTCCTTCCTTCTTTCTTTCTTCCCTCCCTTCCTCCCTTCCTCCCTCCCTCCCTCCCTCCCTTTCTCCCTTCCTCCCTCTCTCCTTTCCTTCCTCCCTCCCTCCCTCCCTTTCTCCCTTCCTCCCTCCCTCCTTTCCTTCCTCCCTTCCTCTCTCTCTTCCTTTCTCCCTCCCTCTCTTCTTTTCCTTCTTTCCCTCTCCCCTCCCCCCCTCTCTCTCCCCCTCTCTTCCCTTCTCCCCCCAATATGGAAATATATTTTGCACAAGTGCCCATGTATCATCCTTGCTTGCCTTCTCAATAGGTGGGGCAGGGGCCAGAGGGAGGGAGAGAATTTGAAACCCAATTTTTAAAACATGAATGTTAAAACAAATGAATAAAAAAATGTAATTCTTATTGGATTGACTTCGTTTCAGGCCCCAGGTGTTGCCCAACAATGTAGTGAGGTCCCTATCACTGGTGTATTTCTGCCTAGGCACTAACAGACTAGATACCGCTACGTTCCTTCCAGCACCCAGTGAGAGTCTGTCCGTCTTCCTAGGTCCAAGGAAGCCACTGTAAAGTAGTTGAATTTCTATTTTCCCCTCCCCACTTCTCATCCTAACCAAAATCAATCTTCTATCATCTATTTACTGGAAGGCTCTTGTTTTTAAACCCAGATGGAAGATGAGAAAATGGCTTTTCTTCCCTCCCTGACCTCAAGATTTCAGAACATCGAACATCACATCTCTCTAGCCAGAGAGAGAGAGAGAGAGAGAGAGAGAGAGAGAGAGAGAGAGAGAGAGAGATGCTGCCAAGATGACAGTCTTCAGGGCTATATTAAAATCTAGAACTTGGCCAACCCTTCATCCTTCAGAGGAGGAAACTGAGGCCCTTCCCATCATCCCAGGAATTATATCCATCCTTTCTACCACTTTCCTGGAGAGTAACAATGTGACAGAATGGAAAGGATATTGGGCTAAAAGATATTCATGAGAGCATCTTTACTAGATGTGTGACTTTGGGTAAGTCATTTGGCTCACCTCAGTTTCCTTGTTGGTAGAATCAGGATAATAATGCTCATGATGCTGATCTCACAGGGTTGTAGTAAGTCTGAAGTGCCTCTGCTGCCCAGGTGACCTTGGACCTGAGCCTCAGTTTCCTCATGTGCAAGATGAAGGTTTCCTCCAGCTATTGATCTATGGGCCTATAAACCTGGTGACTTTGGCTAAGTGACTTCTGGAGAGGGCATAGGTCTCAGTTTCCCGATATGTGAAATGAGGGGGCTGAATTGGATGTCTCTGAGGCCCTTTCTGGCTCCAGCATAGACCCTCTGATCTTGGGTGAGATAGTCAAAAGGAGATAAATAAGGACGGGGCCCCTACCCCACTGGGACCCCTGGGGGACTGAGGGTGAAAGCGCACAGACCTTAGGACCCATCATCTGATCCCTGAGAAACATTCCCAGTTTAGAGGGGATCAGCAAACTTGACGGCTTTCTTGGGAAATAGCAGGCATTGTGAGATCCTGACCATGGGTACCACGGGCTCCCTTGGCTGGCAGGCACTGAGGACTTTCCTAGCCTTGCAAGTGGCTGGGCTGGAGCTTTCTACTGACTCTTCTTGTTGAGTCCTCAGTCGTGTCTGACTCTCTGTGACCCCATCTGGGGTTTTCTTAGCAGAGATACTGGAGTGCTTTGCCCTTTCTTTCTTCAGCTCAGTTTTGCAGATGAGGAAACTGAGGCAACCAGGGTGAAGTGATTTACCCAGCATCACATAGCTAGGAAGTGTCTGAGGTCACATTTGAACTCAGGTCTTCCTGACACCAGGCTCTGTGCTCTGTGTACCAAGGCATCCCCCAGCTTCCCCTTCACTGGATCTAGAGGAGGCTGGCCCCTTCCAAAGGGGAGCCAGAGTTCAGAGAGGATACCCAAGACTGGGCAAGGAGCCCCTGACTTTGTCTGAAGCATCGATCCTCTTACCCTCCATTTTCCTGGTATAATCCATATTTCTGTCACCCTTGGCCATCTGAAACACTTGTCTTGCCCCTGTCGAATGAATGGGACCTGAAATTAACTCAGTCACTTAGAAGCCAGGGGACTTTGGACAAATCATTTCCTGCCTCTGGGCCTTAGTTTTCTGATTAGTAGAATGAGGGGCTTGGCCTCTGTGATCTCTCAGGGTCCTTCTATTCCTTAAGCCCTGAGACCATGCTGGAAAGGACCTTGGAGACCTATGGGGCTGATCACCCACCTTTGGCATCCACCGTCACCCAGCTCTCACCTGTGGCTCCAAGAAGCTGGAACTTGGGCAGAAGCCAAGATTTCCATTTTGGCAGATGGGCTAGACCAGGCTGAGGGTAACTGTCAGGCTTCTGATGAGTTAAAGGGGTATCAGCCCCAAGCATATGAAGGCTTCCTCCCACGGAATGGGCAGAAGAGAACAATTTGTTCCAGTGGCCATGAAGGCAGATGAAGTAGGCTCTATGGAAATGCTTAAAGCTTGGTCAGACCTGGAAGATGCCAAGGTCGTCAACTGCATTCTGGGTATTGCTAGTCATCCAGACTTTTGTCCTGCTACTGGACTTCAATGACAATGGAAGAAACAGTGAGGCTGAGGACTTTATGTTGCTCTGCCTCACTTAAATCTAATTCAAGCTTATGTCAAGCCAGCAACCACGTCCCTCTGGTCTCTCTTCTCTTCCCCAGTCCCTTCAGCAGGTCTTTAAACGGCTTCTCCTAGAGGAAGCAATGAGTGTAGTCAAAAGCTCATCAGGCTCTAAGTCAGGAGCTCAAGGTCCCCAGGACACAGCATCCCAGAGCTGGAAGGGCATCCAGGCATGAACCACATCTAAGCAGGAATCCCCTCTGCCATCTCCCTCACACTGGCCATCCATTCTTCTGCACTGGCAGACCTTGAGTGAAGGAGGGCTCCCTCCCTCCCGGGGAAGCCCATCTCACTTTCTCCCTGGTTGGGAGGCACTTTTCCCTGCTGTTGAGTGGACATTGGGGTCTCTCTGGGCCACTTCTCCCTGCTCTTCCTAGTTTTGCCCTTTTTGAGGCTAAGCAGAACGGCCCGAATCCCTTTTTCATACAACCGTTCAGCAACTTCTCTAAGTTCTTTCCTTGTCTTCCCATGACTTAGTCTCCAGTTTTCTCCCCACCTTCATGACCTTCCCTCCTGGAACCTTGCCAAAATATGGCGCCCACAGAACCAGACCTGGTCATTCAACTAGCACCTTATTCACCCTCCTCACTGGGGGCTGATAGGGAATAGCTTTTGTAAATCAATCATCAAAAACTGTCTTTGTGACCTACAGACATTTTACCATTAATTTGATCTTGCCTCTCCTTATAGCCACAGCTCCTCCCTTCTCGGAGGTGCCTCTTACGCCCTAGAATATGCCTCGATTTTTTTAAAGGGCCACTGGGGGTGTGGTCAATGCTCCAACCAGCCAATGGCTAGCTGCACTCAACCAAGCCTGCCTGCACAGATAGGGGAGGGAAGGAGTCTCTCACTGTCTCTCTTAACTCCCTCTGAAGACTTGAAATTCTATCTGCTGTACTGGGATGGGGGGAGGGGAGAAGCAATTGGTCTAGGATGGGTTGCCCTGATCGTCCCCTCCCCACTGTGCGTATAAAACACATTGAGACCCTTAAATTGCTGCTGAAATGCCAACTTTCCATAGAAATGGCAGCTGGTGTGTAAATAACAATCCCAGCTATAATTTTGTAGGTCATGGAAAGCACCCCTTGCCTTAGACTCTCTGGGAGTCTTTCTTCACCATGTGAATTCTTTTGCAGATTCCCCTGTTCTTCTCAGGAATCCTTCTCTATGATTGGAGACCATGTCCAAGCAGCTCGTGTATGTGCTGAAGTTTCTCCGAGGATCCACCAACCAAAAGGTGTGTGCCCTGTTCGCCATTACTTTAAAGCTCATGTTCCTCATCTCCATCATGGTCTACTGGATGGCAGAATCCCAATACAAGGACCAGCTACACAGCTTGCCTCTAGAGGTTAAGTGCCCCCTTGTTATTTCTTCACCTCCTCCTCTCATCCTGGGTGAGCCCCCTCCCCCACCAGGGGGCATCTTCTTTGTGGAAACCTCTGATCGGACCAACCCAAGCTTCCTCTTCATGTGCTCAGTGGAGTCGGCCTCCAGGACTCACCCTGATACCAGGATTGTCATCCTCATGAAGGGCCTGGTTGGTAGGAATTCCACCCTACCCAAGCACATGGGCATCTCTTTCCTGAGTTGCTTCTCCAATGTGGAATTCCAGCCACTGGACCTGACTGACCTTTTTGAGGGCACTCCTTTAGCCAGCTGGTATATCTCCATTCACCAAAGATGGCAGCCATACCTTCTCCCCATCCTTTCTGACGCTGCTAGAATAGCCATCATGTGGAAGTTTGGGGGAATTTATTTGGATACAGACTTCATCGTCCTTAAAAATTTGAAGAACTTCACCAATGTCCTGGGCACTCAGTCCAAGTTTGTGTTGAATGGTGCCTTCCTTGCATTTGAGCCCAGGCATGAGTTCATCCAACTCTGCATGCAGGACTTTGTGGATCATTACAATGGCTGGATCTGGGGCCACCAAGGCCCTCAGCTCTTGACCCGAGTCTTCAAAAAGTGGTGTGGGAGTAGGAGCCTTCAGGATCGCCAGAGCTGCAAAGGGGTGCAAGCCCTGCCCCAGGAAGCCTTCTACCCCATCACATGGCAGAACTGGAAGAAGTACTTTGAAGACATCAGCTTATGGGAATATGAGACACTAGTGAATAAGACCTACGCGGTCCATGTGTGGAACACAAAGAGCCAAAGCGTTAGCTTTGAGGTCACTTCCAAGGTCCTGCTGGCGCGGCTCTACTCCCGATACTGCCCTATGACAACGGAGGTCATGAAAATGTATCTCTGAAGAGCTGAGATGCACTCCAGACTCCCTGCCCCCTTGAAAGTCATTGGCTCCACACTACCCGCCATCTTTGGAATAGAAGGCCCATTCCAGCTAAAGAACATGTGATCTCCTGTGGGTAGGGGGTTCTGATTGGGCTGGAGGTGGGAAGCCATAGCAGATCCTCCCTGAGTGTCTGCCCCACCTGTCCCTGAGTTGGTAGCCATCCACCAATTAGGACTGTGAGTATTCGAAAGAACAGAAAGGAGGAGAAGGCCATTGGCCTCAGGGCAAGGGAGGTGTTTGTCTCTAGAGATCAGAGAAGGAGCTGGGACACAGACTTCTGGGCAAGGGAGGCAGAAAGTGCCAAAAGCAGGAAGAGGTTGTCCGTAAGATAAGAGGGAGAAAGGGTTGTCTGTGAAGCCCTTGGAGGCCAAAAGCTTCTGGGGGGAAGGGTGGTTCATTCCATTCTCCCAGGACTCTCTGAATATTGAGATCAATGTGACTTCTTCAGCTCTTTGAAGGCTGGAAACAGGAGCTCATACAATGAGGGGTTGAGTTTTGGGGTATCTATGGGGAAAAGCCTCTGTCTTCTCCCCTATCCTACTCCCACCCCAACTTTGTCCTTTTAGGAATTGAGTGGAGTCAACCAACATGGGGTCAGCTACTGACTTTGGCGGGGGGTCTTGAGAAAGGCATTTGAGAGGAGACTGAAAAACCTCTGAAATATTCCCTCTCTCTGTTCCCCCCTCCCCACATATCAGGTAAGACCAGGAGAGGAAATACAACAGTAAGGATACCAACTCACCTTTTGACATTGTTTCCAATTCGTGTTACCTCTACTATCTCATTTGAAACTCACAGTAGCCCAGGGAGGCAGGTGCTTTGTTAGCCTCATTTCTCAGGGAAGAAAATCTGGGCTTGGAGGGTCACATGTAGCTTGCCAAGGGTCATCGAGCTAATAAGTACCTGAGGCAGAATTTGAACACAGATCTTTCTTTCTCCATGTCCATTTTGCTAGATTCACAAGAAAAAGATGAATTGATCCCAGGGTGTCCTGAGGAAGTCTCCATCTAAGCAGATTGTCCAAGAGGACAGAGATTGATTGTCTGGAAGGCGGTGCCATTTTGTTGGGAACTGTGATCTTGGAAACATGTCCTTATCTGGCATTCCCAATCTGGAGTGGCTCTCCAATAGTCAAGCATTCATGAAAGTGTCTCCTTGAATGCCAGGATGGGAGGCTGGGGCACAGCTTTTGTACCTACCTGGGTGGTTTTGGGGCTCACAGTGGAAGAGAGGCCAGTGAAGCCCCCTACCCTCCTGGAGCAATCTCCACATGGTTGTCACTAGAGGCTTCTCAAGAAGATTTCTACAGTGCTTTCCCTGAATCTCCTCCCTAATTTCTTGTTTTAAAATGTTATTTTAATTTACATTCTTACTGGATGCCTTTTGTTTTTTTAAGGATAGGCAGACAGGAGAGAGGTAGCTGGTCTGGGGACAAAAAGTACCACCTGTCCTATGCTGGCTATGTGACCTTGGGCAAGTCATTTTAATTAACCCCTCAATGCCTGCACCACCACCTCCAAACTCTGTAAGTGGCAGAGGATCAATGTGTATTGGAGTTCCTATGCCAAAGAATTCCTAAATTCAGCCCCCATCCTCCATCCCTGGCTCTGCATTCTTCATTGACTGTTTTCCCCAAGGTTTCCTTCTCCTTTCCCTCTCCCAGAAGGCTATCCTTTATGTAACCAGGAATGAAAAAGAAAGAAGAAAAAACACCAGTAGAACAAGACCAGCACACACCAATGAAGACCGACTTTCTATTTCCTCCTGATCTGTACCAAGTGTCTCCTGTACCCTGTAGCACCCACCCTGTGGGAAGCAAAGAATGCCCTGCCATGACCTTGCCTGCCCTCTGGCTTCCAAAGGTCTTTCCTGAGGGACAACTGTGATGGTTCTTTTGGGACTGAGCTTGACCTTTCTTGTCTCAGATCCAAACTCTGAATGTCCCAGCTGTGTTAGTGTGTTTAATTCTGAGAAAGAGAAAGAGAGAGAGAGAGAGAGAGAGAGAGAGAGAGAAGAAAACATCTTGAGGCTTAGGAAAACCAAATCTTATAACTACTGGGAGGAATTAAGATCTGCCTGCAGGAGAAAAGAAATCAACCCAGTTGGATGATTCTCCCCCAGGCTGCCCAGAAGGAGAGCCAAATGGCCAGGACCCTGAGATGGGAGCACCCAGTGCCTTACCACCCCCTCATGGTGTGGGGCCCTAAGGAACACAGAGCTATGGGTAATAAGTAACCCATGCTGCTCACGTAATCTGTTCATCTCAATTTCAGGGTCTGCTCCCTTACCAAAGCGGAATCAAGCACTATGCAGAAAAGAACATGTAACAATTTTTTGTTATTGTAGGAAGGTACTGGTCTTTTTTTTTTCTCTCCTGCCCCTGGTCCAAATATAGCACACAGATGGGGGCTCATGAGGACCTACAGAGGAGCTTGGACTTGGTTGCTTTTCTGTGAACCCCACATGTGAAAGAAGAGTGTCTTGGGCATCTGTATGATATATTTCACTTTCTACCACTGGGCAGGGGTGATGAGGAATGGAGTCAAGAATATGACTTCCCTATCCCCTGTTACAGGGGAAGGAAGCACGTGAAAACTCCATCATTGTTAGGAAGTTTATCAAACTGTGTGCCTGTCCCTTACCTTGTGGAGGAGGATAGGGAAAGATTTAGGGGAGTGAAGGAGCAGACCAGAAGAGAGGGGAGCCAGATGAGAGCTTTCCTCAATAGATCCGTGTGCGTTCCCTGTCACCATGTTGCATCCTCTGCCTCTAGGTCTCTGTCCTATCTTTACTCCTGTTCATTCAGTATCAGAGAGCTTCTCCTTTCTCCTCTCCCTCAAAATGGAGGCCAAACTCAACAGTGTCTTTCCCTTCCTTGACTATAGCTAAGCAGCTTTGGTTGGTTCACAGTACAGGAGGAACCTGGAATCGTTCAGATTCTTTCGAGATAAAGCCAACCCAGATCCAAGTAGCCCTTCATGGTTCCACGCTGCCTACCAGCCCAGGAGGGCACTTGGGATTGTTTTGGCAGGTGTCACATGCATCCACTTGGTTCCAAGACAGCAGTCAAGGACGAGCACAGATGGTGATCCCTTGTTGCCTGGGGAGCGAGGGCGCAACACCAAGGCAGCTCAGCTCTGTTCCCGATGTGAGAGGAAGAGCAGGGTGACGAGAAGAGCCCTGGATCTGAAGCAGAGGACTCCACTTCAAATCCTGGCACTGTCGCTCATTTCCTTTGGGACCTCTTGCACATTACCCCACTCTCTGTTCCTCAGTTTTTAACCTATAAAATGAGGAGGTTGGACTGGATGACTCTAAGGTGCTTATAGCTTCAAACCCACAATCCCTTGCTTTTCTTTGGAGCTTTGAGAATTGTGGGTGGGGGCCTTGCATGACTCCTGGAGGGAAGCTAATGAGATGGTCCCTGCCCCCACTCCCAGACTCTCATTTCAGCACTGACCAAAAGCTGTTTTTGGACCTTTCTCATGCACAGATAGTGTCATTTACAGAATTAATTAGGCCATCCTTTGTTCCTTTTTTATTTTAAATATTTATTTGGGGGGTGAGGGTAAGGGGGGGGTAAATGCTGGGTTTATTTATTATTTTTCTTTTCTACTTCCATGAAAACATTCCATTCTGTGGCATCTTGTTCTGGCACATGATGGGTTTTTGCCTCTAAATGATTGGGCTGGGACTGTAATCAGATTTAGTTGGATCAAAATAACATTAGACTGAGCATAATAAACAAATGTAAGCTGGCCAGGCACCCAACAGTCTTTCAGGGATTCAGTGGTGGGCTCAGAACTGGGTTATCTCAGCTGAGCCAGACCCCACCAAGCTGCCCCAAGCCCCTGGCAAGCCTGGGCTTCTTGTCTCCCAGCTGGGAGTTGAGACATCTTGATGCATCTATTAGTGTCTGGAGCCCCTAGTGCCCCAAAATGGTTTGATCTTTCTCTTAAAGGGTTAAGAATTTCCCAAGTAAAGGATTAATTTCTTTTTTTTTTTGATTCTCTGTGACTTCTCCTAGGATCAGGATATGGCAGGATGCTTTAGCAAGTGAGTAGGAGAAAGTCATGTCCCCCAGAATCATAATTTTTGTGCTTGAAACCTAGAACCTCAGTCCTGCCTCTCCTTCCCATAGATGATGGGTGTAGGATGGAAAAAGTTAGGGGGATAGAAGCTAGCGAGGCAAATGTCATCTAGGTTGAACTAAGCCACCTCATAAGAACTAAAGCTTCCCCTTCTTCCCCTCCCCTCTCTTTTACTTGGCAAACACAACCCTTTAGGACAGAGGTCAAACTGTCTTAGGGCATTGGGGGCTCCAGACAGTAATAGGTGCATCAAAATGTCTCAATTTGTACCCTCCTCTTGGGACCAGTACACTAAAAAATAATGTATATTAAGGAGTGTTTTATCAATTTTACTAATTAATGTAATGAGCATATGTGAGTCTTTGTTTACTTACTCCTACAGAGTATGGACATGCCAATTGACTGGCACTTTGTTAATGAGGACAAAAGACAGCTCCTAAGTCTCAGTACCTGGAGTCCCACTCAAATGACTTGGCCAGGCCCCTTGGAAAAGATGCCATTCTTTGCTGGCCTATAAAAGAATGCCACAAAGGATCCCTTTTCCCATCCTGTTCCTGTTCAGAAGGCAGAAGAGTGACCCCAAGCTAAGATTAAGTCTTTTCTTCTTAACCTCATGTTTGGGGCTGAGATTACTGTCCAGACAACTATAGGACCTCAGAGTTAGAAATTCTACCTGTCTTTTCTGGCTGGCTGTGCAAATTAAATAGAACAAGTAGGAGGGGCCAAGGTCATCACTTTCAGACTTTATTAGGAAGACTGTCGGCAGCAAATCCCACTGGCCATGACACAACGTTTTGTCCAGGTAGTAATCTCATCATCTCCACTGACATCTTCTCGACTTTGTCCCAAAGCTTTGGACCTGTGAGGTCCTTTTGTTGACTTGGGTCACCTTGAGCTGACAAGTTTGAAGGGTCTCTCCCAACCACAAAGATATCCTCTATCCCTCCTTCAGTCAATAAGTCAGTAGATGAGAGATCTCAACGGGGCATTGCCTCCCATGGTGCTGATATAAATCCACCTGCGCCTTCTCATCCTCCAGGCTTCTTGCCCATAGTCTTCCCCAGAGTACTGGCTAACATGCCTGAAGCTGCCCTGTCTCCCCATTGACCCGCATCCTCTTCACTGGTCACTTTGCCTCCTTTTCAGAGCCTCCATTTCCTCCCACATGTTGTAATAATGTTCATTTCTGTCTAGTTTGGTGAGTTGAAAAGGGCTTCCATGACAGTAGCTTTTCCAGCCAAGGAGTTCCCAGGCTGTGGTGCCCACTTCCAGAGGAGGAAACTAGTGACTGTAAGAATTTAGACATTTGCCCAAGGTTGCTCGGGGAGTGTGTGAGGCCAGGTTCAAAACAGGATTTTAAGTGTGAAATGTAGAAAGTGCTGGGCACCAAGACCCAAAATAACAGTCCACACTCCGTCCACCCACATAGATAACAACTCTCAGCTCTAGAACTGTACATCTTATCCACCCCTTAATTTAACAGATGGGGAAACTGAGGCTCAGCTCACACATGGAGTTAGTGGCAGAATCATACTTTGAATCCAAGTCTGATGACTTGGCAAACGATTCTCAGAAGTTCCCTCCCCCTAAAACCCTGGTGCTTAAGAGACTCACAGGGTGTCATGGGACTGTCTTCTTCAGTCTTTCTCCCTTAGGCTCTGGTGGCACAAGCTTTCAGAGCCATGTCTGCCCCATGATCAAAAGCAGCAGAGGGACAATTGATTTCCCCTTGTCTTGCCCCAAACTTGGATTATTCTCAAGTTCCAGATGCACAGACTTTGGCTAAAGCAGGCCCTTGTGTGTTATCCCATGTGACCCTGGATGCTGTGGTATGCTACAGGGAAAGGGGTAAGCTGTGGCAGACTTCCTGTGCAGCGTGGCAGTGATCAAACACTGGATCTGGGATCAAATCCTACCTCAGACATAGGTGACCCTAGGCAAGTCTCTTCCCTTCTCTGGGACTCAGTTTCCTCCTCTGCTAAACAGATGGGTTGGGCTAGAGGGGCCAACTCCAGATATAAAATCCTTTTACTTTCTTTCCAAAAGCAGGCTCCTGGGGTGGCTAGGTGGCACAGTGAATAAAGCACTGGTCCTGGAGCCAGGAGGACCCGAGTTCAAAATTGGCCTCAGACATGACACATTTACTAACGTGTGACCTTGGACAAGTCACTTAACTCCAATTGCCTTGCCTTCCCCCCTCCAAAAAAAAAAACAAAAACCAAACCAAAACAAAAGTAGGTTCTGTTCCCAAGGGCCCTAGGGCATCGATACTTAAGAAGCATATGTGCAAAAGAAATCCCAGCGCCCTCCCTACCCACCTCCTCACCTTTCCCCCCCTGTGGCATGTTATATAGTGGCATGTTTGGGGTACAGGACTCAGTGTGTATGTCATTAAATTATTTAATAAACATTCCAGCTGTATCTGGAATCATTGAGAAGTGAAGTGTTTCTGGGATCCTTAGCTCATAAAGGGACTAATTCTGCCTCACTGTATAAATATTAAACATGCTGTTTAAATATTAAATTGTAGTGTCTCTCTCCACTTTTGATCTCCCAGTGAGTACTCCCAGGGGATGGGCCCTGGTTGGCTCCCTGATATGGTCCCAGCTCTGACTGGAGGTTCTGCTCTTCCTGGAATGGTCTGGATGTTCCAAGGGTCTGGGCCCCTTTGGCATTGGCCCAATCATGAGCCATACTCAGATCCGAGGTAGCTTTTGTCATCTGACCCCATTTAGCAGGTCTCAGAGTCTTTCCTCTGATTCTGATCATCCCAAGCACTTGAATGACCTGTATTACCTTTCTTCACCCCCTGCCCCCAGAGCCCTATCTCCCATGCTGGGAGGGCCTGCCCCTCCCCTCCATTCCCATGCCCCATCCCCAGACTGGTGTAGTGGAAATAGCACTGTTTCTGGAATTGGAGGCCTGGGTTTAAGCCCCTGCTTCTGCTGATTACCACCTGGGGCAAGTAAGTGAACTTCTTTGGGCCTCGGTTTCCTCATCTGTAAAATGAGGTGGTTTAATGATGATTTCCAAGGTCCCCTTCTCTGTTCTCTACTTCTCTCCACCCTTTTGTCTATCCCTTCTCTGCATATTCCCACTAGACTCACCATTTACCCTTCTAGCTGCTTTCTCCACTTTCATGATTCTTGCCTCCAGTCCCACCCAAACTACTCTCTCCCCACCCATTGTCACAAATCATCTTTCCTACTGCCCCTCACACCTTCTGTCTTCTCGTCATCAAATTTCTCTCTATCACTTAGAAGGGAGCCGAGGTAGGAGTCAAGAGTGAGTCTCAGTCCCAGCTCTGACACAAAACTACCTCAGGCCAGTGACCTCATCTCCCTTAGCTTCCAATTATGCTTCATCAAGGAACCCTGTGTTCAGACCTGGAGCATTTGCTTAAGATTCTGCTCTGCTACAGAGAACAGCTGCACTGGGCTGTGTGAGTGTCACTGGGAAGGAGTGGAGTTGATAATGGAGTTGACTGGATAAAAAAAGAACTTCTTCCTTCTTGGGGAGAGGGCACAAGAGGCTCCAACCCCTCCTGGGAACTGACTCTGGAGAGAAAGAGAGATGTAGGAGCAGTCATGTGGGGAAAGCCAGCTCGGCACCTCTCTGATATCTACCTTGTCTCCCTAAAAAACTTGAGGGAGTTTCCTCTTAGGTAACATAGTGGTTTCTTTCTCACTTGAGGAATGAGGCAAGAGATTTAAAAAAGAGATTTTAAAAAATGAAGTAAATGAAATGAATGAAAAATAAATGAAAATATAAATAAAAAAATAAAACTTCCTCAAGGAAAATTTGGAAATTTTCTAAAATGCTTTAGAATAGAAAGTGGTAAATCTAATTCAAGAAATGACTTCCCTGAAAACTACAGTAGGCCAAATAGAAATTAATGACCCTGTGAAAGCAGAAATATGTGACAAAATCAAAAGAATGCAAAAATACAAGAAAATGTAAGTTATCTAATATAAACTACAACTAATCTTGAAAATGAGTCAAGAAGAACTCATCTAAGATTCATTAGACTCTCTGAAAAACATGGTGGGAATTTTTAAAGCCTAGATAGTAGATTTTAAGAAATTAAAAATGAAAACTGATCAGATGTATTCAAACCAAAGGGCAAAGTTAAGTTACAAATAATTCTCTGATCACACTGACTTCCCAAAAGAGAAGTCCCAGGAATATCATAACTAAAATCCAGGAAAAAAAAATACTGCAAGCATCCAGAAAGGGGTTCAAGTATTAAAGAACTTCAGTCAAGGTTTCACAAGACTTGGCAACTTCTACTAAAAACCATTAATGATATTGGAACACAAGATTCCAAAAGTCAAAGGATACAGTTTAGTGCCCAAGAATAATTGACCTGGTCAATTTAAGAATAACCTACTGTGGGGAAAATGAGTCTTTAGGGAAACAGAGGACTTTCAAGCATTTCCAATGGAAAGGTCAGAACTGAGTAGGAACTTTGAAATGGGAACACAAGAGTCCAGAGAAACCTTGAAATAAGAAACATGAAGATCCTGAGGATGGATTGATTCTATTCTGAGGGTTTGAAGAGGAGGATGAGAAGAGAGGGGGGAAAGGAGGAACACACTAGTGTAAAAAGAGGAAAAAGGGAGATCAAAATTTCTAGTTCCCCTGATCGAGTTGTAAAAAAGAGAAGGAAATGGGAGGGAGTGGGCATCAGATGGATTTCACTTTTATCTAAAGGGGATGAAGGGGGGTTGGACATTCACACAGAGTTTGGTGTAGAAATATATCAAATTCAAGAAGGATAAGCAAGGAGAGGGAAAGAAGAAGGAGGATAATATCTGAGAGGAAATAAGCACGAGCAAAACAAATTTCCTGACCCTAAAGGGAAAATTAAAAGGGAGGGGAAAGGAAAGAGCTAAGGGAGTGCCTCATAACAGCATAATGGTCACACATATTGCATATAAATGCAATGGAATATTATTTTCCTGTGAACAACAATGAAAGAGATGGTTTCAGACAGTCCTGGGCAGCAAGAACTGGCAGAGATTCTGTGAGCAGAACCAAGAGAAATGATTTCTACTAGGACAGAAACAAAGACTTCAGAACACTGATCAAAGCAATGACCAGCCGTGGGTCTGTAGGATTGATGACAAAGCATGTATTTTGCCAATGTGATACTCACAGCAACTGCTATGAATATGCAGGTGTATTCCCAGGTTTGAACAGCAAGATATAACAGACTCTCTTCTTTGAAGATGAAACCAATACATTTATTCAGACAATCCATCATATTAACAAAGAAGTCTATACACACTGGAACACAGACATCCCCAAGCCTTCCCTCCATTAGGCCTCCCCACAAACAAGTTCCCCCAGGCAAAAATCCTCTCTCTCTCACCCTAGCTGCTCTGTTCTGCCTGTTCTCTCCCTTCCACCTCTGTCTCCCTCTCACTTCCAGCTCCCCCTGTTTGGCAAGTTCCTCCCACCATGGGCTCCACAAGATTACATAGGCCTATGAAGGAGCAGGGAAGATCTTCAAATCCCCTTACCATTACTGCATGTTCCCCACCTCCTGACAAAGAGGAAATGGACAGAATAGGGCACATTTCAGGATGTGACTACTGGGGGGGATTTGGAGGGCTTTTTGTTTTGTTTTTTACTATGCTTATTTGTTACAATATTTTTTATTCCCATCTGTTCTTCCTGTAATTATTTTTTTGGGGTGAAGTGATATCAGAGGAGGAAGGAGAATTAGAAGCTTCAGTCAGAGGATGTGGGCTCAAATCTTATCTCTGATACTTACTGTGTGACCTAGGGAAAGTCCCTTTGCTTCCTTGGGCCTCAGTTTCCTCATCTGTAAAATGAAGAATTTGGATAAATATCCTCTGAAGTCCTTCTGGATTGATGATCTTCTTTTACATAGGGGAAAACTGAGGCTCAGAAGGGTTAAGCTCCTTGCCAAGGTCATGCTGCCAGCCAGTGGTATAGTCTTCCTCTCTCCCTCCACTCTTGTGGGGGCTTCAACATGTACCTACAGGGTGCCCAGGAGGCATTTTCTAAATGCCTGTTGATTGAGTGGCAGAGTCAGGCCTACATCCCAAGTCCCTTGACTCTGATGTCCTTTCTCAGGCCTAGCATTGGGCTAAGGGAGGGAAGGGTTGGTAGGAAGTAGGAGGTTTTCCTTTTCCAGAAGGGGAACTCAGGTATAGCCAATTCCTATTTCTCTGTAAATGATTTTACCACTTGATGGGATGGTCAATATTCAGAGGACTTTGTTTCCTAGCACTTCCCCCCAAAAAACCTCTAGTCTATTCCCAGAAAGATTTAATAAAGAGATAGGTATAGACCTTGACATCTTAGGACTGTGGGTGGCATCTCAGAGTGTGCAGGAGTCCTGAAGATTAAGAGAAATTGTATTACCCAAGAGTCTATTGTTTGGGGATGTGATGGGTGGGCTGTTTTGATGGAGGGGAGTTTTCTGAATAACTACAGCCCTGCCCATTAGCACAGACAAATGTGCTGGGACCAAGCACTGCACCTAGTAGGTTCTGTATAAATGGGGAAGGAAATAAGCATTTATATGGGATCTACAATGTGCCACGCACTTTTGCAAATATTGTCTCAATGTGTCAAAATGAAAATGCAAAGTCATCCCTGGCTTCCAGCTTGCCTTGCTCTGTTCTCTAGGGGCTTCCCAGCCTATCTGGACTTGCTCCCATTCTTATAGCACTGCAAGATTTGTGAAGGCCTTCCAGCTCAAGGCAGAGCCAGGTTTCAAGCTCAAGTGCCCTGACAACATGTCCAGGATTCTTACTGCTACATCATACTGCCCTCTTTGAGGAGCCTTCACCAATGTGCTCTCCTATCTCTCTCCCTTTCTCTGTCTTTCTCTCTCCCTTCTCTCCTCTCTTCTCTCTGTTCCCTTCCCCCCTCCTCTTGGCAATCAAGGTTAAATGACTTGCCTAGGGTCTCACAGATAGTAAATGTCTGAGGCTGGATTTGAACTCAGATCCTCCTGACTCCAGGGCTGGTTCTCCATTCTAATCCTTCTTGTCTTCTGTTGCTTTTGACTTTTGTTCTCTCTGTCCTAGATGTTCTTTTCCCTCTGAGTTTTCAGGACACTATTTTCTCCTGGTTTTCCTATCCATCCACTCAATATCCTTTGCTGCCTTTTTGTGCAGGTCGTGCTTTCCTGCCATGGGTGTCCCTCAGGACTCAGTCCAAGTGCTCTTTGCTTCTCCCTCATGACTGTATCCTGGGCTCATCAGCTCCTATAGATCAATTCACTTTATTGTTCCTTTGTAGTCGATTCTCAGATCTGTTTATCTGGTCCTAATCTTTCTCCTGAATGCCAGACTCCAGGCTCCAACTGCTTCTCAGATACTCCAAACTGGATGCCAGCAGATTCCTCAAACTCATTGTGTCCAAAACTGACCTCATTATCAACCCCAACTTCTCTCCTTCCTGACTTTCCTATTACTTATGACATCTCCCTAGAACAATTTTCTTCCTTCCTTTTTTTTTTTTTTTTTTTTGCCTTTTGGAGGGCAACTGGGGCTAAGTAACTTGCCCAAGGTCACAGGGCTAGGTTTTTGTTTGTGTGTGCATTAAGTGTCTGAGGTCGGATCCGAACTCAGGTCCTTCTGCCTCCAGGGCCGACGCTCTACTCACTGCGCCACCTAGCCGCCCCCCTAGAACAATTTTCATATGCTCCCCTTCCTACTGTGTGTACCCCAAAACTGTGTGCAACAGAGATCCTTACCCAAATAATACTCAGAGGCTTCTCAAAGTAGGAAGCAGAAAAGAATGGTTTATTATGACCTTGAAAAAGGGCAAACCTCCCTCTGACAAATGGTCAGGGAGGAGAAACAATTTACAAAAGGAAATGGTGAAGTTATAAAGCTCTAATGTAGAATTCTCCCCCACCCCTCTTCTGACACTTTTCTTTCATTGGCTAGAAGTTAGGTGTATAGTCTAAGTGAGGCAATCTACCTCAAGTACCAGAATAAGAAAGACTTAAAAAGAAAGCATTTCTGTCCTTATTTGGCATATCTTATTCTGAGGAGAGGGGTGATTCCCTACTGCTCTGAGTTTTGAGTCCTTGTAAATCATGTGATTTTCCCTCTGGTGAAGGGGAACTCAGGCCTGTTTCCCATGAAAAGCCTTACTAGATCTTAGAGTATAGTCTGAGAAGTTTTCACCTCTCTCTCAATACTTCCTCTTATTTTCACTCCCTGAAAACTCACAGGATTGCTAATAAGCCCCTTCTACAATCTCATCTTCCTCAGTTTCTAGACCCTTAGGGCTAGGCCCGTCCTCCTGGTCAATTGGGTCCACCCTTGTCCTTTTAATACCATCAATCGTACAGTCCCCTCAGCTGTCCTTTATCATTTTGGACAAAGTGTTCCAGACTATTCCAGTAATCAATTGTATCATGCAGGGGAGGCATATTGGAAGTAGGATGACACTACTTATGGCTATCAGTAAAAACCAAAGGGCCTGTTTCCACCAGCTTCCCCAAACCAAGACCACCACGAGGTATCAAAGGGAGATTTTCAGGTCTGAATGGGCACATGAGCCAATTTTAAAATATTTTGGGTAATATCTTTTACCAACTGCCCGTTATTATTTATCTTTACACAGCAGTTAGAGAGATTTAGCCTTCCACATGCTCCCCTTTCTGCCACTAACAGATAATCTAGAACTAACCTATGTTGAAGAACTGTTTCTCAAGTTTGGGTGGCCTGATCAGCAAGGAGGTCTATAGTTTATGCTGTATGATTGGTAATGATTTCCACTACTGCCTGTAACCTAATTAATCAGTTAAGTATATAGATGGGTGTTCTGTACCCCTGCTCCCATCTTGTGCCCAAGTGGCTGGTCCATGTGTCTGAATTATTCTTTCGGGGGGCCAGGTGTCACCCCAGCCATTGGCATCACCTGTGTCAGTCAGGGTAGTATCAAGACTTGTACCTTTCTTTGTCTTCTCAAATCATCATACAGCCTTATACCCAACTGACCTCCGTCCTGGTCTGGTAGGAAGAAAACCTTTGGCCTGACCAATCCTATATAGCAAACGCCAGCCCAGTTGACAGGTAAGCAGTTAGCCCACAAATCCAGTAATAACCCCTTAAAGCAGGCTGTTCCCCTGAATATATGATCAGGTCACTTCCCCTAAAAGGGAAATAGATGGATGGTTCTTTATTTCCTAAAGGTTCAGATAAATAACTAATACTACTATTTTTAAACCAGGAACACTTCCAAAACCCAAACCCTGAGGTCCATTCACATTTAGGTATCCTGCAAGAGTCAGTGAGATTGCTAGTACTCCAGAACTGGTCACACCCTTTTACCCAGTGTGTTCCGTTTAACCAGTACCACACAAACCAAGGCCTTGTGACGCTGGGGCTCCCAGGCCTCTCGTTGCAGGAGGAATTACACTGTCACTAGACCTTTTGTCACCCTCCCTTCTCAGGCCCATAAACTGTGTTCTCAACCACACAGTACAATTTACAGGTTTGTTCAGCCTTTCAGCCCCATATGTCCACTTACGTTGACTAATTCCAGCCAGGCTTCCCATTCCCTGCTGCTTCAGGCAATATTCCCCTTTTTTTTCATTCACTAATTTCCACTGATGCTTCTCTGCTAATCTTCCGAAACCAGTCCCATTATGGATTAAAGAGAGGTTACTTAAAAGCCACTCAGGTCTCAAAGGTATACTGGGCCCCAGGACCATTGCTCAAGCTGTGGTCTCCCACAAATCCAATAATTTATTACATTAGACACCTGGGATACTGCATCTAGTAGCTATTCAATACTGTTTTCAGTATTCTCTTTGGGTACTCAGGAAATGGGGCTAGCTGGACAAAAGCTATACTGACTAGGAGCAGAGTTAAGGTAAATCCCATGGTATTACACTCTTGTTATAAGTAAAAGAATTATGCAAAAGAGGTAGAGACACAAACAAGGATTCCAACCACTAGTATAGTTATAAGCAGAAAAGGAGTTACCATAGGTCAGGGTTCAGAGCTCATGAGCTCCACAACTTCAGTTCCCCTGAATCTTCTGGATCAATAGTCCATTCAGCAGGAGGATTCACGGGTCCCTTTACCTGAGTATGGTGTGTCCACCCACATTCTTTAGTCCAGACTGCCATATCTGAAGTCAGCAGGATCTGGAAAGGCCCTATGCAAGACGGGGTGAGCTCCTCCTCTTTCCACACCCAGATCAATACCCAATCTCCAGGCTGGTATTGATGCACCGGGAACCCAGTGGTAGAGTTTAAGCAATCAAGCCTTTGCTCTGTAAAGCACGGAGATGTTTTAGCAAAGCACATACATAATTTCTGAGAAATCTGACTTTGCATTCCAGTATAGGATTCCAGTTTTTTCCATTCCCCCCCCCCAGGACATGGATGTCCATATAGAACTTCATAAGGAGATAGTCCAATGTTTATCTTAGGCTTAGTTCTAATCCTGACAAGGGTTAGCGGAAGGCACTTATTCCATGATAGTTGGGTTTCAATTGTCAATTTAGTGAGCTATCTCTTTATTTCCTGATTCATCCTTTCCACCTTGCCAGAAGAGGAAGGATGCCAAGGAGTGTGGAGCTCCCAGGTCATTTCTAAGGTCTGGGCCAGAGATTTAAGGACCCTGCAATGAAATGTGTCCCCTGGTCCGAGTCTAACCTCTCTACCATTCCATATCTAGGAATGATTTGCTTAAGCACGATTCTGCTAACTGCTTGTGCAGTTGCCCTTGGCATGGGAAACGCCTCCACCCAAGAGGTTAGGTGATCTACTATGACCAACAAGTATTTTAGGCAGCCTACTGGAGGCAGTTCTGTAAAATCTGCCTGTTTACTCTGGAACAGCCTGATTCCCAGGGCCTTCCCCCAGCCAGAGCCTGGTGCTGGGCGGACTTATTTGTCCTTTAACAAACAAGGCAGCTGTCCACTAATTGCTGTGCTAAGGTATTTAGGCCTAAAGACATGAACCAGGTCAAAATTGTGTCACATGTGTTCTTGTGTGGGGAAGTGAAACTTCTCAGAATGTGTCCTGGAATTTCGTGACAGGTTTGAGTGCTGGTTTCACCCTTCCCCCTTCACTGCTGCTGTCAATCAGCAGAAAGTCTAACCCCCACCTAGCTTCAGTTCTTTGTCTTTTTCCTGCCTCTGTGAGCCCCACCTCCCAGCCAAGGGGAACCAGGGACAGCCCGAGCTCACCCCTCAACCAATGGGAGTGAGGAACAATGGGGGAAATATGACCCTGCTTTATCAAGGTTTAAAAATTATGTTTATTGTGCTCCTCCTCTCCCTGATCCGTCAAGGAGAGGACTACACTCTTCCCCTGGGGGAGGAGAATAAAAGTTTCCTGTTTTTATCCTGAGAAACCTCTGGGTTCTTCATTAAATTTTTAACGGGGTTTTTCAACCCACACATTCTAGCATCCCAGTGACTACCCTGGTGTATACTTGCTTTGGTCAAGACCTCTTGACCATCAGGGAGGAACCAGTGTCCACATTTATCCTCTTGTGCTCCAAAAATTTGGGCCTTCTATTTCTCTTCCTGAGAAAAGGAGGGGGAGGGGAGACTGGGAGGAGACAAAGGGATCAAGACCAATATGGGGGGGTGGAGTAGAAACAGGACTTCCTCGGGGTTCTGCCTTCCACCTCCCCCAATTCACATAAAAGGAGACTGCACAAACTCTGGAGCTCCAGAACCCCCAAAATGACACAGAGAAGCTAACGTCCCGCTGAGGACAGCCTGGCAGGCCAGCAGGGAGTGGCCAGCACAGCGCTCTGGGAGCTGACCCCAGCCTGTACAAGCCAGAGGCTTTAGCCTCTCGACACGCCTGACCAACCACCAGCTGGAGGGGCTCCAGAACACCAGCAGCTGTGGCATTTCCAGAATTATCAACACATAGATGCTAAGGACAAAGTGAGGGGTCAGTGCAGTATGGACTTTGGGATCCAGTAGTTGAGAGTGTGTTGGCTTTTGCCCCGGGACAAGAAGCAGCTGAGGCTCTGCGGCTCTACAGCCACAGCCACAGCCACACATGACTGCTTCAGCTCCTGGCCTGCAGAGTGTAGGGGGACCAAACGACCAGTCTGGGGGGCAATTGCTCTTGTTTTAACCTGCTTGGGTCTGGATTGCTATCTAGGGTGGAGGTTGTGGGGTATGTGACCAGCTTGCCAGAGGTGTGGAGGCTTCAGAGGGGGCACCCAACTAATACCTTTGGCAGCTGAGAAAATCCCAGCATTTAGTATGGAAGCTCCCCTGTCTGGTGGCAGAGTCCTACTGCGGCAAAATGCCCAGGTGACAAGTGATTGAATGACAACATGACCAGGTAAAGAATCAAAGCAAGCAGAGCAACCCAACTTTACACTCCTGTTTTGGTGACAAAAAGGATCAAAGCATGGAACAGGAGGAAGACAGTGAAGTCAGAATTCCTGCACCAAAAGCCCCAAATGAAAATACAAGCTGGTTACAGGCCATAGAGGACCTTAAGAAGCAGATAAGAGAAGTGGGGGGAAAATTGGGAAGAGAAATGAGAAAGATGCAAGAAAAGTATGAAATGACAGTCAACAGCCTGACTGAGGAAAATAACACCTTAAAAAATAGACTAACTCGAATGGCAAAAGAGGCTCAGAAAGGCAATGAGGAGAAGAATGCCTTAAAAAGCCGAATTTGCCAGATGGAAAAAGAATCTCAAAAGCTCACTGGGGAGATTCATTCCTTCAGAGTTAGACTGGAGCAAATGGAAGCTAGTGACTTTATGAGAAACCAAGATGCTGTTAAACAGATCCAAACAAATGAAAGAATAGAAGGCAATGTGAAATATCTCATGGGGAAAACCACTGACCTGGAAACTAGATCCAGGAGAGATCATTTAAAAATTATTGGACTACCTGAAAGTCATGATCAAGAAAGAACCAAGAAATCATCCTTCAAGAAATTCTCAAGGAAAATTGCCCTGATGTTTTAGACCCAGAGGGGGAAATAGAGTTTGAAAGAATCCACCAACTGCCTCCTGGAAAGGATCCCAAAAAGAAAACTCCTAGGAATATTATAGCCAGGTTCCAGAACTCCCAGATCAAGGAGAAAATACTACAAGCAGCCAGGAATAAACAATTTCAATACTGTGGAAACACAATCAGAATAGCACAGGACCTGGCAGCTTCTACACTGAGGGATTGAAGGGCATGGAATATGATATTCTGCAGGTCAAAGGACCTGGGATTAAAATCACCTACCCAGCAAAACTGAGTATCATGTTTCAGGGGAAAATATGGTCATTCAGTGGAATAGAGGACTTTCAAGTATTCTTGAAGAAAAAACCAGAGTTGAATAGAAAATTTGACATTCAGATACAAGAAGCAAGAGATGCCTGAGAAGGTAAATCAGGGAAAAGAAATTAAAAGGAACTTATCAAAGTTGAACTATTTACATTCCTACATGGAAAAACAATAATTGTAACTGATGAAACTTTTCTCAGTATGAAAATACTTGAAGGGAATAGAAATATACATATACATATACATATACATATACATATACATATACATATACATATACATATACATATACATATACATATACATATACATATATATGTATATTATATAGGAGGGTATATGGGAATATGAATACATATGTGAATGTGTGTGTATGTATATATATATATATATATATGTTTACAGGTATACACAGATAGAGGGCACAGGACCAATTTAATAGAGAGGGATGATATTTAAAAGGTGAAATTAAAAGGTGAGAGAGGAATATAACAAAAGGAGATGGGGAGAGACAGAATGGGGTAAACTATCTCATATAGAAAAGGCGAGAGAAAATGGTTACAGTGGAGGGGAAGAACAGGAAGGCAAAAAGGCAAGACCTTATTCTCATTGAATACATACACACTAAATGGGGTATCTCACCCTACAGGAGAGTAGGAGGGAAGGGGATAAGAGGGGGGATGATGGAAGGGAGGGCAGCCTGGGGGGGAGGGAAGTTGGAAGCACCCACTTTTGAAAAGGGACAGGATCAAAGTAGAGAGTAGAACAAGTGGGAGGTGGGATAGGAGGGAGGGAAATATAGTCAGTCTTTTACAATATATCTACTATGGTAATGTTTTACATAGCTACACATGTACAACCTATACTGAATTACTTAACTTCCCAGTAAGGGTGGGTGACAAGGGAGGAAGGGAATGAATCTGGAATTCAAAGTTTTAAAATCAAATGTTTAAAAAAAATACATATATATATTTATATTTACTATTATTAATACTACTTTACATGTAATTGGGAAATAAGATATACAGGTTCTGGGGCATAGAGATCCACCATGCCCTACTGGAAAAGTCAAACGGAGTATGGGAGAAGATATGGTAGAGAGCACATTGGAGGAGGGGGTATCCTGTGGGACTGCTGTTCTGGGGTGGTGGGTAGGGGAAAAAAGGGGAAAAATTTGTAACTCAAAATCTGGCGGAAATGAATGGTGTAAACCAGAAGTTAATAAAGCATTTGGAAAAAAAGAAGACCAACATAGGATCTTCCTGCCCTGATCCTTCCTTCCTGGCCTTCCTAGCTTCCTCATCTGCAAGGCAATTTCATCTGGCCTCAAAATATTGTCCCAACTGTTGGCCATTCACATGTATAATAGCAATGGCTTTGGGTAATAACAGGTTTTCCAAAGCTTTGCTTATTAAGGTAGTATTGGGCCAGTTTCTTTCCTCTGTTATTGGTCATTCCCCATTTTTCCCATATCTTCCCAAACACATATGCCATCCCCCAAGCATATTTTGAATCTTTTGAATTTCCCTTTTCCCAGTAACTTTAAGGCCTGATTTTGTATGTGAAGTTCACATGTCTGGGCAGACCAGGGTTTCCCTGCCTCAGAGATCCTCTATCTCCATCTATTATAGCATACCCATTTTTCTGTTTTCTTCAACCACTCTAGAGGAACCATCTATGAACAGATTTACCCCTCCCAGGACAGGCAATTCTTGGAGATATTCCTTAGTTTTCCCTTTGATACTTGGAGTCCTTTCTCCCCTAAATAGTTTGGAGATCAATTATGTCTAGGCAGTAATGTTCAGACCCTGAACTCGATTCCATGCTAGCAGTGGGGAAAGAGGTAGGGTTCAGGTTATTATCTTGGGCTAATACCAAATCATCCTTTTCCAGTAAAATAGCCTCAAATTTCAAGATCCAGGAGTCAGTGAGCCACCTGCCTGCTTTCTGATTGAGTATGGTGTGGAACACGCACTATAAGGCTCCTCCCAAAGGTCGACTTCTGACTCCTCAACTAGGGTGGCTGTGGCAGCCGCAGTTTGAGTATAAGTGGGCCATCCCTGGGTAGCAGAGTGCAGAGTCTTGGAGAGGAAGGCTACTGGTCTTCTCTGCCCTCCTCTTATCTGTGCCAGAACCCCAGGGGCTACTCCCTTTCCTACATTGACAAAGAGATGGAAGGGCTTCTCTAGGGAAGGGAGAGCCCACACTGGAGGGGAAGTCAGGGCCTTTTTAACTGAGCAAAGCTCTTCCTACTGTTCTCATTCCACACTATATGGTTGGGTTCCTCATCCAGTAGGTGTTGATACAGAGGTTTGGTTAGGATGGCATAAGAGTCAATCCAGTTCCTACAGTATCCCACCAATCCCAAGAATTTCTGAAGCTCCCTTTTTGTTTTGGGGAGTGGAGTCTGGAGGATCTCTGCCATTCAGTCAGAATCTAATCTCTTTTTCCCTTCACTAATTAGATGCCCTAAGTACTTAACTTCCCTTTCCACAAATTGTAGTTTTCCCTTTGATACTTGGAGTCCTTTCTCCCCTAAATAGTTTAGTAGTTGTGTGGAGGCTTTGATGACCTCCTCTCTCTTAGTCCCTGTTACCAATAAGCTGTCCACATGCTGTAGAACCTGAGTATCAGGTGGGGTCTGAAATCCTTCCAAGATTGTTTCTAATATTTGGTCAAATAGGTTTGGTGATTCTGCCTACCCTGGGGTAGTACACATCACTTGTATTGTTGTTTCCTACCAGTTGCTGGGTCTTTCCATTCAAAGGCAAAGATCTCCCTACTTTCTTGATCTAGAGGGGAGGTCCAGAATGCATCCTTCAAATCTATTACACTAAACCATTGACTAGATTCATGAATTTTTTCCATGATGGTATAGGGATCCAGAACCTCAGGGTGAGAAGGGAGTGCTATCTTATTAATTTCTCTCAAGTCCTGCAGTAATCTATACATGCTGTCCCCCTTCTTTACTGGCAAGATGGGTGAATTGAAGGGGGAAATATAGGATTCGGGGAGTTTTCCTTCTACCAGACCCTGAATGATGGGTTGGAGTCCCTTCCTTCCCTCAAGAAAGATGGGGTATTGTTTCACTGTCACTGTTACTGCAGGGTCCTTCAGTCTTATTTTAATAGGAGTCACATTAACTTTACTGAGATTGTGAGGACCTGCCCAAACCTCAGGATTGATCCTGCTTTCTTCTTCTTTTAACAAGTACAACCTAAGAAGTATATATAATATTAGGGCCCAAGGGTATTAGTTGGATGGATAATTTGGAAGGTAAATCCCGTCCTAAAATGTCCTAAAAGTTTTATCACTGCATCAGGGACCAATAGTAGTCTGTTCAGGGTGATCACCCCTTGGTATTTAAATTCAAGTACCTCTGTGAGAGGGACTGGGAAAGTTTCCCCCTTAATGCCAGAAATTAATAATTTTTCATTTGACAGTTTAGTAGACTTTGGGAGCTCGGTTATAGATCTAGTAGCTCTGATATCAGCCAGAAAAATAAGTTCCTCCCGGTTGGGCCTCACCCTTTATTAGGGGCTCTAGGTGGGTTGTCTCTGTGAACCCCTGATGCCCCTAGTCTTCAATCTCTATAAGAGAGATCTTTTGTTCCCCTTTCCTTTGTGGGAAGTCCTGCTTCATGTGTCCCTCCTGCCTACATTCAAAACAACTTAGAGGAGCATGGGAGATTCTCCCCCTTCTTCCATTTTCTCCTTGAGTTCTAGGCCTGCACCCAAACCCCATGGACCACCACCCTCTTCCCCTTCTCCTCCCTCGATTTCCCTGGGAATTTGTCACTTGTACCACCTGAAGCATCATTTTATGCTATTCTTGGAGTAATCTACATGTGTGCTTGTCCTGTTCATTCCCTCTGGCAACATACACCTTCTGGGCCACCCTCAATAATTACTCCATTGGTTTATTCTGCCACTCTTCAATTTTCTGTAACTTTTTATTAATGTCTGGCCAGGCATTAGTAACAAAATATAGCTTTAATCACGCTTGGGCCATAGGATCATCTAAATTTAGACCAGAGAATTTTCTGATGTTTTCTTTCAATCTATCAAGAAAGACGAATGGAACCTTGTCTTTCTCCTGCTGTATTTCCTGTACTTTGTTTAAATTCTGGTTCTTAGGCCCTGCATTCCCTGGACCACCATGTTCTAAGATCTTGTAGGTGCCCTCTATGTATGGGGTTACTGTGATCCCAGTTGGGGTCTCGGAGAGGAAATTTTTCCTCCCCTTTCGAACCCCCTTGAACCATACGCTGGTATTTATCCCAAGCCTGCATTAGCCTAATTTGTCCCCTCTCTTCCCCAGTAAATAATATATCCAAGATTGATAATAATTCACCCCAAGTATACAAACTGGGTCCTAAAAACTAAGTAACCTGATCATCGACCCCTGAGGTGTCCTCAATTAGCTGCTCCATTTCTTTCTTAAAGGTTCTCATTTTGACATAACCTATCCCCTGGGTCAGCAGGACTTCCTAAAGAGGGAAAGCTTTAGCAGTTTCTGCAGTCCCAGAGAGAAGAAAACTTTCTTGATCTTTTATTAACTGTTTCAATTCCCTCAGGAGAGGAGTGTGTATGGGTATGCCTGTCCTAGCCAAGTCAATCAAGTCCTCACCCCTTTTAGAGGGTGTGGAGGGCAGGGAAGGAGGAGTTGAGGTTAGGCCAGGAAGTTCCCGTGGTGGAGGAATGAAGGGCAAGGGCAGAGAAAGAAGGGGGTCCCAGGGATGGGGCTTCTGTTCTTATTTTTCTGATTTTCCTTTGAGATCCTCTCCCTTCTTCTGTTTTAGAGCAAATTGTTCTGTTGCTGGTAGCCAGAAGGCCACATATTCACTTTCCTCAGGTTAAAAGCTTCCTTAGAATTCACATACAAATTTAGTTGTTGGCACATCTAAGTCTTCCAAGGAGCAGTATTTTGGCCAAGGTAGCTTCCTCCAGTGGGATGCCAAATAAGGCAACAGTATTTTATTATCTTCCTTTTGTCTCTTCCCTTGTATTTTGGTAAATTATCCCAATTAGCAAGTCTATCTCCAAGAGTTCTATCCTCTGGAATGTTAGGAAAGTATTTTGGACTGGCTATTTTAGATTGCTCTCTAACCATAATTTTAATCTTATCAGGATCTGTTAAACCTATCTAACTCTTTCCCAGGCAGGAGAAATCTTAGGGACTTGAACTGCTTAGACTGTTTCCCACTCCAGAATCACCCAGGGACTTGCTTAGCTGGGTTTGAGTATATAAGTTTACATGATCCCCTGCTGGCTGTCTTCTCTAGCAAAACCAGAATTTCTGCTTCCTCTGAATTCCTGTCTTTGGGTCATTACCTGATCAGAGCCAGATCTCACAGACCAGTTCCAAGGACCTCTGAGAAACCTCAGTTGGTGCCTGGTCCTTGTTAAGGATCTGTGGGACCCTCTCACAAAAGGATAAATCCCGGAAAAGTCCCCCAAAACTGTGTGCAACAGAGATTCTTACCCAAATAATATTTATTATGTTTATTATGACCTTGAAAAAGGACCACCCTCCTGACAAATGGTCGGGGAGAAGCAATTTACAAAAGGAAATGGTGAAGTTATAAAGCCCTAATTCAGAATTCTCCCCCACCCCTGTTCTGACCCTTTTCTTCCATTGGCTGGAAGTTAGGTGTACAGTCTAAGTGTGGCAACCTACCTTGAGTACCAGAACAAGAAAACAGTAGACCACCCAATGTATATTTGAGAAAGCACTTCTGTCCTTATTTGGCATATTTTATGCTGAGGAGAAGGGTGACTCCCTATTGCTCTGAGTTATGAGTCCTTGTAAATCATGTGATTTCTGGTAAAGGGGAACTCAGGCCTGTTTCCCAGGAAAAGCCTTAAGAGGTTTTAGAGTGTAGTCTGAGAAGTTTTCACCTCTCTCACTCACTGCCTTTCCCATCTTCTTACACCTTACTCCCCTCTCCTAGGCATCCAGATGGTATAGCAGATGCAGTGCTGGATGTGCAGTCTGGAAGAACCAAATTCCTCGGATACTTACTAGACAATGTGATACCCACGGCGGTAAAATGGGGAGGATGATAGCATCTACCTCATAGGGCTGTTTCAAGTCTTATTTGCAAACCTGAAGGTGCTGCATAAATAGTATTATTACAATTCTCACCAGCTGCCCCCATGCCTGGGATGCTCCCTGTCGTCCCTGTCTATACCCCTTGGCTGGGGGGCGGAGCCAAGATGGTGGAGTAGAAACAGCATTTCCAAGGCACTCTCCCCCACACCACTTTGAAACCATGTAAAAGGTGGACTCTGAACAACTTCTGGAGCCCCAGCACCCACAGAACGACACAGAGAAGCTAACCTCCCTCTGAGGACAGCCCAGCAGCCCTTCAGGGAGCTGCCAGCACAGCACAGCACAGCACAGCACAGCACAGCACAATGCTCTGGGAGCCGAGCCCAGGTCCTCCTGAGCTGTGGTCTTAACCCCAGGGCAGCCAGACCACCAGCCGACTGGAGAGACCCCAGAACACCAGCAGCTGTGGCGATTCCAGAATTATCAGCACAGATATGCCTAGGACAAAGTGAGAGGTTAGTGCCCTATGGACTTTGGGACCAGTATTTGGGGAACGTGTTGGCTTCCTCCCCCAGGGGCTAGAAGCCGCTGAGGAAACAAGGCACAGCCGCCATTTTGCAGCTCCAGTGGTGGCTTCAGCTCCTGGCCTGCAAACTGTAGGGAGATCCAGCAATCAGTCTTGGGGGGGTAATCGCTCTTGCTTTAACCTCCCTGGATCTGGATTGCAGTCTGGGGGGAAGGTCATGGGGTGGGTATCCATCTTGCCAGAGCTTGTGGAGGCTTTACAGAGGCCACCCAACTAATACCTCCAGAAGCTGTGAAGACCCCAACGTTTGGGACAGAAGCTCCCCTGTCTGGTGGCAGAGTCCTACTGTGGCAACAAACCCAAAAGTCAAGTAATTGAGTGGCAACATGCTTAGGCAAAGGAAACACAACAAACAGAAAAATGCAACATTAGACTCCTATTTTGGGGGCAAAGAGGATCAAAGCATGGAACAGGAAGAAGACTGTGAGGTCAGAAATCCTGCTCCAAAAACCCCAAAGGAAAATATGAGCAGATTACAGGCCATAGAGGACCTTAAGAAGCAGATAAGAGAAGTGGAGGAAAAATTGGGAAGAGAAATGAGAAAGATGCAAGAAAAGTATGAAATGACAGTCAACAGCCTGACTGAGGAAAATAACACCTTAAAAAGTAGACTGACTCAAATGGCAAAGGAAGCTCAAAAGGGCAATGAGGAGAAGAATGCCTTAAAAAGCCAAATTTGCTAGATGGAAAAAGAATCTTGAAAGCTCACTGAGGAGATTCATTCCTTCAGAATTAGACTGGAGCAAATAGAAGCTAGTGACTTTATGAGAAACCAAGATGCTGTTAAACAGATCCAAACAAATGAAAGAGTAGAAGGCAATGTGAAATATCTCATGGGAAAAACCACTGACCTGGAAAGTAGATCCAGGAGACATAATTTAAAAATTATTGGACTACCTGAAAACCATGATCCAAGAAAGAACCAAGAAATCATCCTTCAAGAAATTCTCAAGGAAAATTGCCCTGATGTTTTAGACCCAGAGGGGGAAATAGAGGTTGAAAGAATCCACAGATCACCTCCTGAAAAAGAGCCCAAAAAGAAAACTCCTAGGAATATTATAGCCAGGTTCCAGAATTCCCAGATCAAGGAGAAAATACTACAAGCAGGCAGGAAGAAACAATTTTAATATTGTGGAAACATAATCAGAATAGCCCAGGACCTGGCAGCTTCTACACTGAGGGATCAAAGGGCATGGAATATGATATTCCAGAGGGCAAAAGAGCTGGGATTGAAGCCAAGGGTCACCTACCCAGCAAAACTGAGTATTTTGTTTCAGGGGAAAATATGGTCATTCAGTGGAATAGAGGACTTTCAAGCATTCTTGAGGAAAAAACCAGAGTTGAATAGAAAATTTGACATCCAGACACAAGAAGTAAGAGATGCCTGAGAAGGTAATCAGGGAAAAGAAATCAAAAGGAACTTATCAAAGTTGAACTATTTACATTCCTATATGGAAAAACAATAACTGTGACTGATGATATCTTTCTCAGTATGAAAATAATGGAAGAAGGGCGTATGGTCATATGAATACATATGTGAATGTGTGTATATATGTTTACAGTTATACATGGATAGAGGGCACAGGTTGAATCTGTCGGGAAGGGATGATACTTAAGGGGTGAAATTATGAGGTGAGAGAGGAAAGTGGCAAGAGGATATGGGGAGACACAGGGTAGGGTAAAGTATCTCATGTAGAAGAAGCAAGGGGAAGTGGCTGCAGGGGAGGGGAAGAATAGGAAGGCTAAAAAGGCAAAACCTTAGTCTCATTGAATTTGGCTCAGGGAGAAAATGACATACATACCAAATGGGATATCTCAACCTGCAGCAGAATAGGGGGAAGGGGGATGAGAGGAGGGATGATGGATGGGAGGGCATCCTTGGGGGGAGGGGAGGTTGGAAGTACCCACTATAGAAGAGGGACAGGATCAAGTAGGGAATGGACCAGGTGGGGGGTGGGATGAGTGGGAGGGAACTATAAGCTGCCTTGTACAATATATCTACTATGGTAATGTTTTACATAGCTAGACATGTACAACATATACTGAATTACTTATCTTCCCAGAGGGAATGGGTGACAAGAGAGGAAGGAAATGGATCTGAAATTCGAGGTTTTAAGACTAAATGTTTCAAATATATATAAATACTATTATTAAAATATTTGGATAGGGGAGGCTAGGTGGCGCAGTGAGTAGAGTATCGGCCCTGGAGTCAGAAGGACCTGAGTTCGGATCCGGCCTCAGACACTTAATGCACATACAAACAAAAACCTAGCCGTTTGACCTTGGGCAAGTTACTTAAACCCAATTGCCCTCCAAAAAGCAAAAAAAAAATACTTGGATAACTGCAACAAATTAAAAAAAAATAAATTCTCAAGGAAAATTGCCCTGATGTTTTAGACCCAGAGGGGGAAATAGAGGTTGAAAGAATCCACAGATCACCTCCTGAAAAAGAGCCCAAAAAGAAAACTCCTAGGAATATTATAGCCAGGTTCCAGAATTCCCAGATCAAGGAGAAAATACTACAAGCAGGCAGGAAGAAACAATTTTAATATTGTGGAAACATAATCAGAATAGCCCGGGACCTGGCAGCTTCTACACTGAGGGATCAAAGGGCATGGAATATGATATTCCAGAGAGCATAAGAGCTGGGATTGAAGCCAAGGGTCACCTACCCAGCAAAACTGAGTATCTTGTTTCAGGGGAAAATATGGTCATTCAGTAGAATAGAGGACTTTCAAGCATTCTTGAGGAAAAAAACAGAGTTGAATAGAAAATTTGACATTCAGACACAAGAAGCAAGAGACACTTGAGAAAGTAAACAGGGAAAAGAAATCAAAAGAAACTTATCAAAGTTGAACTATTTACATTTCTACATGGAAAAACAATAACTTTGACTGATGAAACCTTTCTCAGTATGAAAATAATTGAAGAAGGGTATATGGGCATATGAATACATATGTGAATGTGTGTATATATGTTTACAGTTATACATAGATAGAGGGCACAGGTTGAATTTGGTGGGAAGGGATGATACTTAAGGGGTGAAGTTAACAGGTGAGAGAGGCAAGTGGCAAGAGGAGATAGGGAGAGACAGGGTAGCGTAAACTATCTCATATAGAAGAAACAAGGGGAAGTGGCTGCAGAGGAGGGGAAGAATAGGAAGGCAAAAAGGCAAAACCACATTCTCATTGAATTTGGCTCAGGGAGAGAATGACATACATACTAAATGGGATATCTCACCCTGCTGGAGAGTAGGGGGAAGGGGAAGTAGAGGGGGGATGATGGAGGGGAGGTTGGAAGTACCCACTTTCGAAGAGGGACAGGATCAAAGTAGGGAATGGACCAGGTTGGGCGTGGGATGGGTGGGAGGGAAATATAAGCAGTCTTTTACTGTATATCCACTATGGAAATGTTTTGCACAGCTATACATGTACAACATATACTGAATTGCTTATCTTCCCAGGGAGGAAGGGAATGGATCTGAAATTCAAAGTTTTAAAATTAAATGTTTCAAATATATATATAAATACTATTATTAATACTATTTTGCATGTAATTGGGAGATAAGATGTGCAGGCATTGGGGCACAGAGATTCACCTTGCCCTAATAGTAAAGTCAAAGGGGGTATGGGAGAAGATGTGGGAGAGAACAGATTGGATGAGGGGATATCTAGTGGGACTGCTATTCTGGAGTGGTGGGTAGGGGAAAAATGGGGGGAAAATGTAACTCATAATCTGGTGGAAATGAATGATGTAAACCAGAAGTTAATAAAGCATTTGTTCAATAATATACCCCCTGGCTTCCTTGCTTTACTCTAGGCCCCAGCTAAAATCTCCAAAAGTCTTTCCCCACCTGCCTTCATGATAGTGCCTTCTCTCTGTGGATGTCACTAATTTCTCCTGTCTTTCTTTTGTTTGTTTGGAGTCCTTTGCTTCCCCCATTGTACTGGAAGTGCCCGGAGGGCAGGCATTGTCTTTTGTCTTTGTGGCTCCAGTGCTAAGCCCAGTAGTTGGTACATTGAAGCTTAATTTGACTAATTGTTGACTTCTTTCTGCCCAGCAGGACAGTGCCCAGCACAAGGCTGGGCCCATGATAGGCCCTCAGGAAATACTGATTAAGAGGATCTTAATCAAGTCAGAGAACCATCAGAATCATAGAATCTTAGAGCCTTAGAGATCATGGCACTGAAGACAGAATGGCAGAGTTGGGAGGGGCCTCATGGTTATTCCTGGCCTAAACCTGGGCCCCTTGGTGGATCAATGGAGAGAGCATCAGGCCTGGAGTCAGGAAGATTCATCTTCCTGCGATCAAACTTGGTCTCAGGGGCAGCTAGGTGGCATAGTGAATAGAGCACTGGCCCTGGAGTCAGGAACACCTGAGTTCAAATCCTGCCTCAGACACTTCACACAAAAACTAGCCAAGTGATCTTAGGCAAGTCACTTAACCCCAATTGCCCTACCATCTGCCCTCCAAAAAAAAGGAAACAAAAAAAAATCTGGCCTCAGACACTTCCTAGCTGTGTGACCCTGGGCAAGTCACTTAACCCTGTGTACCTCAGTTTCCTCATCTGTAAAATGAGCTGGAGAAGGAAATGGCAAACCACTCCAGTGTCTTTGCCACAAAAACTCCAGACAGGGGTTGGACACGACTGAAAATAAACTGAACACCAGTGAACCTTCCTATTATGGGTAGGGAAAGTGATGGTCTCAGAGAAGGGTTAGGGGCTTATGATTACCTGAGTTAGACTGATTTCAGAGTCACCAGGCTTTCTAGTGATCCCAGGCTACCTTCCTAAGAGCCCTCCAATTTCAGTTTACAGAGTAAGAAACAGGGTGGGGGGCGGTGAAGCCTCTTCCCCAGGGCCTCCAGGCTAAGCAGCAGCCCAGCCAAGATTAGCATCCAGGCCTTCAAGACGCCACATGTTGCCTTGTCCCCTTCCTCTGCTTTATGGATCAGACAACTGATATGAAGAAAGGAGATGCAATTGGCCTTCGGTGGCATCGTGAATCCCAAACTGGGCCAGAATCATAAGCTGGGCTTCTGGCCCTGAGCAGCTCTGAATCACATGCAGACAGGGCTTGAGGGCCCCCTCCCTCAGCTACCCAGCTGTTCCCTTCCTGCACTCCATTCATGGAGTCACAAGGTGCCAAGTCTGACAGCAAGCTGGTCAGCATATTTATGGGCAGAGATTCTGTCTCTGCATCTTCCCTTCCCTCCCCACCCTCCCACTTACTCCCATGTTCTCCTCCCCCCTCCCACTGCCAGAGCAGCATGCCCATTTATAGGTGGCCATGGACCAGAGCTGTGGAAAGAGTGAGTCGGCAGCGAGGACAGAACCGTGTGCCCCAGGGAATGCACTGGGTCTGGGAACTGCTGTCATCACAAGGCTGGCTGCTCTGCCAGAAAAGCAGAGGACCCAGCAGGAGGATCCCACAGAAGCCAGGGCTCCCTAGGGAGAGTAGCTGGCTCTGTCTCCAGCCCCACTGCCCCTAGCCACCCAGAGCCCTCAGACTGTAAGATCAGGGCGCCAACCAGATGAAACTGCAGGCTTTGGGCAGGGGGCACTGGCCCTAGAGTCAGGACACCTGAATTAAATCCTCCATCTGATACTGTATGTCCTTAGGGAAGTCACTTAGCCTAGACGAAGCCACAATTTCTTCATCTGTCAAATGAAGGGGTGGGTCTCTCAGGCCCCTTCTAACTAAACAATTTGTTATTTCCTTTAATACTTAGTGCTGTATAAATGTCAGTTGTTATCGCTGTTAAATCTAGGGTCCTCTGAGAGCACACATCAAAGTAAAAGTGATTTCCACACAAATTATGAGCTTGGAGGGCTCATAGGGGATCAATCATCAGTTCCTGGTGTGACTTTGAATAAGTCACTGTACTTCCCTGGGTCTCAATTTCCTCAACTGTAAGATGTTGAATTAGATGACCTCACTCTGAAATTCTGTGATTCTGGTGTAAGGATTATAATATTTAATTCACAGAGGAGGAAAGTGAGTCTCAGAGAAATAAAATTACCTGCCCTTGTTCATATAGCTAGGAAAGGCAGGATTTGAATCCAGTCCCAATGCTGTGTCCATCACACCTCCCTGCTTCTCTGTATAATAATAATCATGTCTAAATTCTCATAATACCTACTGTGTTAGCCAGGGAACATGCTAAACTCACATTTGATCCCACAACAATCCTGCAACATAGGTGCCGTTATGATCTCCACTCTGCGTCTTACAGACAAGGAAACTGAGGCAAATAGAGGCAAAGTGACATGGCCAGGGTCACAGAGCTAGGAAGAATCTAAAGTCAGATTTGAACTCAATTCTTTTAATAGTGTTTTTTTCCAATTACATGTAAAGATACATTTTAACATTCATTTTTTAAAAATTTGAGTTCTAAATTATCTTCCTCCTCCCTAAGATGGCAAGCAATTTAATATAGGTTACAAATGTGCAGTCATGTAAAAGAAATGTTCATATTAATTATGTTGTGAAAGCAGGAGACCAAAAGAGCCATAAAAAAATCAAGTGAGTAGAATATGCTTCAACCTTTATTCAGACTCTAGTGGTTCTTTCTCTGGAGGTGAATAAACAGGTTCAAACCATCACATTTGTCCATATCCCTAGTTCTACAAGTGCCTCTGGGCTCCAGGGGAGAATTTGAAGAGCCTCCCCATTTTGCATGATTTCATGTGTATAATGGATGTTGTATGGCTTGTTTTCTTCATGGGTGGTGGAGGGGTGGCAGGGATTGGGAGAATTTGGAACTCAAATTTTTTTTTAAACATTAACAAGAGATAAGTGGGTGAATAAACAAATGAACAGATCAATCAAGTGCCTCCCCCAACATCTCACATCAAAGAATCACAACCAAATTGGAATGGAAATCACAAGGAAATGGAAGTGCATGCTGAGTAATTCAATAAGCAGGAATGATCCTGGGAAGAGATGGAGAAATAGATCTCCCTCCCTTGGCAGAAAGGAGGTGGATTCCTGGGGCAGAATGCTGCATAAAATGTTGCCTGGAGGCATGGTATAATGTGAGTGGAATAGGAAGCTCTTCCCTATACAGTAATAGGACTATGTGACCACATATATCCCCTTTACCCTTGGGACAGGAGCCATGTTCCCAGGTCTAAAGGTGAACAGGTATTCCAATCACAGCTGTGATATATCCTGAGCCACATAGAGCCCATTGGGGTAGGAACTTGACAAGGAGGAGCTTGCTTAGGGGGAGGTTTGCTTACAGGGAGGCTTTCACACCTTTTGATACTGACCTAATTAGGCACTGAGTCACATGGGTTGTAATGTCTTCTGGCTCTGAACCTATTAGTTGAAAACTACATATACTGGGAGGTTGGTATTTTATTGGGGACTCACTCATGAGAAGGACCTTTTGATTCCCTGGATGGTACTCTGAGTAGCCGTTGTTAAGAGTTAAGAAGTTGGGGGCGGAGCCAAGATGGCGGAGTAGAAACAGCTCATCCAAGCCACTCTGCCCCCAGATTCCCCCCAAACTATGTAAAAGGGGACTCTGAACAACTTCTGGAGCCCCAGCACCCACAGAACAACACAGAGAAGCTAACCTCCCGCTGAGGACAGCCCAGCAGCCCTGCAGGAAGGACCAGCGCAGCAGTCTGGGAGCCGGCAGCATGCAGTGCGCAGAGTGCAGGGAGCCGAGCCGAGCCCAGGTCCGAGTGAGCCGAGGTTTTAGCCCCAGGGTGGCAGGGCCAGCAGCCGGCTGGAGGAACCCCAGAACACCAGCAGCTGTGGCAACTCCAGAATTATCAACATAGACATGCCTAGGACAAAGTAAGAGGTTAGTGTCCTATGGACTTTGGGACCAGTATTTGGGGAATGCATGGGCTCCCTCCCCTGGGGGCTAGAAGCCACTGAAGAGACATGCCATTTTGTAGTTTTCAGAGGCAGCTCCAGCTCCTGGCCTGCGAACTGTAGGGAGATCCAGCGATCAGTCTTGGGGGGTAATCACTCTTGCTTTCACCTCCCTGGATCTGGATTGTGATCTAGGGTGGAAGTTGTGGGTGGGTTTATAGCTTGCCAGAAACGGAAGTTGCCCCCCACACGTTCGGGATGAAAATTCCTCTATCTGGCCTTAAAGAGTTAAGAAGTTTGTGTTCTCCTGATCCTGTGGGGTATGTAGGTAATTGTATTACTTTGTTCAGGTAGTAGGACCCCTGTCTGTTGAATCTCTGCAGTAATTTCTCTGCTTGTATTTTTTGCTTATCTGTAATTAAAGTAAGGTGGTTGACCCCTTTAAAAGGTATCTTTCCTTTAGCAAAGCAGATCAAAGAACCTGTACTGGGAGGCCATCCTGTGCTTGCTAGGCTGCCTGCTAATATACATGTCACCATATAAGTCAATTTTCTCTTAATGTTTTGTGTTAAGGGAGGGTTCCACTTTGGGGGTGTGTGGCAGGGTATAGACAGATTTTTGTGGTTTTGCCTTGTTTTGGCTTGATGTTGTGGTTCACCCCTTGGGAGACTCCCTCTAGCAGTAAAGATTGGCGCCTCATGAGGCAGCTAGGTGGCGCAGTGAGTAGAGCGTCAGCCCTGGAGTCAGAAGGACCTGAGTTCGGATCCGGCCTCAGACACTTAATGCACAAAAAAAAAAAAATACCCCTCTAAAAAGCACCTGGGACATTTAATGGTCATGTGCCCTTCCAGGCACATAAACCAGGATGAGTCAAGAGGGGCCTTTGAACCCAAATCTTCCTGACTTCTAGGAAGGCACCCTATCCACTAGGCAATACTGCCTCACATCTAGAGGTCATCGTGAGATAAAAACTAAGCACCAATAAACCTCACTTGAAATAAACAAAAAACAAATGTATGAATGAATAAACGTAGAAAATGAGACTTCCTGAAAGATGAGGAGTTCCTGGAAACAAGATCCTAAAATGGGCTGAATTTTTTCCATCAGAAAAAAAAAATGGTGTCATTGGGGGACGACATTCACCAGCCAGGCCACTGGGATGACAGAAGCTTACAGACGGGACTAAGGTGATGTCAAAGCCTTCCGTGCAAACTCTTAGAATGGACTGTGAGCCCCAGTGCCTGGCTCATAGTAGGCACTTAATGGAAGATTTGTTCAAAGTCATTTCAGGCTGTTTTGAATACTAGAAAGTAGATGGGCTGCCCCAAACGCTGACAGCCTTGGTCCAGTCTCTGTACGTACTCTGATGTTCGCACTCGACAGCAAGGATTTTGTGAAAGGCTTTGTTTTCCCCACGGGAGCTGTACAAAGAGTGAAATCTCTCTGAAGATAATGGTTGGTTAAGCATGAAATATTTCTCAAACAAAATGAAGTGTTTTTCTTGGAATCATCTCAATAGCCCAAATGTTGCTTTCCACAACAAGGTGTTTTTACACAGCCTGTCAAGGTTGTGGATGAGAGAGTGATCTAAATGTCCTCAAGGCACTCAAGTGGGATGATTTTGAGGTGATAAACCAATTTGATGTCATTCCATTCGAAGGAGCTAAAAAAACAGCCAGCTGCCCCACCCAGCTTCCCTAGGCCACTTCTCCCTTCTTCCTTTTCCATTCTGGGGATGAACAGCATTGCTCCCATTCTATAGGAGGAATGGAGCTCATTTCAAATCTGTGCTAAGGATGGATAGCATCACTTCTCAGACAAAACACAAGCCTGAAATTGTTCAAGAAAGGTCACTAATGGGGCGGTTAGGTGGCACAGTGAGTAGAGTGTTGGCCCTGGAGTCAGAAGGACCTGAGTTCGGATCTGGCCTCAGACACTTAACACACACCCAAACAAAAACCTAGCTGTGTGACCTTGGGCAAGTTACTTAACCCCAATTGCCCTCCAAAAAGCAAAAAACAAAACAAAACAAAACAAAAAAAAAAAACCAAGAAAAGTCACTAACCTGTTCAAATCCTCTGACTCATGAGCATATAGGGCTCCCAAGGGCACTGAAGACAAAAACAAAGTCCCCATGTGTAGGTACCAAGGCATTCATAGCATCACTATTCATGGAACCACAGAGATAGAAACAAAGCAGATGATTCCCAACTGGGGGGACGACTAAGCTGTAGGATACAAATGCAGTGGGGGAGTATTAGACACTAAGAAACATTAAACAGGAAAAAAATTAGAGAAACACAGGAAGCTTTGTATGAACAGAAGCAGAGTGCAGTTAGAAATGGGAGGCAAGGGGACAATTCACAGAATAACCAAGACAGACTAAAGTTCACTGAAAGGAAGCCAAAAGCTTAATTGTATTAAACAGTCTTGGTCCTAGAGAAGTGATGTTGAAACATATATATGCCCATGTGTAGGTATGTGTATGTGTGTATGTGGGAGGGGACTATGGATGTGAAGAACGATATACATCATTAGACATAGTTGCTGCTGCTTTTTTTTTTTTAAACATAAAGGAGACCAGTGTTGGACAAAGAATTTAGGGGAAATTATTAAGGTGTAAAGGGAAAAGATTTCCATAAAGCATTTTAAACATCATGAATGCCCAAAATGGAAGCCAAAGTAGAGTTGGTCTCTTTCTAAGTTTCTAAGAAATTAATGTCTTGGTTTCAAAGACTCTTATGAGACTAGAAGTAGTGATCAAGTATCAGGTCAGCCAAGGTTTGTTGGACAAAGAGTGTATCCAGTTAGAAAAAAAAGGATGTAGTCAGACAGAACAGGTAAGAATGCATATTCAGAAGTTGAGAGTAAGACTCCTTCCTGTCCCCCAGAGCTGTACAAAGAGTGTAATCCATCTGGAAATAATGGTTGGTTAAGCACACGACAGTTTTCTTTCCTTTTATCTTTTATTACATTAATACATATTTATGGAATAAAACAAGCAATTTCATAAAACAGTACAATAAAAAGATGACTGTACATGAAACAGCAAATATACTACGTACAACTTGCTATTCTTTAAATTATCAAGTAAATTTTTTTTTCTCCTCTTTTTTTCTATTCACTCCCCACCTCTGCCCTAGAGATAGCTACCATTAGACATAAATAGATGTGTATATGTGACTGTGTGTATAAAATATGTATGTACATGTGTGTATATACACACATGTACACATATATACACATACATATACACATATATATGTAAAATTATACATAGTTCTATTTTCAGTTCTTTCTCTGGATGCAGATAACATCTTTCTTCACATGTCCTTTAATAGTTAATTTGGGTATTTATAATAGATAAAATAACTTAATCAAAGTCTTTCTTAAAACAATATTGCTCTTGCTGTATACACTGTTGTCTTAGTTCTGCTCATTTCACTATTCATTATTTCATGCAACTCTTTCCATGTTTTTCTAAGATCATTTAGCTCATCATTTATTATAGCATAGTACTCCATCACAATCGTATAGAACTTGTTCAACACCAATTTATGGCATCCCTGTAATTTCCAGTTCTTTGCCACCAAAAAGAGAGCTGCTATAAACAGTTTAGAACATATATGTCTTTTTTCCCCTTTTCCCCTAATCATCTTTGGAAATAGACCTAGTAGTGGTATTGCTGGGTCAAAGGTATAGGTAGATTAATAACTTTTTAGGCATAATTCCAGACCTCTCCAAAATGGTTGGGTCAGTTCACAATTATACCAACAATAGATTAGTGTCCCAGTTTTTCCACATCCTCTCCAACTTTTGTCACTTTCTCCCTCAATCATTTTAGCCAATCCAGTAGGTGTAAAATGATATCTCAAGGTTTTTTAAATTTACATTTCTCTGATCAATAATGATTTAGAGCATTTTTTCATATGACTATAAATTGTTTTGATTTCTTCATTGGAAAACTGCCTGTTCATATCACTTGACCATTTATCAAATGGGGAATGACTCATATTCTTATAGATTTGACAGAGTTCTTTATGTATTTTTGATATGAGAACTTTTTCTGATAAACTGTCTATAAAAATTTCCCCCCAATTTTCTGCTTTCCTTCTGATCTTGGCTACATTTTTTTATTTGTACAAAACCTTTTTAATTTAACACAATCAAAATTATCCGTTTTATGCCTAATTGCTTTCTATCTCTTGTTTATTTATGAATTGCTCCCCTATCTGAAGTCTGATAAGTAATATATTCCATGTTCTTCTAATTTTCTTGCATTATCTCTCTTTATATCTCAGTCAGGTATCCATTTGGACCTTATCTCAGTAAATGGTGTAAGATTGGTCTATTCCCAGTTTCTACCATATTGCTTTCCAGTTTTCCTGACAATTAAAAAAAATTATGTTTATTTTTAGTTTACAACATTTATTTCTACAAGATTTTGAGTTACAAATTTTCTCCCTGTCTTTTCACTACCCACCACCCCAAAACAGCGATCCCACTGAATACCCCCTCCCCCAATCTGCTCTCTCCTATATCCTCCCTCATTCCCCCCTCCAACTTTCCAGTAGGTCAAGATGGATCTCCATACACCAGTGGCTGTACATCTTATTTCCTAGTTGCATAAATAATAATAATAAAATAATAATAATAATAATTTTTTAAACATTTGATCTTAAAACTGTGAATTTCAGGGGCAGAGCCAAGATGGCGGAGTAGAAACAGCTCATCCAAGCCACTCTGCCCCCAGATTCCCCCCAAACTATGTAAAAGGGGACTCTGAACAACTTCTGGAGCCCCAGCACCCACAGAACAACACAGAGAAGCTAACCTCCCGCTGAGGACAGCCCAGCAGCCCTGCAGGGAGGACCAGCGCAGCAGTCTGGGAGCCGGCAGCATGCAGTGCGCAGAGTGCAGGGAGCCGAGCCGAGCCCAGGTCCGAGTGAGCCGAGGTTTTAGCCCCAGGGTGGCAGGGCCAGCAGCCGGCTGGAGGAACCCCAGAACACCAGCAGCTGTGGCAACTCCAGAATTATCAACATAGACATGCCTAGGACAAAGTAAGAGGTTAGTGTCCTATGGACTTTGGGACCAGTATTTGGGGAATGCGTGGGCTCCCTCCCCTGGGGGCTAGAAGCCGCTGAGGAGACACACCATTTTGTAGTCTTCAGAGGCAGCTCCAGCTCCTGGCCTGCGAACTGTAGGGAGATCCAGCGATCAGTCTTGGGGGGTAATCACTCTTGCTTTAACCTCCCTGGATCTGGATTGTGATCTAGGGTGGAAGTTGTGGGTGGGTTTACAGCTTGCCAGAAACGGAAGTTGCCCCCCACACGTTCGGGACGAAAATTCCTCTAGCTGGCCTTAAAGCCATAGTGTGGCAACAAGCCCAAAAGTCAAGCAGTTAAGTGGCAACATGCCAAGGCAAAGGAAACAGAAAAATGCAACCCTAGACTCCTATTTTGGGGGCATAGAGCAAAAAAAGGACTGTGAGGTCAGAAGTCCTGCTCCAAAAGCCCCAGGGGAAAACATGAGCAGGTTGCAGGCCATAGGGGACCTTAAGAAGGACTTTAAAAATCAAATAAGAGAAGTGGAAGAAAAATTGGAAAGAGAAATGAGAAGGATGCAGGAAAAGTATGAAATGAGGGTCAACAGCCTGACTGAGGAAAACAACCCCTTAAAAAATAGACTAACTCTAATGGCAAAGGAGGCCCAAAAGGGCAATGAGGAAAAGAATGCCTTAAAAAGTCGAATTTTCGAACCCCACGGCCGGTGCCGAATCTACATACTGGTCTGTGGCAGTGAGCCCCTCACTGAGATGTGGTTCGAAATTCTGCCGGGACTGGCCATTATGGGCGTCTGTCTGACGATCCTGGGAATTAGCACCTCTCTCATCCATAAGTACAGCAATGGGGGCAGGGAAAAGAGAATTGCCCGTAATCGATACCAGTGGAATCTATTGGAGAGGGACAGGAGGATCTCTGGATTCCATCGTTATTATGAGTCTAAGGGGTTGGAGAACATACCTGATGACTTGTAAGTGGCCACATGATGCCCCTCTTCATGATTGCAGAACACATATACAAGATGTTGTTTGATGCACATTAAAGACAAAGCAGCTACCCAGAAAAAAAAAAAAAGTCGAATTTGCCAGATGGAAAAAGAATCTCAAAAGTTCACTGAGGAGATTCATTCCTTCAGAGTGAGACTGGAGCAAATGGAAGCTAATGACTTTATGAGAAATCAAGATGCTGTTAAGCAGATCCAAAGAAATGAAAGATTAGAAGGCAATGTGAAATATCTCATGGGAAAAACCACTGACCTGGAAAATAGATCCAGGAGAGACAATTTAAAAATTATTGGACTACCTGGAAGCCATGATCAAAGAAAGAACCTAGAAATCACCCTTCAAGAAATTCTCAAGGAAAATTGCCCTGATGTTTTAGATCCAGAGGGCAAAATAGAGGTTGAAAGAATACACAGATCGCCTCCTGAAAAAGATCCCAAAAAGAAAACTCCCAGGAATATTATAGCTAGGTTCCAGAATCCCCAGATCAAGGAGAAAATACTACAAGCAGCCAGGAAGAAGCAATTTCAATATTGTGGAAACACAATCAGAATAGCCCAGGACCTGGCAGCTTCTACACTGAGGGATCGAAGGGCATGGAATATGATATTCCAGAGGGCAAAAGAACTGGGAATGAACCCAAGGGGTCACCTACCCAGCAAAACTGAGTATTTTGTTTCAGGGGAAAATATGGTCATTCAGTGGAATAGAGGACTTTCAAGCATTCTTGAGGAAAAAACCAGACCTGAATAGAAAATTTGACATCCAGACACAAGAAGCAAGAGATGCCTGAGAAGGTAATCAGGGAAAAGAAATCAAAAGGAACTTATCAAAGTTGAACTATTTAGATTCCTATATGGAAAAGCAATAACTGTGACTGATGATATCTTTCTCACTATGAAAATAATGGAAGAAGGGTGTGTGGTCATATGAATACATATGTGAATGTGTGTGTATATGGTTACAGTTATATATGGATAGAGGGCATAGGTTGAATTTGTTGGGAAGGGAGGATACTCAAGGGATGAAATTATGAGGTGAGAGAGGAAAGTGGCAAGAGGAGATGGGGAGAGACAGAGTAGGGTAAACTATACCATGTAGAAGAAGCAAGGGGAAGTGGTTGCAAGGGAGGGGGAGAATAGGAAGGCTAAAAAGGCAAAACCACATTCACATTGAATTTGGTTCAGGGAGAGAATGACATACATATTAAATGGGATATCTCAACCTGCAGATAGGGGGAAGGGGGATGAGAGGAGGGATGATGGATGGGAGGGCATCCTTGGGGGGAGGGGTGGTTGGAAGTACCCACTATAGAAGAGAGACAGGATCATGTAGGGAATGGACCAGGTGGGGGGTGGGATGAGTTGGAAGGAATTATAAGCAGCCTTGTACAATATATCTGCTATGATAATGTTTTGCATAGCTAGACATGTACAAGACATACTGAATTACTTATCTTCCCAGAGGGAATGGGTGACAAGGGAGGAAGGAAATGGATCTGAAATTCGAGGTCTTAAGATTAAATGTTTCAAATATATATATAAATACTATTATTAATACTCTTTTGCTTGTAATAGGGAGATAAGATGTGCAGCCATTGGGACACAAAGATTCACCTTCCTCTAATGGAAAAGTCGATGGGGGTATGGGAGAAGGTGTGGGAGAGAGCAGATTGGAGGAAGTGATATCTTGTAGGACTGCTATTCTGGGAGATTGGGTAGGGGAATAATGGGGGAAAATGATTGTAACTCAAAATCTGGCGGAAATGAATGATGTAAAACAGAAGTTAATAAAGCATTTGTTTAAAAAGAAAAAAAAACTGTGAATTTCAGATTATTTCCCTTCTTCCCTTGTCACCTACCCTTCCTGAGAAGATAAGTAATTCAGTATAGGTTGTACATGTGTAGTTACACAAGACATTTCCATAGTGGATATATTACGAAAGACTGACTATATTTCTCTCCATCCTATCCTGCCCCCCCACTTGTTCTATTTTCTACTTTGACCCTGTCCCTTTTCAAAATTGTGTACTTCTAACTACCCTCTCCCTGAATCTGCCCTCCCTTCTATCATTCCCCCTCTTATCTCCTTCCCCCATACTTTCCTGTAGGGTAAAATACCCAATTTGGTGTATATGTCATTCCCTCCTTAAGCCAAATTCAAGAAGAGTAAGATTGACCCATTCCCTTTTGCCTTCCTGTTCTTCCCCTCCATTGTACCCACTTTCCCTTGCCTCTTTTATATGAGATAATTTACCCCATTCTGTCTCTCCCCATCTCCTCTCATCATATTCTTCTCTTACCTCTTAATTTTATTTTTCAAATATCATCCCTTCCTATTCAACTGGTCCTGTGCCCTTTGTGCCTGTATACACACACACACACACACACACACACACACACACACACACACACACACACACATTTATATTCCCTTCAATTATCCTCATACTGAGAAAAGTTTTATAAGTTACATTTATTGTTTTTCCACATAGGAATGTAAATAGTTCAACTTTGATAAGTTCCTTATGATTTCTTTTCCTTGTTTACCTTCTCAGGCATCTCTTGCTTCTTGTATCTGAATGTCAGATTTTCTATTCAACTCTGTTTTTTTCATCAAGAATGCTTGAAAGTCCTCTATTTCACTGAATGACCATATTTTCTCCTGAAATATTACACTCAGTTTTGCTGGGTAGGCAATTCTTGGTTTTAATCCTAGCTTCTTTGACCTCCACAATATCATATTCAAAGTCCTTTGATCCCTTACTGTAGAAGCTTCTAGCTCTTGTATAATCCTGATTGTGTTTCCACAATATTCAAATTGTTTCTTCTTGGCTGTTTGTAATATTTTCTCCTTGATCTGGGAACTCTGGAACCTGGCTATAATATTCCTAGGAGTTTCTTTTTGGGATCTTTTTCAAGGTGATCTGTGAATTCTTTCCATTCCTATTTTGCCCTCTGGATCTAAAACATCAGGGTAATTTTCCTTGAGAATTTCTTGAAGGATGATTTCTAGATTCTTTTTTTGATCATGGCTTTCAGGCAGTCCAATAATTTTTAAATTATCTCTCCTGGATCTATTTTCCAGGTCAGTGGTTTTTCCTTTATTTGTCTTTTTTCTAATTGAACTTTCTTTTTACTGGTCACATGAGTAACTGGGGAGGGGTGAGGAGGTCTCCACAACATTCCATTTATACACAAAACTAAACAACTAGCACAAAGCCACTATTGTGGTTAAAAGTTGGCAGCACCAGGGAAGGGAGAAAACTTGGGGTGTCAGTTAAAAAAATAATGGCCTCCCCCCCATCTGGGGGTCTGGGGGAACCTTGGTCTGCTACAACTCAAAAGCAATGAGAATATCAAAGGCAGTTTGGGAAGGCCAGAGCCACTGGGGTGAAGTGGGGAGGTCAGGGGTCTGGCAGTTTGGCAAATGGGTGAAGGGATTAACTTGCCCCTGCTAGGATCCCTCTGGCCCCTCTGGTCTGGCAGGAAGGGGGCAGCCTGCTCCCCCACTGGGCTCTGGCAGCCCTAGCGGAGGGGCCAGAGGTGGGAGACTCACAAGGGCTTCCCCTCCAGGGAAATCACGGCATTGCCCCCCCATTTCTTGGCCAGAGTACAGTGGTCCTTCACTTCCTCATAACAGTTGGCTTGTAATTAGTGTTTGATTCCTGTCAGTTTCTTCTTGATGGCGTCCTTGGAGCTGGCATAGATCATTTTGTTCTTGAGCGGGACACACTCGGGGGCCCAGAAGATGAACACCAGGTCCTCCTTCTTGCTCTCCTTGGTCTCATAGGTGGCATCGCAGAGCATGTAGCGGCAGTCCTTGTCCAGCAGCATCTGGACAAAGGTGGTGTAGGGGTCATCCACGGTCTGGCCCACGTTGCCCACCAGGATCTCCTTGCCCTTCTCCAGCACGATGTTCTTCTTATCCTTACTTAGGCAGAACAGCATGGCCTTCTTGCGCTCCTTCACCTCCTCGGGGGTCGAGGACTTGCTCACCTTCATGTCCTTGAACACCTAGATCACACTGTCAGAGACAGCCAAGCTGGAGGAGTTCGAGCAAGGGAGGGAGGGAGGGAGGGTGAGGGAGAAAAGGAGGGCCACAGGAGAGGAGGGCGTCGCTCCTTCCTGCAGCTGCCTGGAGCCTACTGAACCTCAGTGGTTTTTCCAGTGAGGTATTTCACATTGCCTTCTATTTTTTCATTTGCTTGGATCTGTTTAATAATATTGTGATTTCTCACAAAGTCTTTAGCTTCCATTTTCTCCAATCTAATTCTGAAGTAATGATTCTCCTCAGTGAGCTTTTGAAATTTTCCATCTGGTAAATTAGGCTTTTTAAGGCATTCTTCTCATTCTTTTGGGCCTCTTTTGCCATTTGAGTTAGTCTATTTTGTAAGGTGTTATTTTCTTCAGTCAGGTTATTGATTCACTTTTCATGATTTTCTTCCATCATTCTCATTTCTCTTCCCAGTTTTTCCTCCACTTCTCTTACTTGATTTTCAAAATCCTTCTTGTGCTCCTCCATTGCCTATCATCAGTTCATATTTTTCTTGGAAGCTTTTGATATGTGAGTTCTGACTTCATTGTCTTCCTCCTGTTCCATGCTTTGATCCTTTTTGTCCCCAAAAAAGGAATCTAAGGTTTGATTGCTGTGCTTACTTTGCTTCCTTTGCTTGCTCATGTTGCCACTCAATTACTTGACTTTTGAGGTTTTAATAGTTACTGCTTTATAATATAGCTTAAGATCTGGTACTGCTAAACCTCCTTCCAGTAATTAAAAAATTATTTCCTTTAATATTCTTGACTTTTTGTTCTTCCAAATGAATTTTGTTATTATTTTTTCTAATTCAGTAAAAAAAAATTGGTAACTTAATTGGGATAGCATTGAATATATAAATTAGGTAAGATTGTCATTTTTATTATATTGACCCTGGCTACCTGATGAGGTACAGGTTCTGGGAACCTCCTTGAGCTCTCCTCAAATCTTCCCAGAGAAGGCATTTTCTTGAGCCCATTGTGGCTCTGCCTAAATCTTTAGCCCTCCTTTGTCCAGCAATTTCCCATCCTTGTTCCTCCCAAAATATCTGTATCCAAATCTGTTCCACCCTTGAACTGGCCTAGCCTGCCATTGTCTGTCAGCTCCAGGTAGCCTCCTGCAACTTCCCACCCTTAATCACTCATTTACTTGAGTCTTACCTCATCTGATTCCTTCTAAAGGTCCTCCCCAAACTCCTCCTCTAGACCACCCCTAGATTCCTCCCACAACCTTTCTGTATATAAGACCCCATCTTGCCTCCATGTGATGTGAAAGTGCCATAGAATTTTCTAGTTGACTTGCTCTGTGTCAGATGATTCTGGCCTCCTTGTCCAATACAAGCCTTACAGCTACCAAGGCTCCTTAAGAGTCTACCCAATGTGGTGAACTCTTAATAAATTTTGCTTTTCTTTGGCTGAGAGAAGACTTGAGTTGAATTCATTCACCAGGACCTGGAGTGTTGGTATTTTGGGATCTCAATACCCCTAACCCTATACCTCTTCATTTTATGATGACCCTCTTCATATCCATGAACAATTAATTGTTCTCTAATTATTTGGATCTTATTTTACTTGTATAAAAGGTTTTTTTAAAAAATTATTTTGTTTATATAACTCCTGGTTTTGTGACAATTAAAAAGGTTCAAGAGATGTAGTTTCTAGGTTAATTAAATCATTTTATTAATAGGACCAGCAGGTTATTAATAAAAGAATGGTGATTTGGCCATCTGTCTTAGACCAAAGATATATGGTGGCAGAGTCGAAGTTTATATATCCTTCCTGAAGAAGTCATTTCAGTGAAGGCCTGAAAGTGACATCATGTCATCCTTGGACAAGGAAACTATTTCAGGCCACCCCCAGCCTTGGGCTGTCTAGACAAAAGGACCTGTCTCCACCCAGGCTTAGTAGAATACAATGGCCTTCCCCACCTTAGATTAAATTACTTGTAAGGTTGAGTGGGGTCTGACCAAGAAGAGAGGAGTTAATGTTATCTCATCACCAGTAATGTCCTTCAAAAGACTGAACTTTTTAAAATCTAGAATTTGGAAGAAGGGGAGAGCCTCTGAATCTTTGGAAGATATTGGTTATTAATAATCACTTCTCTCAGTTTTGGCAGGTGTATTCCTAGGTGTTTTATATTGTCTAGATCTATTTTGTCCTGCAGAGTTTTGTTTGTGACATACAGGAACACTTATGATTTATGTGGATTTACTTTATATCCTGCTAGTTTGCTAAAATTAGTCTGTAGGGCATAAGGGAGCGAGACAGAAGACCCCCGAGATTAAAATTGTCAGTGGATTTTATTGCTGTGGGACTACCGGGCTTACATACCCAAATCAGACATGAGTTGGTACTGACAATGTGCCAGTTCTTAAAGAGATTCAATATTCAGGTCATAAAAGCCAAAACTACAATCAGTGATTGGTCAGCATACATTTGAATTTCCGGAGAGAGAGAAGTTTAACCTAGGCTAAGGGACAGGGAACTCAGAATGGGTGGAGATGGGGAACACCCAGTAGGAGGGTGGTGGTGGGGCCAAGGGAAAGAATGGAGCAGGGATTTTACCCTAGGCTGAAACTCCCACCCAGGGATCAATTAGAGGAAGACAAGGGTGGAGTTATGCAGAAATGCCTGCTCACAGATCAATTAGGGGAAGGAAAAGTGGAATTGTACTCAACAAGTCATTGTTTCAAGAAAATATTTTGGCTGTCTTTGGGATTTTCCAAGTATCATATTGCCTGCAAAAAGAGTTAAGTTTTTTTTTTCACTTATTCCCTATTCTCATTCCTCCTATTTCTTTTTCTTCTCTTATTACTATTGCAAAGTTGTGTTGTGTTTTCTGTTTGGGTTTTTGGTTTTTTTTTTGGCATCATCTCAACAGCCCAAATGTTGCTTCCAAAATAACCTGTTCTTTTTACAGAGTCTATCAGGTTGCACGTGGAAGAATGACCCATCATGGACACTCAGGCAGGAATACTTTGAGATGATAAACCTGGTTGGTGTTTTCATAAAATTCCCATCTTCTTGGGTGAATACATATGGACAATGTATCACTCAGGTGGCTGAGATGCCCCAGGGGGTAAAAGAGAGATACAGGCATTAGTGAGGCATCAGTGCCTTTTCAGAATCCTGGTTTTCTGGGAAATGACAAAAAAGACAGGTGCAGAGAAACCTGGGAAGACTTGCATGAAGGCAGCAGAATGAGAACCATTTAGACCATGACAATTGCATTGTAAGGAAATACCATATTGAAAGACTCAGATCAGTGCAGGGGACAATCACAATCACAGAGGACCAGAGATGAACCAGGCCCACACTGACTGACTGGGTTGGGACAGCCCACACCTGGTGAACAAGATGTGAGCTTCCAGGTGGGGCCAATGTAGGAATTTATTTTGTTGGACTATTCCTATTTGTTATGAGGTTTGGGGCATTTTTTTCTTCCTTTTCAATAGCAGGGGGTGGGGAGGAGGCAAGAGGGTCACTGGAGCCTTTTTTTTTAATATACAGAAGAAAACAGAAGGAAGCACCATCAGGACAGCCTTGAAAGTCTTTTGTTGAGTTTATTGTAGACTTTTTTAAAATAGTAAACTGTACATAAAAGAGTTTCAGGGACGATCCCTTTCCATTTGACTGCACATGGACTCACTCTCTTATTTATTTTAAGTTCAGAATTAAAAGAACAGACCCAACTTCTGCCCTCCGGTTGGATGGCATCTTGAAAGCTTTGCCTGGGGCTAGTCCTTAGAAGACATCCACCTTCACAGAATTTTGCTGATGCTAGAGACAGGGCCTTGGAATAGGAGTCTGGGGATCCTGGCTCTACCTCTAACTCATGGCGTGACCTTGGGCATTTGCCCTCTTTGGGCCTCACTTCTAACTGTAAAATGAAGAGGTTGAACAGGTGGCTTCTAGTTCTTTGACAAGATTTTCTCCCCAGAAAAGTTGACAAGAACTACCTCCAAGCTGAAGCAGAGAAAAAGAACAGAGGATGTCAGAACTGGGAGGGCCTTAGTATAGATGTCAAAGCTTGGAGAGGCTTTAGAACAGACATTTTCAGATCTGAGAGGGGAATAGTTCCATTTTTACAGATGAAGATTACCCCTAACTTGTCCTAGGGGACACAAAGTACAAAGTAGAGACCAGAACCCAGGACTCCTGTCTTCCCAAGCAATAGGGTCCAATTCACTAGACAATAGCTTATGCTCTTCCTCATATTCTAACCCTAATGAATGAGCAAAGACTTCTACAAAGAAAGCTCTACGTGCAATCCCTGCAGTTTCAAATCCCCAGCTCCCAGTCCAGCCCTGGCTCAGTATAGGTCTTCATTGTTGCTGCTGAGCAGGATAGGGTAGGCAGAACCAATATGGCGGCCGTGGCGATAGACCACAAGCTGCAGCTCATACTCCTCAATATGGACAAGCACCCGAGTGACCTTTTCCTGGGACTGCAGGAACACAATGGTGAAGAGGGCAAATTCGAATTCGGGGCTCACACCCAGGAAGGTGCTGCCCACAGGTTTCACCAAGCCCTTCCAGCTGAACTGAAGGTTCAACACTTGGTCATCTTCATCAGGCTGGGGTCAGGAGGATAGAAAATGTTAGAAGTCCCTCCCAAGCCCTAATATTCCAATTTCTGAGGGCCCTCCCAGGTCTGACATCCCACGTTCTGCTATTCTATATTTTAAGATCCCTCTCAGCCCTTATAGTGCATATTCTAAGATCTTTCCAACCTCAATTTACAAACAGGGGAACAGGCTGATGACTTACACAGATGGCAGAGGTCTGAGGGAGGATTCGAACCCAGATCTTCTTGACCTCAGGTCTGGTGCCATATAAATGTCAACTGTTTTGACTCTATTGCTATTGTTCCTTTCTACCCCAATTCTCCCCAGTAGAAGGTAGGCTCTTTGAAGACAAGGAGCTCGGGGCTTTTTTTCAAATTCCCAATGTCAAGATCCTGGAGAGTATTCCTTCAAGGCACAGTTCAGGTACCACATACTCCAGTAAGCTTCCTCCTGCTCCTGAACACCCTCAGCTGCTCAGTTATCGACTTTCTTATTGTGTTCTCTGCTTTATATCTGGACTCTGGGCACCCCTATAATCTCTAGCCCAGGATGTGGCACATGGGTCATCGCACATTTTTGGAATGCCCAGTCAGCATCCTGGAGAACACATGACAAGGCATACTTCCATCCTCTTGGCAAAGAGGTGGGATGCACCATCAGCCACCATGTGGGTTTTCTTTGCTACAAAGGAGTATTCAGTGGGGAATGTGTTGGGGAAATACTCATGTAAAAAGCAAAGGCATCCACAAAACATCAAAAACAAACAGTGATTTACTGCATTCAGTTAAAGTCTGTTTCTGCCATGGGTTAGGTAGGTCAGCAACATAGCCCAGGGATCCTGGGCTGCACCATTTTCTAGCAACGTGACTTGGGGCAAACCCTTTTCTCTCTCCAAGCCTGTCAGTCCCATCTCAAAAATGGGGACAATTACCCCTTCCTGCCCCCCAAAAGGGGTTTTATGAGCAACAAATGTTACAGTGCATCTGAAAATATCTTAGGAGGCAGAAGGGTGACCCAATCCTCTGGTGACACTCAATTTTAGCCCCTCTTTTGGGGGCCAGTGTGAGCTGGGAGCTGTCCAGGGCATAGGACTGAGCCGGGAGAAAACTGGGTGATAGGCGACCCCTAGAGGCCAAACCTTCTAGACATCAGTCTGAACTGGCTGGATTCCAGACATCTGTCCTGCTTAACATCTGCTTGAATCTTTCACCTTCTTCACTTCAATTCAACCTGCAATTATTAAGCCCTTGCTGTGTGCCAGCCATCAGGATTGTTCTCAAAGAGTTTACTTCCTATTGGAGGTTACAACAATGATGACAGCTGATGTTTTTATAGTGTTCTAATGTTGGTAAAGCACTTTCCAGCCAGTATCTTGTCAGATCTTCCCCACAATCCTATGGGGGGGGGGGCACCTGAACTGAATCTGGAAAGAAGCTAAGGGAATAACAACGAGGCAGAGAATTCATGCTCAAGGGACAGCTTGTAGTGGATGGGAGGTGGAAGGCTGAGCTTTGGGAGAAGTCAGCTTGGTATATAGAGTCTGTTCCTCCAAGGGAGAGAGAATCCTTGTGAAGAAAGGAAAGAGGAGATAGAGGAAGGGAGAGAGGGAAGAGGAGGAGAGAGAGAGAGAGAGAGAAGAGATGAGGAAAGAAGCTGTAAGTAATGTTAGTGGGATTTAAGATCTTCCTCATCCATTAATACACCTCACATGGAGCCCATTAAGGGAAGCTTGCTTAGGGGAGGAAGGCTTTCACACCTTTTGTTAATTTCTAACTAGGCACTGAGTCAGAGAGTTGTGATGCCTTCTGGCTCTGAAGGAGGGTATATATCCTCAGGTTAGCATTTTGCTTTGGAGAGTGTTTGTGTGATTTGACCAAATGAGAGTCTGGATAGTGGTTAAGGAGCCCTCCAGCTCTGAATAACCCAGATGTTGGTGCTTCTCTCTCTGGTAACTATGTATATATTGCCTTGGTCAGACAGTTGGATCTGTCTGTTGATCTGTGCTGATTTCTCGGATAGTTAGAAGCCCTGTCTGCTGGTCTTTATTTCTCTGCTTGGATTTTCTCTGAAGTTCAGGGTGCTGACTTTCCCCCTGAACTAGTGAATGTGATTAAAAAAGATTGTTGACCCCTTAAACAGCTATTCTTCTTAGTAAAGCAGATCTAAGAATCTGTGCTAGCAGCCATCCTGGGTGTGTGCCAGTGTGGTTGCCACTACAGAGAGAAAGGATCCACAAGAGGAAAGAAGGAGGAGGGAAATAGGTGTCATAAGGACCATAAGGCTCATGCCTTTTACTCATTGGAATACTCCTTATATTCTCATCCAAAACCCATTTGCTTATCTGGGGACACATTTTAATCACCTAGTTTTATAAAGGGCCTCCTTTTTGGTAGGGACATTGGTAACAGCCAGAAGTGGCAGCAAGGTATAACAAAGATAATATAAAAAGCCTGCAGAATAACTGGGGGGGAGGGGGAAGGGAAGCATTACCATTTAATTAAAGATAAATAATCCTGTGAACCTCAGTGATCCTGCTTCTATTCTTCCTCTAATTCCAGTACAGTACTGTAGAGTAATAATTTATTTGCATCATTATTGCCCTAAGTCAAAGAAAGGGTTAAGTCTACTCTGTTTAAGAGATTGGGGAAATACAAGATACAATTAGAGAAAGACTTCTATCTAAAATGGTTAAATTTTTAAAATTGATACTTTACATGGTGAGCTTCAGTTATCTAGAAAATTAGCATGTGAGAAACTTATTTCTCTGAGACCTGAATAGCCTAATTAAAAAACATTTAAGTCCTATTCTTCATTTGTCCATTTAATGAGGATAGTCCTTTTGATGAGGTATTTCAGCATTTGTTTTTGAATAGCTGCTAAATTGAATACCAATACAATTTATTTCTTTCCCCCCCAAAAAAGGAGGAGGAGGGAGAGGAGGAAATAAAGATGTAGGAAGTAAGAGAAGGGAGGATGGAAGAGAGAAGAGAGGAAGAAAACAGAAAAGGGAAGAGGGAATAGAAGAATGGAGGGGAGGGGAGAAGGGAAGAGTGAGGACAGAACAGAAAGTAGGTAAGGGAGGGAAGGAGGAAAGAGGGAAGGCAGAGGGAAGAGGCCAGAATCCCAGAGCTCCTGGACCCCTACCCAGCCCACTTACGCGACTCTTGTGCTGTCTGGCCACATAGCCTTTGTAATCGATGTTTCCCCGCTTCTCCTGAAGGTAGAACTGGACCCAGTTATGGAAACCCAGGATGTCCTGTCCTCGACGGGTTTCACCTACAAACACGTGCTCAAAGCCACAAGAGTCAGGCCTATAGAATCAACAGACAACCGGTGAGGATTCTGGGTGTCAGCCAGAAAAGAGAACTCGCCAGCCTGTACCCTGTGAACTGAAGGAGCCTGGTAGTGCAGTGAATAGAGTGCTGGCCCTAGAGTCAGGAAGACCAAAGGCCAAGTCCGACCTCAGACACTTACAAGCCAGTAGGTCACTTAACCGCTCCCTGACTCAGTTTCCTTATTTGTAAAGTGGGGATAATAATAGCACCTGCTTCATAAAGGATCAAATCATAAAATATTAGTTGTAAAGTGCTTAACATGGCTGACACACAATAGGTGCTTAATAAATGCTCTGGGGAGATTCCACATCATACCTGAGTGGCAGCAATCTTCTCCATCCCCACTGTGTTGGGGGCAGCACCTCAGGTAGAGTTCTTGGAGTGGGAAGACACTGGGGTTCAAAACCCCATCTCCAGTATTGGCTAGATGACACAGGGTGGGGATGTTACTTGAACAGCTCTGACCCTGTTTCCCCATCTGTAAGATCCCTGCAATTGCCCCCTTCTCAGGGTGATTCTGAGAAAAGCAAAAGGAAGTCTTCAAGCACCATGAAAATGTTTGTTGTGGATATTTTTATTATCAGCATCCCATTGTGCCCAGGGACCAGGAAGGGAGTCACCTTCAGGCTGGCCTTGTCAGGAATCAGGTCCCAGGATGCAGAGTCTCACCCCAGAGCACTTGGCTGGAAAGGTGACCATTGTTCTCTCGCCATCATGTCTGCCACTATATCCTACCCTTTCAAGAACATAGAATATTAGAGCTGGAATGGACCTCAGAGACCAGCTAGTTCAGCTCTCTTCATTCTATAGATAAGGGAACTGAGGCAGGCAGAGATTAACTGTCTTGCCCAAGATCATAAAGCTAGTGTGTAACTAAGGCAGATTTGAACTCAGCTCTTCTTGACTCCAGGCTGGACACTCTATCCACTGCTTGGCACTGAGCTAGTCAGAAGTCAGAAGATCCAGGTGAGAATGGACCCCAGGGGCCATCTTGGCAAACCCACTCACTTGACAGATAAGGAAACTGAGGAAAGGGACAGCCTTCCCAAAGGAGTGGCAGAGTTAGGACTCCAGATCTCTCCTGATGCCTCTGGGATCGCCCAACTCCAGATGCTGGGGTCCTTCAGACTGGGCTACATACCCTTGGCGGCCCTCCCGAGTATACAGCTGGAACCAGATTCTGTAGAGCTGAGCCTTGAAATCTGTGGGGTTGGGCTTGGACAAATTTTTTCCCACCAGATACTGATGGGTGCGCTGGAAGAGAGAAAAGGTATGGGAAGTGGGGGGGCGAGTTACTCATTTCATTCATTGAAGCCCATGAAATGGCAGCCCTTTTGAGGCAGCTTGGCAAATCAGAGAGAACAGAGGCCCTCACTTTATATCTGGGCTCTGACACTTAGTGCCTGGACTTCCAGCAAGGTGCTCTGAGTCTCCATTTCCCCATCTGTAAAGTGGGAATACTACTACTTTCAGCACCAACCTCACAGAGCTACTGTAAGGACAGTGCTTTGTAAGCCCTTCAGTATTTTAGAAACAGGAGCTACTACCGTTTTGAAGCAGGCAGAGGTGGTCTATTGTACCGTCTCCCCCCAGCTCCCAGTCAACCTAAAAGCTGCCCCATGCCTCTGCCCCGAGGGCATTCCCCAGGACTGGTCACAGGATAATAGCATGTCCCATCTGGAAGTAACCAGTAACCTCTTCTTTTGAAATAAGCAGAAACCCTGGTCCAGACTCAGGATCATCGATTTAGATGTTGGAGACACCTGAAGGCTCATCTAGACAGAAGAAAACTGAGTTTAAGTGAGATGTCCCAGATAAGACAGCTGGAAAATGTCTGAGGCAGGATTTAGCCTCTTCACCTCTGGTTGCAGTTCAAGACTTTTCTACTACTCTGTGCTGTCCTTCCCAAAGTTTCCTCTGTCCCTTCAGCCCTGCCCTGCCCCTGGGCACCCTCTTAGGCCCATACTCTCTGCTCATAGGCTACACTCATTTCAGGGCTGCTGCTACCCTGACCTGAAGAACACCATTATAATCCTCCCAGGGGCCTCTAACAGAGCCAGCACTCAACTGGCCTCCAAAGAGATCTCAGGAAAAATCATGCTTCTCACATCAAACAGCTGGGTGACCTTGAACCAGTCACACTGGAGAATGAGGGGACCAGAACCTTTGCTCGCTTTGGCCCTTCCTTGAGCTGAGAGGGAAGGCCTTGGTCTCATCTCAACTTCCCCAGCCCTCAGTGCCCAACTAAGGCTACCAGGCATTCAAAGAGCATTTTATGGTTTGTGGGCCCTCTTACAAATATGATCTCATTTGATCCTTACAACCCAGTGAAGTGGGTGCTATCGTTACCCCATTTAAGTAATTTAATTATGTATTATAATGATTTGATAATAAATGCTAGTCATCAGCCCCGTTTAAATAATTTATAAATTATAGCAATAAATTGTAATAATGTCAGAAGTGCTGATTATTGGTAGAAACAGCACTTCCAAGGTGCTCTGCCCCACACCACTTCCAAACAATGTAAAAGGGGAATCCGAACAACTTCTGGAACCCCAGCACCCACAGAATGACACAGAGAAGCTAACCTCCTGCTGAGGACAGCCCAGCAGCCCTACAGGGAGCGGCCAACACAGTGCTCTGAGAGCGGGCAGCACAGCGAGCCAGGAATCAACAGCACAGTGCTCTGGGAGCCGAGCCCAGGCCCATGTGAGCCCTGGTTTTAGCCCCAGGGCAGCCAGACCAGCAGCTGGCTGGAGGGACCCCAGAACACCAGCAGCTGTGGTGATTCCAGATCTATCAGCACAGATATGCCTAGGACAAAGTGAGAGGTTAGTGCCCTATGGACTTTGAGACCAGTATTTGGGGAACACGTCGGCTTCCTCCCCTGGGGGTGAAAAGCTGCTGAGGAAACGTGGCACAGAGGCCATTTTGCAGCGTCAGTGGCAGCTCCAGCTCCTGGTCTGCGAACTGTATAGAGATCCAGAAATCAGTCTGGGGGTTAATCGCTCTTGCTTTAACCTGCTTAGATCTGGATTGTGGTCTTGGGGGGAGGTCTGGGGTGGGTATCCAATTTGCCAGAGCGGTTGGAGGCTTTACAGAGGCCACCCAACCTCCGGAAGTTGTGAAGACCCCATGTTTGGGACGGAAGCTCTCCTGTCTGATGGCAGAGTCCAATTGTGGCAACAAGCCCCAAAATCAAGTAATTAAGTGGCAATATGCCTAGGCAAAGGAAACAAAATAAACAGAAAAATGCAACTTTAGATTCCTATTTTGGGGGCAAAGAGGATCAAAGCATGGAACAGGAGGAGAACTATGAGGTCATAACTCCTGCACCAAAAGCCCCAAATGAAAATACAAGCTGCTTATAGGCCATAGAGGACCTTAAGAAGCAGATAAGAGAAGTGGGGGGAAATTGGGAAGAGAAATGAGAAAGATGCAAGAAAAGTATGAAATGACAGTCAACAGCCTGACTGAGGAAAATAACACCTTAAAAAATAGACTAACTCAAATGGCAAAAGAGGCTCAGAAAGGCAATGAGGAGCAGAATGCCTTAAAAAGACGAATTTGCCAGATGGAAAAAGAATCTCAAAAGCTCACTGAGGAGAATCATTCCTTCAGAATTAGACTGGAGCAAATGGAAGCTAGTGACTTTATGAGAAATCAAGATGCTGTTAAACAGATCCAAACAAATGAAAGACTAGAAGGCAATGTGAAATATCTCATGGGAAAAATCACTGACCTGGAAAACAGATCCAAGAGAGGTAATTTAAAAATTATTGGACTACCTGAAAAGTCATGATCAAAGAAAGAACCTAGAAATCATCCTTAAAGAAATTCTCAAGGAAAATTGCCCTGATGTTTTAGACCCAGAGGGGGAAATAGAGGTTGAAAGAATCCACTGATTGCCTCCTGAAAAAGATCCCAAAAAGAAGACTCCTAGGAATATTATAGCCAGGTTCCAGAACTCCCAGATCAAGGAGAAAATACTACAAGCAGCCAGGAAGAAACAATTTCAATATTGTGGAAACACAATCAGAATAGCACAGGATCTGGCAGCTTCTATACTGAGGGATTGAAGGGCATGGAATATGATATTCCAGAGGGCAAAAGAACTGGGAATGAACCCAAGGGTCACCTACCCAGCAAAACTGAGCATCTTGTTTCAGGGGAAAATGTGGTCATTCAGTGGAATAGAGGACTTTCAAGCATTCTTGAGGAAAAAACCAGAATTGAATAGAAAATTTTACATTCAGACACAAGAAGCAAGAGATGCTTGAGAAGGTAATCAGGGAAAAGAAATCAAAAGGAACTTATCAAAGTTGAACTATTTATATTCCTACATGGAAAAACAATAACTATGTCTTATGAAACCTTTCTTGTTAAGAAAATAATTGAAGAAGGGTATATGGACATATGAATACATAAGTGGATGTGTGTATATATGTTTACAGATATACATGGATAGAGAGCACAGGTTGAATTTGGTGGGAAGGGATGATACTTAAGGGGTGAAGTTAAGAGGTGAGAGAGGCAAGTGGCAAGAGGAGATGGGGAGAGACAGGGTAGGGTAAAGTATCTCATGTAGAAGAAGCAAGGGGAAGTGGCTGCAGGGGAGGGGAAGAATAGGAAGGCTAAAAAGGCAAAACCTTAGTCTCATTGAATTTGGCTCAGGGAGAAAATGACATACATACTAAATGGGATATCTCACTCTGCAGGAGAGTAGGGGGAAGGGGGATGAGAGGGGGGATGATGGAGGGGAGGGCATTCTGGGGGGAGGGGAGGTTGGAAGTACCCACTATAGAAGAGGGACAGGATCATGTAGGGAATGGACCAGGTGGGGGGTGGAATGGATGGGAGGGAAATATAAGCAGTCTTTTACAATATATCTACTATGGTAATATTTTGCATAGCTAGACATGTACAACACATACCGAATTACTTATCTTCCCAGAGGGAATGGGTGACAAGGGGGGAAGGGAATGGATCTGAAATTCAAGATTTTAAAATTAAATGTTTCAAATCTATATAAATACTATTATTAATACTATTTTGCATGTAATTGGGAGATAAGATATGCAGGCATTGGGGCTCAGAGATTCACCTTGCCCTAATGGTAAAGTCAAAGGGGGTATGGGAGAAGGTATGGGAGAGAGCAGATTGGATGAGGGGATATCCTGTGGGACTGCTATTCTGGGGTGGTGGGTAGGGGAAAAATGGGGAAAAAATTGTAACTCAAAATTTGGCGAAAATGAATGATGTAAACCAGAAGTTAATAAAGCATTTGTTAAAATAAAAAGTACTGATTATTATCCCCATTTAAATAATTTATAAATCATAATGTGACCAATTATAATAATCTGATAAGTGCCGGTTATCAGCCCCATTTAAATAATTTAATTATAAATTATCATGGAACAAATTGTAGTAATTCGATAATGGGTGCTAATTATTGTTACTACCATTTTACAGACAAGGATGTTGAGGCTGAGAGGAGTCAGGAGGATTGCCCAGGGATTACACAGTTAGGAAATATCTGAGGCAGGATTTGAATTAGTGTCTTCTGGATTTGATTTTCTGTTTAACCTGGATGCCTGAGCTCTGGAAACAATAGCGCTTAATATAAGTTTACTGAATCAAAAGGAAGAACTGGTTGGTAGTGGGAAGGGCTAGGCCTCCACCGCCCAGGCCAGGCCCTGGCCTCACCTTCATCACCTCTGTCTCTAAGAGAGCATCCAAGAATCGGTTGTTTTCTGCTTCCTCCTCTGGGGTCACGACTTCTGCTATACCCGTTGATGTCTCATAGTTATCCAAAAGGGAGATAAAAGCTGCCAAAAGGAAACCCAGAGACCCACCTCACTGGAACAAGGAGGGCAAGGCAGGAAGCTCCTCCGTGAGCAATGGAAAAAAATCCCAGGATCTAGTCTTGGCCCTGAGCTGAGCTGCTGTGTGGCCTTGGCCAAATCTCCCTTTCTGAGCCCTAGATTCCTCTGTGAACTGAGGACTAAAAGTGCATTCCCCGGAGCATTGTGGGGAGAAAATGAAGGGACTTTTGAAAGAAAAATCAAAAGCATCTTACTTAAGCTTGAACCAAGGCTCCATTTTTCCAGCTATAAAAGGAGGATCAGGATCCCTTTACTCATGGGGCTAAATGAAAAAACAGATGGAAAGCATTTCAAAACCTTAAAGCTTCCACATGCCGTGGGCCAGCAAGCTGGTGTGTAGGAATCCTCTTCAAGTCTGGTCAAAGTTTAGGAGATAAACCAATTGGCCAAAGTTAGATAGGTTAAGCAGCGTCAGAGGTTGTAGATAGATATAGAATGTATATACAATGAGGATACTCTGATGGGGGCTTGTGAATACTCTGCCAGCCAAGTGTAAGCCCTGGCAGGATCTGCCATGGACAGAGACTGCAGGCATAGGTCTGATGATGTGTCCAGTGCCCAAAGACCAGGCTAGCTAAGCTGGCAGCACAGCCCACAGATTGGGGAGGTGACTCTTACCTGCAAAGGTCTTGGTGTTCTGTAACCGGCTTTCATTCACCCAGAGGAAGAGAGACTGGGAAGCATGGTCGATGGCTCTGTGGACACCTTGTGGGACAAAGTCTGCCTTCCCCTAGGAGGGGAGGAGGGAAACAGAGAAGGGACAATAAGGCCTTCAGCCTAGGAACTCCCCGAGTTGGCTCAGTTCCAACCCTCTCTGTAGAAGAAAGCACTGGATGGTTTCAAAGAAGGGAAGGGAGATTCTCTACCTGCATGATCCCTCTACCTAGATATACCACCATTACCACACCCATCTACCTCCCTGTTCCCCTTCCATTGGGTTCCATCGAGGTATCAACAGGGACAATTTCATTCTCTCTCTCATCCTCTTCCTCTCCTTTGAATTCCTGGCCCAAAGTGGAGTTTGGTTTTCCCTTCCAAAGCTGGCAGCTCCTTTTTACCTATGCCCAGATGCACAGAGCCAGGAGGAGGAGCTGGTAGGGGCTTCCTGGCTTTTCCTCTTCAGCCATCATCTCTCCTCCTTTGAAGTTCAGGCCATCTGATTACACTGCCCTCGCCCTGTCCTGGTCTACTGTACTCCTACACACCTTCCTACTTTCTTCAACAGGCAGTTTTCTTCCCTGCAAACATGAGGGGGTAAGAAGCGATTATCTGGGATGTCCTTTCCATTTCTTAATAGTCTCTGATCCTGTGACCTGAAGGTTCTAGAGACTTGCCTTCTTCAAGAGAATAAGTCTGGGCATGAAGCTCTGGGCAGAGGTTGAATCTCCCTGTTGACTGCAAACACAGAGCCTACACCAGGCTGGGGCAGCTAAAACTTTGCCCTTTGGTGGGTAGTTTAGAGGACACTGATGGTGCCTTCTAGCGGCAGTTCCTCTACCAATTCTTTCTAATTACCCTGGGTATATTTGTGGGAGGATCTAGGTTTATGGAAGGGATGGTGTATTACTTTTGTTCATTTCAGCAAATGCCTTTGCTTTGAGTTAATTGTATCAGTTGGCTGACTACTGAAAGTGAATGAACTAGTGGGGGCTCAATCTCTAAGTTTTCTGACCCACAGCAACCCCTGAACCTGAAGTAGTTGTTCCTTGGGGGATCCAAACTTGAGGTGGGGGGGCACTCTCCCAGAAGGGATGCTCACAGTGTTTGGCCTCTTCCACCTCGTCTCTTTACTCCCCTATCCAGGTCAATCTCTATAGGGAGGATGTGCATTTCCTCCTTCCTCCCTCTAATTGGCCTTATCTACTGTTGTTTTCCTCTTGTCCAGCTCTACCCTTCACAAGCTCTTTTGGGAACCCCCAGGAAAGCATCCCAAATTACACTGCCTCCCTCCAGACCCTCCAATGAGCCCCTCCTCCAATCCCATTACTACTGTTTCCCTGGGAAATTGTTTCTAGCTACTTTACTATATACAACCAAGCACAACTCAATTCAACAAGCATTAATTAAGCACTTACTATATGCCAGGTACTATGCTAAGGACTTGCAATTTTTATCTCATTTGATCCTCACTACAGCCCTGCAAAGTGAGTGTTCTTATCTGCACTGCTTTACAGCTGGGGAAACTGAGGCAGGCAGCTAATAAGTGTCTGAGGTTGGATTTGAACTCAGGTCTTCCTAACTCTAGGTTCAGTACCCTAACCACTGTGCTGGAGAGAGAAAAAAGGAAATAGTCCCTGCCTTCAAGAAGCTTACGTTCTACTGAAGTGAGCCCCTCCGGATCTGGTGTTCAGTTAGGCCAGGCCAGGCCAAGTGTCACCTAGTCCCACCCCTTCCTGTCAAAGTGAGTGGAGCACCCAGAACAAAGCTGAATGGAGGGCCAAAGGGGGGCACTCTCCTCTCTCCTGGGCTGTTAGGAGGACACCACCTCCCAAGCACCAGAGTCCTCAGACAAGCCATTATTGGCCGGCTCCGATTGGTTCCTCTCCTGGTGTCCGCTGCCTGGGCCCACCACTGAGCGCTGGCAGCACTCACCTGCAGGCAGATGGTGTAGTCTCTGCCAGGTCCAAAACGGTTAACGTCAGCATCCCACAGTTGGTTGAAAAGTTTGGAGAGTTCATGATTTAAAACAAGCCTGTAGGGAAACACAGAAGCAGATATTTCCAGGTTGAGCACTCAAAGGGCTGGACAGGGTGTCTCTACTGCCTTAGAAGGGTGGGTTTGGAGTCACAGGAGCTGGGTTTGGATCTCAGCTCTGCCACTTAACAATAATCTAGGAGTAGTCACTGAGCAGCTTCTCTGGGACTCGTTTGTGAAATGAGGTCAGATTAAACAGGCAGCTTGGGAGGTGGTGAAGGTCTGCCCATCACTAAGGCCGTAATCTTAGGACCCATTCTTCTAGTTTTCATAGCTCTTCCCAGTTCTAAAGCCCTCTCATCTCTGACATCCCCTGTTCTGAGGCTCCTCCCAGCTCTGACATTCTGTGTTCTCAGATGCTGAGGCAAACAGATTCAAGAAGGGCTAACACCAGAGACTTCTGTAGTTTAGCAAAGGTCGGGGGGCTATTGGTAAGGGACAGGGAATACACAGTCTGGCATGGCCAGCACATGGTTGCCTAATGGCTTAATTGTGGTGACTGTTGTAGGAGAGGCTTAAGTTTTAGGGCAGCCTCTGGAATGCTGGCATCATTCAAAGCATTGAAAAGTGTCTAAGGGGTGAGAGGTGGCTGGCTGGTTTCACACAGACTCAGGAGGGGCTTTTTTAAAAAAGTGTATTTGGTTTTCAGGTTAAAAGAGCTGGTACAACTGGTTCCAGAAATCTTATCCCTTATGTACATTTGATTATTTGTTCTTGTTGCAGTTAGATTTTCACTAAAGGGAATTTTTTATAAGCCCCCAGATCCTGGGCCAGGGGGGTTCCAGGAGGCCTAGGCTGGCTGGGCCTTGTTGTTGAATGCCTGATGTTGAATTAAGTAAGAAAAGGGTCCCAGCTCTTCCCCTGCTCCCCAACATCGTGTGTCAGAGCCAGAGTCCTGGCATGGAAGACCCTGGAAGGGAGGCAATAACCAGCCTATAACAACCAATAACAGCCAATAACAACCCCAATAACCAGCCCTCTTTCTATTCTCCAGCCTGGCCTCACCCAGCACAGGGGAGGACCACGTCTTCTCCCAGTCCCAGAACCAGTCCAACAGGTCCCAGCCCTACAAAAACCCAAAGTCACTGGGGTGGGGTTTTACACTGACCCTGGCCTACTTACTGCTAAGCCAAAGTGCTAACCACTGGCATTCCAGGAAGGAGGGCACAGCCCAGGACCCCAGAGTTCCAGTGTGAAGAGACCACAGAGGTCCTCCAACACTCTCATTGGACAAAAGAGGAGGTGAGATGACTTGCCCTAGAACCATACACTGAGTGGGAAGGGGGCTCAGGATATCTGGTTCAACACCTTCATTTTACAAATGAGGGAAACTGAGTCCTGGGAAGGCTAGGTGACTTACCCAAGATGAAGAAAGCTAAATGATGATCTGTCTGAGGTCCCCACCCCATGGCTGGAACAGGGGGCATCCCTCTCACCCATCAGGGCCCAGTAAATGCCATCTCAGTGCCCCCAGCCTTCTCCATCATACCTGCCTCTGTTTCGTACAGGGAGAGAGCATTGCATTCTGCCATCTCAGGCCCACAGCAGCTTTACATGTGAAAAGAGGGCACTGGACTTGACAGCCATAAGCCTCTTATCTGATGTATTATTTCTTATTAATATTTCATATGTCTCTGGAATTTTCAGATTTACAAAGCACTGCCCTCACAACTATTAGGCCCATTTTATAGAGGGCTAAACTGAGACCCAGAGAGGAGAAATAACTTTCTCAAGGTCGGAAAGGTAAGTGGTAGATGCCAGATCAGACCCAGCTTTTCAGCCCCTCTCCAAAGCCTGAGGTCAGAAACCAAGAGCTATGGGGATCCTTGTATCCCCCATGAAGGGATTGATCAATAAGTCAGTCAAAAAGCAGTTATTGAGTGCTTACAAAAGGCCAGGCTAGAGGGATGGGGACAGCGACACAAATGGATGTCACTGCCTTCTGGGAGCTAATGAGAGAAAGCCTGGGATCAAGCCTGGCTTCAGGGCATACCCCCCCCTCTCCTCTGAGGGTGCCAAAGGGCAACTGGGGGAGGGACTGGAGATGGGAATGAGGGGAGGAGGGGAGAAAGCCTGGAGGGGAGCCAAGAAAGGGAGTTGGGGGATGGAGAGGGGTGCCTGGAGGTAGGTTAAAAGGTTTTAGTGGGGTTTGACAAGGGGTTTGGGGGGAGCTGGAGGAGAAGTTTATCAAGGGGCTGACAAGGGTGCCAGCTGGACTGTGGAGCTGGGAGGGGCCCTGGGAGAGCCTGGCTCTGACTCTGGCTCGCTAAGGAGAAGCCGGATCAGAACCATGCCCAGGAAGGTGGGAGGAGGCCCTGGCCTTGCCCTCGCCCCAGCCCAGGCCCTAGGCTCTCTTACCCGCTGGCCATGGTGGCAGGAAAGGAAGCCTGGTGGAACCCAGATGAACCTCGTCCGAGGAGCGTTACCTGAGGCCACTCGGATGGGGCACCCAGGAGGGAGCAGGAGCCTGCCCGCCCCCAGGAGATCCAATCAGAAGCAACAGGAAGGGAGGAAGGCCAATCCCTTTGTGCCCAGTCTGCGTGACCTCCACCCTCCCCCCGCCCCCAGCCCAGCTGCAAGTAAGGAGGCAGGGGGAGCGCCCCGCCAGCTATTGCTGCAGTGTTGGGGGCTCCACAGCTGGGCACCCCTGGAAACTCGGAATGGGCACCGCTGGGCGCGAAATGTCCACGAAAAGAGAAGAGAGGGCCTTTGGACACCCTTCAACTGACCAGGTGGAGATTGCACTCCGGCCTGCAGCTGGGCGCACCTGGGAAGGAGGGGGAGGTTGGAGTGGCGGGGGTGGGGGGGCGGGGCCTTCATCGGTCCGCTCCCCTCGAATCTCAAGTCTGGGGAGCAGCGCGGGTGCCAGGGTAGCTTTGAAGAGAAAGGGGCACCGGGTCATTGGCCGTGCCCTCCGCACGGAACCTTAGAGGGAATTCGCCTTAGAGGGACGCGGTGGTGAACCGCACTGGGGTGAGGACGCCCTGGGCAGGGACTTAAGGAGACTGGCAGCGGGCGGAGAAGGGACATCTGGGGCTCCAAGGAAAAGAAAAGGCTCTGGGGACGCAAGGGCGCCCCTTCCTCCCCGTCTTCGTTTCTTGGCTTGTCTAGCTCCGCCAGGCTGCCTTAATTCCCCTCCACCTCCATTCATTGCTGTCATTAATTAATACTCCAGGAGCCACTGCTCTGAATTTTCATTAGAACTAGCATTTATAGCGATCTCTCTTTTCATCCATTATCCCATTTGGTGCCCAAGGAACTCCACTGAGGCAGAGGCATCAGGCCGACTCCCCACCCCTCACCCTGGTCAGTCGGTCTGTAGAGTTTCTGTGAGCGACTAATGTGGAAGAAAGGAAATCGGGTGAAGAGATTGTTCCTTATAAGGGTTAGTTCCTATAGAAACATTGTTTAAAAACAAAGCGATGGAGTCATTGAAATTTCAATATATTTATCATTGAATCTAGCGCTTGTCATTAGTTAGTAGGAAAATAAATATTTCATATGGTAACCAGCCTTTCCTTTTTGTTAATTTGTTAGATGGACAAAGACAAATAGTGAATTTCCATCTCTTAGCAAAAGAGCTTGTAAAATTCTCCCGCCATTCTACACCACAGTACTGTGCAGGGGAACGTTTTTTCAGTTCTTCTTATTTTAAATCAAAATACAGAACTAGATTTAGTTTGGTGGTAAGCTAAATATCACAGACCTTTGTCCAATAAAAACACTCAACATCGAAGTAAAATGTACATATGATGGTTATATCTGCTAAACATCCTCCAAGTTCTAACTTAATTTTATTTAAAATGTTCATATTCAACCCAATTTATAAAGATGAATTTAATCGGAAGCCTTGTAGTTAATAAGCATGGGGTTTTGCTGTACTTACTGTCTCATATAAAATGTTCACAATTATTTGATAATTAGAGTTTCATCATTTTGTATTTAAAGCTTTCATAATTATAGGTAGAATAGAATGTTCCCATTTTATGATTTTAATTATATTATAATTATATCTTTATATATAAACTATAAATTTCAATTTGGAGCTTTGGAGGGCAAAAATCACTGTAGTTATTGTAAACTCTTAATGAATGTCCCCTGTTATGAGTAGTGTATTACTGTCCCTGGGGCTCCACACTATATATTTTTTTCTATTGAAAGGAGTTCATAGAGCAACACATTTTGGGAATCATTGACCTAGATGATCTCTGAGTTGCATTCCAGGGCTGAGCTGAAGGTCTTTATTATCTTCTAATGTATTGGCATTGTAGATCACATGTGGGCAGCTTGGTAGGGATAATGCAAAGATTGAATTAGCTGTTACACACTCTTCCCACCTGAGTTAACAACCTAATTGCATCTATAATAGTAGCCTAAGAGATTGGATAGGCAGCTAGGTGGCAAAAGTGGTTGGGCCTGGAGTCAGGAAGACCTGAGTTCAGATTTGGCCTCAGATACTCTCACTAGGTGTGTGATCCTGGGCAAGTTACTTTAGCCTGTCTGTCTCACTGAAATCCAATTCACAGCAAGTCAAGACATCACTCATTTGTGATGTCATTGGTCTTCAAAAATGAAGAACAACAGCCTCAATTTTCTCACCTGTAAAATGAGCTGGAGAAGGAAAGGGCGAACTATTCCAGTATCTCTGCTAAGAAAACCCTGAATGGGGTCACGAGAGTCGGACAGAACTGAAAACGGTTGAACAACAAACAGAAATAGGACGCAATGAGGCTCCTGGACATCCAGGCAGCTCAGAGTCAGGTGCAAACTGAGGGGGTCCCATGGCTTCCTTCCTCCCCCCCCCCCCCACCAGGGCCTAAGCTGCTGTGGAGAAGAACTGATGAGAGTCAGGACTGGGGATCTGGAAGGCTTTGGCTTCATCATTCCTGTCCCCCCATTCCTCCTAGCAGACTGAGCTTCCAGATACCTGCTTTGCCCATTTCTTTGTCTTCTGTTGTCTAGCACACCATAGGGCACTGAGTGGGTACTTATAAAATGCTGGTTGGATGGAATTGAATCTGCAGTAATCCACTCTACAACCTCCCTGGCAATAGAGCCTTTGGTCTCTGCTTGAACATCTTGAGATGGGGAACTCAGTACTTCCTAAAGCAGCCTATTGGCTCTATGGATGATAGGGTGAATTGTTAGGAAAACATTCCTTATATTGAGCCACAATCCTCCTTCCTGGGTTTCAGGCTCACACACATGAAAACTAGACAATATTGTGTGTGAGAGCCTAGCCATGTGATCGACAATGCCGATACATCAGAAGATAATAAAGACCCTCAGCTCAGCCCTGGAATGCAACTCAGAGGTCATCTAGGTCAATGATTCCCAAAATGTGTTGCTCTATGAACTCCTTTCAATAGAAAAAAATATATAGTGTGGAGCTCCAGGGGCAGGAATACACTAACTCATAACACGGGACGTTTATTAAGCGTTTACAATAACTTCAGTGATCATTTTTGCCCTCCAAAGCTCCAAATTAAAATTTATAGTATATAATTAAAATCATAAAATGGAACATTCCATTCTACCTATAATTATGAAAGCTTTAAATACAAAACAATGAAACTCTAATTATCAAATAATTGTGAACATTTTATATGAGACAATAAATCCAGTAAAACCCCATGCTTATTAACTACAAGGCTTCTGACTAGTAACCTAGCCTAGCCATCCTATCCGCCCAACTGTGGAGGCAACCACGTTCCAGGTGATACTCAAGGATGTTGGTGATCTCTGCCCTTCTGCCACCTCCAGTCAACAAGTGGGCGGGGATTCCTCTAGGTAATAAAATTTACTTTCACTATGCACCTGGGGCATACCTAGAAGGGAGAAAGACTGGAGGAACTGGAGAATCCCTCTCCGGCTTTGCTTCCCTACAGCCCAGCAAGGCACACTTGGTGTCAGCCTCTACCCGACTCTGCTGTTCATGAGCCCCCACTGATTATCTTCTCTTAACCTGTCAGCCAGGAGACACATTTATTCAAAGCAAAATATCTTTAATCAAACAACTAAACAAAGTAAGTGGCAAAAGGGGCATCTCCTCCTACAGGTCACCACATCACTGATGTGAGAAGAAAAGCACAGCTGGGCCAGGGAACATAAATATCGAGGGGGCACATGTGTGGGGAGCATTCTCATACAAGGCGGCAGAGCACAGCCCTTATCCAGAACACGCCAATGCTGTGTCCACTGCGCCCCCTAGCTGCCATAAACTACAAATGTGAATTATTGCTATTATATATTCGAACACTCCCTCACCTTTGCATAGCTTATCCTCCATGCCTGGAATGCCTTTTCTCCTCACCTCTGCCTCTTAGAATCCCTAGTTTTCCCTCAAGGCCCAGTTGGAGTCACTTCCTCATCCCCCAGCTGCTAGTGCCTTCCCTGCCCCCAATCATTTTCGAATTATTTTACATCTAATTTGTATATGCCCTGTTGTCTTCCATCCACCCCCAAGTCCTCCACTGCATCCTCCTTGAGGGCAAGGAATGTTTCACTTTTGTCCCTGTAATATCCAGAATCTAACACAGTGCTTGGCATTTGGTAGGAGGTTAATAAACGCTTATCGATGGGTTGGTAGCATAAACGAGTTTCAATAGGGTAGTAGTGAGAAGGAGAGTCAGAGCTCATTCCAAGAACTATTCAAACCTCCCTCCCATCAAGAGCCCCCAAGCTCTGGGTTTGAATATCAGCTGCTGGTGCCTAGTATACTGTGCTGGTGACTGAGCAAACCATCCAGGGCATCAGAGGCTACCATTCAAGTTTCTTTTTCCTGATTCCTTGTTCTCCCAGTCTTTGGAAAGCTGTTCTGATCTGGCGGATTTGGCACTGAAAACTCTCCCCAATGTGGCCCCTTCCCAACTTCCCGGACTTTTCATATTGTGCTTTCCTTCATTAACTCTGATCCACTGAGCTGAGCCTTCTTATTGTTCCTTGAACACAGTTTTTCCATCTCCAGACCCCTGGCTTTGCACAGTGGTTTGCATCTCCTATGCCTGGGATGCTTTCCCTCCTCATCTCCGCCTCTGGTTTCCTTGGCTTTCAAGATTCAGCTCAGATCCCACCTTTAGCAGGCACCCATTTCTTGTCCCCTCTGCCCTTAGAGATCACCTTTCATTTAATGGCACAGATGCCATAGGAACCAAGTTACTGGTGTGTTGTTTCTCTGGGGGCAGAGACCAAGTTTTTGTCTTTCTTTGTACCCTCAGTCCTTAGCCCAGGACCTAGCATATGGTAAGTGCTTAATAAATGTTTGTCCACTGACTTAGACACAGCTCTATGACCCTAAAACCAGACTGTCCCCTCTATGGGCCTCAGTTTTTCTATCTGTAAGATAAAAAGTTGGCAATAAAAAAATATTGGCCAAGAATTAGAAAACTTCCTTCCAGTTCAGTCTCTTCATTAGCAGATTACATAAACTTAGACCAGTCACTGCCTTCATGTTTTCCCTCAGCATTTCTTTATTAGCTGCTGTATACAGACAAAGGTGAAGAGACAAGAAATGGTGTCTGTGTGTTTGGGGGGGGGGGGGGCAGGCAAAATGAAGCGCTGGATGAAACTTTATGAACTTACCCACTTGGGACGCCTTGTATCCCAGAGCAGGACACTGTTTCTAAGCCAACGTTTAATCCAAACTTTCCCTCCCTATCACCTTAAGCAAGTGCAGCATAACCTAATGGCCTAGAATCTCAAGAAAGCAACTCTCTAAGCTTACATGGATCAGGTTCAATTTTGGCAGCTTCTCTGTGGATGCCTGACCTGGCATTTCCCCTGGAAACAACAGAATTTATTTCATATCTAGGTCTCTGGAACATAAAAGCTTCTCCAGCTCTGGAGCAAGCTCCAATAAGGACTTGTCGAGGGGTAAATGGAAGTCTGGGGGCATGAACCCAGGTCTGAAGACTCCAGTGAGATGGCTTAGTCCACAGTAAATCCTTGGGTCCCCAGGTGAATGTGAGGAGTGGGGACCTAAAACTTAGGTGCTAACAAGAATCCTGCTTCATACTCACTCCATTAGCAGTTCTAAGAACCCTGTCTCAAGCATAGGGCAGGGAGCCCCAATCAAGAGAGTTCTCCAAGGTAGTCTGATAGGGTAAACAACATTTAATGTAATATAAAACATTTTGATGGTTATTCAAGGCTTCCTCGAATTACTATCATCCCCCCCCCATGCAACACTGGTCTTATCTTCTCAGTCTTCTTTTTCACAATGCCACCCCTTTTGGCTATCCTTAACTTTCCTTCCTAACCTCAGCTCCTTCTCAGCATTAGCCTTTTTGGCACTCTTCTTCCTAGGCTATGCATGCTTTTCTATTCTTCTTCTGTTATTTGTCCTTGCTTCCATCTTTTCTCTACATGTTTTTAAAAATCTAAGTGGTTAGTGAGTTCCCTACACAACCATAGCTATTCACGGCTCCTTTATCTACCCATAAGAAACATTTTCCTTTGCATCTTCACAATTTAATTCTTGAGAGTTACCCACCTCTATTGGATAGATTATCACTGTAGAATTTTAGTCCATGGGATGCTACTGATATTTTTCCTGAATCCTTTGAAATTGGCTCTTCAGGCGGCTAGGTGGCACAGTGAGTAGAGTGTTAGCCCTGGAGTCAGAAGGACCTGAGTCGGATCCGGCCTCAGACACTTAACGCACACACAAATAAAAAACCTAGCCATGTGACCTTGGACAAGTTACTTAACCCCAATTGCCCTCCAAAAATAAAAAAAAAAATGAAATTGGCTCTTCTAAGACCTACGTAAATGTCAGATTGTGCCCAACTTTCCTCTCTATCTTAAATTCTAAGATTTAGTGGTCACTGACCCCTTCACCCAAAGTGCTAATCATTCCCAAGCCAATAACTGGTTCTTCCTTATCAGTGAGAATCAGTTACAAAATAAAAATTCCTCTTTTTTGTTCCTTTACCTTATGAAGAATGAATTGATTGTTGAGGTAAGTGAAAAAAATATTAGCTATTATTTTTTTTGGGAGAGAGGAAGAGAGAAAGAAATGGGGGGGAGAGGAGGGGAAGAGAAAGGAGAGGAGAGGAGAAAGAGAGAGAGAGAGAGAGAGAGAGAGAGAGAGAGAGAGAGAGAGAGAGAGAGAGAGAAATAGAGAGAGAGAAGAGACAGACACACACACAGAGAGAAGAGGGGAAAGAGAGAGAGGACAGAGGAGAGAAAGAGAGACAGAGAGACAGAAATATATATACATATATATAGAGAGAGAGACAGAGACAGAGACAGAGAGAGACAGACAGAGAGAGAGACAAAGGCAGAGAGACAGAAAGACACACACAGAGAGACAGAAAGAGAGAGAGAGGAGAGACAGAAAGACACACACACACACACACACACACACACACACACACACACGAGAAAGGGGGAGCTCCCAAAGATCTCAGCATAACTGAAGTGTCTCTCTTCTTCAGTGTCAGACCTGTAATGTTTTCCTCATCTATTTCCTCTTTCTGGACAGGTGATCTATAGTCTACTCTGATGAAATGATCATTCTTGTTCTTGCTTCCACTGATCTTCCCTCAGACATTCCCCATCATGCTTCCCCTTTGTGGCTCCTGGATTTCTTCACGTGAATGTATCTTCTTCATTTACAATGTATTGCCATTCTTTTACTGCTCCTCTTTTTTTTGCCCTTACTTCTATCTTTCCCTTTCTGCCTATATTTACTTTTACCATATCTAGACTTTTTTTTTTGAGGGGAGGTAACTTTTTGAAGCATCCTTCATCATTATGTTTTAGAAAGCATTGATGCCTTTTTATAAAAACATCACTATCATTTTTGGATATACTTGACACCACCGCCCTTAGCAGAAGTGTCTGGAGCCCAGACCTATCCCCAACTACATTCAATGGGGTAGCCAAAGTCACACCAATCAAAAGGAAAAACAGGCAAAACTGACCATACACAGTGGTTGTCTGACAGAGTGTGCAAAATTGTGTTGCCATAGTCCACTGTTTCTCCAATGGAAAGGTCTTAGCTATATTTTTGAGAAGATTTGACAATTTACTTTAATTCACTGTGCATTATTATGTTTAAGGCACTGTGCTGGGGACACAGAAAAAAAACTTAACAGTCCCTGGCCTTTAAGAGCTTACCTTCTAACCTGTGCTATTCTTGGGGTTAGGGGTAAGATTGAGAATCCTGTGCTAGAATTTGGGAACTGGCTATATGTTATACATGGTTCAAAATCAGCTTTGAGGGAGGTCTCCAGTGGAGTGCCCCAGGGATTTGTGCCTCGCTCTGTGCTGTCAATCACTTGAATAAAGGCATAGATAGCACCCTCACCACCTCTGCAGATGGTACCAAACTGGAAGGGAGAGCTACCACCTTGCAGAGGCAAGATTCAAAGAGATCTTAGCACATCAGGACACTGGACTGAAATGATTTAGATGAAATACAATGAGAAAGATATGCAAAGCCTTATTTATGTGCAGGCTCAGCAAACCAGGGACAGCCCATACTGCTAAGGAAGGAGGTCCTAGCTTTGCAGCCATCTTGCTTCTGTCCCCTAACACCTGGGTGACCTTGGGCCTCAGTTTCCTCCTTTGTAAAATCAAGAAGTTGAACTAGATGGCCTGGGAGGTCCCTCCAGCTCTAGTTTGAGGAGTCTTACAATGTCCCAGGACCAAGTCCAGGCAAGTGACAGTTTGGCTGGTTTGTCTGAAATCCTCTCTCCAGGAGATGGCGCCTTTGCATTGCCACCCAGGTGCACTCCTTCCTTGTCGCTCCCCTACCTCACCGAGTTCTCATCTGCCCCTTCCACTGGAGTCCTCCTGGTGTGGCTCACTGACTGGGATAAAAGCATAAACTTAAATCTAGACAGATTTATAGCAAGTCCCCAAAGACTCAGCATCCTGGGCTAGCAGCCTGTGGCCCTTGCCTTACTTCCCTGATCCTAAATGGAAGTTTTTGCTAAGCTTAGCTAATGTGTAGGAGGGGCAAGTACATGTTCCTCAAATTTGGCCATGGACCCAGACTCATTTCCACAGATCACCATCTGACCTGTACAAACATAAAATTGGAAATCCTTTTGCAGAACTCCGGGCAGGTCACCATGTCCTAAAATTCCCATGATTTATAAAATATTGTCTGCATTCATATCTAATTCAATACTGATGACATAGTTGTCTTCTTTCATGTCTGCTAGACATATCTTCTGCTTTTATATCTATTTTTACATTGACATTTCAGATTGTGCACCTCAGTTCCTAATTAACAAGAACAGGACAAAGGAAGAAGGGGGAAGGGGTGGTCTTTGGGTTATATAACCAAGCTTTGCATTTTGTATTTTGCCTCTCCTACTAGACTACCTCTGATAGGGAGACCACTCTTCTTGCAAGAATAAATAAATAAATCCTTCCTGTCTCTACTTGGAGATATCTCTGTTTATTTTATTTTGAGTAAGGGTCTCTCATCCCACACACTCCCTCTTTCACCTCCTCTGGTCTTCCTGTTTCCTACCATCCTCTGGAGAAGCTAGGCTGGGCCATGCAGGTTAACCCGAGGGTTGGAGGGGCAGCTAGGTGAGAGGGAGCATTAGCCCTGAAGTCACGAGGACCCAAGTTCAAATCCAACTTCAGACATTTACTAGCTTTGTGACCTTGGGCAAGTCACTTAACCTTGATTGCCAAAAAAAAAAAAAGAGAGAGAAAGAAAGGACATCATCAACCCTAAGAGCCTTGGAAGAAGCCCAAGAAAAGTGGGGCCAACTTGCAGATTGTGCCCAGCCCCAGGTGGGGGAAGGGGATGGAGCTACAGAAGAAAATATGGGGAGTCAGTATACACTTTGATCTGCTTGGCCTCGAAAGGTAGGATTGGGAGTATGTGTGAGCTAGGAAAGGGAAGGAGAATTGTAGAGGCAGAGGTAGAGGCATATTTCAAGCCCCATAAAAGACAAAACTTCCTAACAATTAAGAGCTGCCCCAAAGTGGAATGGATCACCTTGAAAGGTAGTGAGCTCCCCATCAAGAGAAAGCTGGATATTTAAATACTGGAAAGTTGTAGAAGGGATAAGTCAAAAGCATCATGGTCTTAGCAAAGAGGAATGGACCTAGGATCCAAGGACCTGCCTGCGTTCAAATCCTGGTTCTATTTACTATCTGTGTGGCTTTTGGCTAGACACCCCCCCTCCTGTAAAAGGAGGTCTCTTTCTGGAGAACTTTTTGAAGGCCTCTAAAGACTTTTGTGTGTCTTGTCCCTTTGACAACTTGTGGAAGCTTCTGGGGGTGAGGAACCTTTGGCTTTGAGGCCACATGTGACCCTCTAGGTCCTCAAGTGCAGCCCAAATGGATTCAAAGGGCCACATGGTCACATGTGGCCTCAAGGTCCCAGGTTCCCCATCTAGGCTCTAGACTTTTCCCAGAAATATGTTTTTTAAATATGTAGTATTACCAAGGAAGCTTGATTCTATGGAATCACAATTGTCAAAATATATTTTTGAAAAAGTTCATGGACTCCAGTTTCCTAAGACTTGAGCTATGAACAATGTCACTGCACATTTCTGGGCCTCAGTTTCCTCACTTGTAAAATGAAGGGTTAGCCTACCAGGTACCTCATGGCTCCAAGCCTTGAAAGCCTATGTGTGAGACCCCTCTGAGCTTTGAGAGTCTCTGAGCAGGAAAACAGCACCACCTCCCCAGGGTTGGTGTTAAAGCCCTATAATTTCCTCCTTTGTTCTATGGGACCATCTTGTTTCCTTGCAGTGAGGAACAGGACAGTCACCCAAACCACCAACTGAAAGCAGGTGACTGGCAGGCAGGCTGTGGGCAACCTAACCCTAACCTGAACCCTGAGTGATGTCAAGGAGAGAGCTTCAGCCTCTCCCATAGAAATAGGGGGTGGTAGGGAACCTACCTAGGCTGGGGGGGGGGGGGGCGGTTTATCACATCACACATTTAACCCAACCCTATCACTTCACAGAAGAGAAAAATGAGGTCCAAAGACTTGACCAAGGCCATGTAGATTGCTCACATCCTATGACACCAAGTTCAGTTTTTTATGGTGCACCTCCTCTAATACCCTGAGGCTGGGGTATTACCTGCTGGGGCAAACTTAGGCCTCCACACTGAGAGACATCCTGAGTCCCAAACACCCCTAGAAATGCTCTGGGTTTTTTACATTCCCAAGGACCTCCTTATTGTCATCTAGGCACATCTTAGTCCCCTCTACCCCCATCACACATTCCCTTGGCAATCCCAGAGACATTCTGGGTTCCTCATTTCTGGAGGGATTACAAGGTACTTAACACATCCTAGGTACCTTCTGGGTTCTGCTCTTGGGACCCTTGCTCCCAAAGCATATCCACTCATTCTCCATTCTTACCATCAACAACTGGGTCTTTTACACCTTAAAACTAGAACTGTATAATAGATTATGGTTAAGTGAATCCACCCAGATGCAATAAGTATCAATAGTCATAAGGAGGGAAGTCTCTAGTGGAATGCCAAAGGGATCTGACTTTGACTCTGTATAAGCAGTAATCAATTTGTCTGAAGGCAGAAATGGATCCATACCCTTGGGACGAGAGACTCTATTAGTAGCCTTTCCCCCAAGAAAGTCACATACTTCAAAGAATATGGAGTTCCCAAATACTCCAAAATATTTATATCAGCACTTTTTGTAGTGGCTGGGTAGATGCCCACCAATGCAGAATGGCTAAACAAGTTGTGATAAGTGAATAGAATGAAACATTCCTGTGTTGTAAGAAATGCCTGTGCGATGAGTACAGGGAAGCATGGGAAGATCTATCTGAACTGACAGAGAGAAAAGTGAGCAGAGCCAAGGAAACAATATATACAATAGTGGCAACAATGTAATGCAAAGAAAAAAGACACACAAAATAAAAAGTAAATGTAACAAAGTTATAAAGACCAAGCCAGCACAAAAGGAGAGAGCTGAGAAGACATCCCCAGTCTATGCCTTGGTGGGGTCCACAGGTGTGTGACTGGTGAGTTTTACAATGTATCCATTAGTTGCATGGATTTTTTTTCCCTCTCTAAAAAATACTACTTGTCATATGGGATGGCTCTCAGGAAGGAGGATACTGAGGATAACTATGATGTCGTAAGAAACAGGTGCTTAGTACTGAGGGATCAGAGAATTTAGAGCTGGAAGGTACCAGGAAATCATCTAGTCTAGGCCTGCACAACCTGTGGCCTGATCAAGATCTAACCCTCTTTTTAGGAAACTGAGACTCAAAGAGAGTAAGGGGACTTACCTAAGGTCATTCAGCTAGTAATTTGGAGGCAGGATTCAAATCCACATCCTCCTCTCCCGAGCCAGAATTCTCACTGCTATAGCCCCCCTGCCCTAAAAGTGCTTTAGAAACTTAGGTTATATGGCGGAGTAGAAACAGCACTTCCAATGTGCTCTGCCCCACACAAATTTCAAACAATGTGAAAGGGGACTCCAAACAACTTCTGGAGCCACAGCACCCACAGAACAGCATAGAGAAGCTAACCCGCTGCTGAGGACAGCCCAGCAGCCCTTCAGGGAGCGGCCAGCCCAGCGCTCTGAGAGCAGGCAGCACAGCACTCTGAGAGCAGGCAGCACAGAGCGCTGGGAACCTACAGCGCAGTGCACAGCGGAGCCCAGGTCCGCAGTTTTAGCCCCAGGGCGGCCGGGCCTTCAGCCGGCTGGAGGGACCCCAGAACACCAGCAATTGTGGCGATTCCAGAATTATCAGCACCGATATGCCTAGGACAAAGTGAGAGGTTAGTGTCCTATGGACTTTGGGACCAGTATTTGGGGAACACGTTGGCTTCCTCCCCTGGGGGCGAAAAGCTGCTGAAGAAACAGTAGCACAGAAGCCATTTTGCAGCGTCAGTAGTGGCTCTAGCTCCTGGTCTGCGAACTGTAGGGAGATCCAGAAATCAGTCTGGGGGTTAATCGCTTTTGCTTTAAACTGCCTGGATCTGGATTGTGGTCTGCGGGGGAAGTTTGGGGTGGGTATCCAACTTGCCAGAGTGGGTGGAGGCTTTGCAGAGGCCACCCAGCTGTCAGAAGTTGTGAAGACCCCACGTTTGGGTGGAAGCTCCCCTGTCTGGTGGCAGAGTCCTACCGTGGCAACAAGCCCCAAAATCAAGTAATTAAGTGGCAACATGCCTAGGCAAATGAAACAAAATAAACAGAAAAGTTCAACATTGGACTCCTATTTTAGGGGCAAAGAGGCTCAAAGCATAGAGGAGGACTGTGAGGTCAGAACTCCTGCACCAAAAGCCCCAAATGAAAATACAAGCTGGCTACAGGCCATAGAGGACCTTAAGAAGCAAATAAGAGAAGTGGGGGAAAATTTGGAAAGAGAAATGAAAAAGATGCAAGAAAAGTATGAAATGACAGTCAACAGCCTGACTGAGGAAAATAACACCTTAAAAATAGACTAACTCAAATGGCAAAAGAGGCTCAGAAAGGCAATGAGGAGAAGAATGCCTTAAAAAGCCAAATTTACCAGATGGAAAAAGAATCTCAAAAGCTCACTGAGGAGATTCATTCCTTCAGAGTTAGACTGGAGCAAATGGAAGCTAGTGACTTTATGAGAAATCAAGATACTATTAAACAGATCCAAACAAATGAAAGCATAGAAGGCAATGTGAAATATCTCATGGGAAAAACCACTGACCTGGAAAATAGATCCAGGAGAGATAATTTAAAAATTATTGGACTAACTGAAAGCCATGATCAAAGAAAGAACCTAGAAATCATCCTTAAAGAAATTCTCAAGGAAAATTGCCCTGATGTTTTAGACCCAGTGAGGGAAATAGAGGTTGAAAGAATCCACCAATCGCCTCCTGAAAAAGATCCCCAAAAGAAAACTCCCAGGAATATTATAGCCAGGTTCCAGAATTCCCAGATCAAGGAGAAAATACTACAAGCAGCCAGGAAGAAACAATTTCAATATTGTGGAAACACAATCAGAATAGCCCAGGACCTGGCAGCTTCTACACTGAGGGATCGAAGGGCATGGAATATGATATTCCAGAGGGCAAAAGAGCTGGGAATGAACCCAAGGGTCACCTACCCAGCAAAACTGAGTATTTTGTTTCAGGGGAAAATATGGTCATTCAGTGGAATAGAGGACTTTCAAGCATTCTTGAGGAAAAAACCAGAGTTGAATAGAAAATTTGACATTCAGACACAAGAAGCAAGAGATGCTTGAGAAGGTAATCAAGGAAAAGAAATCAAAAGGAACTTATCAAAGTTGGGCTATTTACATTCCTACATGGAAAAACAATAACTGTGTTTGATGAAACCTTTCTCATTATGAAAATAATTGAAGAAGGGTACATAGCATATGTTCACAGATATACATGGATAGAGGGCACAGGTTGAATTTGATGGGAAGGGATGATTCTTTTTTTTTTTGGAGGGCAATTGGGGTTGGGTGACTTGCCCGGGGTCACGTGGCTGGGTTTTTGTTTGTGTGTTGGGTGTCTGGGGCCGGATCCGAGCTCGGGTCCTTCTGGCTCCAGGGCTGGCGCTCTGCTCGCTGCGCCACCTAGCCACCCCAAGGAAGGGATGATTCTTAAGGGGTGAAGTCAAGAGGTGAGAGAGGAAAGTGGCAAGAGGAGATGGAGAGAGACAGGGTAGGGTAAACTATCTCATGTAGAAGAGGCAAGGGGAAGTAGTTGCAGGGGAGGGGAAGAACAGGAAGGCAAAAAGGCAAAAGCATATTCCCATTGAAGTTGGCTCAAGGAGAGAATCACATACATACTAAATGGAATATCTTACCCTCACTCACTCTCCTGAGTAGGGGAAAGGGGGATAAGAGGGGGGATGATGGAGGGGAAGGCATTCTGGGGGGAGGGGAGGTTGGAAGTACCCACTATCAAAGAGGGACAGGATCAAAGTAGGGAATGGACCAGGTGGGAGGTGAGATGGGTGGGAGGGAAATATAAGCCATCTTTTACAATATATCTACTATGGTAATGTTTTGCATAGCTATACATCTACAACACATACTGAATTGCTTATCTTCTCAGAGGGAGTGGGTGACAAGGGAGGAAGGGAATGGATCTGAAAATTGAAGTTTTAAAACTACATGTTTCATAAGATGTCCAGGCATTGGGGCTCAGAGAATCACCTTGCCCTAATGGCAAAGTCGAAGGGGATATGGGAGAAGATATGGGAGAGAGCAGATTGGATGAGGGGATATCTAGTGGGACTGCTATTCTGGGGTGGTGGGTAGGGAAAAAATGGGGGGAAAATGTAACTCATAATCTGGTGGAAATGATGCAAACCAGAAGTTAATAAAGCATTTGTTTAATTAAAAAAAAAGAAACAGATTACTGGACAGAGCACTGACCCTGGAGTTAGAAGCACCTGAGTTCAAATCTGACCTCAGACACTCAGTAGCTGTGTGACCCTAGACAAGTCACTTAACCCTGATTGAAAGAAAGAATAAAGAAAAGAGAGAAAGAAAAAAAAATAATTCCTACATTTCCCAAGAACAGTCCTAGAGTAAAGCTGGCAGAATTTCTGTTCTCTGCTCTGTAAAGGAAGGGTTTGGGTGAGATGATCTGACTCCATGATGTCACCCCTCTTCTTTATTTCCCTCTTCTCTAAGTGCCACCTTCCTTCTAGTCACCTGAGCTCAGACCCTGGCTGCTGGGGTTCACCTTCGCCCCTTCCTTCACCACCCCCATCCAGGCAGATACCCATCCTGCTTCCCCAGGATCTCTCCCATCCTTCCTCGTGTGTTTGCAGCCTTCCTGGGCTCATCAGCTCGGGCCTAGACTGTTGCAGTGGGGTCCTTATTTGTCCCCCTGGATCCAGCGTCTGCCTCCTTTCTCCTGTCTCTTCTAACACTGTCCAAGTGAGTTTGTAAAGCAGGAGTCTCTTTCACTACCCAGCTCAAGATACTCCTGCCGCTTGCTCCCTATGGCTTCTCGGGTCAAATAACAAATGCCTAGGGCATTGAAGGCGCTCGGTGACGGTCTCCCCGCCCACCTCTTCTCCCTCTCACATTCTTTTCAGTTCACGCCAGAAGGCTGAGTCCCCGAAGCTCAGCTTCTTGGAATGCCTACCTTTGGATTCCCCGCCTTCCTTCCAAGCCCGAGGCAAGATCGGCCGCTTCCTCTCCCCGCCTTGCCTCTCCTTTCCGGCCCTTGGTGCCTCTGCCCACTCCCCCTGTTTATTCTTGGTACCCCCACATCTGGAGACTTGTCGGGATTCCCCTTCCCGGTAGGAAGTGTGTCCTTGGTTAGATATACATGTTGTCTCTCCCCTCCGCCTAATCAGAAGGAGTGGGAACTGTGCCTTTGCCCTTCTCTATCTCTGGTGACCCAGCACACAGTAGGTGCTTGATAAATGCTTGACTAGATTTAGCGGGCCGCCTAGCTGACAGACATCACAGGTACCCACCTTTGTTGGGCAGACTCTCCCATTCGGTAGGTGGGGAAGCTGAGGCTGGGATGGGGCAGCCCGAGAAGCAGGACTTTGCTGGCCCGTCCGGGCCTCCGGGCCGCCCGCTCCCTTGGCCCTAGCAGTCAGCGGGACCCTGGGCCATCTTTTGCAGTAGTCTCGGCCCCGCCCCCCTCGAAGGCGGGGCCAGGGGCGGGAAGGGGTGCGGCTTCCCTGGCTGTGCTGGCTGCTCTGGCAGGCCGGGGTCGGGAGATCTGGACCAGCGCAGGAGAGCCGGGGGCAGCTCGTTCTGGGAGGCACCATGGGGAGCCAGCTGAGCACGGTAGGGAGCCGGGAGGGAGGGGCATCAGGCCCGGGAACCTGCTGGGGCCTTGAAGGCTCTGGCTGGGGGCCCGTGGCCAGGCCAGACCTTCTCCAGGCCCTCCCCCGGCCCCAAAGCCAGGGGCTGGGGCTGGGACGGGGGAGCGGGACGAGGAGGCGGCAGGCGCCTTCAGAGGAGTCCCCGGGCCCCACCTTGGGGAGCTGGGCCTGGCGGCTGGGGAGGACTCCTTCGGCCGCGCCCTGCTCCTCCCGGGGCCTGGCCCGCTCGGTGACTCATCTCCCCCCTCCCCGTTCCCTGCTCCCCGGCCCCGGGACTGTGTCCCTGCGGGGAAGGAGAGCGGGGGCTGCTGTCTGTGCCAGACAGGTGCGGGTTCGGTCATTGCCCCTCTGCCTGCCCGCCACGGGTGGAGGATGGGCGAGGGGTGGCTATCCTGCACTGGCCGTGGGCCGAGCCTCCTCCTCCCTCCCCCTTAACGCCGAAGCCACCAGAGCTGTCTTTGAGGGTCCGTGGCCTGGCCCGGCTCTCCGGGTGGGTGCTCTGGAGGGAGAAACTGAGTCCCGCCTGGACAATTGAGAAGCTCCCAGACTCGGGTATGGTACCCACGTTCCCGGCCTTCATCCCGGGTGGCCCCTGATTGGCCGCCCAGAGAAGAGGACTGTACCCAGAGCCCTCTGGGGAGGGCAAGACTTGGCCGGGCTCACCAGGGTCCGAAGGGACGCGAGAGGGCTGCGGTCCCCAGCACCGCCACCCCACCCACTGCCCGCTGACACCCCGTGCTTCCGGGGGAAGCCACCTGTCACTGCCGGTGGCACCAGTTGTCACTTGGCCGCCACCTCCGAGTGCCAGTTATTCTTAGCCCTCCCCGGCGGAGGCGAAGGCGGAGGCCCAGCCTCATCTGGCCTCCGGATGCGTCTCAGGCTGTCCTCGGGGGTCGAGTCCAGTTAGGTTCGTCTTGGGACTGAAAGGGAGCCTGCGGCCATCCCGTCCAGCCACCACTTCCTTCTACAGGCAGGGAAACTGAGACCCAGGGAGCTCCACAGCCCTGGTGGGACTGGAGTCCGGGATCTGTTTCCAATCTGCCAAGTTTTCTTCCCTTCTTTTGTGTCCGCTAGACCCTCCCATAATCCGGGCGGAATCGTGACCCTGCCCTGCCCTCCCCATCCTTTAAGCCTTCCCTTAATGGGTTCCTCTCTAGACGGGGGGTGGGGCCGAGGGCGGGGCTGCCGTGCAGAAGACTGGAAGCCAAGTCTGCCCGCCTTGTCGCCTTGCCCTGTATCTTTACCCCATGATTGGTCCCTTCCATCCCTGTGCTGCAGCACGCCCCGTAGGGCGTGAGAGGGTGTGCTTCCAGCCTTCCAGAAGCACACTCCTTCCCCCATTTCCGGTCTCAACCTCTTGAAATCTTTACTCTTCTGCAAAATGGGTATAATAGCAAATCTCCCTTTTTTGTGACCCTCGAAGCTGCCTTTTCAGTATACAGATGTTGCCTGTTCTGCCTCTCAGATTGCTCTGGCATCTCCCGGATGAGGGGATGCCCTCCGCTGATGCCCTGCATTGCCCATTACCTGTCCAACCCCTGTGACTCTTGGCTATGTCATTCCCTGAGTTTTCTGGAGGGCTGGCTTCCCTCAGTTTCCCCAAATTGGAGAATATTCTTGGAGCAGGAGGGAGGGCTGTTCCTCTGATATGCCTCCCCTTTCCAGTCCTGGGACCAGCTCTTCTACCCCTTGTGTTCTCCCTTTCCTTGATTTCTCTCTCTTAGCCCAGGTCAGTTCCTGCTTTTCCACCTTGGTCACTAAAGGTCCCCTGACCCTCACTTGCTCACTTCATAGAAAAGGGCCTCTCCTCCACACAGCTGCTGTTTAAATTGTGGGCCAGTCACTACAGGTTTAGTCTTTGGAGAGAGGTCCATGAGCCATTAAGACACAGCCCCTGCTGTCCAGGGGCACACACTCTGGTGGGGAGCTGCATGGGGCGGGGGGTGCTAGGTTCAAACAGGCCCTGTCACTGCCTGTAGACCCTCAGCAAGTCTTTTAACAGTGGTGTGCTTTTAAATGTTTAACAACTGGCTCTCCAGAAAAATACCCATAATGCATAACCTTTAAGCTGAATCTCTCTTATTAACATTTTCTCAAGTGTAGATAATAATCAAATCCCATAAATCAAGGAGTGCAAATATCACACTGAAAATGGAAGTCAGTTCTCCCTATGAACTAGCTCTAACATCCCTCTGTCCTTAACCAGTTCTGGGCCTCAGTTTCCCCCTGTGTAAAATGAGGAAGTTGGTCTCTTCCAGTCATTATCCCAAGAACTGGATTACAAAAGAGACCATAAGCAATTTAGGGAGGAGATGGCCCTCTACTGTCACATGAAGCCCAAGGGTAGAAAGATCTTTGCCAACTGGGTATCAGGGAAAGTTTCATCACTAACTAGAGGGCTGGGCCTGGATGCAGGAAGACCTGAGTTCAGATCAGGCCCCAGACACTTACTAGCTGTGTGACCCTAGCTACCCTTTTCCATTTTACAGAGGGGGAAACTAAGGCAGAGAAGGGTTACATGATTTATTGAAAATCACATAAATGGATAAGGTTGAGAGGTCAATCAACAAGCATTTATTTAAGCTCTAGGATCTTTCTTCTCTCCCCTTTGTCCAGCCCCATCCTTTGCCTCCTTCCCCCTTCCCCCTTCCCAATTTATTTTTGCGTACTTACTTGCTCTGTTTGGGACGATGGTTGACATAGTGGACAGAGGCCTGACAGAGCGGGTGGAAAGGCCTCTTTCTGCTGGAACGCTTCTCTCTCCTCTCTGTCTCTGTCTCTCTCCCTCTCCTCTCTTGTTAACTAACCCCTGAGATACTCTGTCTTGGATTATAGTTATTTCTGAACACAACTCATCCCTTTCCAGCCCATGCCCATTAGATTGTAAGCTCCTTGAGGTCAGGGATTTGTGGCTCTCCACCATTGTATCTGAGAGTCAGGCCTTTTGTGTGTGTAGCACTAAATAATAAAGTATTCCATAGTATGTTATTATAATGACCAAGCCTGGCCCAAGAAGAATAGAGAAAATGCGTCACTTCATTTCAGGGGGGGTGTCTCTGGGTGTGAAAATAATGTGCCTAATTTCAGACTCTTTTATTGTGTTGTTTGGTTTCCCAGAACTTCCTCCCTCCTCTCCCCTCCTTTTTAAGTTTCTTTTCCTTTGATTCTTTGTTGGGTTCAGGGAGGAATATGTTCCAAAATGAAGGTGCTGCTTAAAATAAATGAAGTGTCCCATTGCCACTGAAGGGCTGTGGTGCAGATTGTGATCAGAAGGAATTGGGTTTGGATTCTGGCTCTAAGACTTTGGGCATTATCCTAATTCAATAAGTAAGGAAATTGAGGCTCATTGGGTCAGTAATCGGCACTATACCCTGCCTCCTAGGGCTGATGTGGGAAAAGTATGTTGTAGATGTCCGTCTTCTTTATATATGTAAGATGTTATAAGAAATAAGTTGTAATGAATGACTACTCATGTACTAATTTATTTTTTAGCTTTTACAAAAGGAGGTTTATTTCTAAGGTATAACATAAATACCTTTCCCTCCATTATACCCTCTCTATCTCTGGGGGAAGGGAAAGGGATTGAGCTCACATGTTAACTTGGTTCCCCTAGGATGGGCCCACCAAGTTCCTGGTCCAAAGCCACTTGGCTTCTTCCCTGCTGTGCTTGCAGCAGTAGTATCCAACCTAGAATCCTGCCTCCAAGGTGTCTGTGGCTGGGCCCCTCAGGTCTGGAGGGGACTCTAGCACTCAGGCCTAGAAGAGGAAAGGACAGACCAAAGCCTCCCTCCACCCCCCTTCTAGAGGGCCTGAGGGTCTAAGAGGGAGAGGAACCCTTTCCCCACACTCAGTTCAGTGCATGGCACCTGTGCTTTGGGTCAGTCAGGCCTTCACCCCCAGAAAGAGAGAGTCTGATTATTAGAATAGATTGTAAAGGCCGGGGGCTAGAAGTGGCCTGGTCCTGGATGGGGGCCTGCCTCTTCCCTGTCTTCTGACTGTGGTACAGATGTTCTGCATCTCTGTCTGAGACATGGGAAGAATAATACTGCAGCTCCCTACGGGAGGAGAACCACATTTGTGAGCAGGAAGTTCAGTGGCGTCAGGTCTGACCCACAGAAGAGGAGGAGGAGGAGAAGGAGGAGGAGGGCATTGGAAGCCGGGGAGCCCCTGGCAGAACCACTTCACACTGCCTCAGTTTCCCCCTCTGTAAAGGAATGGGGGTGGGGCGGCGGGTCATAATAGCACTTGTCTCCAGGGCGGCTGAGAGGACCAAACATATGTAAGAGGTGTTGGCATCATGTCTGCCATCCAGAACTGAAGAATGCCTTAGGAGTTGTTTCTCTAACTTCCTCATCTAAGAGAGAAACAGACTGAGGTCAGGGAGGACCCTAGATCTGAGCCAGAAGGACTTCAGAGTTCATCTAGCCCAACGTCCTCTTTTTAGAGAAGGGAGGGGCTTTGGCCTACCTAGGTCTGGCAGAAACCTTGAATTGCTCATTTATGAGGGGAAGCTGAGGCCCAGAGAGGTTGTTAGAGGTAACACAGGGAGCAGGGAGCAGACTTGGGATAAGGGAGGGGCTATTGCTGTTTCTATCCAACACCCTTCTTTTCTCCTGCTTTCCAGAGAGCCAGCCACCAAGTAGGACAGCTGGGGGCCCCACTGTGGGTGTGCCCCAAGGCCAGACCTGCTCTTTGGGGCTGGGTTTTCCTTTATCAGGACGGGTGTGGCCCCAGGAGCCCAGTGAGTGCTGGGTCTTTCCCTGGCCTTTGGCTTAGAGCTGCTGATTCAGGCCCCTGGGGACAGAGCTGCCTGGGCTCCACTCTCCTCCCAGGGACCAACCTTGCCCTGTGAGTCAGGTCCTAGTGGCACCCAGTGCAGGTACCAGCTCCCTGGGAGGCTGGGGGTGGGTGGTGATGGGCCTCCCATGAAGGGCTTGTGCTGAGGTAGGAGCCCATCTGGGAACACCTGGGATAGCTCACCCCATTTGACTTGTCCATGGCTCTCTGGTCCAGTGGCCCAGCTGGCTTTGCTTGCTCAGCTTTGTTGGCCTAGATCAGGTTGAGGCCACCACCAGGCCCCTGGGACTACTAGACACTAACCTGCCTTTGGAAATGGCCACTGGGCATTGGTCAATTGTGTCTGACTGTGGGGGTGGGGTGAGGTGTGCAGTACATAGAGCTCAAAACTTAGGACAGAATGTCAGAGCTGGGAGGGGCCTGAGAACAGGGAAGGCCAGGGCTGGGAGGGACCTTAGAACAGGGAAGGCCAGGGCTGGGAGGGACCTTAGAACAGGGAAGGCCAGGGCTGGGAGGGGTCTTGATCATTTGGGCCAGCTCCCCACTATGCAAAAGTTAGTAGAGGGGAGGATGGGACCTGCTTCAGCTCCCAAGTGGGAGAATCAGGCTTGTGTTCTAACACAGGTTTCCCTGTTCAGTTGAGGGTTTTTCATGTTCATCAGCTTGGGGGAGGGGAAGGAATGTGGATGTACTAGATCCCAGCCTCTGCTCCTAGAGCCCTTTCCTTTCTTCTAGAACCCCCCTAGCCTGGTGTGGAAGATCTTACCGAGGGCAGGCTCACTTCCTGACCCCACCCATCCCCTTCCATCTCCCCGACCGCCTCTGTTCCTCCCTGGCTTCCTCCCTGCTCCCCTCCCACTTCCCTCAAGAAGCTGGGCCCAGAGGCAGACTGAGGCACAAGCAGGTGAACCATCTCAGCCCCGGTCCCCCAAGGTGCAGCCTTAGTCCCCAGGCCTAGAAGGGAGGAGCCTGGGCACCAGGCTGGGGAGGGAATAGGAGCTGGAGGGGGTGAGTCACCCCAGCCTGGCTGGTCCCGGGAATAGCTTAGACCCGTCACACCCAGGGCCGGGCTTCCGATGCCTGGAATTTCTGTTTTAGAGTTTGGAGGAGGGTAGAGGGGAGACAAGCTGAGCCCAGACCCTCTTGTTGTCACCAGCGGAGCAGCCCACAGAGATAAATTCCTGACTAGGTTCAATGCTTTGTCTAAGCTTGGACTCGACCATTGATGGCATCCTGCTGTTTATTTCGGGTGATTCAGGGAGGGGCGAAGATTCAGGGAAGGACTGACATTCTCTTTTTGCTGGGAGAATGTCAAACCTGGAAGGGTGTATCTGGTGTAACCCCCCCTCATGTTACAGATGGGGAAACTGAGGTACAGTAGAAGGGAAACTCCTGAGGGCAAGGTTTTGTTTGGCCTTTGTATGCCAAGCACTTAGCACAGTGTTGGGTTCACAGAAGGTGATTAATTGATGTTTGTTAATTAAATGATTGACTTGGAAAGGAGCTTGGTTAAGATTAAATAGGGGAGGGGGCAGCTAGGTGGCACAGTGAATAGAGCACCCTCCCTGGAGTCAGGAGGACCTGAGTTCAAATATGACCTCAGACACTTAACACTTACTAGCCCTGTGACCTTGGGCAAGTCACCCACCTCCAAAAAAGCACCCACAAAAGAAGATTAAGTAGGGGATGGGAGGAGCTGATGCTCTCCAGAGGCAGTATACTGTCTATATGGGAGAGAACTGAGGTCTTGGAGGGCCAAGGGCCTGACTTCAAACTCCACCCCACTATTTTTCCTTGCCTGGTTCTCTTCCTACCCCCTGTGCCCTCCACGGCTGGACGATGGGGGCTAAAAGCAGGACGAGTCACCCTGGCGGGTCTCGGGGCATCTCCCCAGTGAAGGAACAAGGAGGCTTGGTTCTCTGTGAACAGCAGCCCTCGCCCTGCCTCACAAGGACCTGGCGTTAGGAGATAACACCTCCCCCTCCCCTCCAGCTCTGTGTGTGGTCACCAAGTTTGGAACTTTAATTGAAATAACTCAGTGCCTAAAAAAAATAGGGAAAAAAAATCTTGTTGCTGGTAGGCAAGTATAAGCCATGAGTAAGCAAGGTCTGTTCTGTGGGGAGGGATGGGGCGATATCTGGGGATTGTAGGCCAGAGGCCTTGTGCTCATCCTAATGAGGAGGAAATCGAGGCCAAGGAGGTTAAGTGACTTACCCAAGGTCATGTGGGCAGTGAGCATCAGAGGGCAAATTTGAACCCAGGCCTCACTGGAGGCCTGCAGGAGCTTCACAGGCTGAGTGGCTTCTGCTGTGGCCTCTTTATTTTACAGATGAGGAAAGAGAGGCCCAGAAAGCTGGAAAAAAAAATGTAGGATTCAAACCCAGGGCCTCTGACTCCAAACTATTTCTGTATTTTCCTGATTGGAAAAATGACAGGGAATGTCAATGGGAGAGGGGAAAGAAATTTGCATTTGGAACCCCAGATCCAAATCTTGGCTCCATCATCCCTTCACTCTACTGCCCTTATGTGAACCTTGGTTTCCCCATTTCCAAAGAGGAATAAGAATTCTCACTGCCCACTTTATCCAATGATTACCTTAACAAGAAGCACAGAGAGTGCCTATTTGCACCATGCAGGGGGTCACATGTCCTGGGCTGGGGAGGAAGGGCTCTGGAAGTCCAACACCAGGAGGGGAATTGGAGGAAGCCGGGCCTGGCTCGGGCTTGGAGCAGAACAAAGGCCTTCAAACCTCGTCCTTGTTGGGGGACTGCTGGCGTTCTTCATGTGTTCATGTTAGACATCTAGGAATTCTAACTTCAGCATTTGATCGTAAATGTGTACTACAAGTATCCCATACTAAAGTTCTCCTCAAATGCCACTAAGTAACACATGCTCAATTAGGTTGTTTTCCATCTTTAAAGCTGTGTATAAATGTAAGGTGCCAGGTGGTAAGAATGGCAACTTCTGCCTGAGTGGAGGCATCCTTACCAGCCTGGCAGTGGATTGGATGGTCGTCAGACAAAAGCCCAGCATTCAACAGAAGTTTTACAACTGCAGCAGCTCAGTAATGGTATATGTACAGTGGACTGTGGGGCTGTAAACTGGCAGGAAAGGATGCCCCCACACCTAGGAAGTCATAGGTCCATGGTGCTGAAGTTCATGTTGCATACATAGTCACTCTACAGCATTTGGGTATTTTTATTAATTCTTCCATTTGGAAAATTGTTTTGAATTAATTTACCTGCAATTAAAGCTTTAGGATAAAAGTAAATGTGCACTTTTTTTGGCCAGCAGTTGGGGTTAAGCCCAAGGTCACACAGCTAGTTTTTGTGTTAAGTGTCTGAGGCCGGATTTGAACTCAGGTCCTCCTGACTCCAGGGCTGGTGCTCTATTCACTGTGCCACCTAGCCCGCCCTGTGCACTTTTCTTAAGAGTAGTAAACAGTGTTTTCATACTCATGGAACGTTCAGTTCTCATGTGTCTGACACAATCTGTTGTTTTAATATGTTCACCTTGAGAAATGTTGAAAATGTTACCTGCATAGTCACTATTTTTAAATTTGTTTTTATTTTGGTATGCATGGAACAGAATTTTCTATTACAGACTCAGGATGCAAGTTAGAGAAGATAATGGAACTTTATAGGAAGGAAGGGAGGGAGGGAGAGGAGATGGAAGGAAGGGAAGGAGGGAGAGAAAAAGGAAGGGAGAAAGGAAACCCCTCCTGGTACAGTCAGGCCACCTTTGGATGAATGTGTCCTGTTCTAGGCACTACATTTCAGGATGTGTGTTAACAATCATAAGATCACAGAGATGGACTGGTAGGGGCTCCAGTCCAAGGTCATCTAACATATTCATTTTACAGAGGAAGAAACTTCCCAGCTTGCCCAGGGTCAACCAGCTCATCAAGTGTATGAAGGAGGATTTGAACTAGCCCCTCCTGTCTCTGAGGCCAGCTCCTTAATACACCTTGACTGATGCCTCAGTGGAAAGAACATTTCAAGTGGAGTCAGGGTGACCTAGTTCAAACTCCTGCCTCAGTTGCTTATTAGCTAGGTGATCCTGATCAAGATGCTTGACCACTATCTGCCTCAGTTTCCTTAACTGTAAGGTGGAAAAAAATAATAGCACCTGCCTTATGCAGTTGTTGTGTTGTGAGGCTCAAGTGAGACAATATTTATGAAATGCTTGGCACAGTGCCTGGCATACAGTAGGTGCTTAATAAATGCTGACTCCCTCCCCCTCCCCTTGTCACAATGCAATGCCAGAAGGGGATGACCTCAGGTTATGCTTCTGAAAAATGAGGACATTGGACCAGATGGCTTCTCAAGCCTCCAGAGCGATGGTCCCATGAACTGTGGTTCTCTGATACAGCTGCATTGTTTTGGGCAGGGCGAATCACTATTACTTTCTGGACCTCAGTTTCCTCATCTATAAAATTAGATGGTTAAGCTTGCTGGCCTCTGAGGTCTCTTTCAGCTCCACAGCTAGTGGCTATGGACTCCTTCCCCTCTCTGGGTCTCAGTTTCCACACAAGTCTTGAACTGAAGGGACTGAATCATTTTCCCTACAGAAGAGAAGACAGAGGAGCCCAGCCCCAGGCTGTCCAGAACTAAGGGAGTTACGAGGAGGTCTGTGTAGACTCCTTCCTAAGCATCTGAGCTGTGTAAATATAGAGGGATCTGGGAGGGTGTGGGCTCCCTCCCAATGAACTCCCTATGGCACAAGCTAGATGGTCACCTTTCTGGCTTGGGATGCCACCTTTTAACCCTGTGATTGTGAAATATTTGATAGGCTGCCATGTGGAATCAGGATTAGAGAGGGACCAAAGAATTAGGGGTTCAATGGGTAGGAGTCTCAGGGAGGCACATTAAAATCAGTAGGAGGAAAAGCAGGCTACTAGACCTGCAGCCTCAAGTGCCTCCTAGATATGTGACCCTGGCCAAGTCATTCAACCTCTCTGAGTCTGCAAAATTTGGGTTTTGGTGTGGTGTGTGGTGTATGGTATGAGATGTTGTTCTAAACCTAATTTTATGCCAGATTGCTTTCCAGGTTTCCTGTAGTTCTTGTCACTTCCCCTTGTAACTTATGTCCTTGGGTTTGTTAGACACTGGACAACAGGTCTGGAATCCTCCTGTTTCTTCCTTAGCTTGTCTATGCCCCAAATCTATTATTCTGTATCCTTGTCACCTCCTAGATCTACTATTTTGGTTTATAACCAAAAAAAGCACAGGATTTTGGTGATGACTGCTTTACAGTTGAGTTTGAATCCTGAAGTTATGGCATCTTCATTTTCTTTTCTTCTGGGTCTTTCCCTGGAGATTCTACAGCTTTTGCTAACCCACTCATTTTATAGCTGACATACTGATGAGTCCCAGAGTGGGGAGACAACTCCCCCAAGATCACAGCCAAAATAGGTAGAAAATCCAAGATTTGGATCCTGTTCTTTCCAAGTATAGTTTTCTTTCTGCCATTCCAAGAGGTATGCAATGTGTGAGGGGTTCCACGGGCACTGTGAAGTTACAGAGATTTCCCCTCTAAGCTATTAAATGTGGGATTGTATTTCAAATGGATGTGAGCTTGTGGATAAGGGTGTATATGCCTTACGTGGTACAGATAGCAGCCCACCCATACTTTCTTATCCTTTGTGATTTGTGTCCAAGTCCTTTCACAAATCCTCAGTGGATGACTGACCCAACCCTTGAGAGACCTTCCTCTGGGTCTTCCTCAGTTAGCCCTCCTCATTACGTAACTGCCTCCTTCCTCCTTTTCTGATCATAAATTTCCATAAATATATCCCTTATACCACTTCTTGGATCTAGGTCATTATTGGGAATCTTTATAAATGGAATTAGACCAGTATGAAAATGAGCTTGCTTTCCATGACCAGCTATATCCTAAGAGGAGGGGAGACAGAAAGGGAGGATTCTTTCTCCCTGGGTTAACTTCTTTGCCTTAAACCAAGGACAAAAGATGGAATCTAATTTTTTTTTTCTTAATTTGGGGTCTTCTTCCTGATTCATCCAGCACTAGGAGTCTGGAAGACCTGAGTAAAAATCCAGCCTCAGATACTTACTGTGTGATCTTGGGTAAGCCTCATCTGTAAAATGAGGCTGATAACCCTTACTTCTCTGGGTTGTTGTGAGGATCAAAGGGTGTAAAGGATGTTGTAAAGCACCATTTAAATACTACTATTATCACCTCTGCTACTATTACCATCTGAACTGTGACCCTTGAGCCCCCAGGGAGGGATGTAGCCTTATTTCCCCTGTACTAAGAGATCTCCTGGACTAGAGAGGTTTGGTTTGTTTGTTTATTTTCTTTTTGGTGGCTGCCTTCTTAATGAAGACTCTGTTTTTCTGGTCTCCTCCCCTGTCTCCAATCTTAGGGCCTGGGCTCTCTAAGGGCCCATCCTTTTTCTTTTGTCTTTTGGGCTGAGTACACTAGACTCTCCCCCAGGGCAGAATTGGACCCTGTGTGTCTGTGTCTGTGTGTGTATATGTTTATGTAGGTGTAGGTGTGGGTCCAGAGTTAGAGAGAAGCAGGTTTTGGTTCAGTGTAATAAAGGACTCCATTAGATTGTAAGCTCCTTGAGAGCAGGGGCCTTCTTTCGCCCCTTTTTTTATCCCAGTACTTAGCACAGTGCCTGACACATTGCTTATAGAGTGATTGGAACTCTGAAAAGCAGAGCAGGCAGCCTCAGCATATAGCTTCTGCTGTAGGAGGTCTTAAGCAGAGGCTCCTTGTGGAGGAGGAAGGGCATCCCTGATCCTAACAGACCCTGCAGCCTCTGGGGCTCCTGTGACTCTGTGGTCTTCGCGGTTGAGTCTGGGGCAAGAGGATGGAGGAAAGGCGATAGATGGCATAGAAGCCAGCAAACCAGCCCTGGGGTGGCTTTCTGGGAAGGCTTTCTGACACAAGTGTCTGGGAATATGGAGACAGAACCCCAAAACAACCTCAGGCCTGCCCCAAGGGCCTTTCCAGCAACTCTGGCCCTTGGGGGCCCCTGCCCCCTTCTTTTTTAAGGCCTTCCTTTCTATTCCAAGCAGAGATATTCTGTAGCTCTCTTCTCAGGGAGTTTTCTTCTGGAAATCTCTCACCCTAGTGTTCTTTTGTTTAAAGTGATAATTATTTTCAATGCACAAAAATTTGCCTTCTCTTCCACCTATTTAAAAGAAACAAAAACCTTTGTAACAGATGTTTCTGTTAAGCAAAAACTATTCTTGCATTTCCACCCGCTACTTCTAAGAAGTTGTTGTTCAGTCGTGTCTTGACTTTTTCTTCACAAAGATACTGAAGTGCTTTGCCATTTCCTTCTCCAGCTCATTTGACAGTTGAGGAAACTAAGGCAGACAGGATGAAGTGATTTGCCTAGGGTCACACAGCTAATAAGTGTCTGAGGCTAAATTTGAACTTGGGTCCCCTTGCCTCTATCCACTGTGTCACCTACCTGCCCATTTAAAAAAATAATATATATATATATATATATATATATATATATATATATATATATATATATATATATATATATGAATGTATATACACATATATATATATTTATATATAAAAACAGTGGGCCAGAGATAGTATGGGCTAATGGCTATCTTCAGGCAGCCTAGAATGCAGATCTAACCCATATCAGTCTAGTTCCTGAGTTTCCTTTTTCTCCTTAATGGCTGTCTGTCTCACAATAACCCTGGGGAGTGGCCTCTAGGCCATTATTCCTCTGAATTTATGGATAAGGAAATTTAGGCTGAGATTGGTTCTGAGGGTCTAATGGGCATGGGGAGGCAGGATCTGAGAGCTTTAGAAATTCCCCTAGATAATTATAATCATTTTTTACATTCTTCACATATTTCCTTCAAAGATATGTTTATTGATCTCTTGTTTTGACATCACTGATACTTCCCAATATACCCCTCCTCGCCCCCCTCCCAAGGAACCATCCCTTATAACAAACAATAAAAAAGGGTGTGCATGGAGTGGAGAGGGGGAGAATCTTTTACATTTATTTGAGGCTTCCTAAGGGCATAAGGTTGAGGGGCAGAGTGAGTCTGCCCAGGGAGGGCACAGAGGATGTGGGCTAGACTCCCTAAAAAACATGGCCCATTAAAGCTTCCAGGGAAGGGTCTCATTGAGACCCAGTTTCCTAGCAGCAAGAGTATCAAGACGCCTCATTTTCTCTCCCCTTCCTGGGTTCCAGTTGATGACTTGTTCCCCCCATTTCTTTGCAGTTGGGTGGCTTTGTGCTATCCCCTGTCTGGTTCATCTATAGCCTCTTCATGAAACTTTTTGGGAAGTCGGCTCCTCCCATCACCCTAGAGAACCCTGATGTGAAGTACCCTTTGAGGCTGATTGACAAAGAGGTGAGTGATGGGGCCCACTCTGGGGTGGGGATGCCAAGACCCCTAACCTTGGGGATATTCCTTCCTGGGGGGCCTCTAAGCAAGGCCATGGTGTTGGAAAGTCAGAGGGATTGAGTGCCCTTAGAATTAGCCCCTTCCTGGCTGGACTGGGTGTGGGGAGCTGTGTCCCCTCTGCCTCTGGATCCCAGGTCCCAAGTCCCATCACCAGTAGCTAATGTCTACTGAGCTCTGAATAGGTACAGACCCTGGGAATTCTCGTCTCTGCTATGCACCTCTGGAGGGTTGAACAGCAATTGCTGTCCCTGATCAACAGCCTGGTATATGTTAAGCCTAGAGGAGAGAATCTATAAAAGAAGGGAGTGAGGGGGGAAAACCAGACATACTGAGCTGGAAGGGACCTCAGAGGTCTTCATTTTACAGAAAAGGAGACTGAAGCCTAGCTAGGGAGGGGAAGAAACAAGGGCACACAGATTATAGGTGGTAAGTACAGAATCCAGGGTCTGAGAGACAGCCTTGTAGGGGATAGGTTAGAATTAATTATGGGGTTCCAGAAGGAAAAACCAGGATCAGTGGGTGAAAGTACAAAAAGAAAGTTGTCAGGTCAATATAAGGAATAATTTCAAATTTGGGGCAGTTCTAATTGGGAAAGAGTTGCCCCAGTGGGGATGAACCTCCCTGCCCCCATCAGGGTAGGCATTTAAGAAAAGGTTAGATGACTGTCTAGCAGGGAGAAGCTTAGCAGGCATTCCTGTAGGAGGTGGAGGGCTGATGACCAAAGCTCCTTTTGGTTCCAACTCAGCCCATCCCTCCTCTTTCTACCAATAGGGATAAAACTTCCAGTGAAGTAAGGATTGCTTCTTTCTTTATACTGCATCCCCAGGGCCTGGCACAAAGTATACACTTAATGAATTCTTTTGGATTGATTGATTGATGGAGGTAGAATTACTTGCCCAAGGTCACACTGTTAGTAGCAGGACTGGGCCCAGAGCCCTGGTCTCTGGCTTAATTCAGCTATCTTTTTGAAATGGAAGGAAACAAAAAGATGCTTGGTGTGGGGTTGGACTGAGCCAACCAGCCTTCCCCAGCTGCCTCATATGTGCCTAACTCTTGCCTAACCCAGGATCACAAAGCTTATATTTCTGAGGCCAAATTTGAACTCTGGGCTTCCTGACTCCAAAGCCAACGCTCTATCCATTGGGCCACCCTGTCCAAGTCCAGGTCCGGGCCTTGTTCCATAAAGGCTTGCAAAGAACTCCAGTCTGGGGAACTGGGTGGACTTTTTTCTGGATCAGACTTGAATGTTCCACCAGATCACTCACCTATTAAAAATTCTCTTCCTCCCCTCCCCACTTCTAAACCACCCAACAAACTCTCCCTTTGTCCCAACAGGATGATTTCATGGCTGGGCAGGCTCCCAGGACCTGGGCAGGTAGAGTTCCCTGAGGTGACACTTTCTCAGCATTATTTGCTGTACCAAAGCCTGGCACTCCCACCTTCTTTTTGGTCCTCACACAGCCCTGCTAAGCAGGGCATAGTGGGCGGTGACTCTGGCAGGAGGGGCCTCACTCTGTGGCTGAACAAGAATCCACCCCACCACGCCCTGAGCTGAGGCCCAAGGAGGCTGCTGGAGCCCCTCTGGGGCAGAGACTCACAGTTCTCTCTGGGTCAGTTGTCTTTCCAGGCCTGTTTTTCCTGATGCCAGATGCAATTTACACCCTTCAATCCCAGTTAGAGCTTGGGGCCCAGCAGGTTCCTCTTCATGGGAGACTCCAGTCTGGCTCTCCTGGCCCCCTGGGTCTCCTTCAGGCTAAGCCTGCCCAGCTTCCTTCAGCTTGGCTTATAGAGTGGGGATGCGCTTCCCCATCTTGTCCTGGGGAGTCGGTAACATTTACCCTGATGAGGCATGATCCATCCCATTTCACAGATGAGAAGAATGAGGCAGAGGTGGAGTGTTTTATAGGCAGCACCCTGAGAGGCATCTCTTCCAGGCTCCAGGCTTGGCTGAACTGCCCCGGGACAGGGAGCTCACTACCTCATACTGTCCATTGCTGGGCAGTAGCTCCCTTGGTCAGGAAAGTCCTTCCAGTTTGTCCAGCCCAAGTCTGCTCCCAGTGCCCCCTGGGACTGAGCAGAGCATGGCAGCCCTTCCCATGTTTGATGGCCCCCTGAGCCTAAAGACCCCTGGCTCCTTCAGCCCAGCATGGTGGGAGCCACTCTGCTTAGCGGCTGCTAGGGGTGCCACAGTGCACAAAGGACGGGCCTGGGTTCTCAAGATCCCAGTTCAAATCCAGCCTCAGACACTGACTAGCTGTAGGACGTTGGGCAAATCACTTCATTTCTGCCTGCCCCAGCTCCTTCCCCTGTATGGTCTCCTCTGGCACAGGGACTTCACACGCACTCCTCTCCTCTGTAGGTATGTAATCCTTCTACCAGTGTAGATTGCAGCCTATCCTGGCCTGCTCAGCCTCTGGGCTTCTTGTCCTTGTTCTCCCAGGAATTCCCCAAAGAAGAGTTAGAGCAGAGCTCTGAGGCCTTGTCCTGGTTCTACAAAATTTGGAGGCATGGTTCTTCTAAAATTGGCCTGATACCCCCTTTTCTCAGGCCCCTCCCAGCCCTGACATCCCCTTTTCTTAGGCCCCTCTCAGCCCTGACATCCCCTGTTCTCAGCCCCCTCCCAGCCCTGACATCCCCTGTTCTAAGCCCCCTCCCAGCTCTGACATTTTATGATTCATTCCTTCTCTGTTCCAAGGTGGGTAGAGCACAGAGTGTCTCCTTTAGCCTATTTTCCTCCTTCCCAGGGATAATAGGCCACCTCCCCACCATGCCTGTGGTTTGAAAATCCAGGCTCCAGTCCTACCCTCAGCACCCTGAGTTTGGCCGCTCCCCAGACATCCTGAATCATTCTGTCCTGGGATGATGCTTATGCCAAGTCGGAAGATGTCGGAGTAAGGAGCTTGTCGGTGTTGGAAGAGTCAGGAAGGTCATCTGGCTGTGGGAGCCTAGATCTCTAGCCAGCCCCTCTATCCAAACCCCCTGTGTTTTCATTTGAAAAAGACAGAACATGAGATTTTAAGTGACTTTGCCCAGGGTCACCCAGGTAATGGCATGATCGGATTTCTGACCTAGATCTGCAAGGGCTCCAGGGACCACCTAGGCCTTTCTACAGATGAGGAAACTGAGGCCCAGCCCACTGACAGTAATGGTGGAACTCAGTAAGAGGCTGGAAAAGGAGGCACAAGAATTCCTGTAATTCCAGCTACTGCATTTGGATGTTTTGTTAATTAGGTCAATTGGGAGCTATGGATTGTTTCTGAGGAAGGGCATGGGGATTGAATTAGGACCTCTCCCTGCTACTTGCCCTGCCACACCCGAGGTCACCCAACACACCTTTGCGGGGAGGATGGGATTCCATTGGCCTCCACAGCCCTGGGTGGGATGACACAATTCATTTCAAGAGATAGCTCAGAGGGTCTCTAGTCTACCTTTGCCTGAACAGGAAATACCCTCTCTGCCTTTCCTCTGCTTAAAGACCCCTTAGCAATGGGGAACTCACTACCTCTCAAGGCAGCTGGTTTCACTTCTTTTTTTTATTAATTTTTTGGCCTTTATTAATTTGTTTACTTTTAGTTTACAAACTGGTTTCACTTCTGAAGAGCCTGATTCTTTTTTTTTAAATTATGTTTATTCTCTCACCCTCTCCCCAGTTATACATATAGACAATTTTTAACATTCATTTTATTTTGAGTTCCAAGTTTCTTCTCTTCCCCCCCTCCCCCCCTCCCCTCTAAGACGGTAAGTGATTTTGATTGATTATACATGAAGAACCCTGGTTCTTAGAAGGTTTTCTTACATTGAGTCTCCCTGGATTCTGTGCCCTCTGGGTCCCAAACAGTGGTCTGTAAGATATGAACAGTGAAGGCTTTAGGCCCCCACAGGAGCCTTCTCCTTCCCAGGCTCCCCTCCCTTCCTTCACCTGGTCCTAAGTGGGATTTCCAGCCCCTATCAGTCAGCTTCTTATGGGCGCTGGGCTCTAGTTTGGGCCCTTTCTGAATGTGGCTCTGGGCCTTCCTCCTCCTGCGATCCCCACTGGACCTGGGGGGCTGCAGGGTCAGAGGTTACAGGGGGAACAATCACAGGCTAGAGAGCTGGGGTTTCCTGTCCATCCTGGCTCAAACCCAGTGGGTCATATTGAAGAATAAGGCCACTTAGCTGTGGAAGGATGGGCGAGGCTGGTACTGTGGGCTGCCAGCTTAGGGGCACGGCACAGACACCCTGACAGCACCCTGAGGGCTGAGGCTGCCCTTCAGAGGTGAGAGGGCCCTGGGTGCTGCCCCTTCCACCTCACAGGGGGCAGTGGGGTCAGTTCTGGATGCTGCTTGGCAGGCAGGGCACTGATGAACTCAGCAGTGAAGGGGAGGAAGCTAGGTGGACTAACTGTCTTCAGGCTGTTGTTCAGTCATGACCCCATTGTGGGTTTTCTTGGCAGAGACACTGCAGTGGTCTGTCATTTCCTTCTTCAGCTTGTTTTAGTCAAGGAAACTGAGACAGACAGAGTTAAGTGACTTACCCAGGGTCACACAGCTAGCAGGTATCTGAAGCTGGATTTGAACTCAAGTCTTCCTGACTCCTAGAGAAGGAGATCACGAACCACTCCAGTATCTTTGCCAAGAAAACCCCAAATGGGGTCATGGAGAATCAGAAAGGACAGAAACAACTCAACACCAACTTCCTGACTCCAGGACTCCCTCACTGCCCTGTCTTCCAGGCTATCTCTGGATGTGGGATGGCTGGGAGGGGAGAACCAGCAGGGAATGGGGGAGAAGTTATGGGATTCGATTCCATCTCTGTCAGAGGAAAAACAAACTTCCTAACAGTGACCATGTCTAGAAACAGAGAGGACTGCTGCTGGGAGAGGAGGCTCCCACAGCCCCCTGACCAGAGGGTTTTCAGGCAGAGGCCGGGTGGCTGACTGTCAGGCTCCTGGCACTAGGGATTCCTGGTCTAGCTCACTCAGCTTCCTGAGGTTTCTGACCTGCTGGGGAAGGGAGGCAGAGATCAGGGTACAGAGCAGGGCTCTCATGGGAATGATGCTAGGAGGGCAAGGCCAGATCAGAAGGTGAGCCTATGGCTGGAAAGCATCAGAAGAGGAGCTTGAGATTAGGGGAGGGGACTGGTCCAAGGCTGTACAGCTAGTAGGTGTCTAAGGACAAGGAAGGTCTTGAGGCCCGTCCCAAACCCTTTGCCCTACACCCAGGGCTTCCTGGAAGAGTTAGTCCCATGGACAGATGGGGATCCCATCTGGTTGAAGAAGGGAGCAGAAGTCCTGGCAGCCAGGCAGCCCCAAGTCCCTCTTCATGGCTGAAGACCCTGGGGCTTTCCTAGACTTTTGTGGAGGCTACACATAAGAAAGAGTTCTGAACTTGGAAGCAGATCTGGATGTGAATGCTGGCCTGATACTCATTCGCTGTATAAATTTTAATCCTCTCAGCTTGGGTTTCTTCTTGCATATAATTTCCCTAGTGTGACTATTCCAGAGTTGTTGTGAAGAAAGTACCTTGAGATGCTTCAGAAGTGAGGGGTGGGATGGGACAAGTGAGGTCCGTTGCCAGTAGGCACCTTCTCTGGGTTCCTGGGGCATGGAGAGTTTAAGTGACTTGCCCCAGGGTCTCACAACCAGTTTGTGTCTGAGGTGGGGCTCATCCAGGTCTCCCTGGCTTTAAGGCCAGTCAGTCCTGGAACCTTTGTACCTCGATGGTCCGATTGCTGTTAATTGGAACATTGTTGGGTTTTTCCCCCTCCCAGAACATCAGCCATGACACACGGAGGTTCCGGTTTGCCCTCCCATCTCCACAGCACGTGCTGGGCCTTCCCATAGGTAAGTTTTACTCCTGGCCTTGGGGCTCCCAGGAGAAAGGCCAGGAAGGCCTGCTCTCCTGGGGATGCTTAGGCCCAGGGGGTAGGACTGGGGGAGCGTCTTCTGGGAGCTCGAACAGCAGAGCTTGACATTTAGCTGCTTCCAGTCTCACTCTCTGTTTTTTGCTTCCTGCATTTTCTTTGAGGCCAGGTAACCTGGTCAGATTCTCTTGAATATCCAGTGTCTTAACCACAGTTGGTCAATGGGGCTGCAAACTCTCCTGCTCAAAAACACTCCTTGTATTTTAGCTTAATTTCTATGGAGATCTTTTGGTTTTGCATTCTCTCTCCTCCCCTGTGTGTGTGGTGTATGCATTTTGTGTCTATATGCATAAACATATATGTAGCTCCCACATATACGTATGGGAATGGAGGGATGGATGGATGTCCCTTCCCTGCCCCTTCTAGAATTACACCCTTTGTAAGAAAAAGTAAGAAAGAAGGGGAAATAAAGGCAATCCAACCAAAGTAACTGACCCATCCCTGGAGCAGGACAGGGTGGCAGGCTTCCTCACCCATCCTGGCCAAAGAAGGGGAGAGAATCTCTCCTCTGGGTCTGGGAACTCGTTTTTAAAAATGCAATTTATTTTTAGGCTAAATATAAACACCAAATCAAACAGGCATTTTCATGTATGTAATAAAAGGGAAAAAAAGCGGGTGGTGCCCTCTCTGTGTGAGCTCCTGGTGACTCAGTCTGAAGGCTCAGGATGAATTTCTGGCCTGGGGACTCCCATTTTGTACTCCAGAATTCAAGAGTGCTGATTAGTGGATGTCAGCCACTGGACCACAACTGCTGGGGTGGGGATGAGCTCCTTCCCCTGAAGCCTCTTCCTCCTCCTCCTCTTCTTCTTCCTCCTTTCTTTCCTTGTCCTCTTACTCTGATCCCTCCAAGCCTGTTTCACTCTCTAATTTCTGTATTCCAATATAATCGGTTTCCTTTGTGACCTTCGGGATTTGATTTGATGCATTTCACAACGTGGCACACCACCCAGTGTCTCTGCCAAGAAAGCCCCCAATGGGGTCAGGAGCAGTCAGAGCCAGCAGATCTCACCCAGGCTGACTGGGAGCGGAATCCCTAGCCTATAGAGGGCCGCCCTGAAGCCTCCACCCCTGCCCCATCCTCCTTCCAGGTCAGCACATTTACCTCTCAGCCCGGATCGATGGGAACTTGGTCATCCGGCCCTATACCCCAGTTTCCAGTGATGATGACAAAGGCTATGTGGATCTGGTAATCAAGGTGAGCCCATCTCTCCCAGGGTGCCAGTGGCCCAGGGCAGGCGCTGCTGTCTGCTGGCATTCAAGAAGCCTAAGCATTTCCTCTGTGGCCTCCAGGAGCTATTTTTAGCTAGTGAGATCCAGCCATCATCTTGTAAACAGCAGCCCACATCCTTGGGAATCTACTGGATTCCCATCTCCCTGCCCCACTCCCCACACTGCTCCCTTGGCCAGTTCAGGTCACTGTGGCCCATCAAAGCCCTTGGGAGGCTTCGTGCTGGCCAGGAGATGCTGGGAGATGTTACAAATCTGGATCTGTGGGGTTTGAGAGAATTGAAAATGAAATGGAAGAAGGCTGTGAGCCTGGAGGACTTGGGGGCTGGCGATGCCCTTGATAGTGACAGGAAAATCTTGGCGGGGTGGGGCGGGGGGGGGGGTGGAATAGTGAACTCAGGTTTGGATGTGTTGAGTTTGAGGTGTCCAATAGTGTTTGAGAGAGAGGTGAGAGCAAAAGACAGAGATGGTCATTAAATCCATAGGAGCCGATGCATCCACTTTGTCCTGAGGGTCCACTGTGTGTGGAGGTGGAGAGGGCATGGTGAAGCTGGGCCTTCTTGCTATGTAGGGTGGAGGCACCTGGCAGGGGTGTGGGCACGTTTGGGGGATGGAGTGATAGGGGGCCGGGTGGCCTAAGCAAGGACCCTCTCCTCCTTCTTGGGCAGGTAGGCAACCAGAATAGCCCTTTCCAACCCATCCAAAGACCTTCCCTAGAACTGTATGACCCAGGGCTGGAAGGGACACTTGAGACCATCCAGGCTAACTCTCTTATTTAATAGACCAGGGAAAATGAACCTTAGGTGAAGTGACTGCCCATCCCAGCTTCTCAGACTCTAAATTCCCGGCTTTCTTTCTTCTCTCTCTTCCTTATTCCCTAACCAGCTTGCCAAAGGGTCTGAAATTTGAAATTTCAACTTGAGGTATGCACTTCTTAGGGGAGGGGACTTAAGCATCCTTGGGGAGCTTAATGTTGCTGTGATCTTGATTAAGTGACCCACTTCTCCGGACCTTACTCATGGGAAGCTGTGCAATACAATGGGAAGAACATTGACCCTGTAGTCAGAAGACCTCTTAGCTCCAATGCTTACTGCCTATGTGACTGTAGGACATCACTTTCCCCTCTCTGTGCATCAGTTTACCCATCTGTAAAATGTTGGACCTAAATGGGCTCTGAGGTCCCTTCCAGCTCTATTACTAGGATCTCATGATTCCTTATCCATAGAATGAAAGGGTTGATTTTATTGCTAAGGTCCCTCCTAGCTCTGAATTCAGTGAGCTGGAATCTAATAAATTGTTATAAATTATTTATATGTTACTATTATTTATGTGGTCAGGTTGCTTTCCAATAGGATTGCTCCTTGAGGACTCAGGCTGACAGGTGGAGGGGAGGGAAGATGAGGGTCAGGACTGATGCTTGAAAAGGATGGGCCTTGCTGGGAGGCCCAGGGCAGCCAAGAGATAGCTAGAAGCCTCTGGTTTGGGAAGTACTCCAGAAGGAGGGGCTGGCCCAGACCTCAGGGGGCTGCTAGTCTTGGGGTTTGACTTAAATGGGGGGGTGTTTTCTAGATTTACTTCAAAGACACAAATCCCAAGTTTCCTGCTGGCGGGAAGATGTCCCAGTACCTGGAAAACCTGAAGATTAATGACACCATTGACTTCAGAGGCCCCAGTGGCCTGCTGATCTACCATGGCAAAGGTGAATGGTTTCAGTTTTTGCCATTCTGTGTTTATACATCACCTCGACTTCCAAAGAGGTCCTTCCCCTTTTACCTACGCAGTGAGTAACAAAGAATGTAACAGAGAATGGAAAAAAAAAGAAAAAAGAAAAACAAGGCAGTTGATTAAAACTAACCAACATATGGATTGAGTCTGACACAACATCCACAATCCTTCACTTCTATAAAGAAAAGAGGAAAGCGTATTTTCTTCTCTTTCAAGCATTTTTATTTTTAAATGACAGTCTACCTACTCTCCTGCCCATTCTTTCTTGCAATTAAGAAAACAAGAAGGGGTGGCTAGGTGGCGCAGTGAGTAAGAGCGCCAGCCCCGGAGTCGGAAGGACCCGGGATTGGTTCCGGCCTCAGTACTTAGCACCCACACATAAAAATGACTAGCCATGATACCTTGAGCAAGTTACTTGACCCCAATTGCTTTAAAAAAAAAAAAAGAAAGCAAGAAAAACAAAATTCCTTATTACAAATATGTATAGTCCAGCTAAAACAAATTTCCCCATTGGCCATATGAAAAAAAACCACATGCTTCCATCTGCACTCTATATCAGGGGGTGGGCAGCACCTTTCATTGTCAGTTCTGGAATCATGGTTGGTCATTGTGTTTATGAGAGTTGTTAATCTTTGCAGTATTTTTATTATATAAATTGTTCTCTCTTGGTTCTGCTCACTTCACTTTGCATCAGTTCACATCAGTCTTCCCAGGTTTTTCTGAAAACCTCCTGCTCATCATTTCTTATAGCACAATGGTATTCCATAATTTGCTCAATATTCCCCATTGATGGGCACCCTCTTAGTCTCCAGTTCTTTCCCACTGCAAACAGAGCTGCTACAAATATTTTTGTACATATGGGTGAACTTTTCTTCTTGCTTTGACCTCTTTAGGGTATAGACCTAATAGTAATATCCTTCCTGTATCAAATATAGTTCATTATTTTTGGGCTGTAGTTCCAAACTGCTTTCCAGAGTGGTTGGACCAGTTCACAACTCCAGCTTGAATTTAAATCCTCTCCAGACTCCTGTCTGGGGGAATGAGCTGGGGTCAGTCCCTTCCTCTCTCTGGATGCTAAAGGTGGAGCCTGGAGTAATGATGGTGGATGTCCTGGCCCTAGCTCTGTTTTTCACACTCTGAGTAGGAGCCACATTTTCTAAGCTTTCTTGGTCCCATTTAATGGGTCTCATATAATGGGTCTGTCTTCCAGGGAAGTTTGCCATCCGTCCTGACAAGAAGTCGGAGCCTGCCATGAAGACAGTAAAGTCAGTGGGCATGATTGCAGGGGGGACAGGTAGGTGAGGAGGGGTCTCCACTCCCTGCCCTTCCTCCTTCAGCTTGGAACCTGGGCTCCCTGGGGACCCAGTGGGACAAGGTCCTGCCCGGCTGCTATATCGGATGGCTCAGAGTCTGGCAGTTTAAATAAACGATCCCTTTGATAAAAATGTCCAACAACCAAGGTCGTAGAAAACCAGCCCGAGAAAGTAAGTGCAAGTGAAGGCTGTTAGCATGGATTCTAAAAGCACTTGGAGACAATATCCCTGGCTCTCAAGGGCCCTGACCTGGGTCCTAGGTAGGGCCTAGTGAGCTCCAGCTGTCCAGGGCCTGCTTCACACACACTCATGGCCAAACACAATGATTTGGGGGGGATGTTTACACCTGTCCCCCCCCACCTACCCCCACCCAAAGTGGGAGGGAGGTGAGGATGGGGTACATACATTCATGCGAACACACACACGCACGCACACACACGCACACATACACACACACTCACACACGCACGCACACACACACACACGCATATACACGCACGCACACTCACGCACGCACATATACACACGCACACACACTCACGCATGCACATACACACATGCACGCGCGCACACACACACACACACACACACACACACACACACACACACACACACACACACACTCTGGTTTTCTTCCAGGCATCACCCCAATGCTACAGTTAATCCGTGCCATCATGAAGGACCCTGACGACCACACCATCTGCCACCTGCTCTTTGCCAACCAGGTCAGTCCTGACCCCTGAGTGTCCTGATGTGCCTAAGCCTGGGGGCACAGGGAAGCTCCAGTGTGTCCAGACTGGGAGCTGGCTGCCTTTCCCCGGCCTTGGTCTTGCCTCTAGCCCCAGCTCGGGTGTCATCCTAGGGGAAGCCTTCTGTGGATTCTCTCCTGCCCTTAAAGTTGCCTTGGACCTTCTTGTTTGCATGGCGTGGTCTCTTGCCCCCAGTAGAATGGAAGCCTCTTGAGGACAGCCTGCCCCAGCCCCCAGTGCCCAGCCCAAGGCCTGACGCCAAATGAATGCTTATGGGACAGACAAGTTGGGAGCGGTGTTGACCTCTCTGAAGCTCCCAGGACATCTAGAGGGCTTGAAAGGTCACCAAGGTCACTCTGCCTTTCCCACAACAAGACTTAGGCCAAAGACAAGGTCCTGCCCTGCTGACCCCCCCCTCTCTTTCTCCTGCCATTGAGGTTTATTATTTGCATTTTACAGATGGGTAAACTGAGGCTCATAGAGGGTAAGGGACTATTTGCCTGAAGGTCCCTCCCAGCTCTATGTCTATGACCTTGGGAAAGTCACTTGTGGCTCCCTGGGCCTCAGTTTCCCCCTTCTGTATGTTGTTCAGTGTCATCGGACTCTCCGTGATCCACTGGAGTTTTCTTGGCAGAGATACTGGAGCAGTTTGCCCCTTCCTCTTCTTCCCCCTTGCCCCCGGAGGCCCATGTCAGCTCCCAGCCTCGTGTCTTCAGTTGGGGCCTTCCCGGGGATGTCTGCTCTTGTTACAAATGGTGGACGTTGGATGTTTGCTTTTGTTCTTCTCTCCAGAGTCCTCCCATCTGTGGGATAATGCCAGGGGCTTCCCAGGCTCCTGTGGGAGCCCCTTCTCTTAGGGCCTGCCTCTAGGCCTTAACCTTTGGCCTGGGTGTGGTTTTGTATGGCTTGGGGGACCCACTTCATTCCATGACCATTGGCCCCCAGCATCTCAGAGGGGCAAGGCAAGCCATGGAAGGCACCCAGCCTAGTCTCCTGCCTCAGGAAGGCCCTATGCTAGGGCTTTGGCTAGGGGGCAGGGCATGTGAGTACCTGCCCTCTGAAGGGGCTCACACATTGAGCAGGGAGGTGGATCGAATGGCAGAGGCCACCTAGACCCGGGAGGGGCAGTGCAGTGGCAGAGTCTGGAGGTCTGGCTTCCAATCTCCCCTTTGACACTAGCTGGCTGTGGGACCATGGAACTACTCTGGGCCTCAGTGTTCCCCTCTGTGAAGTGGGAGGGCTGAGACCCCCAGAGTCTGAAGGTATGAGCCCACGGCCATTGGAGCTAAAAGGACCTTGGGTTCATTTCCCACCTCCAAGCTCTGTGACCCTCTGTGCCAGGGCCAAGTTAAGCCTCATTCCTCCCCCACCTACCCTCCCCAAAAGCTGGGGTCTCCAAAGTTGCTGCTGGTCCTGGCCCCCAGGGTAGCGGCTCCCTCCAGGAAAGACTTCTGTTCAGTCTTTGTTCAGTCTTCTTGTAGGCGACCCTGCCCAGGCATCTGAAGAAAAACCAGTGCTGTGTTGGGCTGTTCATTGGGAAACCACATTCCAGACTGTGGCAGCTAGACACTGACCCCCAACACGGATCCCCATTCTCTCTCTCTCTATGAAAAAGAAGGCAAGAGTGAGAGGTACAAACCACACTCTAAGGCCTATTCCTCCTCCTCTGATGTGATAAAGGAGGACCTGTCTCTCTCCTTTTTTGATTCATTTCTCCCTTACTTGCTTCTTCTTTCCTCCCTTCCCTCCTGTTACTGAAAGGAACCTGAGGAAGTCACGCAGCCGTGATGACCAGACGCTTGTCCATTCATGCCATCCAGCCTCACCTGGGCCCTCCTTGCATACGATCCTTTTCCTCCTGCCTGGGTGATTCCAAACCTTTTTTTCCTCCCTCAGCCCTCGCCCTCCTCCCTCCACCTCTCCTGTCTCCTTCCTCTCTTTCTGCCTTCCTATTCCTCCTTTTGTCCTCTTCTCAGCCCCCTTCAGTCTGTGACCTGACCTCATCACTCCAACTCTTCAGAGCTTCCACTGTCCGACGGTGGGATGCGCACTGCCTTTGGCAGGTAGTGAGCTCCCTGTCATTGAGATCTTTAGGCAAAGCCTGTTTGACTGCTTGTTGGGTGTGTTATCAAGGAGATTTTTGTTCAGGTTTACACTGGAATGGATGCTTCATCCCCTGGGACTCTGGGATTCAAACCTGTGGATGATATCTGTCCTCTGCTCTTTGCAGCCTGAGGCCCCAGGACAGTCCTGAACAAAGTCTTCTTTCAGCCCAAGGATAAAGCCCTCTCTTAGCCGCTCCAGCTACTGCACCATGGGGATGCAGGAGCCTTGTCTCTTTAGAACACAGGGAACATGAGAGTTCCCTCGGGCTGCCTGAGGCCTGGGACCTACCATGGGCCCCAGACTGGACACCAGAGACCCAGCTTCTTTCCCTGCTGCTGGGTGCCCTGGGCAGGTGCCTGCTGCCTCTCCCCATCTGTAGAGCAAAGGCCCTGGACAATGCTGATTTTGAGTTAAAACCCTGCCTTTGATGTGTATGATCTGTGAGCTTGGGCAAATCTCTGTGCCTTTTTCTTCCTCTGTAAAATGGGGAGGGGTTTGTGAGCTCCAGGGTCCCTTTGGCTCCCTTTCTGAAGGCTCGCAGGTGAGCACAGGGTCGTCAGAGGCCTGGCCTGGCCTGAGGAAGAGGAGTATGTGGGGAAAGGTTGAGAGAGAGGAGACAGCAGGCCCTAGTTCCTTTCCCTGTGTCTAATGCAGCCCTACCTGGACTCAGAAATGGGGTCCCCAGAGAGGTTGTGGGCTGGTCTCTGCTTCTCCACTGGCTCAAGACTGTGGTCACTTGGCCCAGCAGCACTAGAAATCGTCACCATCACTGGCTCAAGCTTCCTGACCCAGAAACACAGCCTGGTGTTCTAACACAACGAGTGTTTTGGGGTGAGGGGGTGGTGTCTGAGGCTCCAGCTTACTTGATGCCTCCAGGGGACCAGCCATGACTGCAGGCCATGGGCTGAGGGCAGAGATGCCCAGTACCCAGGGCTTCTGGGGCACTAGGAGGGGCACTGCCCCTCAGATACATGGGACCTTAGTGGTCATCCAGTCCAATCCTTCATTTTACAGACAGAAAAGTTTGGTGCCTTGCCCAGGGTGATGCTGCTATGCAGTGTCTGAGGCTGGGTCATGCTGCCTGACAAAGCAGGCAGAACCCTCCCTGTGCAGCTTGGGCTCCCTGAGAGGTCACACAGCCAGAATGTGTCAGAGGCAGAGGCTAGACTTTAACTCGGGTCTTCCTGCCTCCTGCCCAGGCCAGCATTCCCCTCCAGTTCCTCTCTTAAGGCCCTTTTGAGGCCTTATCTTGGCTAAAGCCTTCAGAATGTTTGGGTCCCCTCGGGGATAGGGGACAGGAGGAGGTGCTCACTGGGGAGGGTCTTTGGAATGCTTGCTTCACCTCTGGGGGTCCTTTAGGGGTAACCTGCCAGAGGCAGGGGAATGGCTTACATGATCCTAAGGATCTCTGTAGCTGCTGCTCAGCTGTGTGGAGGAGTAAGAGCTGCCAGATTCTAATCCCAGCGAGGTTCTCCCTGTGTGATAAGAAAGGTCATGAGAACCCCCATTTCTGTACATCTTCAGGGTTTATAAAGTGCCTTCCTCATGATAGGCCCCTGAGACAGGAGGTGACCACATTGCCTGTGGGCTCAGGAGCAGTGTGTGTGTGTGTGTGTGTGTGTGTGTGTGTGTGAGAGAGAGAGAGAGAGAGAGAGAGAGAGAGAGAGAGGGATGGAGAGAGAAGATGAGAGAGAGAGACAGAGGAGAAGGGGGGAGGGAGAGGGAGAGAGATGAGGAGGAAACAGCCCTCATCCCCATTCATGGCTGAGCATTCCTCGGGGAGAGCTGGGTCGAGGGTCTGCAATCTCTCCCCACCCTCTGTCTGTCTGACTGTCTCTCCCTGTGGGCCTCCCTCCTGCAGACAGAGAAGGACATTCTGCTCAGACCTGAGCTGGAGGAACTGAGGAGCCAGCACTCAGCCCAGTTTAAGCTCTGGTTCACTGTGGATAAAGCCCCTGAAGGTGAGGTGGCAGGGTGGGGAATGTGCCAGGGGAAGGGGCTGTCCCAGAGGTGGGGAGCTGACTCAGGGAGGGGGCTGTGTCAGCAGTGAGGGACACCCCTTCCCTGGAGATCTAGCAGAGACTGGACACCCACCTTGTCAGAGATCTTCTGGGCCTGTGGCTCAGACATGGGGAGTTCCTTGTACCTGGACCCAAAAGAGAGATTCTGAGCAGAGCTGAGAGTCCATGGATGTCTCCAAGGTCAAGGCTCCTGCCCCACCTCACTGACTCCTTCACTTCTGCCTGGGTGGGAAATCAGGGAAGGCTTCACAGAGATGGTTCATTTGAGCTGGGCCTTGAGGGGTAGGCAAGATGTCAACAGGGTAGGTTGGGGAGGGAAAAGAGAATTGAGGACATTTTTCACTGGGCCTGCCTCAAAACAATTTCTGTTTCCTCCCCTCCCTTGACCCTTCAGATTGGGACTACAGCCAAGGGTTTGTGAACGAGGACATGATCCGAGAGCACATGCCTTCCCCTGAAGTCGAGCCCCTGATCCTCATGTGTGGGCCTCCCCCCATGATCCAGTATGCCTGCATCCCCAACCTGGACAAAGTGGGGTACCCCAAGGACCTGCGCTTCTCCTTCTAGTGGGGGACAGTGACTTAGGGCAGCACAGCAGGATGGGGAGCTGGTTTATGGGAACAAGGCCCACAGACACACATTTACTCACATGCTCACTTACATACACATAAACAAATGGCCCATGTCCAGTGCTGGGAAGCAACACCCAACCATAGGTCTCTAGAATGGCAGCCCTCTCCGCTAGCAAAGCAGGCCGCCTCTGCCCCTTGCCCTCCCGTGCTGAGAGGGTGCCTCTATCCCATTTTCCTGCCAGGAGTGACAGGTTCCCAGGAGGGTGGTCATGCTTGTCATTCAGCTGGGACACAGCCCCTCCCAGAAAACCAAACATCTTTTCACAGTTCATTTCTCTCAGTCACACACTGCCTAAAAAGGAGGCTCTTGGTCTTCTAAAAATGTTCAGATTTTTTTTTCTTCCCTAGTAAATCCAGCTCCCATGCAGGAAAGGGTTTCTCCCAAGGAGGTGGCTCCAGCCCTGGCTGGTCTGAGCTCCCTCAGGCCCCTCCGAGGTATCTTGAGATCTGTATCTGTCTCATTAGCTTGAGCTAATTAATTAGCCCTGTGCAGCACACAGGGGACCCCCAGGCCGGCTACCCCTGCTTCAGCCCAGGGCAGCTCTGAAGTCATGGAGCCGACAAGCCCAGGCTAGCTCCAGAAGGGCCAGGCAGCCAGGCCCACAGTCTCCTAGGAAGGCTTTGTCACTTCGCTGGTCCCCAGAGAACAGGGAGGGCAGGCTCGCTCCTGCAGGCTTTGTTGGTGGTGATTGGCTCTGTGTATGCTTCTCTGACTCAGAAGGGAAATGGGAAAGAAAGCTGTTTGTTTGTTGGGAAAATGCACTTCAACCATTGTGGAAGATTTGTAAGGAAGGGAACCTGAAATCTGGGGCCGCAGCTAGGACTGGGACAGGAATGGTATGAATGCAGAATGACTGGGGAAGAGGTCAGCTCCTCCGCTGGGATGCCATGGGGATGGCTGGGACCCTAAGTGGTCAAGGAGTATGGGTGTGTGTGGGGGGGAAACAGAAAAACAGATTCCAAGGGCCTCGATTTTTTTTTCCCCTTTGGCATGGTCAAAAGGGTCCCAGCCCCCTCCCCTTGTCTCTGCCCCTTCCAATGGCAGCCTCAAGAGGAAGCCGGATTCCAAAGTGTCCTTCCCTGCCTGGAGAGGGCAGAGACTCTCTTGGCACCAAGCTTTGCAGCCCCTGCCCACGTGGCCTCACCTCCTTGGCTCTTTTGCCAAGAGGCCAGACAGTCTAACGGTTCTCTGTCTGTACCATGTATGTGGCTTTTCTTTCCTTCCCTTTCCTGAGGGGTTGGCTTCTGCTCAGTGACTACCTCCCCCTTCACATGTTGCCTTGCAAATAACAGTCATCCCTTGGCATCAGAGGGACAGGGTCACTTGGCCAGGCTGGGTGGAGAAGCAGGAAGGTGTATGTGTGTGTGTGTGTGTGTGTGTGTGTGTGTGTGTGTGTGTGTGTGTGTGTGTGTGTGTGTGTGTGTGTCCCTGTATGCCCATATGCAGGTCAGTGCATGACTGTGTCTGTGTGTGTATGGGTTGTGCGTGCATCCTAGTGATGGGAAGGTGACAGGGTAGCCAAGAGGGAGGCTACAGAGGGAGAAGGGGAGTGCAGAGGGTGGACATGGGGCCACTAGTGTGTGCCAGTCATTCCAGTGGGCTGGCGGAGGGGAGATGCTAGGGCTGCTGCCCGGGTTTGCTCCCCCACAGGCATCTCTCCACATCCTCCTGAGGATACCCACAGGTTCCCTGAGCAGCAGGTGGGTCAAGGTAGGGGGTGCTGCCACCAATATCTTTGTCCTGCTTCCGTCTCCAATAGCGGCTTTCTTCCAGGCTACTTTTTCTTTTGTGCAGAAAATAGAATAAAACTTTGCTCAATGTTGCTTTGCTGTGGCTGTGTTTCTTTGCCAAAGATTGGATCAGCTTTCCTCCAGGAAACAGGAGATGAGCTGGTTGTCCTGGGCTCTTGAGGGCAGCCTTCCTGACCAGGAGAGATGCCCACACTGGAATGGAAGAGCCACCCTTAGGACTTGAGCCATTGATCAGGGCTGGAAGGGGCTTGCTCAGTCCTTGAATTCCAGGTCCTTACTTTTCAGATGATAGGAGGCCCACAGGACTTGGGTGACTTGCCCCAGGTCACACGGGCTATAACATCAGAGCTGGATTCTGAACCCAGATCTTTTGCCTCCACTCTTATAGCCCTGGAGCTAATAATGCTAGTGCTTTGACTGATGGTAGCGGTGCAGAGAGCTGGGACAGCCTCCATTTTTACTGCACCTAAGCCCCTTAGGAAATGCTTTTTAATTCATCCATTCACTTATGATAAGTACACATTTCTGTATGTAGCACGTTGTGGTTAGGTCCCTGGGAGGTCCAGAGTGGAAGGACGATTAACCCCATTGGAGAAAGAAAGGGATACTGAGGGTCTGAGGGGGATGGGAGGTGGCCTTCAGTCAGCTGTTGCAGGCACTTAAAATTAGCGGGCTCGCTGGCCTGGGGGCAAGGGAAGCTGGATTCTCAGCCCGAGCCTGCCAAGGATTCCCTGGGTGTCTGGGAGAAGTTGATCCGCAGCCCTGGGCTTTGCAAATGGGTAGGCTTAATAATAGTTAAAAACAATAACCAAGGGGGAGGCTAGGTGGCGCCTTGAATAGAGCACTGGGCCTGGAGTCAGGAGGACCGGAGTTCAAATTTGAACTCAGTCACTTAACACTTACTAGTTACTACTAGTAAGTTAACTAGTCTTAACATTTACTAATAATACTTACTAGCCTTGGGCAAGTCACTTAACCCCAATTGCCCTGCATTTCCCCCCTCCAAAAAAAAAAAAAAAAAAGCAAATAACCAATAACCAGGGTTTATGGTCGGATCTCAGAGATTCGGCCAGCCGGCCCGGAATTCCGGTTCTCCCCCGCAACGCACCTCTTCTGCCTGGTGTCTAGAGACCGTTAATACCGGCTCCCCAAGGTCTCCGATTCTGGGTTGCTCCAGAAAAATCTCAAATCCCTAAAGCCCAGCGCGAGTAAGAGCCTTGGAGGACACCCATCTGTAGTCAACTCTTCCAGCCTTTCCGGCCTGGGATAGTAGTCTCTAGCTCCGAAATTTAGAGTAGAGAGAACCTGATGTCTCTTTAGATGCCACCCCGTTCCACCCAACCTTTCTCAGATGTTTTTCGCGAGGGCTTAACCGTACAGCTGTAGATCGTGGACACCCACCCAAAATCGCAAATCTACTTTTCGGCTGTTAGAAAATAAGGTTCGGGCAGATCGCTACACCCAGGCATCCCGCTAAAGTAGGCGGGTCACCTTAGGGGCAACCTGTACCCGCTCAAAAATTCTTCTCACATGCGTAGTGAGGATTCGGGCGTCACCCCGAATCGTTATTTTCCTTACTCATAAGTTTAAGGCATAACCTAAGCTGCCCCCCTAAGCGTGGCTGGGGATGTCTCCAGACCTATTTCGCTTAGGGTGAGTGCATTAGAGGCAGCTCGCACAGAGCACGGGCCGTGCTGCTCACAAAACAGCTCGACGGACTTCCATCATGTGTTTTAAAGTTTTTATGAAGGGGGAAAGAAGGTCCTTTAATATTAAATTCCCTGTATGTAAATCAAAGCTGCCATTGCGAGGGTTCATGGGATACGTAGTTCTCCAGCCTCGCACGCTCCGCCCCCTCCCCGCTCTGGCATTGGCCGGATCGGAAAGAGCCGGGTGTCGCGAGAGCTGGTGCGTTGGCGGAAGGACCGGGAGCTGGGCACCGGAAGCAGTTGCGTCCCTTCTCCGGCACCGATGGGCGGGGAAGCGCCGACTGCGTGAGCGGCGCCTGTTCTCGTTTTCCGCGGCGCAAGATGGCGGACCTGTCCCTGGACGAGCTCATCCGGAAGCGCGGGGTGACGGTGAAAGGCCGGTGAGTAAACCTCTGCCCTCGGAGTCGCTTTGGAGCCGGGGCCCGGGGCCCGGGGCCCGGGGCCCGGGAACCGGCACTCGTCGAGGCATTGGCGGGGGGTCGGGCGGCCGGGGGCATCCCTCGGGGTCCGGGCCCTCTAGTCCTCCCGGGCCAGGCCCTCCCTCCCTCCCTCCCTCCTGGGCCCACCCTCTCTCGCCAGCGGCGCTGCTCATTGGTCGGGCCGTCGCGGCCGCGCGCGCTCTCCACCTGCCCATTGGCTGCCGGCCCCGCCGCTCATTCCCGGGCTTCGGGGAAGGCGGGGCTGCGGGGCGCGAGCATCCTGGGGGAAAGGCAGCCGAGCTCGGGAGGGAGGCGGGTGTGTAGGAAGGGGGAAGGACAGGCGGGTCCTGCGTCCTGGCTCGGGGAGGGTCTCCCTAGTGCCAAGAGCTTTCTGTTGTGAATGACTTGGAGGGGTGCAGCGGGGATCCCGGCCCCCAGTTTATGAAGAGCTCGTACAGGTGCAATAGTGAAAAATAGCCCCCTTTCTGGGAGCCTAGAGGGGTGCAGTAGTGATCCCTCCCCCCCTTTCTGGGAGCCGAGAAGGGTGTAATAGTGATCCCGGCCCCCCTTTCTGGGAGCCTAGAGGGGTGCAGTAGTGATCCCTCCCCCCCTTTCTGGAGAGCTTAGAAGGGTGCAGTAGTGATCCCCTCCCCCCATTCTGGGAGCCTAGAGGGGTACAGTAGTGATCCCCTCCCCCCTTTCTGGAGAGCTTAGAAGGGTGCAGTAGTGATCCCCTCCCCCCATTCTGGGAGCCTAGAGGGGTGCAGTAGTGATCCCCTCCCCCCTTTCTGGAGAGCTTAGAAGGGTGCAGTAGTGATCCCCTCCCCCCTTTCTGGGAGCCGAGAAGGGTGTAATAGTGATCCCGGCCCCCCTTTCTGGGAGCCTAGAGGGGTGCAGTAGTGATCCCGGCCCCCCTTTCTGGGAGCTTGGAGGGGTGCAGTAGTGATCCCGGCCCCCCTTTCTGGAGAGCTTAGAAGGGTGCAGTAGTGATCCCGGCCCCCCTTTCTGGGAGCCGAGAAGGGTGCAGTAGTGATCCCGGCCCCCCTTTCTGGGAGCTTGGAGGGGTGCAGTAGTGATCCCTCCCCCCTTTCTGGGAGCCTAGAGGGGTGCAATAGTGATCACATTTCTAATTGATTGCATTGTTAATCGATTTTCTTTTTGTAATTCTTTTTGTAGTTGATTTTTTTCCCCGAATTTTGTGCAGCTCTCCAAGTTCCTTTCCTTGTGTCTGAGTTGTTCCTAGCTTTCCCTCTGAGCTCGGTTGTCCCATAAATTACCTTAAGTAAAAGAAACATTGTACCACTGCACATCCTGCTGTGCAGTCATGTCTCTCTGTGGCCCCATTTGGGCTTTTCTTGGCAGAGATCCTGGAGTATTTGCCGTTTCCTTCTCCAGCTCATTTGACAGATGAAGAAACTGAGGCAGATAGGGTGAAGTGACTTGATAGGGTCACACAGCTAGGAAGTGTCTGAGGCTGGATTTGCACATGGGAGGATGAGTCCTCCTGACTCTAGGCCCTGCTGTGTCTCCCCTAGCACCCTACACATCTTACGGCCGGTGAACAATTAGGGCGACTTGTTAACTTCCCAGGGAGCCCTGAATTCCACATTTCCAGCCAGTTCTGTTGTTTCCTGTATAATGCTGCCTTCTAGCTTTTGTCTGTAAAAAGAATGCCTGCACTCACTGGGGGCTTTTTGCTTGTGGAGGAGCTAAAGATCCCTTTTATTGGTAGTTGATAACCTTATTGATATCTTGGCCTTGCTCAGAACCTTGGGCCTTAGCTTACCTTAACGCTCCCTCCCTCCCTCCCTGCAGACCTCTGAGTGGTTGGCCTGGACCTGTGTGACCCTGGGCCAATCACTCCCCTGTGCTCTGGGTGAGAGAGACACCCTGTGTTTTCTTGTTTATTTTGTTGAATGTTTCCTGGTCCCATTTTCATCTGGTTCTTGCCTCTGTGGTTGGGGCCAGCTCCCTGTGCCCACTCCTTGCTCTGGTAGAGAGAGTGTCTTGCCCAGGTTGGTGACATCCTGGGTTGCAGCTCCTGCCCTCAGAGGTCACAGGCTTAGACCATTATACATTAGACATTATACAAGGAGGCTCAGTGGGGACCATCCAGGGTCCTCCAGGTCCTGCGGCTTGAGGCAGGGTTTGAACCAGCTCTTCCTGGAGAGCAGTTACTCCTGCTGGCCCCCCCCCCCTTTTCTGAAGGGCTTCACTAGCTGCTCTGCTAAAAACCCTTTTCCTTGGAGAAAATCAAATTGCTGCTGATTCCATTTTGTGATTGCTTCAGGTCTGTGTCACCCCAACATTTTATGACGCTGCCTCAGGTTGCATTCTCTTGTCTTCCAGTTCATTTCAGAAATTCACAGGTGCAGAAGCTCAGTCTTCCTTTCTAAATTAAGTTTTAAGGTCCAGTTTCCCAATTAAGGGGCAGCCTGGTGGCTCAGTAGATGGTGCCGTGGACCTAGAGTCAGAAAGACCCGAGTTAAAATATGGCCTTACACACTTTCTAGCTGCGTCACCCTAGGCAAGTCATTTCACCTTCTCTTTGCCTTAATCCACTGGAGAAGGAAATAGCTGGCCCCTCCGGTATCTTGGCCAAGAAAACCCCCAGACAGGAGGGTCCAAGGAGTCACAGAAAGTCAGACACGAGGGAACCGTGAATTGTGTACTGAAACATTTTGATTAAAAGAAGCCTTAGGAAACTAAGCTTAAGATCGGAGTTTGCCTATAAATCACTTGGTATGGAAGGAAGCCTGGAGTGTGCTGTGTCTTAACTTCAGCAGTCCCACTTTCCTGGGGATCTGTCAGGCGGATGGACCTCCTCACTGGACCTTTCCTCATGGCCGATGGAAGGAACCCTGTGCCAACCCGTTTCCTTGTCCCTGATCCCGACCTCTGGTTTGGAAGGCCCCCTCTGTCTGAAAGAGGTCCTTTGGCCAGATGAGGAGCCGAGAGGCCTCCTTTATTGGTGATTGCTGGCCTTGCCACTCAATGATAATGCCACTCAGAGCCTTCTGCCTCAGTCTGCCTTATTTTCAGTCTTGACACTGTAGTACTTTACTCCCTGCGGGACTGACATCTCCTGTAGTGCTTTGTGAGACTTCGGTTCCCATTTCTCAAGCTTTTACTTCACTTGGCCCTCACCTGCCCCTGGGGTCCACAGTCAGCTCCATCCTCTGAGGTTTGGAGAGTTTTGATTCACAAAACACTTGCTGTGGTCCAGAGTCTGGATTGTTATCTTGACTTTGTTGTTCCTGATTTTGGATTAGATCTGCCCTTGTGAACTAGTCTCAGTGCCCCAGGCATCTTCCTCCTCCCCAAGCTGGTTTGCATCTATAAAGGGTTCTGTTCTCCCAGCCCTCCCTCAGCTAACTCTTTGGTTCCTCTCCATAGCCTGCAGGCAGGACTTGGGCCTCTCTCACTGTTCCCTAGCCTTGGGGCCACACTGCACCCTCCCCTTTTTACCTGTGGGGGCTTTAAGCCTCTCTAGGGTAGAGTTACTTGCCTGAGGTCACCAGGCCAAGTGCTCTGCCTTCCCTCTGGCCCACTTCCCTTCTGACTTAACTGCTCCCTGGCGACCCAGCCTTAGTTTAGTCATTTGTAAAATGCGGGTGATGATAATTGGCATTTCTTTGGAGCTTTGACACTTTCTGTCTCCTGTGGTTGTGGGGAAGGGACTGTGCCGAAGGGAGTTAGAACTATTTCATCCTCACCCTTAGAGCTTTGACTGTCTGGCTCAGATCACTAAAGGGGAAAACAGCAAAACCTTGTCAGAAATCCTGGCTGGAGCCTCCTGGTCAGGGTCAGTGCCCACTGTTCCAGATGGGAAGACTGAGGCCCAAAGAGGAGGGAACCAGAATGGTCTGATAGGCCTGAGAACTTTGTGTAGAGGCTTTCATTCCTTCAGGTTTTGCTGTAAAATCCTCTGCCTTGATGAGGAAATGGGACCTTGTCCAACATTTGGTCATTCGCCTCCTTCAGCAGGACAAGGGAGGCGTTGGCTAAGGCCTTTAACTCTTCTCTTTCTTAAGGGGACTGAGATTATTTGGGTTTGCTGAATGTTTGAATGGATCAGATGGGGTGGGGAGCAGGAAACCAGGGAGGGAAGAGGGAGTTTGGCCATTTTTGGACGTGTTGGCTGGATGGACATGCAGTTGGATGTGAGGCCTGACTGGAGACAGAGGCAGGGGAGTCCTGGGAGGCCAATTCCTGGATTTGGGAGGGAGGTGATAGAATGGGGCTGTAGCAATGGTTCAGGGAAGGGAAGCCCGCCGGAGAGCACCCTGTGGGGCTGGACTGAGGAGATGGGGGTCCCTCTCCCCAAGGCGGTAGGAGCCATGGTTGGTGAGGGAGTCCAGCAGGGCTGAGGCCACTGGGCTTTCAGGGCCTTCTTTACTCTTGATTTTCAGTTTCAAGTTCTCCCCCCTCCCGTACCCATTGAGGAGCTATTAAAATACATGTTTGCCCTAGCCACTTTCCCTGGAAAGGCAGGAAAAGGAAGAGGAGAAATTGGGCTCCGCCTGCCCTCCCATGCCTTTCTCACAGCTCATTTTGGGGGCCAGTGCCTGGCTTGCTGTGGGTGCCCCAGCCCAGCTCTCATTGTGGGAGCCTGAGCCCGGCTGGCCATGGGTGCTGAGCCTCAGGTGGTTGTCCTTTGCCTGCTCCCTTCCCCTGCCTCAGTTCCCCCAAGTCTTCTGGGTTTTTCTGAGACCATCCCCTGTGTCATTTCTTACAATTCCTCTCCAGTGACTTTTCTAGCGGTTTGGCAGGGGCAGACCAGGGAACTGGAGAAAGAGGATCCCTGCGACAGGCCTTCTCGGGCTGGATCCATCTCTTCCTGCTTTGGCTCCTCTGCACTGCCCCATCTGGCTGGGCCTGGTGACCTCAGGCTGATCCTCCATCCAGTCTTCTCCCTCTCTTCCACTCTGCTTGAACCAATCCGCCTTCCTCTTCCACACCATCACTGGGGCTGTGAGGATTGTTGGTTGGCCTCCCAACTTTCAGTCCCCTTTCTGGTCTGTCCTTCACACAGCTGGCAGTTTCCTTTTTTCTCAGGCTGGAGCCTGACCTGCCCTTCCCTCTCCAGAAACCTTTCATGGCTCCCTATTGCCTCTTCAGGCCGAGCTGATTGAAGACCCTCCAGGTGCCCTTCCCAGAGAGAGTTCCCCTCCCTTCCTGATCTCTTGGCCCTCCATCAGTTGTCTTACTTCCAGTTTTCCTATAATGTTTGGCTCCTCTCCTTTGCCCCCATCATCTTTTACCTAATCTAAGTTCAGACACAGCTCTTCTGTCTCCCTCCCACCACACCGTGTAAGCCCTGGTGGGAATGTCTTGTCTTTGTCTCACCAAGTTTAACACCTGCTCTGCATGTAGTAAGTTTGTTAACTTGGATTGAGCTGGTAGCTAAGAGAGGAGGGGGAGCTTGACCTCTAGAGGAGTCCTGGGGTCCGGCCCTGGCTCTGAGTGTGGGTGGTGAGGGGGAGCAGCTTTCATGTGGTTGGGAGCCCCAGTTCTCTCTGTTACAAAGGTACCTTTTAGAAATGACGGCCCAGCTGGCTTTTAGCACTGTCAAGCCCGGCTGTTCGAAAAAGGACTTGACCAAGAGCTCTCTCCCCTTCTGGGGTCAGGAAGAACTCTCCTCTTTATGTTGCGCAGGGATTGACTTCCAGCAGTGCCTTGAAGGCACAAATGGGAATCTGGGGTGAAGTGTGCAGGACTGTGGCCTTCTTCCTTTGGGCCATCCCAGGACCTGGGAGCCCCTGATTCTGGCTCCCCTGGCCAGGATTCCAGTACTGGCCTTGCTCCCCCTCTTCAGCCTCAGCTTTCACTGGACTCTCTGGAAACCATGTTCTAGTGGAGACAAACTTCACCTCCCCTCTTTCCATCCTCTGGCCCTCCTGGAAAGGGGTCTCTTTCAGAAGCTGCTGCCCCCGGGGACGATCTTTGTGATGGGTTGTTTCTTCTCTAGTGATCTCTGATAGTTGCCTCCTCACCCTCAGAAACCATCACACTTGCCTGCCTCCTTGGGGCTTCTCTGGACCACAGCCTTGGGCCACAGGGCCTGGGCCCATGGCTTTCTCTCTTGGCAGGTCACCTCCAGGTGCTCTCTGCTCATTTGTGTGGCCCTCACATGGGGGTGGCTCTTTTATGGCCCAGGCCAGCCCCCTCCTCATGCCCCCAGACCATCATCTTGTCTCTTCCTCAGGGGGACCCACATGTCTATCCTTCCTTGCTTTTCTCTGCCAAGCCACTTACGGACATGCTGAGCACCCTGTCTTTAGAGTGGCTTCCCTCCACTCCCCCCAGGTCTCTGTGAAAAATTCATCTTCCCTTGGGGTATCTCTCAGCCTCCCTGCAGCCTGCATTCACCCCTCACTGGCCTCCACTCCCCCTTCTCCTGTGGCTTTCAGAATGAGGTTCTCTGCTACCCCCCTTTTCTATCTGACTTCCTCTTGGGTGCCCTCTCCTGGCTCCTCATGTCTGCTGCCCTTTCCCCAGGCCATCCCAAGGTGTGATCTCTTGAGCTTATCCTTGGCTTCCATGACCAACCCTGATGGCTGGTCCCCACTTGGCCAACCCTACCTGCAGTGCCAGGCTCCTTCTCTCCTCTGGTCCTGCCCTTCCCCCATTACCTACCCAGGGTCACAGCCACCAGGCATCTTCCTTGGGAGCCACCTTCTGAGGAGCCAGACCAGAGGTGATTTCCATTGGCTAATGATTTTCTTTAAATGCTCTGATTTCTGGTGATGTGGCTTCGGTGGGTGGTGCTAAGAACAATCTTTCCTTCTAACCTTGTCCCTGCTGTAGCACCTGGCCCCCTGTGCTTCCTGGCCCCCAGGGTGGAGGAGGAAGCCTCCTTTCATGGGCCTGGGGGTTTGCAGGGCTTGGTCCCAGCCCTCCCTCCCTTCTGGGCTTAGGGCAGGTTCCCCCTTTTCTTTCCCTGTTCCCCTCCCCCCTCTTCCTCCACAAATCACCCCCCCCCCCCATTGGCCGTTGTCTCTTTATCCTCTGTAATTAGCCCGAGTTGCATGTGGGGAGGGGGGGCTAATATGTATTTATTGCATTCCATAAATGTTTGTGGAATCTAATCCATATTTTTCCTGTACGGGGCTGTCTGTGTGTGTGTGGGCTGCCTGTTTGGTATTGCTAACAATGGTGAAATGCATGGATTTTTTAAAGAGCAGCCCCGACCCCAGCATCTAGAGCCCTGTTAGCACCAAGTGCGTTCCTAAAGACCGCCTAGGGATCTGTGAGCTGTGCTGGGCATTAAGAGGAGTTCCAGGAGGTAGGTGCTGGTGTTTAGCCAAGGGCAAATCTGAGTTAGGGCACATCTCCTGCTGTCCATCACTGATGCAAGGCACTCAGTAAAAGAGCTTCATGAAAGAAAATTCCTTTCACTGCCCCAGGTGGGCTGCGGTGATTTTGTAGAGGAGCCCCTGCCTTCCACATAAGGGTTGTGAGGTGGAGTGGGGGGGGGGGGGCAGCTGAGCCCTGGGCCTGCTGGGGTGATGATCTCAGAGGAGCCCTATGGGCTTGTGGATGGGATTTCCTGTCATCAGGAAAAGTGTCTGGAACTGAGGAGACTTTAGGATGAAAGGAGAGAGGCCCTTGGGTGCCCTGCATCATCCCTGGGCACCTTGGGCCTTGCTGGAGGGGGGAAGCAGGGCAGGACCAGCCACAGGAAGGGGGGTGGTTCTGGCCAGCTGCCCCAGACTGTGAGGGAAGGAGCAAGTTGTTTCAGAAGCCTTGGCCTGTCCTGGCTGGGGCTGTTCCCAGAATGCCCTCGGGCAGCAGGTGCCTCTGGGCTTTGCATGGGCTTACCTCACTTGGTCCTCACTACCACATGTGAAGTCAGTGCTGTTGTTTTACGCACTTTACCGAGGAGGAGACTGAGGCTGAGTGAGGGTAAGGGACTGGGGCACAAAGTAAATGTCTGAGGTGAGATTTGAACCTAGCACTCTCCCTGCTACACTGCCATGGGCCTGCCATCTCATGAGTTTTGAGGCAGGAAAGAGCTTGGCTGGTCTTTGGTGGTACCTGTGTGCCCTGCTATTTTGCAGGCAGCCTTAGCTTTGAGACAGGATGGATGGGTGGGCCCTGTGGTCATCATTTCCCTCCTTCAGAACCTTCCATGGCTCCCTATTCTTGCCTGCCTGGGTCCCATGCTTACGCCTGGCATTCAGAATCTTTTTCAGGCTGGTGCCCCCTCAAACCCCCCCCCCCCCCAGCACTCCATCATTAAACATTTATTAGGAGCTTCCTGTATGCCAGGTGCAGCAAGCAGGGCATTGCTAAGGGGACCTGTTCTCTTACGTCTCCAATATTCTGCAAATTAACCTACTCTTGTCAGAAATGAAACTTTGATGCTTTTAAAAATCACCTTGGTAGTGAGTACTAGTCAGCTTTCCTGGGGCTTTGTGCTGAGGAAAGCCCCAGGCTATGAAATTAGCAGCTGTGTCTGCCCTCGTCCTGCCAGCCTCTGAAGGCCTGGCAGGACCTCGAATACAGAGGCTAAGGGAAGACTTAGGGGGCACTTGGGGGTGTGGTCCAGGTGCCCTCATTTATATTTTTAGTTTTTAACATTGACTTTTAGAAGACTTCGAGATGAAGATTAGAAGAGTTCAAGATGGTGTGCAATCTGATGTAGGCCATGTGTGTACAATTGTATTAAAATATTCCCACACTAGTCATGTTATGAAAGAACATTCAGAACCAAAGGGAAAGACCATGAGAAAGAAAAAGCAACAAAAAGAGCAAATGGGGCGGCTAGGTGTCGCAGTGAGTAAGAGCGCTGGCCTCGGAGTTGGGATGACCCGGGATCGAATCCGGCCTCAGGAAATGAGCACCCACACATAAATAATGACTAGCCGTGTAACCTTGAGCAAGTTACTTAACCCCAGTTTCTGGGTGGGCTTCCATCCCTTCCCCTGGCGTCTCTCCTCTCTGTGTTTTCAGGTGGGCATTAGACCATAAGCTTCTGTTTTATGTGGTCTTTGTGCTTTGCCCAGTGCTTGTGATTGATCAGGGTGCCAGGTGGGAGAGGAAGGGAGGGGAAGGGAAGTCCAGTGCCGTTGGAGGGGCCTCAGAATGTGGAATGCCAGAGCTGGGAGCAGGGGCTGGCCAGGAGGTGTTTGCTGGTTGGATCTCTGAAAGAGAAACTATACCCACTATACACTGTGAGTGAATTTATCCTGCATTATTAACATTTCTGTAGCCCCCAGCCCTGATCCGCTGTGGTGTTGGTCCATTTCTCAGATAGATGTGTTCATTCTAAAAGCAGCTTCAGCCCCTCCAGGATGTCAGCACTGAAAGAGACTGTCACCTGGTCCAGCTCTTTCCTTTTAGGGAGAAGGAAGCCAAGCCTTTGGAGGTCACAGAGAAGTGGGCCCAGGTCCCTCACTTGCTAGAGCAGAGCCCTTGGCAGTCTGGGAATACGAGGGATTTTTCTTAGAATGCTTTTCAGTGCAAGGGATTGTAAAGGAAATATCTTATTTTGAAATGATTGTGTAATATGTTTTTTAAAGTTCCTGGACCCTAGGTAAGAGCCCCTGATTCAGAGTCTTCCTGATGTTTCATTCTGACCTTCCCTCACATCCTGCTACCCAGTCTTTTGTACCAGCTCAGGAGCGGCACTTTGCTTTGTCCTGAGGCACACATCCGTTCTCTGAAGGGCAGCTTCCCCATTGGTGTTATTTAAAAGGAGTCCGTTTTTCACACAACTTTTTCAGAACCTGTCGCCCCAAATAAAGCCTGTCTTCATTGGCCAGTACTTATCAGTTATCTCCAGAGGAACACTGAGCTCATCAGGAGGAATATGTAGCCATTAGGAACCGTATTTGGACAGATGCTTCTGCATAACAACTTGTATGTTTGTACCAGGGGGCGCCAGGCCTGGAGTCAGGAAGACCATAATCTGGGCTCAGACATACACTAGCTGTGTGACCTTGGGCAAGTCCCTTCACCCTGTTTCCCTCAGTTTTCCTCGTCTATAAAATGGGCTGGAGAAGGAATGGCAAACCAGTCTTGTATCTTTACCAAGAAAACCCCAAATGGGGTCACAGAGAGATAGACACAACTGAAACAATTGAATGACAAATTCATACCAACTGACATGGTCAGAAAACTTAAACCCTAATCCTTTCCTGTGGGCCACAGCTGCCCTCTCACAATCCAGGGGTTAGGGAGCCAGCATGACCTGGGCACAGTGTAGCTGAATTCCTGTCCCTGTGGGCAAAGCCTTTGCTGAGAGTTGTGTGGGTGGCATTACTGAACTAGGCCCTGCCATAATGCTGCTGGGTCTGTATCCTTGAGATATCTGAAAAAGAGGAAGAGTACACACATGCACACACTTACTTGTAGCAGCTTCTTTGTGATGGCAAAGGATTGGAGACTGAGGGGGTGCCCATCCTTTGAGGAATGGCTGATCAAGCAGTGGCATCTGGTTGTGCCGCTACTGTGCCGTAACGAATGGCGAGGGGGGTGGTTTCAGAGAAATCTGGGAAGACGTAGGTGAACTGGTGTGGGGAGGAGGGAGCAGTAGCGTATCTGAGGTGTGCCCTTCTCTCTTTCTAGACTGAATGCGAGGCCAGGGGTCGGAGGCATCCGGTCTCGCATTGGACTCCCGCAGACCCTCCTGAGTAGGCCAGCACCAGCTTCCGGTTTCCAACAGATATTCGATGCTCGGCAGAAGATCGGCCTCACAGATGCCAGGCAGAAATTGGGAGTCAAAGATGCCCGGGAGAAGCTTGTGCAGAAAGATGCTCGCTTTCGGATCAAGGGGAAAGTGCAAGATGCCCGAGAAATGCTGAACTCCCGAAAACAGGTTGTGGCACCGGAGAAGGGGACCAAAGTGACCGATGCCCGGGAGAAAATCAGCTTGAAACGGACCTCACCTGCATCCTTGCTGAGGCCAGCCACCAGCACGCTGCCTCCCACCATGAAGATCACCAAAACTATCCAGGTAGGGGGAGGCTGGTGGCTAGGGCCTGGATGTGGGCACTTGGGGCTGTCCCTGCAGGGTCGTTGTGGCCACCGGGCTTGGGAAGTCTGGATGGGAGAGAAAATAGAACTGTCCTCGTCCTCCTGCGCATGGGAAACAAAATAAAGGTTTTAAGAACAAAACACACTCAGGTTGATTCAGTAGTCAGAGGTACCCAGAGATGTAGCCAATCAGTTACTGAACCTTTCTAAAACAGACCAGTATAGACCTTTCACCCCAGTGATCATGTTATGCTCCTGCCTTGGGATGAGGCGTGCAGAGCCAGTGTGGCCTGGAGCCCCATGACCAGGAGAGATGCCCTGGTTCTTCAGTGGTGTTCCACAGTCTCTAGCTTAGGGGCTCTTGATGGGCTGGCTCCAGGGTACCCCCAGTGTAGGGGATGCTGCTAGAACAAGAAGGTTCCATTACCTGCAGGTTTCCTGTGAAAGGAAAGCAGTGCCTTAGGAGCCTCCCTCCTTCTTCTGTAACAGTGACTTAAGTGTGGTCTTTATAATTGTACAGTAATCAGTAAAAACAAACAGACCACTTCCAGGTGATGTCGTCGACTGGAAAAGATCAGCCTTAGCTCTGTGGTCTCCTTTCTGTGCCACAGGGTGTGTGTGTGCTGGACTTCTCTGACCCTCAGGCTCTTCCTCTGTCAAGGACAGGGCTAACCTCTGCTTTTCCTTGAGTAAGACTGGTTTGCTTAGGGTGTCCCTTATGCCTTATGGGCTGAATGGTGGAGGCTTCTTGGGTTCTAAGCTAATTTCTTCTTGGAATGGGTTTCTCTGCCTCCTAAAGCTCTCCTGGAGTGGTGAGGGCAGATGGTCACTGCACTGGACTTGGACCTGTCAGTGGCTGGTTCCCACTTCCTAGGAGGGAGGGTCACAGCCAGAGAGAGCTCTGAAGACTCCAGAGTTAGGGGCTTCATGCCTTAGCCCAGGGCAGGAGGGAGTGTGGGAGCACCCTGAGGATGGCACCAGCCACGCGAAGCCTGGATTCTAATGCTGTGTCTCAGGTCACAGACGTGGGCCATAACCCTGCTTTTTGTGTAGTCCATCTCTGGGGAGGGTAAGAGCTCTGAGCAGTGGGAGGTAGCCTGGCCAGGGGTCAAGTGACCCACTGATCTCCCTGTGCTTCTTGGTTCCACAGCAGAAGGCTGCCCTCCCAATCCTGCCCCATCCAGCTGGTATGAGGATCAACGTGGTCAACAACCATCAGCATAAACAGGTGGGCAGGCCTGGCTTAGTTAGCCAAGGCCCCTAGTGACCATTGGGTGGGGGGAGGGGTGGCCTCACTGTCAGCTGACTGAGAGGTTGGGGGGTGGGTGCAGTGGAGGGGGGCACCGGGACCCAGCAGCCAGTACAGTGCCCCTAGAGACAGAGCCCTGGGGAGGGGCAGCACAGTCTGGGCAGTCCCAAGCACATTTAGGAAGCACCTACATTGCTGGGCTTTTGCAGAGCATTAGGCATGCAGAGGAAGGGGAGAAGCAACTGCTGGGACTGGGTGCAGGCCTGCCTTGACTGCTGGCCCTGGGGGAGGCAGCTGCTTGGAGAGAGAAGGGCTGGGGTCTGCAGCCTGCCCCCTCCCCCTTCCAGCTCCTCTCATGCTCTCAAGCAGCTATGCTCCTGGGGGGAGGTGGGGTTTGTGAAGCACTGTGGCACACAAACTGTTATGTACAAACCTTATAAAGGAAAGACAGACAGGGTGCTGACACTGAGGGGGCAGAGAGGATATGGGAGGGTCCAGCCTGGGCAGGTGCCTGGGGCTGGGAGCTGAGGGCTGAGTAGGATATAAGGTGGAAAGAGCCGGGCAGGGCTTTTGTGGGGGGGGGAGGGTAGTCAGGGTTAAGTGACTTGCCCAAGGTCACATGGCTAGTAAGCATCAAGTTTCTGAGGCCAGATTTGAACTCGGGTCCTCCTGACCTTAGGGCTGGTGCTCTATTCACTGTGCTACCTAGCTACTCCCTAGGCAGGGCTATGAATGCCAAACATAGTGTTATGTATTTGCCCCAGGAGGCTGGAGGGAGCTGCTGGGGTTTATTGAAGAGGGGGGTGCCATGATCTGAGCTGGGCTTTGGAAAAATCACCTTAGTGGCTGAACAGAGGCTAGAGTAGCATGGGGAGACCTGAGAAGGCAGACCCCCTGCAGCTTTGGCCGTAGTCCAGGCGTGCGGTGATCAGGGCCTGCCACAGAGCAGGGACAGCCTCAGGAGAGGAGTATAAGCCTTGGCCCCATCTTGGGTGTCAGCTTAGAGAAGGCTGGGGTCCTGCCCCAAACTGGGGCTTGAGGGAGTCCTGTGCAGGCAGAGGGACAAAGGCTGGGGGGAGGCTGCCTCTCAGCTCACAGCACACGGGGTAGAGATGTGAGCGGTGGGAGGAACAGGGAGGCCTTGAATGCCAGACACAGGCAGGAAAGAGAGAGGAGCAGCAGGTCCAGTTCAGTTCCCAGGCATTGCCGGGTCATTGTGGGTGAGCCCCTGAGCTTCGACTTTCTCATCTGTAAAATGGAAGTAGAAAATTTGTGGAGCCTAACACTGGCCTGCTGGGATGGAGAGAACTCTGGCCTGGGAGTCAGGAAGACCTGGGTGTGTATCCTGCCTCAGACCATCACTGAACCTCACTTCTCTTGTCTGGAAAGTGGGAAGAATTGTCATTGCTTGGCTCCGTTAGCGTGAGGTTCATGTTAGGTCCATTTAAGTCAATGGACGCTGGCACTATGTGTGAGGCTGCTGGGGAAATGGAGGTACAGACCTCACAGTCCCTGCCCTCGAGAAGCTGGCCTCGGGTAGAGGAAGCAGTCTGCCCAGGGATGGCAGAATGCAGAGGAGCTTAGGGAGGCCGGGAAGTAAGGGCCTTCAAGAGACCAGCAATGTCATGGTCACTTTGAGGAAAGTCACTGCTGAGTATCAGGATGGTGGTTAGGACCAGGCCGTGCTGTCACCAGGGGCTTGGGAGGCCCATGTTGGACCTGGACCAGGAGGGCTGACCCTCCTGCCTCCGTTGAGCATCCCATGTCTGTGAGCGTCTCTCGTCCCATCCTCTTGTAGTCCATGTGGCACATGGGGCAGCACCAACGGCGATTCTTTGTCCTGTCCTCCTCAGAGCCTGTATGATGTAGACGAAGATGATGAAGCTGCCATGCCCATAGCCAGCAAACAGATGAAGGTCACTGCCACCCCCAGCTTCCTACAGCACATGGTGAGGGCCCTCATCAGGGGGCGGGGGGCCCTGACTGCCCTGCTTTGTTGTTTCCCAACCAGGGGCTTTTAGAGAATAGGTGCTAGAATTCTGGGGGTTTAGCTCTGTGGAAACAGAGTAAGAAATGGTATGCGCATCTGCCTCGTGGGCCTTGTACACTAAGACAGTCTTCCATGCCCTGGTGGGCTTTATGTGCTTGGCCCAGGGCCCACTGTGGATCCTGGGCTGTTCCAGATGCTCTGTCCTCCAGACCAGGAGTTGTGGCTCTGGCTCCACAGTGAGATTCTTTGGGAAACATGGGCTGGGGGAATGCCAGCACCCTGGAAGAAGCTATAGGTTTTCTGGCAAGTACTAGACTGAAGTCCCAGGGGCTCCCTTTAGAGGGTCAGGGTCAGCCAGAGGAGGCCCACATAGGGTAAAGGAAGAAAACCAGCAAGCTCCTACCTTGCCTTCCCTGTCTGGGCCCTAAGGGTGCCCTGGGACAGACCCCAAATCTGTCGTTAGGCCACGAGGCAGCCTTTAAACCTGGTGACCCGACCAGCCCCAGAGCAAGAAAGCCTCCATCTGACTAGAGCCGTGCCTGGGCTTCCTGGGCAGACAGCTTTTGTCCCAGAGCAGGGGTTTTGCAGGGTCTGTTGGGAGCAGCTGTGGTCCGTCGAGCCCCTTGGGGCACAAGGAAGGTCCCAGGACAGGGCCTCTCTCCCAGCTAGGCTGTGCACTGGCCTCCAGCCTTAAGAAGTAGGAACTTTAGAAACTGCCTCTTCCTTTTCCTCCTTTGTCCTGCCCAAGGGACCCTGGCCATGGCTCCCACCTTCTCTGCAGGGGTCACACAGCTTGTTTAAAGATGCCCACACCTCCCAGAGCCTGTTCTGGTGGCTGGCCTCATGATTAGGGGTGGGGCTGAGATCAGCCTTTCTGGGACTTCCCACCCTGTCCTGTCCTGGGTGACCCCTCAGGACAAGCCTTATCCCTTTGCCCACCCCTGCCCAACAGACCTTTCTAGATGGCCATTAGCCTTCCCCTCCCAAGACCCAGCGTCCCCAGTCCCCTTTCCCCAACCCTACAAACCCCTGCACTGGGGCCCTTCAGAGAGAAAGGAGGCCACTCCCTTGTCCAGCAGGGGTCAGTGTAGAGCAGGGGCTGTTAGCCTTACAAGTCCTGGATGAAAAGGCTTAGAATTTGGCTTTCTGTGGCTGAAATAGTGTGGAGGCTCCCAGAAGCTCCATGAGCACCGGGCAGGTCAGGTGTGGTGGCAGCCAGTTGGTTTCACCATGCCATCCTCTCTGCTTAGGCGGGTCTCAGCGGCTCCAAATTCTCCTTATCCAAGACCCTTCCTCTCACCAAAGTCGTCCAGAATGACACATACACAGCCCTTCCTGCCCCGCCTTCACCTCTACGGACAAAAGCCTTGACCAACATGTCCAGGACCCTGGTGACCAAGGAAGAGCCCCCCAAAGAGATGCCCCCTGCTGAGGTAAGTGCTAGGAGGGAGGTGGAAGGGCTGCCCCCATCACCTCTGGACCAGTCACTTCCCTTCTGTCGAAGAGGGCTCTGGACACTTGCCCCTTCCCTCCCAGGGTTGGGTCTTCCTCCCCTCTGCCCCCAACTTGGAGAACAACGGCTGTGTGGGTGTGAGGGGAGGTCAGAAAGTTGAGGTACAAAGGATCCCTCCCCGGTGACCTTGGGGTGGCTGCACTTGCTATCATGGGAAAAGCTGCTTTTACTGTTGCTTACAGCCTCCTTCATCTTCCTCATCTTGGAGGAAAGTATTGATGTGTTCTTTTTGTAAGTTCTGTTATCCCCCGCCTGGCGCACCCCCCACCCCAGCTGGCTGGGAAGAGGCTCAGGGCCTGCCCTCAGCCCCAAGTTTTCTGTCTGCTCAGATGGTTAAAATCCCCAAGGAAAATAGAGCCTTGAGTACATGCACTGGTCCTGGGGGCAGAAGACCTGGGTTTGAGTTCTGGCTTTGATATATCTCCTAGAGGCAAGCCACAAAATAAGACCTCGGGGAGCCCAACCTGCTTCTCTGTAAGACAGGAGCATTATTCTGGTCCCGTCTTCCTCTCTGGATTTTGGAGGGGGAGATTTCCTAACCCTGAGCCTGCACTGCCGCCATCTCTGATCACTTGTATTCCCCCCATGGGTTTGCTGCACTCACGTGCCCGCTCTGCCCTGTGACCGTCCTGCTCTTGGTGTCACAGCCTGTCTTCAGCCCGCTGGAAGGTACCAAGATGACTGTGAACAACTTGCACCCTCGAGTCACTGAGGAGGACATCGTTGTGAGTACTTTGTCTGCCAGAGCCAGGGGAAGGGCGGAGCCTGCTTCCTCTGCCGCCTCCAGGTTCACCCCCGCGAGGGGCATCTACCATTTCTGTTGGGAGGAGTTTTTAAGAATCATTTTCAGAACAGGATGAATGGAAAGAGGATGCCAGGGGGTTTAGTCCTGCAAAGCCTGATTTTGCCCGTTTTCCCAAACAGACCAACCAATGGAGTGAGAAGTCAGGGCCGCTTCCTCTCTCTAGGCAGGGCCTCCATTTCCAGCCCCCCCCCCCCCCCACCTGGCCCTCAGTGGGCTTGGCCTCAGGGTGCCCGTCACCTTGGTATATGGTCTCCTGAAACAGTAGGAGGAGAGAATAGATGAATGCAAGGGTGAGGGGTGGGGATTATAGTCTTAGAAAAGCCAGGTCTGCAGAGTGCCCACAGACAGTGCGGAGGAGGTGCTGAGGTCCTCAGCTCTGCTTCTCCTTGGTTTTCCCAGGAGCTTTTCTGTGTGTGTGGGGCCCTCAAGCGAGCCCGTCTGGTCCATCCTGGGGTGGCCGAGGTTGTGTTTGTGAGGAAAGAGGACGCCATCACTGCCTATAAGAAGTACAACAACAGGTGCTTGGACGGTGAGTGTGGGCGGGAAAGAAGCCGATCACATGGCCTGACTCTGCTTTCCCTTCATCTCCAAACCCAGAGCCCCCTTAGGGGAGTTCAGTGGCCGTCCTTGGCTGTGAACCCCAAGTACTGACCTAGAAGGAGATTGGGGCTGAGGGGCTTTCCCGGTTGGTTTCATTTTTCTGGTGGTCTACATTTAATTTTTTCAAATTACACGTAAAAATGATTTTTAACCTTCATTTCTTTTTTTACAATTTATGAGTTCCAAATTCTCTCCCACACACCCTCCTCATTGGGAAGGCAAGCAAGTTTGATAAAGGTTATATGCAGATAGTCACGAAAAACATATTTCCATATTAGTCCTGTTGTGAAAGAAAATACAGACAGGCAAGAAAAACAAAGACAGTAAGAATGAGTCTTGGTCAGTCTGCACTCAGACTCCATCAGTTCTTTCTCTGGAGGTGGGCAGCATCTTCATCGTGCGCCCTTGGATTGTTGTATTGCTGAGAAGAGCTCAGTCATTCCTAGTGTGGCTGTTACTGTGGACAGCATTCTCCTGGTTCTGCTCATTTCACTTTGCATCAGTTCATGTAGGTTCAGGTTTTCCTGAGAGCACAATCACACACCACAGCTTGTTTAGCCATTTCCTAATTGATGGGCATCCCCTCAATTTCCAAATTTTTGCAGGTGCTTTAAAAAAAAAATTCATACACTTAAAAAAAATCACTATTGCTTTCCAACAAATGTCCTCTTCTTTCTCCATCTCCCCCCTCATCCTTGACTAAGAAGTGTGTCTGACTGTGTATGCCTCTTCCTATACCTTTGGACTACCACCTCTCTACTGAGAGAAGAGATGCATTTTACCAGTTGTCCTGTGTAGGCTGCTCTGGCTGCCTTGGCTCATTGCATTTGACCGACTTTTTATTACTGTATGTAAAAGAAGGAAATTAATCATCCCTTATCGGTAGGCATTCAAATCCAGAAAAGAGGACAATGTCTTTTCTCCTGGGCAGGACACTTTATCTGGTCCCCAGGAGTTGGCATGGCAGTCTGGGGCCAGATCTGGGCCGGGGAGTGGGGAACCTTGAATGTCAAGCACAGTGTACTTGGGAGGCACTGGAAGGATGCAGAGGAAGATGGGTTTGGACATGGTGTGAAGGATAGATTGGGGGGAAGGAGAAGAGCAGAGGTGCCTGCAGGGCATAGTGCTAAGAAATCCTTTCAGAGGAGGCTGACCTGGGTTCAGGTTTGGCTTCTGATGCTTTGTGACCTTTGAGACCGTTGCCCTCAAGCCTCTGCCTCGTTATTTGTACAATGAGGAAGTTGCTGGACTTGATGAAAGGCATCCTGGGACAAATGTGAGACATTTATTGACTTGCCAGCTGATTGGCTGTGGCTATAACATTAAGGAGTGTGGGAGGGGCCCCAGACCTGCCACAGCTCTCTATGGGTGACTGATGCAGGAGGGAAGGAAGAAGCAGGGGCAGGTTTTAGTTGGGGGCAGAATGAGCAGTGTTGGGGATATGGTGGGACCTCTGGGCAGAAGTGTCCTGGTGGTGCTTGGAGCCCAAATGGGTAGCCTTGGGAGTTGTTTGCGGTTACAGTTAAAGCCGATGGTTGACATTGCCAAGGCAGGATAGTAGAGTAAGCAGACCAGTGTATTGGGCTTTCCTATCCCCTTCCCCAAACAGATCTAGAATTCACCAGAGGAGGTCCAAGACAAAGTCATAGTGAATCATTTTTCCAACTCGGGTTGATTTGGGGAGACAGGGGCCTCTGGACACTAGAGTCAGGGGAGCACTCCAGTGCCCAGGGAGAGACTGCACCCCACAGCCTGGGGCACCCCTGCCAGGTGTGAGTCACAGATCCAGGGCAGAGTGAGGACAGTGCATTGGTCCAGGGCTGACATTCAGGGGTAAAGAGTGTCGCTGGCTCTAGCCTTTACTGAGAGAGAAATAGGTTCAGAAGGTGGTGGCTGTATGGTTCTGGCTCTCATTCTAGCTTCTAGCCCAGGTGACAAGCTACAGAGGAATCACCCAAATCAAGGGGGAACCTGCAGTTCTGTCCTTTAGAACCCACAGGACTTCCCAGCTACCTGTTGAAGCAGAGTCCAGCAGCATCTACCTTGGCTTGGAACAGGGGGAACAATCAGACTTTAGCCTGAATCAGACCCCTCTGGAAGCACTGAAGACTCAGGTCCCTGGCCTGCACTGTCCCTTAGATCCTGGAACAACAAAACATTCAGTACCCTGAGAAAGCAGCAACAGGACCTTCCCTCTAGAAGGTCTCAGAATTTGGCTCTAACCTCAAGTCTCTAGGCTGGAAGAATGTACAGATAAATAAAAGAATCCCATTCTAATGAGTAGGATTAATAATAATTGTCATCACTAATAGTCTGGCAGAGAAGCTCAAGACACAAATCCAGAAGGACAGAAAAACACATCCTGGGCACAAACTCAGCCAGACTTCTTGGAAGAGACAAAGCAAAAGTTTTAAATGATAAGAGTTTTAATATGTTATAAATAAAAAGCTAGAGTAAGAAATGGGAAAAGAGAGAGGTATGGATGAAAGAACTAGAAAGGGAATTAACAGTGTGGCATGGGAGATATAAAATCCTGTCCAAGCAATGAACTCTGAAAATTAGAATGTATTAAACAGAAGCCAGTGACTCTACAAGATAACAAGAAATATTAAAACAAAGTCAAAAGACTGAAAAAAATAAAACAAGACATCTCAAAGTAAAAACAACTGATCTGGAAAACACTGAGGCAAATTAAGAATCATTGGATTATCTCAAAAAAAAAAATCCAGATGTCCTCCATTTTTAAGAAATCTGAAAACTGCCTACTAGATTAGAACCAGAGGACAAAGAGGTAGTGGGAAGAATCTGCCAGTCACCTCCTGAAAACTTCCTGGAACTTTGGAGCCAAGTACCCAGCTCTCCGGTTTAAGGAAATACTGCAGTCAGAATTCTGATGCTGAAGGCGATTCTGCAGATACCACTAAGGGGCAGCAGAGAGCTGAGAAGGCAAAGGCTATGGGTTTGTTGTGGTCAAGAACCTTCCCAGCAGAACTAGGGAAATGTCCCTCATAGGGAAAGAAATGGGCTCTTAAGGAAAACTTAGGACACCAGGCATTCCAGATGAAAAGGTCAATGTGAAGGAACACTCCAGAAGGCATCAGCAAGGACAGTCTTTGTCAGGGGTCATCAGTGAGCCAGGAGGCTGGGCCTGCTTCTGTTCTGTCTTGATCTTAAGAGTGGAACGAGAGAGGAAAGGAAAGGAAGGTCAGGAGAACTCTGCAATAGCCAGAGGACACAAGTAGACATCCGTACAAATGAGGAGGGCGGTGGGAGGTGGGGGATGGGGACATGAAGAACTGATATTTGGAAGTTATTCTTATTTGGGCTCGTCAAAGAATACACACACACAGGTTTGACTGTAGAAATACATTTCAGTAGGGAAAGGAGAGAAAGGGGAGGGGAAATTAGGGGGACAGTAGATTAAGGAAATAGGCCTAAGCAAAACAGACTTGAAGGATGTGCAAGGATGTTTTGCTTAGGCCTATTTCTTGGAGGTGTCAAAGAATTGGAAATTGAGGGGGTGCTTATCCATGGGGGAATGACTGGTTTTAGAGGAACTTGTATGAACTGATGCGAAGTGAGGTGAGTAGAACCAGAAGGGTCCATGCAGTGACAGTGCTGGTAAAGACTTGGGAGCCCTCCACAGGCTCCTCATGAAGCCTGCTGGCCACCTTCTGACAGCAGTGAAGGAGGGGGTATAGGAAACAGTTTTGGATATGGCCAATGTGATCTGTTTGCTTGACTATACATGTTTGTAATTTTTTTTTCTTGTTCTCATATAGATGAGGGGAGAGGTGGATTTTTGTTGATTGAAAAAAATAAAATATATTTTAAAAAACAGATATTTCCAACATGGTGAGAGTGTAGCAGAGACCATAAAGTAAGTGCCAGGCTCTAGATTCTCATCTGGCTCTTTGGCTTTGCCCATGGGCTGGTCCCATCCCCTTTCTGAGCCTCAACTTTCTCATATGTGAAATGGGCAGCTCTTGCTGCATGCCTGCCCTCTGTGGTGGTTGTGAGGAAGGTGCTTTGTAGGTGTCGGTGTCGGGGTTCAGATACATGGAGAGCAGCTTTGGGGAGCCAGTTATTTCTTATCCCCTCTCTCCCTTCCTTCCTTACTTCCTTAGACCATCTTCTTTGTGGGGATACTTGGATCTTTCCTTTTTCTACCCTGAGAGCACAAATTTTTCTGTCCCCCACCCATGACTGAAACAGCCTGGCCATTCCATGGGCCTGAAGCAGCTGGCTTCTCCAGCTGTGTGGTGACCCAGTAAGTCTCAGCGTTGGGTGTTGGCCCAGCTTAGACACTGTGAAGGCCCGGCCTGGCCTGCACAGAGCTGCCAACATTGTCTTCTGTCTGGCTTTCAGGGCAGCCAATGAAATGCAACCTTCACATGAATGGCAGCGTTATCACTTCAGACCAGCCCATCTTACTGTAAGTATCCAGGGAGGGAGGCTGGGCAGGATATGCATTGCTTCCACTTTTTTCCTTTGCTGAGGATTCAGTCTAACAGGGAGGCAATGCAACACTGAAAGCTGGCTGCTTGGCCCAGCTGAGAGTGTGGGCTCAAGCTCCTGCAGGGAGATCCTACCTGACAGTGTAAGGACCCTTTGGAAGTGAATTCAAGTTCTGGCTTGGCCATTTTACTGCCCAGGTAACCCAAGACAATTCCCTTCACTCCTTTGAGACTTAGTCTCTTCATTTGTAAAACGGAGGTGATAAACCCATGTGCTGTTTACAGTAGAGCTGTTGTGGGTGGCCAGGGCTTTGTAAGGCTGTGGCAAAGGACTAGTTCATTCCACCTTTGCTGATCATTGAGCTCTCTTGACGGGCTTTCACATCAGTCACCCATCACAGTGTTTGAGTCGCTTTGTCAGAGGCCTTCCTGACATTCCTGCCCTTGAGCAGTTTGCTGACCTGTTGGATGAATGTTCACTGGGGTATCTGATAGGGATGGGCCAAAGGCTCCCAGAGCCAGGCCAGCCTGGAGTCGTACATCAGAAAAGCAGTGAGTGCTGAATTGGACTCTGTGTTAATGTCCTTAACTGATAGCCTATATTTTAAATGCTGATGAGATGTGACATTTCTGTAACACCTGCTGTCTACAAGAGCACTGGATGGCACAGTGGGCAGAGCTGGGCCTGGAGTAAGGAAGACCTGAGTTCACATCTGGCCTCAGACACTGACTGGCTTTGTGACCCTGGGCAAGTCACTTCACCTTATTTGTCTCAGTATCATCATCTGTAAAATAAGCTGGAGAAGGAAATGACCAACCGTTACTCCAGTATCTTTGCCAAGAAAACCTTAAATGGGGTCATGACTGCATGACCAACAAAAACTGCCTGCAAAGCACTTTGCATTGCCCTCTGGATCTTCACAGAGGCCATTATGATCCTTATTTCACAGATGAGGAAGCAGACGCAAGTTAAAGGACTGGCCTTCTCACGCTCACAGACAGAGCTAGCCAGTGTCCCCATTTTAGGCCCAGGGCTGTCTCCATTCTGCCACAGTTGGTGAATCCTTTCAGAAATCATCCCAAGGAAAGGCCTCCATAGTTTCCATGTAGAAGGTTTGCAGCTGGGGTCAGCCTGTGGTCATTTTCCTCAGCCAGGCCACCTTGTCCCCTACCCTTGCCAGAAGCAGCCTGGAGGGCCCACTCTCTCAGGCCCTTGTTGGGCCTCCTTGTCCTGCCAGGAACAGCCTTGGGTCACTTGAGCCCCTTCACGGGGAATCAGACCTGCAAGGGCCCTTGGAGAGTTTTGTGCCAGACTGTTCTGAGCTGTGGCTTCTGTCTCTGCCTCTCTTGCCACCGGCCCCAGTAAAAGGTGGGCAGACAAAGATTGCCTTACCCTGAATTGTTAGATATGACCCACTCATCTGTCCCCCTTCCTTTAAGTCTTTTCCCAGGCTGGAGAGGCAGGGGTGTGGTGTGCTGCCCTGCCCTGGGATCTCCTCCTTCCTGTCTGGGCCTGATCTCCTGGTCAGAATCAGAATTTTCACAGGAGTGGGCCAACTTGGACTCTCAGATTGGATATGTGAATCCCCTGCCATGAAACATGGGCATTTTTAGTGGAATTTTCCTGCTGCCTGAAGTACAGGGGCAGCTTTTCCTGTTCCAGGGTCCCATCTTTAGCTTGGTATCTGTAAGCTCTGAGTCTTTGTCCTCCAGAAAGGCCCTGAGCTTGTCTCTGACCATTTGACCTTGTGGGTAACAGCTCTCTCCCCAGTGAAGCTCCCTTACCCGCTAAGCGGTATCCATGAGTGTGTAAACATGGCCTGCAGAGGCCTCTCCCCAGCCTGGCCCGATCCACAGAACCAGGGCCAGCCATTCATCCTGGGTTAGGGCTGGAGATCAGAAAGTTGGGATTTGAGGCCTGATCCTTACAGGCCATGAGCAAGTCTTCTCTTCCCTCTGGGCCAGGACCTGAAGTTGTGGTGGGTACATGGCTTACTGGGGCTCACCAGGGCTTGCCTCTCCCTCTCCCCTCCAGGCGACTCAGTGACAGCCCGTCCGTGAAGAAGGAAAGCGAGCCTCGGAGGTTGAGTTCTGGTGCCTCATCTCACCCGCCCGCAGAAGTGGACCCTGACACCATCCTGAAGGCTCTCTTCAAGTCTTCAGGGGCCTCGGTCTCGGTCCAGCCCACGGAATTTAAAATTAAACTTTGAAAAGGAAATCTGGGCCGCCGGAAGGCCAGAGAGGAGGGAGGTGCTGGCTACCAGGCTGGCCCCTGTGCTCTCTCAGACACAGGCCTGTGGCAACCTTGACAGTGGCCTGCAGGCCGCCCCGTGGACAGAGTCCACGGGAGCCCACGCCTTTCTCATGGGACTGCACTGGCACTGGCTGGCTGTGGGTGGCGCTTTCTTTCTGTATCACGCCCTTCCCTGTACCATAGTGTTTTCTTTAGGGTGTGTTACCTTTTCTCCTCTTCTTCCCTTCCTCTTAGTTGGGGTTTTCACTTTGTTTTGTCAAGTCTATCCCTGTCAAGTTATCTCCAGGCCAGAGGGTGTCCTGGGATTCAACCCTCACTCTTGGCTGTCCAAGAGCTCCCTTCATCTTGGGATGAGCCAGGGAGGAGAGGAGGCTCCTTCCCCAGGCCTCGGGCTTACCCTCTTCCCACTCCTCTGGGAAAGAGGTCGCCTGGGGCTCCTGCTGCTATTGGGGGCCGCAGGTGGTGGGTGGGGTGCCAGGGGACGCTCAGTGGGGCTAGAAGGAGCCCTGTCCCATTCCCACGTCCCTGTGGCTCAGATGATCCAGAGCTCAGCCTCGGTGCTGAGAGGGCCCAGGCCGATCGGAGTGGGGGCCTTACTGCAGGCCTCTCTTGTGCTCCAGATGCGGCCCTGCCTTCTCCCTTTCCACCTCTTCCCAAGCTCCACAGAAGCCACATATGCTAGACCTTCAAAGCTAGAGTTGGGTCATCTGTGGCCTGGGTCCAAGCTGGAGCACATGGCCAGCCCCTCTCCAGGCCAGAGGAGTGGCCCGTTGGCCGCTGCCCTCCTTTCCTTCGCCTCTCTAGCCAGCTGTGCTAAGAGCTCCACTTCCTTGGCCTGGAGGAAGAGAGTTGTTGAGGGGAGATTGGGGAGTGCTTGTGAGGTGAAGCTGCCCAGGGTGGGCTCTTCCGAGAAGAGCCCCGGCCACCTCAAAACCAGCCAGGCACCTGAAGCGAGACTCCCCAGGGAAGCCCAGGAAAAGGAGCTGGCCACAGACTCATTTTTCTCTCTGTAGCTTTCAAATTCCCCAAGGAAAAGTTGAAGAGGGACCCAGATTGGGGAGGCCTTGCAGGTCAGCTCAGCCTGGCCGATGTCCTTCCTCTCTCCCTCCCCAAACCCAAGGACCTGCTTCTCGGGAAGGGGCTGGGCTGTCGTTTGAATTGGGAAGCCTGGGGCGGAGGAAAGCAGGTGGCCTCAGCCTCCTCTCGGTCCAGTCCCCCATTTTGGTCACCATCTGTGTCTTGTTTTGTTTGGAGGGAGAGGGAGGGGCATCGAGTCAGAAAAGACTATGTATTCACCTGTTTCTGAATAAACGTTTGTTATACCTAGAGTGGCCTGGTGCTTGTCTGAGGGCCTGTGGCTGCTGCTTGGCTCTTGGCTCTGTTCACTTCAGAGCCCTGGATATACATCTTGGACAAGGGCCCCCGCAGGTTTGGAGCACCCCTGGCCCCTTATTATTCCAGTTGATTCCCCTCGGGCTTCAGTTGCCTCATCTGTCAAATGAAGGGGTCTGGCCAGCTAGGAAGTTGTGGAAGCAGAGAAGGCGCATCAAGGAAGGCGTGGTTCCCCTACAGAACTCAGTGTGTCTTTGAGAACCTCACTTAAATCAGGCTCTCACCACAAGAACACCCAGACTCTTACCTGGCTCTTGGAACTCTCCATCTGAAACGCTCACTATTCCAGGGAACATTGGAAATCATCCACCCCACTCCTAGACAGGAGGCTGGACCAGCCACCTCGGCTGGGGATGATAGGGCAGGACTCAACCCCTTCCAGAGGAAATTCCTGGGAGCCTCCATGAGTGGGAGGTACTGTGTAGATGCTGGCAGCTACTATGGTTAGCCATGGCCCTGACCCTCAGTATCTTTGAACTGATAGGATTCTAACATTGGTGGTGGGAAAGAATCTTGATGGAGGCGCTTGCCAAGCCCTCATTCCTCCAAAATCTGAATCCTGTTTCAAATCTCCCAGCCCTGGGCTTAAAGCATCCAAAACAGCTACCTACAGACAAGCAGGAGATGGAGGGGCTGGGGCTAGGCTCTGGAAAGCATTAGCATGGGGGGCTGCTTACAGAAGATGGGACTGTAGCTGGGCTTGCACCAGAGCCCAGAAGAACCTGGTGAGAAGTGAGGACAAGGGGGCAGCTATTGGTGAAGATGCCGGGAGGTGGTGATCCATCACAAAGGGCTTGGAGGGTGAAGTCGGACCAAGACTGGGCAGGGAGGAAGGGCCGGGTTCTGAAGAGCTTTACAAGTCACGCTGGATTTGAGGCGTCCATCCTGGAGGTGACAGGGAGCCTCTGGACTCTCCCATGGTCAGGAAGGTCCACAAGTGGAGGCCAGACCCAGGGATGAGGCAGAGACGGTCAGTGTGGAGAGAGCAGGACCTGCCCTCTAGGTCACCTGGGGAAGCAGAAGTGAAGGGAGAAAGGACTAGAGCTTGGCCAGGAGGATGTGGCCGAGGTCCTGGGAAGGTGGTGGAACCCCTGGTGGCGGGCCCTGCCGCACACAGCAGGTGCTTAATAGAGACGGACTGATGTGCTGAGGTCGAGCTGCCCGCAGGTCTGGTCAGTGTCCGAAAGGAGGATGGCGGGTGGAGACGCAGATCGGGAGAGAGGTGAGGGCTGGATGTGCGGGCATCGGGGTGCCAGCTCGAGTCCAGAGCGGACCTGGGGCCTGAGCCAGGCTGTGGCCTGTGCTCCCTTGCCAAGCACGCTCGGTGACTCTGCCTTTTCTGGACCTCAGCGACCTCACCTGGGAAATGGGCACAAAGATGGCTTTTTTAAAAGCCAGTTTGTTTCGTTCTCAGCGTTCACTTCCATAAGCTTTTTTCTTTTTGGAGGGGGAAGGCAGGGCAGTTGGGGTTAAGTGACTTTCCCAAGGTCACACGGCTATTTTTGTGTTAAGTGTCTGAGGCCGCATTTGAACTCAGGCCCTCCTGCCTCTATTCTTAGCCGGCCCCCTTCCACAAGCTTTTGAGTTTAAGCTTTCTTCCCCAAGAAGGCCATTTGATAACAGGCTCTACACATTCAAGCCTATTTGCACTTTACTCACGTAAAGAATTAGGACCGGGGCCGCTAGGTGGCGCAGTGAGTAAGAGCGCCGGCCTCGGAGTTTGGATGACCCGAGATCAGATCCGGCCTCAGAAAATGAGCCCCCACGCATAAATCATGACTAGCCGTGTCACCCTGAGCAAGTTACTTAACCCCAATTGCTTAAAAAAAAAAAAAAAGAATTAGGACCAATAGGAGGAGCCGCGGGAAAGAAAAACAAAACGAGACAATAGGGTTATAACGATCATATTACATTCACTCCCAGCCCATCCTCAGCCTAAAAGTGTAAGCCTGCCTCAAACAGGGGCTCAGCGCACGCGTCTAGGGCTGGAAACGGGCGGCTGTGTCTTTAACAGCCCTCTCCCGGGTCACGTGACGCTGCAGTCCTTAAGGACCCGCCTCCTCCGCTTACGTCACTTCCTGGGAGCCGTCCCGCCCACTTTTGCCTCGTCCTTTTACGCTGGTCAATTACGAACTACGACTCCCAGCAGCTCCCGCGCTGTCTCCCGTCATGGCGGCGGGCAAGAAAATGTGTGTGAAGGGAAAGACGACGGAGGGGGTTCTGAGTCCGCCCGGATACCGAGGTGAGACCCGAGCGGGGATCCGGTCCGCACCCGCTCCCTTCCCGCACAACAGCGCTGCTCCGCGAAAGGGCGGCTCAGGGAGGGGAAGGGGCAGGAGGGCACGGCCAGCGTGAGGGACGGCGCCGGACAAAGGCGTGGAGACCGGAGCTGCCGTCCTCGCTGTGTGTGTCTGGGAGGGCCCTTGGTGGGCAGGGGCCCGGCTGCGGAGTCGGGGGGGGTTGGGGGGGCGGCCGGCCCGCGGGCTGGGGGAGCGCTCCTACGCTTGGACGGCCCTGCATGCCGGGCCTGGCTCTTTGGGGTGGGAGAAGGTTGGGGGCGGGGCGAGCCTGGCGCGGTGTCTTCCCCCACAGCCGTCCCCATCAAGTTCTCCCGGGAGCAGGCCTCCTCGCACTTCTTGTACGTCCGAGAGCACCGGGTCCGAGGGGGCGCCAGGTCGTGCTGGCCCCCGGGGCGCACCCTCTTTGTCCTCAACGTGCCCCCCTACTGCTCGGAGGTCAGTGGGCTGAGCCTTTCCCAGCAGGGGGGCCTTGCCTCGGTTTCCCTTCCTGTCCCCCAGCTGCCCCCCTCCCCAACACAGCACTGGGCGGGGAGAGCCCCATTTACGGGCGGCGCCTCTGGTCCTGCCCAGGGAGCTGCCTGTACTTATTAAGTACCTGCTGTATACCTTCCTGACTTGGGGCTCCCCCGCCTCCCTCCCGCACTCGCAGGGCTGCCTGGAGCGGCTCTTCTCCACCTGCGGCCGCGTCCAATCAGTGCATCTGCGCGAGCAGCCCGAGCCCGGGGAGCCGCCGCAGGAGCCGCGGTCGGCGCTGTTGTGCCCGAGGCCGGAGCCGGTGAGTGCCCGGGTGAGGTCCTGGGGGGGGGGGCTCGGCGTGCACCCCGCGGAGCTGGGCCCAGACCGGGACCCTGCCCCTGCCCCTCGTCACCACTGTCCCCGCTCCCTCCCCCAGGGCTTCCAGGTGGCCTACGTGGTGTTCAGGACGCCGGCAGCAGTGCCCAAGGCCACGGGCCTGCAGGGACCTCTGGTCGTCTCTGCCCAGGGCTCCCCGGTGAAGACGGGCATCGAGAGTCAGTGTGGGGCCGGGGGGCCCGGGGTGGGGGGTGGGGGCCCCTCGGGCTGGGGGGCGGGGTCTCGGGGCGCTCTCAGCCCTCACTGCGGCCCCCTCTCTCAGAGTGGGTGGCCGACTATGCGGACTCCCTGGTGGACCCCGAGGCCCTGCGGCTGGAGGTGGACAAGTTCATGGAGGACTACGACAGGAAGACTGCCGCAGTACGGCCGGGCCCGTTGGGGGAGGGGCGGCTCCTGGGTTGGAGGCAGGGTCTGGGGTGACACCAGGCTTGGGTTGGGGGGTTGCTGGCTCCCCCTTCCCGGGCCGCAGCGGGGCTGAGTGCGGCCTCCCGTCCTGCAGGAGGAGGCCCGGGCCGAGGCTGAGGAGGGGCTCCCCGATGAGGAGGGCTGGGTGAAGGTGACCCGCAGAGGCCGGAGGCCTGGCCTGCCCCGCTCGGAGGCCGCCAGCCTGCGCCTGCTGGACAAGGAGAAACGCAAGAAAGCCCGCAAGGAGCTGCTCAATTTCTATGCCTGGCAGCACCGCCAGACCAAGATGGAGCGTGAGTGGGGGGCCCCGTGGAGCAGGAAGGGCCCCGGAGGCTCCCCCAGGTGGACCAGGGGATAGGGGCAGCCAGGCCGGCCCTGGCACCCAGGGCCGAGGGCTGCTGGGCCCCAGTTTGATCACATCCATGGAGAGGGGCCTGGTCAGTTCAAGAGCCCTCGGGCCTTCCTCCAGCCCGTCCCTGACCAGCCTTGGGACCCCCTCTCCTGAGTCATGCGGGGCAGGGCTGCCCACTCCTCCACCCTAACCTCTCTCCCTGGTCCACCCCAGACCTGGCCCAGCTGCGGAAGAAGTTTGAGGAGGACAAGCAGAGAATTGCCTTGATGCGTGCCCAGCGCAAGTTCCGCCCATACTGAGTGGGGTGGCCAGGCCCCCGCGCAGGAACCAGTGGCCACTACCCCCTGCCAGCCAGCCTGCAGGGAGAGGAGTGAGCAGAGCTTGGGCATCCCCACGAGGCTGCACCTGTTTCCTGGAGGATGTAAATAAAGGACAGACAGCCCTTCTACCCAGTTGCTTACATGGTTCATCTGCAGGGGCTGGGGTAGCTGCTCCTGAGGCATCCCCGTCCCCATCTGGAGCCCGCAGACCCACACAGGCCACCAGTGGTACAAGGAGTAAAGTTTTATTTGTCAGGCTGTGGAAGGCCCTGCCCCAGGGCAGCCCTGTTGTGCTGGCCAGGCGGTGGTCCCTTTGAAGAGCCAGCTGGTGAGCTCCTACCCTGCCTGGCGCGCCATGCTGGCCAGGCTCAGCCCTCAGGCTACAGGTGCGCCTGGATGTCCCTTCTGTTCTCCAGGAAGGGGCCCACAATTCTGGCCACGAGCTGAGGCTCCTGCATGTGCACGTAGTGGCTGCCGGGGATCTCCACGTACTGGTAGTGCTAGAGACAAGACACCTGTGAGTGCCATCCCCTACCTGAAAGACCCCGCCTTCCCCCGTCCCCCATGCCAGGCCATCTCACCTCCTTGCAGAGGGACTTTAAAACCTTCAGGATAGACCCCAGCAATACCGGGCTTTCCGTTTCGCCCTTTTGGACTTGGCGGTAGTAAGTGTAGCCTTCTGTGGCCCTATGAAAAGAGAGCTGGCTGGGCCCCTGGTGGGGGGGGAATTCCTGCACAGGCGGGCCCAGGCTGGCCTGGGGGCTGGGATCTCCACCCACATCTTCATGTCCCTGGGATATATCCAGGGCTGGTGGGGATTGTCCATGTGGAGGAGCTTGGCTCAAATGGGGCCACTCCTAGCCAGACACCACCCCCCCCCCCCCCCGGGGCCAGTCACACTTACTTCACCAGGAGAATTCTGGCCTGGATTTTCTTGCAGAAATATTCCAGCTGCTCCTTGCTAACGAACTCAAAGTGATTCTCTGGCTGGGGGGGGAGGAGAGCAAACAGGAGAGGCCTGAGTGCAGACACCCAGGGGGCTGGGATGTGTCTCTGGGTTGGAACCTAAGACAGCATCTACACCGAGCATTGAGGTTTACCAAGCACTTCCTGGGTCCTCACAACTTGGGGGGGGGGGCGGGTTGTCCCTCTTTTACAGTTGAGGGAATGGAGGCAGGTAGAGGTTTCCTGACACCTGAGAGTACTTCTTGTTAAAGTGCGTGAGGCAGGATTTGAACACAGATCTTCTTGACTCCCACTTCCTACCTCCTGGGCTTCCCCAACAGAGAAGAGAAAGCAGAGAAGCCTCCCGGCCCCAGGACCCTTAGGGGCAGGGTTCTGAGCCCGGGCACCCTTGTGTCATCTAAGCCTGACAGAGGCTGGAGTTCTGGGTTTGAATCCTGATGGCCACTTCCTGAAGATGTAACCCAGCCCATGGCTCAGTATCCTGTGGGAAATGTGGGGGATAGATAATGAAGGCAGCTAGTACAGCTGGTTTGGGTGTTTACAAAGCACTGTGCCTTGGACCATGAGATGGCCAGGCCAGATTCCAGATTCTTTGGAAAAAGTTCCTCCTCCTGCTTGCCAAGGTCCTTTCTCACACCTGCCCTGGGGCTCAAACAGTCTCTTGAATAAAGCCAGAATCACAGACCTTGGACTTTGGCTCATTTTAGCTGGGGTAGGGGCAAGCTAGGCCTGAGTCCATAAGGGTGTGGCCAGAGCTGGTGGCAGCAGATGGGATGAGAGTGAATGGGAAAGGGAGAGAAACTTGGGGTTTGGAGCTGAGAAGGCCAGACTCCTAGGAGCAGCAGTCAGCCAGTCTGAGGCCTCCCTTTTCATAGATGGGGAAACTGAGGTCCAGAGAGGGGAGGTGGCCTGCTTTCCCTGATCTTTCCCCCATGAGGAGAATGGAGCTATTAGAAAGGTGGGGCTGGGAAAATTAAACCAAGTTACACTCTCCCTGTGGAAAATGCCACGAAGTCCCTGCCACCCTGGGGGCACCTTGAAAGTGCCAGAGAGGCCTGAGGGTTGAAGCCACTAGTCCTGCCCCTGCCTCTCTGACCTGCCTTCCAGCCAGCGTCACTCCTGGAGTAAGGAAGCTTGTCCAGGCCTGGGGTGTCTGCCAGGAGGACACTACTGTGGCTGGCCGAGGGGCCTTTCCATCTGCCCTGCCGCTGAGCCCTCCCCTCAAGGAGCCCTCAGTCTAATGGGAAAGATGATAGGGAGAAGTGGATCTGGCCGGGGAGCAGGGACTCTATCCCCAGAGCTCAGGGCTTAATAAATGCGCATTCATTCCTTTGTCAGCTCAAACCCAGTATCCTGTGAACCCCAGCTCACCCACCAGCTCCCTGTTCTCACCCATCTCTGTTGGTTGTACCCTTGTATTTCCTTACCTCCTGGCTAGAAAACCAGTGGTCAAGGGGCACAAGGGATAGAGGATTGGTCCTGAGTTCAAATCTGGCCTCTGATGCTTATTAGCTATGTGACTTTGGGCAAGTCACTTAACCCTGATTGCCTCAGAAAGAAAAAGAACGCTGTGGCCAGCCTGGATCTGCCATTCTTGGTCAGTCCTCCATTCCAGTCACAGGTTCTGGAATCTCTCTCCCACTTGGCTTAGTGCCTTGCCAGTCCAGGAGGCCTGGATGACTGCCCAGGAGACCCTTGGGCATTTGGCCCCACTGGATTTCTCCACTTCATCTTGGACATTCCTCTGCCCTATAAACCTCCTGAGGCCTTCCCTCATCACCCTTTGATTCCTGACCTCCCCCATCTCCAGCCTTCTGCACCCTTGTGGTTGGAACTATACAATTCAGCTCCGAATTCAAGCATTTGTTTTTATTTTTAGAGGCAATCTGAGTTGGGTGACTTGCTCAGGGTCACAGAGCTAGTAAACATCTGAGGCCAGATTTGAACTCAGGTTTACCTAGCTGCCCCTGACTAAAGCATTTATTTAACACCTACTATGTGCCAGCTGGGGACACCAAGAGGAAAGTGAAAAGCATCCCTGCCCTCAAGACGAAACCATCCTGGAGTGGGGATAGGGAGAAGTCTTGGATTTCCTTCCCTCTTCTGCGGTCAGGGTCAGTCATGGGGCTGGGCCCAAAGGGTCCCCTCTTCTCAGTTTTTCTTTTCTCCTCCCACCACAACCTTTGTCAAAGCTGTTCCTTTCCCTCCATTTACCTAGCTACTACCCTGGTCAGCCCTCCTCAGGTCCCCTGACCTAGTGTTCAAGAGGCATTTATTAAGCACCTACTATATGGGGATACACAGACCCAAAAAAGGGTCATTCCTGCCTGCCCGTGAGGTGCAGACAGTGCATGGGGGAGGGCACCAGCCCCCCAGCCTCCCCACGGCCCCCAGTGCCACCTCCCCAAGGCCCATGTGGCCACATCATTTCCCTGCTATATCAATTCCCATGCCTCCTTGTTAACTCCAGGATCCAACATGGATGCTGGCATGTAACGGCCCCCACACTTTGGTTCCAGAGACTGTTCAGCAGACTGACCGTGTGTGTGGCAAGTCCTCACAAACTGTCACAGCCAAACAGCTGCTGGCTATTTCTCATGCCTGACACAGGCCTGATCCCTTCTCACTTTTCTTGGAAGCTCTGTTTAAACACAGCCTCCTACATGAGGAGGAGGGTCTGGCCTGGGGTCATGAGGACCTGAGTTCAAATCCAGCCTCAGACACTTCCTAGCTGTGTGACCCTGGGCAAGTCACTCTACTCTGCCTGCCTCGGTTTCCTCATCTGTAAAATGAGCTGGAGAAGGCAATGGCAAACCACTGCAGTGTCTCTGCCGAGAAAAGCCCAAATGGGGTCACAGAGAGTCAAATACAACTGAACAACAGCCTTTATCTGTAACTGGACAGGCTTCCTTCCAGGAGACTGCAAACTCCAGAGCAGGGACTGGTTTGGTTTGAAGTCTTTTTAAATCTTTCTTTTCATGGCCTCCCCCATGGAACGTGTTTCCTAACACACGCACGCACACACACACACACACACACACACACACACACACACACACACACGAGGACTCACCAGCAGGCCCAGCCTCCGGTCTCTGTTCAGCACCACACCTAAAGGGTCCAGAACAAAGACGGCACCTCAGTGGGAGGAGCAGAGAACGCCCATTCTTGACAGGTCCCAGACACGTCTTAGGGGGCAGTTTCTGAACATTACTAGTGCATTTGGGTCCAACAAGGCTTCTGTGTAACCACCATGTGACTCCCCAGGAATGAAAGCTTCTTCCAGATTCTTCTATTTGGAGGCCATCTGGGTGGCCAAGGAGGCAGCTGGTACAGCCTCCAGATCAACCCATAAGCCCCATTTTACAGAGAAGGAAACTGAGACAGGGTGCTGGGAAAGGACTTGGCCAAGGTCCCACAGCTGGGAAGCATCTGAGATGAACCTCATTTGCTCATTCCCCTCTTCACTCCACAAGCTTCCGGGGGCAGAAGTCCTGAGTGTGGCCATGCCCCTTCTGGAGCAAGTTTGGATTCCACAGATGCCTCCACCCTCCACTTCCTGCCCAATTTGTGGCCAGCAAGGGGGCTCTCTGACCTTCTGGCACCTTGGTGGTTCCTCTCTCCAGCAAGAGCTTCCCACACTCCTTGCCCACATGTACGTTGTTCTTTAAAAAGCTGGGAAGGCAAAGGAAGCATTGGGGAGATTGGGGCAAAAGGGGAAAGGCCCTGTGTTATTAACACATTAAGGGGGGCAGGAGAAAAGAAGACAAACACTATTGACTACAGGGCCCAGAAATGAAGAAAACTGATGCTGTGATCCTGGTCGCTGACAAAGGGACACCTGCCTCAGCGGAGGGCCTTCATGCACTGGGACAGGTGAAGTCACATATGTGTGACAATGTGGGAATGGGGGTGTCCCACAGGTGGGGAAACAGTACTTAGCACAAAGGATCTGCTGAATGATTGACTGACTCGTAGTTATTTTGGCCAAGAGCTAAAGATCCAGAGAGATGGAGAGAGAACAAGCCCAGCCCTGCAGGATCTGGGGGAGTGGGTATGGGGATGGCTTAGGACACTGGTTTTTCAAAAGAGAAGAGACTGAAGGGAAGCCCCTCTTCCCTTTCCCCAAGGACCCCGCTGGGGTCTCGGCAGCGTAGCCCCAGAACCCTCTCCTCCCCACCCCATCTCCCAGGACCCCGCCCCTTCCCCCTACCTCTGCAGCATCTCCTCGGGGCTGACAACCTTGGGGAGCTCATGCTGCTTGGCTTCCACCTGAAACACGTGCTCAATTCTGTGCCGTCGGTAAGTCAGTAAGTTGTGGATCTCCTGGAGGATGGAGATGGGTGTGGGCAGGTGTGAGGGCATGGGTGAGCCTGAGCCTGAGCCCGCCTCAGCCTTCCCTGCTCCTGGCCAGCCTGCTCTCCACAGGCTTGCGCTCATTCCAATAGCCAGGGGCTGGGCTGGGGATTGAGGCCCTCTCTCCTCTCCACTCCCAAGAGCAGACGTGGTCTGGGAGGAGAGGAGCACTGGCCAGGCTCCCGGAGGCCATCGAGTCCACTCTGGGCCTCTCAGCACATGGCCCTGGCCCGGCAGTCTCCTGGAGGAGGGGATTCAGCCTGGTGCCCTGCAGACCCAGCCTGACCTGCCCTGGCCCCATCCCGGCTCTGACTCTGAAGGCCATCACTCCATGCGCCACCCCCCCCCACTAGCCCACACAACCCCACCTGCACCCCCCCCCCCGGGGCCTCCTCGAGGGGTTTGGGGAGCGGGCACCACTCTCCCCATCATTGTTCTGGTGCAGGGAGATGATTCCTTGGGACTGTAACTGGGTCCCTTCCAGATGGGATGGTCCATCAGACTCCCCAACCGTAGCAGCCCTGGCAATGAAGCCCTGGATTCCAGGACAAAGGCCACAGCAGCCAGCATCCAAAATGCTGCCTAGTGGGAGGGGATGGGTTGTTTTTCCCCTGAGAAACCTGGGGAGTGATCCAGCCAGCCAGGACACAGTCAGGCTGAGAGAAACCCTGGCCCCTCCCCTTCTGCTGCCCTTTCTGCCCCCCCCCCCCAACTAATCAGGAAGGAGCTGACCAGACAGACATTTCTCAGATGCCAGGCTGAGCTTGCAAGGGCGATAAAGGGCACTGGCACCCTGCCCCCTGCCTCCTCTAACAGTCTACCCTTGATTCCTCGTAAGGGTGTAACAAATTCTGGCCAAACTGGGTCCAGGGGACAAATACTTGAGACTCAGAGCCCGTGGGCTCTGATTCTGGCCCTGCACTGACCACCTACGTGAGTGCCCCTTTCTTTCTCTGAGGACAGTTCCACAGAGCTCTGGGAACTGTCAATCCTTTGAGGGTGGTCACCACCCTCTCTCCTCCCAAAGGGAAAAGATGTCACCCAGAGAGGCGTCTTGGTCCAGCGGGTGGAGCCCATCTCCAGACTAGAAGTGGAGATTTGGGAACGATATCTACCGATCTCATCAGATGAGAAGAGTCAGACTGGTCCAGGCATGGCACGTGGGGGCAAAGCACTTTCTACCCCTTTGTTTTACCTTATACCTGTGAAAGGGGACTGCTTTTCCTTGGCCTCCCCCTCCAGGGTCATTGCTTTGGCTTCAGGGATGAAGGAGGAGCTCTCTGGAATCAGGGTCAGATCCCCTGGGGGGGGCGCTCAGGGGGAGCAGAAAGGCCCCCAGGCTGAGGGGTGGGGTCCTCTGAGTCACACCCCTTCTCCCACCTCCTCCCAGCCTCCATATGAGCCTCACTGGAGTGTTCAGGAAGAAGGGAGAGGAGTCCAGCAGGATCAGCTTATCCACCATCTCCGGGAAGGTACAGGAAAACTGGGGAGGAGATGGAGGAGGAAGGGGAAAGGCGCTGAGGAAGGAAACTCCACATATCCCCCCGACATTCCCAAGGCCTTCCAGAGCCGGCCTTCTGCCAGATAGACTGGAAGCACCTTGAGGGCAGGGACCTTTTTTTCCCCATGTGCTTGTATCCCCAGGACTTAGCACAGTGCTGAATAAATATTTAGTGACTGGCTCCAGAAGGTTCCTCAAGTCCTTCCAGGCAGCACTGGCTTTGAGTACTAAGCTCTGGCCTTCTGCCTCAGCAGGTTCAAGTCCCAGGATGGGGCTGCTGGCAAATCCCTTCCTGGAAGCTTCCATGGGGATGATACTGCCCCCCTCCCAGGAAGGTTGTGGCAACTGGAGATCATGAGCAGTGCAGTCTGGGAGGCTGGGCAACATGCCCAGCTCTGCCACAGGGCTACTTAGGACAAGGCCCTCCCTTGGAGGCTCCTGACCTCCTTGGCTTTTGCAGGGAATGGGCTGAAGGTCTTGGCTATTAGGCAGCCAATGGGGCAAGGGGAGGCCAGCTGCTTGTGACACCTCCCATCCCAATGGTGGACCCTGCTCTCACAGGTTGGCTAGTGTAATGGAAATGCAAATTTAAAGATCTTCCCTGCCCCTAGCTTAAGTGCACCTGGAGCCTGTGGTGGGAGGCTTGTTTTTCAGGAAAGCCCACACCTTGATACTTTGTGATTGGGCAGTGGGTCCAGAAGGTTGTTACATTCTCTGAGCCAGGAGAAGGCTATATAAACCCTTAGGAGAGGCTTTGCTTTGGGGCTCACTCTGAGAAGTGTTGTGTGATTTGACCAGATGAGACTCTGGGAAGCCGTTGTTGAGAGCCCCCCGGCTTTGAAAACCCAGATGTTGATGCTTCCCTCTCTGGTAACTGTGATTTGGTATTGATGTATGTAATGTTGGGACAGTTTGGAAGCCTGTCTGTAACTCTGAAGTTCTGTAACTCTGAAGTTTGGGGTGCTGACCTTTTTCCCCTGAACTAGGTAATGTGTGTTTGTTTGATTAAAGTAAGCTTGTTAACCCATTCTGAATTGCTTTCCTTTTGAAAAGCAGATCTAAGAACCTGTGTTGGCAGTCACCCTGGGGATATTGGGGTGCTTGCTGCTACAGCTAGTCCCCAGGGGTCCCCTCTGGCTCAACGCTGCCTGGCCCCTGTCCTGGGCTGCCCAGAGCTGGTGAATGGCCTAGGGTTCTGGCTCAGGATGTGGGCTCTCCTTTCAAGCTGCCACCCCTCATTCTCCCCCACTCAGATCCCAGCCTGGCTGGAGTATGGGCAGAGACTTACCATGCCACCAATGAGGCCACCTGTAGGACACAAAAAGAGAGTCTGTGACTCCCCCTACCCAGTCTGCCTCTCCCTCCTAGGACCCAATGCCTAGGAAGCATGGGTGCACATCCTGCCCTCATGGCATCAGGGCCCACAGTTTGCCAGGTCTAGGAAGATGGGGACTGCTGTGTCCTCCCTGGCCCTGGCATCTCCCCCATCAGCCTAGGAGCTCCCCAGAGACACTGAGGGAGATCCCCATTGCTCAGCACCATATCTATGCCCAGACACTGGAGGTCATTTTCCTGGCCAGGGCTCTGCCAAGTGGTCTGACTGTAGATGCTGCCTGTCTGTCCTGTGAAGGTTGCAGGACCATTCGAAACAAGGGCAGAACCCAGCTGCCCCCCCCACCCCAATCCCCTTCTCTTCCTCCTACCCACTCTGGCTCCATGGCCTCTGGTACTCACCAAAGCTGTGGGCCAGGAAGGAAAAGCGCTTCCATTTCAGGGCTGGGAACACACACACACACACACACACACACACACACACACACACAAACATCAGTGCCCTCTCCCAGCCAGGCCCCCACCCCCCATCCCCTGCCCCACCAGGTAACAGGTGACTGGCATCACTGCTCAGGTTTCCCCTGCATGGCAAAGGGAGGCAGTATTTGGGTTCAAGGGCCCTCAGTCAGGCAGAGCAGGGTAGCCAGGGTCAGCAACCTTCCTGGCCGTAGGACCTCCTCTCCAGCGGAGGGAGGGACAGCGGGAACCATCACCGGTTCACCATGAGAGGGATCTTGGGCATGGCTGCTCCTGCTGCCTCCTTTCACCTTATAGGGATGGAGGGGGTCTCGTGGCCTTGGTTCCCACAGCCACTCTGTACCTGAGCTGAGGGTGGGCCCCCTGGCTTTTAGAGGGAGGCCCCAGGGGTGGAGGAAAGGTGGGCTTCCCAAAGCAGCCCCCCATCTCCCTCCTTTTTACCTGTCACTACTCGGCACACCTCGATCACAAAGTCCTCCTGGGAGTATGGGAACCCGGGGTGATGATGGGAGGAGAGGCCGTGGCCCCCAAAGTCCATGGCCACGTAGTAGAAGGCTGCAGGAGAGGGGCCTGGGGTCAGCCTGGAGCCTCCAGGCCTCTCCAGCGCGCCCCCCATCCCCAGTGCCCAGCCCCAGCCCAGGCCCACTTTGAGGGAGAAGCGGGATGAGTCTGTCGAAGGAGTTGGCGTTGTCCAGCCAGCCGTGGAGGCAGAGCACCGGGGGCCCCTGCAGGGAGCCCCAGGCCTTGGCAGCAATGTGGCCCCAGGGCACGGAGACCTTCAGTTCGGAGAGGAAACCTGCAAGACAGGGTGCAGATCCAGCCTCAGACACTACAGCCGTGTGACCCCGACAAGTCACTTTGCCTGTTTGCCTCGGCCTATAAGATGGGGAAAACAGTAGCACCTGCTTTTGTGAGGCTCAAGGGCTTGGCACGGAGTGTTCAGTAGGTGATTAATAAGTGCTTATTCCCTTCCCCCACTCTGCCCCGAGCACAAGGGGCCGGGTGACGACCGTCCCCCCCTTCGCGGCGGGAGCGCGGCGGCCCCTCCCCAGGCCCTGGCTCCGCTTTACGGCCAGATTCACCCACGATGTAGGGGTGGCGCCGGGATCGCTCCTGGGGCGGGGGAGGAACCAGGACGTTGGGAATGAAAAGGCGGCCCCGGAGGTCAGGGTCACAGTCACCCTGCAATCCCGCGGCACCGCCACACTCCGAGCATTTCCCCAGGCTGTGCCCCCGCCTGGAGTGCCCTCCCTGCCCACACCGCTGCCTGTCCCTGCTTGCTCCCCCGCCTGCGCAGTTCTGCGACAGAGCTTCCTTCTCGGAGTCCGGGAGGGGCCCGACCCCCATCCCTGCGACCCTGGCCTCGCTGGGGCACCGGGGAAGGCTGGGCCGGGAAGACCCAGGCGCCCACGGGGGCCTCGGACACCGCCTGCCTCGGTTTCCTCGGGTGCCGGGCATCCTGCAGGACCCTAATCAGTGCCCACTCCCCTCCCCTCTGCAGAGGGCAGCGGGGCTCGCTGGGGCCCGCGGAGGCGGCATGCCCTCCCGTGCAGCCCCAGACCCTTCCCCGCAGCCGGCGCTCACCCATGGGGCCGGCCAGTGTCCAGCTGAGCGCCCAGAGACCCGACGGAGGCGCGGCGGCTGCGGGCTCTCGGTTCCGGGAGCCACTAGTATCTGCTCCGCCCTGCCCCCGGGCCCCAGCCCCCCTCCCCCTCCCCCGCCTCTCTGGGCTCCGCCCCAAGGGGCGGCTCCGACCTGGCCGGGAGCCCTTCCTTGTGGGGCCCCCGGGGCGTAGCAGGCTTTTCGTAGACTCGCGTTGGTGCTGAGGGGCTGGGGACTGAGGGCCAGCAAGCCCCCGCTGAGACTGAGGCCGAGCCGCGATGGCAGTGTGGGGGGCAGGGGGGTCCCCTGGGGGCCCAGCAAGCCCCCGCTGAGACTGAGGCCGAGCCGCGATGGCAGTGTGGGGGGCAGGGGGGTCCCCTGGGGGCCCAGCAAGCCCCCGCTGAGACTGAGGCCGAGCCGCGATGGCAGTGGGGGGGGCAGGGGGGTCCCCTGGGGGCCCAGCAAGCCCCCGCTGAGACTGAGGCCGAGCCGCGATGGCAGTGGGGGGGGCAGGGGGGTCCCCTGGGGGCCCAGCAAGCCCCCGCTGAGACTGAGGCCGAGCCGCGATGGCAGTGTGGGGGGCAGGGGGGTCCCCTGGGGGCCCAGCAAGCCCCCGCTGAGACTGAGGCCGAGCCGCGATGGCAGTGTGGGGGGCAGGGGGGTCCCCTGGGGGCCCAGCAAGCCCCCGCTGAGACTGAGGCCGAGCCGCGATGGCAGTGGGGGGGGCAGGGGGGTCCCCTGGGGGCCCAGCAAGCCCCCGCTGAGACTGAGGCCGAGCCGCGATGGCAGTGTGGGGGGCAGGGGGGTCCCCTGGGGGCCCAGCAAGCCCCCGCTGAGACTGAGGCCGAGCCGCGATGGCAGTGGGGGAGGCAGGGGGGTCCCCTGGGGGCCCAGCAAGCCCCCGCTGAGACTGAGGCCGAGCCGCGATGGCAGTGGGGGAGGCAGGGGGGTCCCCTGGGGGCCCAGCATCCTCCTGAGGCCGAGGAGCCCAGCTAGAGCTCCCAGATCCCCAAAGAGCCTTTCGGCCTAGCAGTGACCAGCAGGTGGGCCAGCGGGGCTCATCCTCAGTCTTAATGGGGGCATGCTGGACTGGTCTGAGAACCTGGGTTTGAATCAACAAGCATTTATTAAGAGCCTACTGTAGGAAAACACGGTCCGGGCCTCAGGGAGCTTACAGTCTAATGGGGGGGACAGCATCCAAACAGCTACATCCATAAGAGATACATAGGAGATTGTATCTGTAACCGGGCCCGGTATGCAGTCAGTTGGCGCTACATAAATGCTCCATCCCTTTTCTGCTATCAATAGGAGGTAACCTCGGGGCCGGTGGCGGGCGGGGGGGGGGGGGGAAGGGGGGGGAAGGCCCTAATGGAGGAAGGCCTTCTGTGGGGTGAGCTGGATTTCCAGGAAGCCAAGTCAGCATAATTTCTGAAGGGCTCTCAGCCTGGAGGGCAGCCCCCAGCAGAGGCCAAAGGCCCCGCTGGGTCTGGATCACCGTCACTGATTTGAGCAGAGGCCAAGGTGCTGCTTATGAAGACATTGGAGGGTCATTAAGGCGCTGAGGGGTGACAGGGCTGGGCCTGGGACTGTCGCACAGAACCCCATAGAATGGCAGGGGATGCAAAGTTCCAAATGTATCCAGAGCTCATCTGCTGAGTCTGGGGTGGAGAAAGTGTGCCTAGACAGGGGCTCCCATGAGGAAAGCCTCAGGGCCTACTAGGGGCCTCGGAAGTTCTGCAGGGGCATTGATGTGTCCCCCCATGGGGGACAAAGCTGTGTTTAGAGGAGGGCAGGTTCTGGCCTCTCAGGGGATTCTGGCCTTGTTTGCACCATCCCTGGAGAACCATCTCTAAGTTTAAGAGAAAAAATCCATCCATAATGAGTCTGTGCACTTCCTAGCTGTGTGACCCTGGGCAAATCACTTCCCCTGTTTGAATCGGTTTCCTCATCTATAAAATGAACTGGGGAAGGAAATGGCCAACAACTTCAGTATCTCTGCCAAGAAAACCCCTTATGAGCTGGATGTGACTGAAATGACAGAATAATAGACGTCTAAAGTGGTGTGTGTTGGGGGCGGGAATAGGGACCACCACACTCTGTGCCATGAGCACCCTTGGCGTTTGACTGTAGCTAAACTCCTGAGGCTGCCTCAGTACCCACCTTAACCTCCTTCCAGGAGAGCACAGAGACACTGTGGTTGTTCTTTGCTCCCGGAGGGGACTGGAATGACATTATTATGTTATGTTGTGTCAGTCCCAAAATTCTTCAAAGAGACCTTGAGAGTGTCCTTGTGTCATTTCTTCTGACCATCTTGTGAGTGCTTGCACTCCATAAAATAGTCCTTTAGGGAGTGGATACTTAGCATTTGAACAACGTGGGCAGCCCCTCAGGGTTACACTCCCTGAAGCAGAGTTGGAATGCCTGGCAGTTCTGCTTGAGTGGCTGGTAGGTGCCTCATCTTGCCAGGTGATGTTCAGAATCTCCCTAAGACAATTCAGATTGAAGGGACTCCTTTCCTGGTCCGGGGCTGGTTGTGCAGGCATACAGCAGTGAGCTCAGCTCTGCAGACCATCTCGGCTGGAATAGAGTTAGCGCCTGAAGAGAGTCTAATGGCAATCAAAGCCTCCTCCTCAGTTGAAACACTAGCCTTAACCCCAGCAGGCACAAGGCTACGGGGATGGCTCAAGTGGTCCCCAGGTTTGAGGAGGGGACAGCTGGAAGGAAGGGAGGGAGACAACTGTCTGGGCAGGTTGGGGGGCCTTTCTCCCTCGAGGTCTTTAAGCTAAGATGGCCACATGTTAGAGAGCCTAGATAGGAGGTCTCCTCTAAGTCTGAAAGTCTGGTCACTGTCTTAGGAATTTTTAGTTGTCCTTTTTGCTAACAACATTGATGTGCTTGAAGAAGGTAAATGTGATAAGGAGTAGAGCACTGCCCCATCTCTGCTCTCTGGCCTTTGGAGTACAAGCCTGAGCAGGGGCCTTATTTTCTCTGGCCCTGGCATACTTGGGGGCCCCATTAGGGAGGGCCCTAAACTCTTCCTCCTTGGTTTGGATTTTTTTCTGCCACATTTTCTTTTTCCTTTTCCCAGAAGGCAGCTGAGGGTGCTTGACCTGAGTCATGGCCAGGCTTTTCACTTGTCAAGAGCAGGAGAAGGCTGTTGGTCGTGCCAATCACTTACTGCCTTCTGAGGGGGCAGTTCCTCGGCTCTGACTCTTTGCCTGCCCATAGATGGGGGGCCATGCCCGGCTCGCCTGGTGAGGAGCCCACTGCCTGTTGTGCCCCCAACACATGAAGAGACCATGACTGTCCCAGCAGACTTGCCCTCCCTGGAGCCATCCAGATACCCTTTGGGTCTGGAGGAGCCTAACTGGTCTGAGCTGACTCAGACCAGGCATTCAGCTCACCTCTCACCTGGCTTTTAATCCACCAAAGTAAGTCTTTATTAATTGCTTTAGTTACCATGAGCAACAACAACAAAATTGGAGAAGAAAATGGCAACTACTCCAGTATCTTTGCCAAGAAAAACCCAAGTGTGGTCAGGGAGGATCAGACAGGACTGAACACAGCAGGGGCAGCACACATCAGTCAGCCAGTGACCAGATATTTGCAGAGCAGCCACTGTGGGACACAGAAGACAGAGCAGCCCCCAGAGGCTCATCCATTGGGCTGGAGTCCAGAAAGAAGTGGAGAAGACAAGGCTATGGACCCCTGCCCTGGCCCCTTGGGGACGCCTTGGGCTCCCCTCTGAGCCTCCCTCAGCATCCTTTCCTCCCCACTCACCTCTAGGTCTGGACCCAAACTGAAAAAAGCCCTGCCGAGGTTCCTGCCTGGAGAGCATGGGGGCACCTTGAGCACCCCACCCACCTCTCTCTTGGACATATTCAGATGAAACCTTTGCACTCCTGGAACGAAAGCAGCCTGTTCAGTCCTCAGCCCTCCTGGTCCAAGCCTGGTGCTCCAATCACGACCAGCCTGACTGTCCCTCTCTGCATCCAAGCACCTGCATGAATAAACCATCTTTAAAAGATTTGGCCAGCACAGCTGGGTGGCCAGAGTTGGGGTCCTGGAGCCCCTTGGCCCTTCTCCCTATGCTGGCTGGCTCTTCTTCCCCATCTCCCACAAACATGCCAGACTGACGGCTTCCTGCCTGGGTTCCCCCATCAGCATCTCACACTTTCCTGCATTATTGAGGCCTGGAGACTGCCAGGTGGCCGTCATCTGCTACCCTCTGCTGTCCCCACCTGGACAGTCTCTGCCACAGCGACCCTAAGGGGCCATTCAAGCCTCCTTCATCTCTGAGGGACCTTTTGGGAACTAGTTCTGGCTCAGACTTTCCTGGAGTAGCAGACTCCCCAGAGTTTGCCCAAAGCGGGATGGTGAGCCACAGCTGCAGGCTGAAATGCATCACCTGTGAAGAACGGCATAAAGGGCATCAGAACAGCAGGGATGAACTGGGACCAGCCCAGGAGCACCCCCACATCCACAGAAGCCTGAAGCAAGGTCCCAGAGCCTGGGTGGTCACCACCAAGGCTGGATCAGAAGCCCTCCCATCCCTGGGACCCTGGCTCCATCAAAGGACAGGGGCCATAGGACCAGGGCATTCCTGCCCTCCCCACCCCGGTCCCAGCTGGAGCCCTCTGGGGCAATGATTTTCTTCCTTATTACAAGACAATCATTTTGGAAGCCAAGCCCAGATAGCCTGACTCTGGACAAACAGGAAAACTCCCCATTTCTGGACATGTTCCTCCCTTACTTTCCTGCCTTCATACCTTTACTTCTGCTGTTTCCTACACCTGGAGTACCCCCCTCTCCATCCTCCCTGCTGAAATCCTGTCCATCTATCGAGGCCCCTAACCATCTCTTCCATAGTGCCAGCCCTGATTTCTCCACAATAGCTCCTTTTCTGGGACTTCCCATGGCTTTTGTTTACCCCTTTCTGGTATACACCTCTAGTGTGGTATCATTTGCTGGTAAACTCTGAAGGAAGGGGCTGGGTCTCATTTAATGTCTGTATCTCCTCCACCCTCATCCCCACCGGGTCTCTGCACAGAGTAAGTGCATCCTGAGTATTTGCTGAATTGGTTTGAATGTGGAGGTCTCCAGGATGTCTCCAGGTATTGCACCCAGGTGCCAGGGCACTCACAAGGCAGTTTGGTCTTTGGTGGTCTCCCCCTTCCATTGTAGGGCTTCCTGAGACCAGGCACCAGGAAAGGGTTGCTGCCTCTTCAAGCTACCCTAGCTGGCCCTAAGCCTCAGGCCCTTCAAGGAGGGGAAGTGGTTTCCTTGAGGAAACATGTGGGGACCTCACAGAGAGCAGACAAGTCTCTGCAAATTACCTAGAAACAGAGGACCTGGGGTGGGGGATTTCCAAGTCTCAGTTCGTCATCTAGCATATTTTCTGAGTAGGGGTCAGGAATTCTGGTTTGGCAGCTGTCCTTTGGCTTTCAGGACTTGAAAGGGGGTATCAGCCTTGTCTTCCATCAGTCCCTACCAACCATGAAATGCAGACAGATGAGTCTTTCTTAAAAGGTCATTTTCACCATCAACAAGCAATCTATCAAGTAATTAAGCTCCTACCGTGGGACAGGCACTGTCCTGGAGGACAAACACTAAATAGTCCATGCCCTTTAGGGGCCCACATTCTACTGGGGGAAGTCATGCATATACATGATACAGAGTAAATGCAAGGAAATTTGGGGTGAAGGGGGGCCCTAGCAGCTCGGGAAAGTCAGGAAAGAACCCCAGTTTGGGCTCAGCTGATGGAAGCTCCGGATTGGAAGGGAAGCTATCGAGAAAGACGACATTGCAGGTACCACTAGGACTGGAGTGTCAAGTGGGAGAAGCATCCAGAGGACCAGCATGAGTGGACTGATGAGGCTGGAAAGGTGGAGGCAGGCTGTGGAGGGCTTTGAAGGCTGAAGAAAGGCATTGGTGCTGGAACCTGGAGGTGATAGAAAACTCAGTAAATTGGGGTTTACTAGCAAGGGAGTGGCCTGGGCTTCAGAGAGTGGCTTTGCGGGTCAGACTCCAGGGAAGAGGTGATAGCTAGGGTGGGGGCCGTGTGAGTACAGAGGAAAGGACTGATGTTGGAGGAACTTGGTAAGATGGCATTCCCTCAGTGTACGCTCAGAGAATTAGAGGCAGATGTGTGTGACCCTGGGTTCTGCCTCCCACTTTTCCTGGAGGAGCTTCTCTGATTGTTACGTTCAAACTGCTTCCATCCCACAATAGGAAGGCCTATGTGCCATCCCTCTTCCGGATACCCCTTCCACATATGACTGTGTGTGTGTTGTCCTTTCCCATGGTAAGTGCCCTCCCAGTGTCCTCCTTCAAGGTCTCCTCAGAGCTGGGAGGGAACTTGGGCCCCTAGAGACACAAGCTTTGGCTGCTCGTGTCTGAGGATGGTCCAAAGAGCAACCTAGCTCCATTCCTGCTGGAGCCAGCAATGACCTAGCCCATGGCACTGTCCACCGAGGCATAAAGAGCTCCTGGTCTGCACCGGCAGAGGGAGGCCCCATATGAGGTCTGTCTGAGACCACACTTGGTTAATCCACCAGGGAAGCAGACTCTGCCTGTCGTCGGATCCTTTCCTGGGGCCTTCCGGACGACACGTGGCGGGGAGCGCCGAGCAGAACAAAGCACACTTACACAGCAACTCAGGGGGCAACTCCCAACTTTATTTCCTGCTCTTCTACATATATAGCCTATCCTACGCAAGCACTTTCCATTTTGGCTCTTGGCCAATTACAACACCTTTTGCCTTTTAAGGTCAAGCACACCTTAACCCTGGGACTCTTATCTCGAGATTTCTACCTGGAGCAAGGATATTCCTTGTGGGCCCGGGTGTGCATCGCTCCTCAGAACAAGGCGGGGTCAGCTGGGGGCCTAGCAGTCCCTCAAGTGCCTAGAGGGTTAATGGGGGCGAGAGGCCTTGCCATCATCGCCTAAGCCCGGAGGCAGTGCCGTCACAGGTCCAGGGACCTCTCAAGGGCACTGAGGTAAATCCACGTTGGCTCTCCCACATCTGCCCACAGGGAACTTCCATCCTGCAGAGGAATGGAGCGGCCCAGAGAAGTGAGAGGGGCAGTGTGGTTGGTGTGAGGGGAAGATGACTGGAGTTTAAGTGAGATCATCTCTGTTCAAATTCCTGCTCTGCTAATTGAGAGTCATGTGACCTTGGAGAAGTCACTTCAAGTCTCTGGGGGCTCAGTTTCCCCAGCTGTAAAATGATTTGTACACGGCCTCAGAAGCCCCTCTCTGATCTACATGGAGGATTCTGAATCACTTTTCTCCCTGGGCCTTAGTTTTTTGGGTTTTTTTTTTAGAGCAGGGAGGGTAGGGCAATTGGGGTTAAGTGACTTGCCCAAAGTTACAGGGCTAGTTTTTTTGTGTTGTCAAGTGTCTGAGGCCAGATCTGAATCCAGGTCCTCCTGACTCCAGGGCCGGTGCCCTACTCACTGTGCCACCTAGCTGCCCTGGCCTTAGTTTTCTTAGCTGTAAAATGATGGGGGTTGGTCTCATGGCCTCCAAGGTCCTTCCCAGCTCTACATGGTAGAGCCCATGAATATCTAATAAGAAAGCAATGTGAAGGGGCGGCTAGGTGGCGCAGTGAATAGAGTGCCGGCCCTGGAATCAGAAGGACCTGAGTTCCGAGCCGGCCTCCAACACTTAATCTGCACAAACAAAAACCTAGCCGTGTAACCTTGGGCAAGTTACTTAACCCCAATTGCCCTAAAGGGGCGACTAGGTGGCGCAGTGAGTAAGAGCGCCGGCCTCGGAGTTTGGATGACCCGAGATCAGATCCGGCCTCAGAAAATGAGCACCCACTCATAAATAATGACTAGCCGTGTAACCTTGAGCAAGTTACTTAACCCCAATTGCTTTAAAAAAAAAATAAAAAAAAGAAAGCAATGTGAAATCTGCCTAGAAGGGAGGGGTGCAGCCAGACTGAGATGGGCAGACATAACAGGGGCCTAAGCAAGTGGGACAGCCTCAGAATGAGGCAGTGTTTGGAAACTGAGGCTGGCCATTGTGCCCTTTGGGAGATAGATGTGCTATAAGAAGTGAGGAGCAGGCAGACTCTTAAGAAGAGGCTATCTGTACAGGTGGGAGGCATGGGCACTCCTTGATCCTGATGGAAGTTTACAAAGAGGGAAGGCCAAGGGAGGATGTAAGGTCTTGGGGCCCCAGAATCTCAGATTTAGAGGTAAGAGGGACCCTTGACCTCTCATCCAGTTTCCTCATTCTCCAGAGGAGGAAGTAAGGGACTTCCTTGGTCTGGAAGGTCCATTTAGGTAGGCCTGGGAGTAGTTAAGGGAGACCTGGGGGGAAAACACCCTACTGAGAAACAATCTGTCCTGTGAACATACCAGGGACCTTCTAACCTCTACACCTTTGCCCACCTTGTTTCCAATACCTGGAATTTCCTCCCTTCCCCTCTTAGCTTATTAAACCTACTTTTTAAAGCCCACCCCCTCCATGAAGCTTTGCCTGGTAACCCACTTTCTCTTTCCTCACATGGCACTTTGGCCCCTTTTGGATGAGCTTATAAAACATTATTATATATGGAAGGACATAGGTTTTTCACTGGCATCAAAGCATTCAGGATTTCTTTTAAATTAAATTAATTTCATTTCTAGCAAAGCCAGAGAAGATTTGGGGAGTGTATCAGATTGTCAGAACTCCAAGCTAGATCTGTACGAGAAGGCTTTGATTGCTGGTCCAGTGTAGGGGGTTGATAACGACAGATATAATTGTAGAGGGGGAGGAGACATTCTGCCCCATTTCTGTTAGCTGGATGTAGTTGCTATGACTAATGAGCTGTCAACCTAACCTTACTAGAGAGGAGCTTTAACCACTATACCCTAGCAGAATGCAGTCAAAATGGTTCAGCTGGCTATGTTGTATGGTATTTGTATTTGTTTGGTTAAACATTTCTCAATACATTTTAATTTGGTTCAGGTTGCCCTTGGGAGTTCTTTGGGCCTGTGAGTTTGGGTTTGACCCCTTCTGCTGTAGTCAGATATGTGAGCTGCCCTTCCATGCATGGACCTCCATGTAGAATCTCTATACATACTCACCCTCTCCAATGATAATATGTGTATCCATGATGGAGTTCATGAGGGGAATGTTTCATTACAAATCTTACATTATTATTTTGTTCAATCACTACCTTGGTTTTGAACTAATTGTATCTTTTGGTTGACTAGAGTAAAGGTAAACATTGGTGGGGGCTCAGGACCTCTCAGGTTGAGAGGCTGAAGAACCACAGAATGCCTTGAACCTGGACCCTGTGTGTAGAGGGTAGATGCCATAGGCACTTCACCTATTGTAGGGACAGAGTATGTGTCCTAATAACAATAACAACAAGAATTCACACTTTTATTCTGTGAAGATTTACAAAGAAGTTCCCTGCCAACAAATCTCACATGAGGTTGGTGGTGCAACAGTATGGTTTTCTACTTTGTAGATGGGAAATGGAGACAGAGGAGTGAAAGGCTTGGTCCTGATCAGACATCATCATATCCCCCATAGATCACAGTGTCATAGGGGGACCTTGTCCTATCCGAGCTCCTCCTTGCTGTCTGTGGGAGCCCTGGTAGAAACACCAGCCTTGCCAGTGGTCTGACTAGCTGCCCCATTGGAGTGCATATGCTCTCTCTCTCTCTGTCTCTCTCTCTCTCTCTGTCTCTCTCTCTGTCTCTCTCTGTCTCTGTCTCTGTCTGTCTCTCTCTCTCTCTCCTCTGTCTCGCTCTCTCTTCCTTCTTGCTCTCTCCTTCTCCTCCTCTCTCCTCTCTCTCCTTCTCTCTCTCCTTTTGTCTCTGTGTCTCTCTCTCCTCTCTCTGTCTCTCCTTCTCTCTTCTTCTCTCTGTGTCTCTCTCCCTCTCTCTCTCTTCTTCTCTCTCTCTCTTCTTCTCTCCTCTCTCTCTGTCTCTCCATTTCTCTCTCTCTCTCTCTCTCTCTGACTCTGTCTTCTCTCTATTTCTCTGTCTCTCCCCTTTTCTCCCTCTATTATTATTTTTCTCTGTCACTTTCTCTCTCCCCAAGAGTACCCCAGGTGTGTGTGTGTGTGTGTGTGTGTGTGTGTGTGTGTGTGTGTGTGTGTGTGTGGCATAGGTGTGAACCTTTCTGGTTACCTCTTTGTGGGAGGCCTGTGGGTTTCACTGGAAAGAAGCTCAGCTTCATTACTCAGAAATTACCTGTTCTAGGAGGGAGGGCAGGGGGAGGGAAGGGGAGGAAAAACCCGCTTGCCATTCTGGCTGCCTACCTCCTTTTCCCCTCTTGAAGCCTCAGTCTTCTCCTCTGTAAAATGGGGGTTGGGGGTGTAACCAGGTTACTTGTCAGGGCTTGCTCCAAGGCCCTCTCTGGTCTTCCTCTCTGCATCAGAGGGGCAGAGAGAGTAATTTTGCAAATGAAGCTGGGGTTTGAGGAGAAAGAGGCCCAAGTTGAAAGGAAATCCTGGCCAAGGGAAACCTAGGGAAAGTGGGAGCTTTTAGAAAAGTGAAGTGAATTCAGAAAACTGCTCTGAGTGGCTCCCTGACCTCTCCCCAGCTCGAGTAGGATCCTGGGAAAATGGTTTACAAACTTACTTTTTGAAAAGGAAGCCAGATTTTGAAAGAACCGGTCAGCAAGCTCACTCTTCATTGGAGCAGCCACCATCCAGCCTAGGGGGGTTTGCAGGCATAAGCCTTTCCTACAGTCTGTCTGGTCCCCTAGACTAGAGGGCGGGAGACCCTGTGATGTCCAGGGTCCTTCCAGGTCTCTCTCCCCCTCCTCCAGCACCCCGGGCTCTGCCTGCCTTACACACCAGAAATGGTCTTTCTAGAAAAGCAAAGCTTACTTTCAGTTCTACTGAAGACAGCACTGTCTCTTTCCAAATGCCTGGCTTCAGTCCTCTCCCTTGCCCTTGGGAGCTGCAGTCAGCTCCATGTGGTGGACAGAGAGAGCTGGAAGATGGGGGTTCTAGGCTGGCCTCTGAGACTTGAGGGTAGTGTGACCCTGGGCAAATCACCTCTAGAACTATAAAAGCTACAGAGAAAGGTGGTGACCTAGACCAATGCAATCCCACATCCAGTCCTCCTCCCCAAACTCAGGACTGCTGGTCACATGCCATCCCAGGAGCAGAGAGGACAGAGGCTTTCCCCACCACCACCATCCTCCCTTTGCTTAAAGTACAGGGTCTCAGGCCCTTTCATCCAGGGGACCAGAAGGACAGCAGGAGAGGCCCAGGCCTGCAAACCCCCCTAGCCTAGGCGGCTGCTGCTTCCCACAAGGTCTTTATAGACTGCCATCCCTCACACCATCCAATGCCATTTTTTCCAATGTAACATACATATATTAAATGCCTCCTGCATGCAAGGAAGGCCCTGCTCCAAGAGGAAAAACAGAATCATTGGTTCCCATGAGGTGCTTCAGGGTGGGAGGGAGGGAGGGCATGGGTAATCAGATAACCAAAATACCAATTAGAACATGGTTAAGCCCCAAGAGGAAGCTTACTAGAAAGGCCTGAGGCATAGAGGGAGATCAGGGGAGGCTTTATGGAACGGCTCTGGTAGGCTGGGGGTCCTGAGAGTGAACTTAGGGTCTAGGAGGCCCCCAACACTGGTATGTGGATGTAAACAGAGCAGGGTTACCCATAGGGCTAAATACATCACTATATCCCTGTTTAGACAAATCAGGTTGTTTACCCCCTATTTCCACATAGATTTTATTTCTGTATTTTGATTTAAAACAAGAAAAAAGTGAAAATGTTCACACATACAAATAAGCGGTGGAAAATGGTAGAATTTTTGAGCCCTATTGATGAGAGATTGAAATTTAATTTTTATTTTTAACTGAAAATATATACGGCTATTATTTGTGAATATCCAAAATCTGTCGATAAATGAATTAAGTTTTGTTTTTCATCCAGACAAATCAGTTTTAAGATATACTATGCAGACCCAGGAAGTGTCTGATAAGCTCCTTCACCATCTTTCTTGACAAGCTGACGATTCCCTAGCTAGGGGAGAGATTTCCCTTGTGCTGGCTAGTTCACCTACCTGACCACTACCCCTGGGCTGAACCTTTAAAGGGGTACACACAGAGATTCCTGAGGAATGGAACCCTAAAAGAGGTTATAGACCCTTGGCATCTTAGATAGATGCCTGCACCTTCCTCCAGAGAAGGACCCATAACATGATTATTGCCCTTCTCCCCCACCCTAGAAAAGGAGGAATGGGACACTGGGTGAGGGGGATGAGACACAGACTGATTTGGGGAACCGGACCAATGGGATATCAGAGCCACAGAAGGAGAGGAGCCATCATCTGAGAGAAATTTGAAGGGGAAGAATGATTAGTGCCTGAAGGAGGCAAGATGGGTGGGGCTTTGTCCCTGGGCTCCAGTGGGACCCATCCAGTGAAGTATAGTAAGTCTTAGAGTCTTGCAGGACGTCCTGCCTTGGGAAATACCTTAAGTCTAGAAGAACAGATAAGCCCCTGAGGAAGGGAAGTGCACCTGTTTGGGGGGTGGGAGTCCTTCCTGCTTTTTGTAGAGTTAATAAGACTTATTCTGGCTTTAGTACTTTATTACTTGAGCACCCACAAGAGAGCTAAGGGGCCCTCGAGAGATGGGAGTCAAACACTAAGGTTCCTAAGGGAAATTATAAGCCAAAGGGTGTGTTTTCTGACTAAACCCAGCCTGTGGGAGCCCAGGGAGTTGGGAATGGGTCACTGATTACAGTTATATCCAATATTTCTTTCTGACGCCTCCCAAGTAATACCTCTTTGGGTAACTAAAGTGATAGATTCTAATCTCAGTTCTGAATTCTGTGACTTGGCCATTTCTGGAAGGTGGGAAGGGAAGGGAGAACTTTTCGTTCCACCCGAGTCCCAGCTTCCATCAGGATTCACAGGGCTCCTTTCTCTTCTGATACAGGATCCCCTCGCTTGGTTGTACCTGGGAGGCGTTTCACCCATCCTCCCCGCCTCCTCCACCACACTCGGAGAGGAAAAGCAAACAGCAGAATGAAAGTAGGGAGAGTAACCCCTTTGGGAAGGAGGCTCTCCTCTTCACCCCAGTTTAGGGGCCCACTGGAGAGCCTCCCGCCCTCCCACAGCATGGTAGTTTTGTGTGACATTCTAAGGTGCTTATGAATCGTATCTGGCCAGTTGCTTGAGCCTGGAGATATCTGGGATCCTGACTCTGACATCCAACATGTAGGTGGTCCTTTCCAGGCTCCCCAGACTGGATGAGCATCCCTCTTGGCCTTCACTGGGGCATGAATAAAGATGTTAATGGGAACAGGGCCCAGACAGGCAAGTCCCCGGGACAGAGATGGCCTTTGCCTGATGTGGGATGTGGGTGCTCTGAGGTCAATGTGGACCAAAGTATCTGGCTTTGGGCCACAGGGCTCATGCCATCTCAAGGAAACTGTCTCTTATGGCGACAGGTGCCAAGGGTGGTACTCAGAACCACCTGTCTGAGTGTAGTTAGATTATCAGGGTCAAAGACAACCTCACATCAGAGTCCCAGAATGGCAGCTGGAAGAGGCCTGAGGCCAAGGAGCCCAGAGGCTGGATGGGCCAGGGCCTGGAGGGCCCAGTGAAAGGGAGGATGCTCCCTGGAGTGGGAGGGGCAGCTTGGACATCAGGCCTGGGCACATGGTCCTATCTGCTGGGGCCCTTCACTGGAGAGTTCCCTGGCCTGGGTCCCATGTGCTGAGTGGGGGGCTCTCAGGGAGCAGGGGATGAAGGTGGACCCTTCCTGGGTCCTGCCTCTGGGTTCAGCTCCTCTGGAGGTAGAGGCCAAACAGCCAGTGGCAGAGACAGTGGAGGCTGGCCCCTTCAGGTTACAGAGGAGGAAACTGAGGGCCTGAGAGGGGAAGTGTCTCAGAGCCTGGTACCCCTCCCCCACCAGCTGAGCTCTCTTTGGGACCCCCTCCTCCTCCTGGTCGTGTTAGAGGAGGAAACTGAGGCTCAGCAGGGGGCAGTCGCCCATGAAGGGCCAGCAGTCCCCGGTCCCGCCCTCTTTCCCCCCATTCCTTTAACAAGGACATACAGGAGGGGCCTCTCATTTCACAGATGAGAAAACTTGATACCCACGGGCCAGTGACTGGCCAAAGGTCACCCCGCTAGGGCCACAAAACGCTCCCCTGCTGGGGCGGGAGTGCCAGTCTCTTGGGGTGGCGCAGCTGCGCGGGAGGGGGTCTGCTCTAATTATGGGGGGGGCAACTCATCCCTTCCCCTAGTCTAGCGCCCCCTCCTCCCCAGCACGATCATCAGAGCTGAGGCTGCGGGGATCTCAAAGCGCCACGCGCTCCTGCCCTTGTCCCCACTGCACAGATAGGGAAACTGAGGCGGGGGGTGGGGGAAGGCAGAAAGGCGAGCTGGGGTTAACTGTCACTACATAAATACGAGAATATTCACGATACATAGTAACAATGCGGCCTCCTGCTTTTCCCCTCGGTCCTGGGAGAGCGCGTGCGCGTGGGGAAGGCGGAGGAGCCGGAGGGGAGAGAGAGAGCGCGTGCGCTGGAACGGTGGGTGGTGGTGTTGGGGGCGGGGCGAGGAGGGGGAAGGCGGTACCCAGAGACCGCTGGAAGTTAGCGGCGTTCCCGCCGCGCTGCCTGTTTACGATTGGCTGGTGGGGATCAGGGGGCGGAGCGCCAGAGCCACGCCTGCGCGTCTGAGATCACTCCTTCACCCAGCCAGTTCAGAGTAAACTAGCTTTGACCTTTCCGGACCGAGGGTGGGGCTGACTGCCCCGCGCTTTGGGAGCGGAGAGCTCTCTGGGAGTTGTAGGAGGAGACCTCGAGTTCGAATCCCGCTACGCTGTTGGGCCTCAGTTCCCTCTCCCACCCCCCCCCCCCCCGCCCGTAACACAAACGGTTGGGCTTGTAGGGTCATACTATCAACTGAGCATTTATTAAGCTCCCACTGTTTGCCAGGCACTCTGAGCGCTGGGGATGCAATGGTCTTTCATACTGATGATGCCTTGACCTTCCTGGGCCTCAGTTTTCCCCCTCGGCCACACGGAGTCCCCTCCAGCGCCAGGACCCTCCCACGTGGGTTGTCTCCCCCGTTAGAACTGAGCTTGACCGCAGGGACCGTCTGGCTTTGCTGTTGGAACCCTAGCTCAGCCCAGCAGAGCTTTGCACACAGCAGGCACTTACTACGTGCTGCTCTCATTTATTCATCCGCAGTCCCTTCTCTGGGGCCTCAGTTTCCCCATCTGTCAAATGCGAGCTGGCCTCCTCGCCCCCCAGGTGGGCAGGTGGGAGGCAGGAGGGTCCTGCTCTCCCCTCAGGTCTTGCATCTGCACTTGCTAGAGGGCCCCCCTCCCCCCACACGCGGGGAGGAGAGCGTGGGAGACAGGGAGCGAGGTGGGCTCCGAGCCAGCAGCTGCTCTGGGCTGGGGGCAAGCCTCTGACGCTCTCCGGCCTCAGTTTCCTCCTCTGTCAAGTGGGACCCTCCAGATCCAAGGGCCTATGTTCCCTTCCCCTGCCTGCCGGGCGCGCCCCTTCTCTGCCTCTTGGAATCGGGGGTCTCCAGTAAAGGCTTAGCGCCGGTGCCCCCTCCCACAGGAAGCCCGTCCAGCCCCCGGACCCTGATCAGAACAGATGCCCGGCTTTCCTCCCCATCGCCCACTGGGAGCGGTGGTGACAGGATCGCTGTCTACACTCGCAGGGCTCCAAGGCGCCAGAGGCCTGGGAGACCCCGGTGCTTTTCAGTTCCTTTCTCTCGGTGAGGACGAGAAGGTGTGGGCAGGTTCCCGTGTGCATGGGTGAGGGGTGATCCTTGAGCCCATAAAGCCGCACAGGTCCGGTCCTTATTCTGGTCCCTGTCCAGCAGACGGGCAAGCGTGCACCTGCTGACTCGGGGAGAGGGGGCTGCGCGAGAGGGATGACCGGGGTGGGGGCGGGGGAAAGGAAGCAGGTGTTTGGGAGAAAGGTAAGAGCCGCCAGCTGTCCAGCGCCTCTTTTTCCTCATCTTCCTTCTCCTCCTCCCCCTTCCTCCTCCCCCCCCCCCGTCCTTCTCCACCTCCCTCTCTTTCCCTCCTCCTCTCCCCGTCCTTCCTTTCAACTCCCTCTCCCCTTCCTCCTCCACCTCCCCTTGAACCCCCTTTCCCCCCTCCCCCTTCCCTTTTCCCTCCTCCTCCCCCTCCCCTCGAGCCCCGTTCCCCCCCTCCTTTACCTTCCTCCCCTTCAGCCCTCCCCACCTCCCCCTCCTCCTCTCACAGACCTCGGGGTTTCCGTTCTGTTAAGCAGGGCTGGTCCTCATCGGGGGCATCATCTTTATTTCTCTACATCCGACCCCCTGCAAGCCTCTCCGGCCTCCAGCTCAAGTTCCTGGGGGCTGAGCCTCTTTGCAGAGTCAGACCCCAGGGGCTCCAGCCGGCTGACCTGGGCCAGGAAGGAGGGGCAGCGAGGTAGCAGGAGGGGCAGCCACAGTCCAGGGAAGCGGAGAAGGGCAGACAGAGCAGGGACTTCACTTAAAAACCCCATTCACTTTGGGAAATCTACATCTGGATTTGATTCACTTGTTGGAGAGCTCCCTAGAGCTGGTTTAACACACACACACACACACACACACACACACACACACACACACACACACACACACACACACACACCCTCATAGCAAAACCCCAAACCGCCGCCTCCTCCCGTGGGACAAGCCTGCGGGCTCCGACCCTGCCTGGAACCCGCTGAGGGGGTGAAGATACGGGTCAAATCAATCTTCCGTCGAGATTGGCGAGGCTTCAGGATTCCAGGAGCAAAGGAGGCCCAGGCCCTTGGAATGCTGGTCCCTGTGAGTAGTGAGCCAGTGGATTTGGCCGGGGGAGGGGGTGGGAGAGGGGGCCACAGGATCTGCCCTTGCGACCCCAGCTGGGGACGATCTACCGGGAAGGGGGAGCCCAGCCTCTGCCTGACGTGAGCTCAGTACTTGAACGAGTCTCGACTTAGCCCCAACAAAGACTAGTCCGTCTAGCCCTCTTGAGTCTTTCCAGTTGTCAGTCAGTCTGTCCAGTTTTTAGCCCTTCTGTGGCCAGGCAGGATGGTGTAGTGGGAAGTGCACAGGACCTACCATTGGCAGCCCTTCCTAACTCAACCACCTCCCACCCAACCTCCCTGAGCCTCAGTTTCTCCTCTCCTAAATGGAGACCCCAGTACTTGAAGCCACCGGCCTCAAGAGTGGTTGTGAAAACTGTTACTTTTTGTAACTGGTGGAGTTTGAAATGAAAAAAGAAAGAAGTTATGTTCTGTGAGGAGAGGAATCTTTGATGTTACCCTTTGAAAGTGATGTCCCAGCACCAGCTAAGACACCCTCTGCTGGCTCAGAAGGGGTTTCCAGGTCTCTAGGATGCTGGTCCTCAAAACTTTGGGTTCATAGACCTTCTTGGTGGGTCCTAAGGCCCTATGGATCACCTACCCCATCCACATTTCCTCTATTCCATGTAGAAAAAAAAATCGTGACATTTTTATTTGGCCAATTACACCAATTATGGATATTCTTTAAATATTCTTTTAAAACTATGTTTCAGTAGAGCTTCAACCGTGCAATTGGACAGTCTATAAAATAGCTTCCCTCCCATGCCCTTATCTTGTATTTTAGAGCAATTCATAAAGCAGAAAGGTGGAATTGGGAAGAGAAACATCCTTGGAGCCAGCTGAACTGGGCTCCATACCGACTTAGCCTGACCTCCTAGCTGTGTGACCTTGGTCAAGTTGTTTCCCTTCTCTGAGTGCTCTTCATGGGTAAAATCGAGTTGGAGAAGAGGTCCTTCTAAGGCCCTTCTGACTCAATTCTATTGACCACCTGACTCCCATTGCTTAAAACCCCTCCAGCTGACCAGGTGGGACTACAAGGCTAATTCAGGCTGGGGGGTTTCTGATCACCCCAGATCAGATGGCTCTTCCCTTGGAAGTTGACAGAGGCTACATTGTTGTGTGTCTTCAAGGAGTCCATATACCAGGCAGACAGATGGGTATCCCAGCCAAAGGATAGAGACTGGATAGAAGGAGAGGCTGTGCTCACCTTTGTGCTTGTCACTAATGACCTAAGCTCTTCCTGCTGCAGTTAAGAGAGTCCTTTTGTCATTTGTGAAAATGGAGACTATTTTCTCCCCATCTCCCAAAGTTCAGATGTTGAGGCTTCTTAAAGAGAGTTGACCGAGCTGGTGGCCTTCTCTCCACCTGGACCGGTGGTTAGACACTTTATCCTGGCTTTGGGAGACCCATGTGGCAGCTTCAACTTTTTTTTTTTGGAGGGGGGGCGGGGCGCAGCCTTCTTTCTTTCTGATTCCAAGTTCTTCCCTCTCCACTTCAGTCCCAGAACCTGGATCTAGTGATCTGTGAACATGGGAAGAATTGTCTTTGTCTCTAAATGCAATCTGCATTTAGGAGACAAAATAAACCTGCTGCCCTCATAACCTTGGGTGCAGAAGGGGCAGCTGCCACTGGTTTCAGGGAAGCAAGTTTTATCCAAGCTGATGTGCCCTGGGTAAGCACAGAAATAGACTGGCTGTCCTTTAAAATCCTGCTTCCCAGAATCCTTTGCAGGCTGGCCAATTTCCTCAGTTTGAAACAAATCTTGAATTTCTTCTGTTAGAGGTTGGCAGGGATAATGAGCTGAGCATCATTAGCCTTCTGGAAAGGGCTGTGGGCTTTCTCGGAAGGACCAAGGGGTCAGAAGCTTGCTTTGGTCTCACTCTCCCCCCTCCCCACCCCCCAATCCTTCCCTTGTCTGTTTAGCATCATGTGATGGCTCAGAGCTTACTCGTAAGAAACACCCCCCCCCCCGCCCCCGACTGTCTTTCTTCAGCTCTTTCCCTTTTCCTTTGGGTTTATCTGATGCTGTGGGTTCTGTGTCACCTCCAGATCAGAGACTAACCTTTCACTGCTCCCCTGGGCCAAGTTCCAGAATTCTGGAAATGAGGAAGTCAGAAGGCAAGGGAGGTGTTTAAGCTAGTTAATGTTGTGTCCCTATTAGTGCAGGTTTTCAGGAAAGCCTAGGACTCTGGGCTTGCCAGCCCTCTAAGAATAAGTCTGGCCCAACCACCTGGCCACTGGGGGAATCCCTTCTGCAGAAGCATCTGTCTGAACACTTCCAGTGATGGGGAACTTACTACCTTATGAGGTAACCCCCCTGATTTTGGGACCTTACTTGTTTTTTGTTTGTTTGTTTTTTAAATTTCATTCTCTCAGTCACATATTGAGGTAACATTTCTTATCTGCTTTCAAATTCTCAAGTTGTACCAGCCAGGAAACTTTTTTTTCCTTTGGAAAAATCAGTTTATTTGTGATTGTAGTATGGAAAAGTCAAATCAGGAGGCAAGAGCAAATATGTCCTTTAAAACTGTTTTTACAATTGTGGCTGCCAATTACTTCAAGAGAACTGAACCCTGGACATTTTAAAACTGAAAATGCTGAAGCCAAGAAAATGGTATAGGGGAGCCCCTCCTAAGTGCCAAGTCCTGAGGGGGGACTGAGGGGGCAGGAATTCTCCTTTGACTGTGGAGCGAGTCTGCCCTTAATGATTTCCTTTAAGCCTCTGTGAAGACATGAGACAGCTTCCTGTCTCTGCTCCCCATCACCATCATGGGCTGCTTGGGCAGCTCTTCTGTGGGTGGATTTGGGGTCATCAGAGGAAAGGCCACCCAGGGGCAATTCTCTCCTGGAAGCCAGGAACCCCCGTTAGATCGTTCCTGCCATCGATGGCTATTTTTAGTTTGCAAGCCTCAAGTCCTCATCCAGAACTGGCCTCGAAATCCAGTGCCAGGAAGGTGGAAGGAACATGTTTGGATCTGAGAAAATTAGGTGTGAATTGAGAATTAATCGTCCTGGTTTCTTCAGCTGCTACAGACTCTGCCTGGCTGAATGCCTGGTCTGCCGCTTCTACCTGAAATAGAAACCTTTGCACTAGACCCCAAGGGAGGGCGCCTGGATTCTGTCCCTGCCTGTCACTGGCTTACTCTGGGACTTGCGACAAGTTCTAACCCCAGCTCTGATTTCCTCTTCATCTTTAAGATGAGAGGGCTACACCCTGGAAGGGTTTCATTACCTTCTGTGTGTGAGGGTTCCCCTTGGCAGTCTGGTGAAAGCTGTGGACCCCTTCTCAGAGTAATGTTTTAAATGCATAAAATAAAATACATTGGGAACCAAAAAAGTCCCAGTGCGCTTTCCAGCTAGTAAAGCTTTAATGGTACTAAATATTACTTAATATCAAAGCTTTTAGAGTTTGGACCTGCACTAAGACTTTTGGGATACCCTGTATTAGAAATAAAAGATGAGATTTTTGTCCCAGCCAAGTTCACTGGCCCTCTGAAATCTATCCCCAGACTGCTGGACCCCAGAAGTACGGATTTCTAATATCTCTTTCATGGATGATTTTATCAACATAAAAGGCCCTCTTGATGCCATCATTTCACACACAGAAATCCCAGAGATGGTAGCTGTGTTTTGTTTTGTTTTTTTCCAATCAGGCCTGTGATTTAATTGATATAGGGAAGTTACAGTGAGGTAATTCTCTCCACTGAAGCAAACTGATGTCTCCTCTGCACCATAGCCCTTTAGGGAGGGGCCTGGGGCACTGAGAAGTAGCCACTTGCCCAAGGTCACCCAGCTAGGATATGTCAGAGGCTGACTGCCTCTCACAAAGGTAGTACCTTAGCTTAGTTATTAGGCTTCTTGGGGTGATAGATTTCAGAAGCAGACTAGTTCCTATTGTAAACCACTTAGTTTCCAGGTTTTTACTGGGGGGGTGGTGTCATGGGCCTATTCTGTGCCAGGCAGGCACTGTGCTAAGCACAAATATTATCAAATAGCACAAATCTTTTTTTTTTAATCCAATGAACATTTATTTAATGCCTTTTATTTATTATTATTATTTTTTTGCCTTTTGGAGGGCAGTTGGGGTTAAGTAACTTGCCCAAGGTTACAGGGCTAGTTTGTGTGTGTGTGTGTATTAAGTGTCTGAGGCAGGATCAGAACTCAGGTCCTCCTGACTCCAGGACCAGCGCTTTAGTCACTGTGCCACTAGCTGTCCCATGGCACAAATCTTTACAAATATTATTCTGGCCATTTAAATTTGAAATCTTGACATTGTAGAGTTTTTATTTAAATAAAAGAGGAATAAAAATAGAGGAAAACCTTACTGGGTATTTTATAGATACAGGAGCATTAGAAAGAGCATCATGTTGGAAAGGAAGTCAAGAGGTGTGGGTCCTTGGTCTGGCTCTGGATTTGGGTGACTTGCTGGATCTTGCTTGCCTCTAATTTCCTCATCGATTAAATGGGGGAGGGGGTTGATAGATGATTCGAGGCCCCATCTCACCCTGAAATTCCAAACTCTGTTTCTAAAGCACCTTAGCCATGATAGCCCTGAAAAGGTTTGATAAAACGCCTTTGCTGTACCACCCAGGGGACATGTGCTCATTTCAAAATTGCTCCTGGCCAGTAACTTCCTGTAGGCGTGAGCCATGGTGAGCACCATGGTGAGCATCACTTTCAGGGCGCTCACTGTGAAGGGTGGGAGCTTTCTGGGTGAAGAGGGGCACACGGTGAATTTCTTTTCAGATAATGGGAGCGGGACTGCACTGCCCACACTGGCCATTCCATCACCCGCCAGCCTGGCTGAAGCCCTTCAATTTGGGAAATCCAAAGCCTACCGTTTGCTCTGCTGCTTTTCTCTTTGATCCTCATTAGAGTGTGAGTTCAGAAATACCTAGAAATGATTTCTTATCCAGATGCCAAATTGTAGAGTTTCAACAGGCTTTGAAGGCAAAGGTCATGCAACTGTCTATTTCTAGAGACACCCATACTTCTATGAAGGTGGCTTGGCTGTTGTTTGAATGGAGGCCAGGAACTGTCTGCCCATGCACACCCACTCTGTGCTTGTTCCCTGCACACAGTAGGTGCTTGTTGATTTAATTTACTCAACTTGTTTTACCAAAACTTCTTTCAGAGCAGCCAGTTTTTGCAATGGCAAAGAAACTTGGAATTTGGACAGGACAATTAGACAGACCTCACTAATTTTACAGCCTATATCTTAGATTAAAAATGTATGTGTGTCTATGTAGATATACATCTCACCTTGGGAGGCTTGAATAATTATTCTCCACCAGGTTCATTAATTAATTTTGCTCTCCTGTTAAGATGCCTACAAGCCAAAAGCAGGAAGAAAAAAGTCAGGGATCTCTGTTCCCAAGAGAGGGGGCTTAACTTAGTTTGCATTTCCTTTTCTTTTGGTGGAAAGATGAAAATGTCTCGGTGTACTTCACAGGAAGTGAGCTCTTGATAGAGCTGAGCAGACTGGCTGCATGTTTCCAAGAACTGGTCTCAAGATATTTTGGTAACACACATTCTCTCTCACCTCCCCCTTTCACTCGTCCCTGGTGCTGTTTTCTTCCTCTCTCACGGACACATACACAGATGCCAGACAATACAAACAGAAGCAAATGAGGCCTGCTTGCTTCTCCTTCAGCAGGGTAAGGGGAGCAGGTGCTCAAGTCCAACTGCTTTCTTCTCAATCTAGGATAGGAAGGGAAGCCCTTGGCCCTGGGCAGGATAGGGCGAGGCTGGGGGCAATGGCAGCAGCAGAACGGCTGCTGCTGAGTGGCAAGAGCACTGTCTCTTTATGAAGTCTCCGGCACCTCATTTAGAAATCACTCTCCTTCACCAGGGGCTAGAGACTAAAGTGGGAAGGGCTTTGCCTGCACTTCCTTTCCTCCCTTGCCCCCTTGGCAAAGGAAGGGTATTTGTATGGGTGTGAGGTCCTCCTAGTAACAAGTCTTCATTGGGCTGCCCTGTTCTAGGCACTTGGGGAGATGCAGAGGAGCAGAGGCCAGAGTCCTAAGGGATCAGTCTTTTTTCTGAAAGAGATAGACAGCATCCTCTCACTGGTCTTGAGCCTTGGAATTTCTAATTGGAAAGGGCTTTCAGAAATCATTTTCTACACTTGAATGAATCTCTTCTCTTGTCTTTAACCTGCAGGAATGAAGTCTGATAGGCTGGAGATGGAGGATACCCAAGCTCTCTCTCACCCTCGGGAAGGAAATGCCAGCCGGGTCTGAAACTAGGCTTTCATCAATGGGGGCGTTGCCTGAAGGTAATTCACCTAGGGAGCATGCTCTCTGGGACCATCTCTGCTTGGGGGAGGGCAGCATGGCAGCTGGAGGGGAGACTTGGGCTTGTACTCTGGCCTTTTTCTCTTGGGAGGAGACAGCCCGAAGTCATGACAGAATTTCCATGGTCTTGGTTACTTGCCTGTAGCCACTGAGGGCTGCATTGCCTAGTAGAGAGTAGTTGAAACAAGACGGCCTTGTGCTAGCTATTTCTAAGGCTGTCTTTTTATTTGCTTGGGTTTATAATGACTTCTGTTCATAGAGTGAGGAATGTGCAGCTAGGCAGTGTGTCCACTGCTTGCCCTGGGGCCAGGGAGTCCTGAGCTCAGATCCTTTACTACTCATTTGGCCCTGGCAAGTCACTTTAGCTCTCTCTGCCTCAGAGTCTGTAAAATGGGTGCAATGTTGTAAGGACCAAATGAGATGATTGTAAAGGATCTGGAAAACCTTAAGACGCTGTGTGAATACCAGCTATCATTATAATTGTACACCAAATTTATTTGGCTGCAGATAGGGGAAAGAGAGGACTAAATGTACAGATAGGTCAGGCTGTCCCTACACAGCATTGTCCTTGGCCTTCTTTAACAGACTCATCATAGTTTCTGGACTGGTGTCTTTCCGACCTTATTAATGGGAGGGTCCATGAGGGCAGGGACTGCATCTTGTCACCACTCTGTATCACCCCCAGGGCCCAGACAGGCACTTCCTGCACACAGTAGGTGCTAATATTTCACACGTAAATCATCCTATAAAAAATGCTGCCGAGCACTTGCTGTATGCAGGGGGTCTTCTGAGGATTTACAGAGGACTCAGACCAGCAGGGAGGGGGCTTGCTCAAGGCTTCATATTAATAACAGCAGCCTGCCAAGGAGAGGATGCCAATCAGGAGTCAGGAGACCTGGATTTGAGGCCCAGCTTGAAAGGCTGGCTTGGGCTTAGAGGAATCATTGAGCTCTCTAAGTTCTACTTCCTCCTCTATAAGATGGACACAGTAATAATGCCCGTGGTCACTCAGGGTGTCTGAGACTGGCTGTGAGGCCACCTTGGCCCCCATTAGGCCACACTGCCTCCCAAGCTCAGTTTAAGAAGCGTGTGTTTATTGAGTTATTGGTATGTTCCTATCACTGGGCACACTGGAGGAGACAGAAAAGCATAGGACAGAATAGTGGTGATACATTGGTATCTACAGGGAGGAAATAACCTGCCCAGGAGTCAGAAATGATTCCCCCACTTATAGGACTCGTGGTGGCCCAGTGAACAGAGCCCTGCAAGTCAGGAAACCCTGAGTTCAAATTCAGTCTCAGATACTCACTGTGTGACCCTGGGCAAGTCATCTGACCACTGCTGGCCTCTGTTTCCTCATCTGTAAAACAGAGATAATCACACCTGCCTCTCAGGGTTGTTTGAGGATCAAATGAGATGACTTTTGTAGGAAGCACTTTAGCAACCTTAAAGCTGTCTAAATGTCAGCTATTGTTAAGATAGATTCACAATTAAGCCCTGTACGTTCATGTGTTACATGGGGGTGTTATAGCAGCCCTTGTGGCTCTCAAGGCTGTGATTTTGGCCATGCTCTTTCAAGCACTGGCCCCCAACCCCTCAGACCTCGGCCAAGCTTTGGAAGCAGGCCTGCTTATCTTCCTCTTTCCCAGTAATGCCTGGGGAGGCTCTGGGGGGCATTTCTGGGCTTTCAGACAAAGTCCACATGTGATGAAAAGCCAAGGAGAAGGGCCTGATGGACTGGGGAGATCTAGCTGCTTGTAGGGATGTGGAACAGACTTTAAAACCTCCTTTGCTACTGATATGTTTGGGAATCACATGGTATTCCAAACTGGATCCAGACACACTGTGATGGTCTGGGTGCCTGGGGATGTGAAGGGCTCATCTCCAGGTCTAAGTTCTAGGATCCTTGGGTCTATGGCTTCCAGTGACTCCCTGGTCAAAAACCCTGGAAACCTTTCATTTTTTACCTTGTCTCTTTTCTAGAGAGACATGGCTTTATTCTATGGGAAGGAAAGCCGGAGGGACTGCCCTGGGCCCGTTTGTGGTGGGTTCTTGTGGCCCTGGCTGGAGAAGAAGCAGTCTCACTGTGGGTTACAATCATATTGGAAGAGGGAATTTGTCTTGTGACATGGTTGGACTGGAGGAGTTCTGAGGGCGTTTCCAGTTCCAAAATGATCTCATTGCTCGAGGCCAATTTCTGTCCCGCCTGCTCAAGTCACCATCACCACTGTTGAGCAGTTTTGTTTTTAGTGGTGGTAGCAAGGGCAAGCAGGCTGCCATAGCTTGCCCCTGCCTCCCTCCCTTTCCAGCCATGGCTGGGCTTCCCCATCCTCTAGGGCTGAGGCACACGCTGGCAGAGGGGGTGGGAAAGAAAGCTGGTACTTCCCCAGCCGCTCCTCTCCAGTGGCTGTAGAGGTTTCAGATTCCAGAGGATGTCAAACTCGCCCCTTTCACACATAAGAAATTGAGAACCAACTGACTTTAAGTGGAATGCACGTGAGGAAGACCATCATGGATACAAGGACTTGGGAATGTGTATTGTACTATCTTGGGGTTGCAAGCACGGTGGTACTTGTTTCCTTCTTGACCCATACTGTGACCCAGGGGCTCTAATGATCACCCATAAGGCCTTGCCAAAATAAAATAGAACTGAAAGAGCACTGGACTTGGAGCCAGAAAACCTAGGTTCAGATCCTGGCTGTGACCCTTATAAGCCATTGGTCAGTGATGTCACCTTTCTGAGCCTCAGTTTCCTCATCTATAAAATGGGAATACTAATACCTATCTTATGTCCTGCACAGGATTGTTATGATGAAAGAGTCAAGAAGACCTGAATTCAAGACTGGCCTCAGAAGTTTGCTGGCTGTGTGGTCCTGGGTAAGTCCCTAGACCTCTGTCTGCCTTAGTTTTCGCATCTATAAAGTGGGAATAATACTAGCACCTACCTCCCAGGGTTGTCGTAAGGGTCAGATGAGATCCTGTTTGTAAAGCACTTTGCAAACCTGACAAGACAAGACTAGCTCTATGTCAGTGCTGTTTCCACCATCATCACTGTTCAGGGTCAGGGCTCTGAAGCCAGGGCACTGTGGCTTGGATGCTGAGTCTGGAGCTCACTCCCCATGTTTCTTTGGATGAGTCTCTTCTAAATCTTGTCTGTGAAATGAGGGCTTGGCCCTCGGAAGCCCCAGCCCAATATCTAGGATTCTAAGTGATTTCTACCCCCATGCCTCAGTTTCCCCATCTGTGGATTAGATGGCCTGAGATCTCCCCAAGCTCTCTACCCATGACCCTGGAATGTTTAGCCAGAGCTTTACTGACATCAAGAACCCAGGCCCTCTGTGTCCTCTCTCCGAGTATGGCTGATGACATCTCTTTTCCCCTTTTCCCTCAACCCCTTTACCATCAGAGGAGCTGGTGATTTATTTGAAATCTGGAAGGGGGCCAGGGAGGCCACGGGTAGAATCTCAAATGTTAAGCATCTGGGGGAGAGAATGGAGTCCAGAGAGCAGATGTGATACGTAAGAAGGCAGGAGTTTAAAAGGATTTCTAAAGCCTGGTTTTGTGGATGGGGTGATAGGGCAGACTTGTTGGCAGCAGGGAGTCTCCTAGCCAGCTGACATGGGGCAGCCTTGGTTTCCCTCATGCCAGTTTTGTGTAGTGCCATCTCATAGAGAACATTCCTTATGACCAGTTTTGAAGACTGATTTCATTTGGCCAAGTTCCATAATGTTTGTAAGGTAATCTTTTAATGTTAATTTTGTCTGATGTCTAGGAGCTTAGTGTAGTGGGCAGAACTGTCAGTTTGGAGTTAGGAGACCTGAGTTCAAATCCCATCTCTGCCACTGGTAAGCTCCATGACACTGGGCACATTGTCTAAGCTCTGAGCCTCAGTTTTCCCATCTGTAAAACCAGGGGCATAAATGATAATTGACCTGCCTACCATACAGAATACACATCATGGCCACTGAATGACTTAAATTTTTTTTTTTTTGGCTTTTTGGAGGGGGGATGGCAGGGCAATTGGGGTTAGGTGACTTGCCCAAGGTCACATGGCTAGTTTCTTTGTTAAGTGTCTGAGGCCAGATTTGAACCCAGGTCCTCCTGATGCCAGGGCCAGTGCTCTATTCACTGTGCCATCCAGCCTCCCCTGAATGACTTAATTTTGACAGTTTCTGAAAAGTCTTCAATTTCTTTATTGAAATTATATTTATTTATATTTATAAACTTATTTATATTCAAATATACTTCATCGCACAGTGGCTTCTGATCTCTGTTAGTCAATCATAGTTCCTGAGGTCACTGAGATGACTAGCCTCAACTTACTCCTGATCTACAGGTGACTTGGAAGACAGTAAGTTATCCTTCATGCTGTGTTTTTGTTTGTTTGTTTGTTTGTTTTGTTGGAGGGGGGAAGGCAAGGCAATTGGGGTTAAGTGACTAGTACCTGTCAAGTGTCTGAGGTCAGATTTGAACTTGGGTCCACCTGACTCCAGGGCTGGTGCTCTATTCACTGTGTCACCTAGCTGCCCCCATACTGTGTGTTTTTTTTTTAAATGCTACCTTTTAGAATGCCAATCAGCCTAAAATAATCCTTTGGTTGGTAATTTTGTAAATTGATTTCTTATAGAACTATTTTTTTTTTACAAATAAGGTACTGGAGAGAGGATTCAGGGAAGATGTCAGAGTAGGTCAGAAAACTTTCAGCTCTCCAAATTTCCTCCACATGCACAAAAAAGACAGAACATTGCCTGAGAGTAGCAGAAATAAACATGGGTTAAAGCAGTTGTCCTCCTAAGATAACTGGAGAAAACTTCAGGAAAGACCTGATCTCCCCTGTGGAGGCTGACCCTGAATGAAGTGTGAACCCCTAGAGGTCTACTCTGCAGAACCGCCCAGCAGTAAGCCCTGAGGGCAGCTGGGTTGAGAGGTAGCCTCACCCTTAGAAACTCTCATTTTGCAGACAGTGTGTCGGCCTGATGGCTGAGTGGGAGAAGATTGAAAGATTGTTGAGGGATGCCAAGCACAGCTGTGCTGACCAGATGCCTCCCAGGCTGTGGCTGTAGGGAGAAGGAGTTGCTATACACCTGGTCAGTGCAACAGTGAGGGGTGGAAACCTTTTTGGCTTTGGACACTTGCAGGAGTACAGAATCCTTGGTTTCAGTTCTGGGGCAGAGAGGACAGCTGGAGTTTGCAGCCACCTGAGGAATTGCAGGGAATAAGATCACTTGTAGGAGAGTATGACTGGGTGCCCAGCTGTAACTTAGGAAGTAGAGAAGAGAGTCCAAGGATGGGCCCTGGGACAGACCTCCATAACAATAAGAAGGACCTGAAACTTGGGGCATCATTCCCCATAACTTGGGATTAGAACTTGATCACACTAATAGCTGCTTAATAATAATTATAATTATAAAACAAACAAGAGAGCAACGGAAAAAGAACCAAACCATAGATAGCTACTATGGAGATAGAGAAGATCTGGGTTCATAGTCAGAGGAAGATAATTGAGCTAAAACAAAGCCCCTCCTTTTTCAATGAGAAACATCAGATGGTCCCCAGCGCAAAAAGAATTCTTGGAGAACTAAAAAAGGACTTTAAAAATTAAATAAGAGAGACTGAGGAAAAATTAGGAAAAAATGAGAGCAATCCAGGAAAATCAAGAAAATCATGTGAATCAAAAACTTAAGGAAGAAAATAATTCCTTGAAAACTAGAATTGGACAAGGTGAAGCTTATGATGTTTGAAGACACCAAGACATCAAAAGCAAAATAAAAAGAATGAAAAAGTAGAAGGCAAAGTGAAGCATTTCAACAGAAAAAACAACTGATCTGGAGAACAGATTGAGTAGAAATAATAAGAATGGTCAGACTACCTGAAAAAACGTGATAAAAAAGATTCGTGATACAATATTATAAGAAATTAATGAGAAAAATTGCCCCGAAGTTTTAGAATAAGAAGACAAAGCAGAAATAGAAAAAAAAAATCCACCAATCACCACCTGAAAGAGACTCTAGAAGGAAAACTTACAGCACTATCATATCCACGTTTCAAATCTCTCAGGTTAAGGAAAAAATATCGGAAGTAACAAGAAAAAAAATTTAAATATTGTGGAACTACAATAAAGATTACACAAGACCTAGCAGCTACTAAATTGAAGGACCATAGGTCTTGGGATATTATATTTTGTAGAGCAAAAGAGCGGGGGTTACAACCAAGAAAAATTTACCCAGCAAAATTAATTATAATCCTGAATGGAAAAAGAAATTTGACATTTAACTGAGAGACTTTCAGATTCTTGTGATAAAAACCCCAGAACTTAAGGGGAAAGGCAACATATAACATCCAGCAGAATGGTAAAGTAAGTATTAATGACCAAATATAAGGGACTCAATAAAGTAAAATTATTTACTTCTTATATGTAAAAATATTATTCTTTTGGAGCCTTACTCTCATGGGATTAAAGAAGGATGTATGTGTTTGTGTATACATACATATGAAATGATAATCATTAAATATCATATTTTTGGCCAAAGTCTGAATTCATCAAATAGACTTCTTTCCTTTACTTTAAAAATGCCTTTTCCTGTGTCAGCAACTCCAGAGACCAGATAAGACTGGAATTGGAATTTTCCCTTGGGACATACTCCATATGGGAGGAAAACAGAGACATCCTAAGATCACAAATTCCAGATGGACCCTGCTTTGTCTTTGCTCCCTGAGTGAGCTTGAAAAATACCTCTTCCTATGTCAATAAAGCCATAAGAGGCTTACTTTATGGCCCTTAAGGATGAAGCTTTAACTTGAGTAATGGGACTTTTTCTTACCTGAATATTTTTTGGACATCTACTGTGTTATGGAAAGTTAATGGTAAAGAAAACACAGATATCCTGAGTCATGATTTCAATAGACACTTTGTCAACTCTCTTATTTTATTGTATTTACCACCTAACCAATTAAGAAAATTCCTTTCTCATACAATGATTAAACATTGATGGAGATCCCAAATTTGTGTGACACAGCCACATTGGGATGGTTCTAAAATGTATTTAAGCTTTCTCATTCTTTGGTTCAGACAGTTAGAACTTAGCTTCTAACTCCTTGTACTTAGAAGTTCACTAGTTTTAAGGGAATAAAATGAAATAACTGTATATCACTATTTGTTTGTCTCCTTTAACCAAACTTTTAAAGGTTAACAGTATATATATAAACACACACACACACACACACACACACACACACACACACACCTAGGAGGGTAAAAAAGTCTTCTAAATTCAGAAAGAAATAGAAGGCAAGGAGATAGAGTGGGGGGAGAGGATAAGGGAGGGACTTTTAGGGGGCTGGGTAGATTTAAGGAATAGGAGGCCAAGGTAGTGAAGTAAAGGAGGGGAGTGAGGAGAGATAGTCAATAAGGTGAGAAGGATAGTGAAGAAAATAGGAAGGAGGAAAATATACAATAAGTAATTGTAGCTTAGAAAGTGAATGGGATGAATTTGCCCATAAAATGGAAATGGATAGCAGATTAAAAATAACAGTTTGTTGCTTTCAGGAAACATTATAAAAATGAGAATTACACACAAAGATAAAATCAAGGGCAAGAGTAGGATTTATTATGTAAAAAATGCAGGGATAGTAATCGTGATCTCAGACAAAGTTGAAGTTAAAATAGAATTAATCAAAAATAAAAAATAAACTACATTATGTGTCAGCAATATTATTCAATACAGCTTCAGATCATTTAAAATACCTAGCCAGCATAAAAGACACGAGTGTATACCTGCCAAAACAGACACAGAAACATATAGACATAAATATAAAACATTTTATTCTTTACAAATAAACTCAGATCTAAATAACTGGAATAATAGTTATCGTTCATGGGTAGGTAAAGTCAATGTAATTTTTAAAATGACAATTTCACCTAATTTATTTAGTCAATGTCATCCCAATTAAATTACTAAAAATGATTTTACTGAGTTAGAAAAAATAATAGCAAAATTCATTAGGAAGAGCAAGAGGTCAGGAGCTTAAAAAAACAGTAAAAAAGATATCAAAGGAAGTAGATTCAGCAGTAACAGACATTAAATTATAAGGGAGAGCATTATTGAAGTGTAAAAAGGATAATTTAAATTATTTTAAATTAAAAAATTTCTTGTATAATTAACATCCATATAGCCAAGAATAGAAGGAATGCAGGAAATTGGGGGAAAACTTTTCATAGACAATCTCTCAGATAGGATGTTACTGGGCTGGAATACTTGTATTGTATAGGAAATGATGAGCTGGCTGATTTAGAAAAACATGGAAACACTTGGACCTATGAAGGAGTATGCTAGCCACCCTCAGAGAAACAGATTACAGGTGGAAATAAGCATGGTATGGTCTCACATATATGATTATATGTATATATGTGTATGTTTATATATATATATATAGATATCTATAGATATGTATGTGTGTATGCATATCTCCATAATTAATTGTAACCCTCTTTAGAATGGGGGTGGGGGAAGGAAGAGAAAAAAATAAAGTAAAAATTGCACAGCAGAGAACAAAAGAAAACCAGCAAAGAAGCAAAGAAAAGCTGGGCAGCTTTGAAAATAATATGTAGTATTTAATATATAGGTTTTCTTGAAGTAGAAATTTATATTGAATCCTCTCTTATGGTCTGTTGTGTCCATGATAATTTTTTTCCTCCTTTTCTAATTTTGTATTTAAGTTTAAATAAAAATCAAATTAAAATATACAAAAAAGAAGAAATAAAGTATTTAGGAATGATTCCCTAATGATACTTTGCATATAGTAAAAGTCCAATGAATATTTAATTGACTGAAGTTGTCAGTTCAGAAAGAAGGTAAGCAGCCTTCGTTTTTATGGAGGTTAGAAGTCAAAGGAAGAAGGAAATGTTAAGATGCTTATTTGGAGGAAGAAAAAGATATGGAGGAAAGATAAATGGATCCTTTGACATATACTCATAAAAATAGCATTGATGACACTAAGAATACTTTGCAATATGTAGAAGATTACAGGCATACCTGTTTTAGTTTATTTTATTGTCCTTGAAAGGTACTGTATTTAAAAAAAATTTTTTTTTTTGGAGGGGGAAAGGGAGGGCAATTGGGGTTAAGTGACTTGCCCAAGGTCACACAGCTAGTATGAATCAAGTGTCTGAGGCAGAATTTGAACTCTGGTCCTCCTGACTCCAGGGCCAGTGCTCTATTCACGGAGCCACCTAGCTGCACCTTTTTAGTTTTTACTCCATCTCTGTCATTTGATTTTTAGAGTCTTGTCTAAGATCTTCTGTGAATTCTTTTTGGTCATGTGTCCATTTGGCATTAGTCTTTGGGGGTTTCTTTACTTCAATATCCTCCTCTGAAGATGAACCCTGGTCATCTCTATTCCTATAGTATGCTTCCATGGTTGGATTCTTTCTCCTTTGCCTGTGCATTTTTTGTGGTAATAGTTTAATTGTTTGTAGTCACCCCTTACCCTAGGACATGGGAAATGATGCCTCTTGTGAAGGTACTGTATTTTTTGACCAATTGAAGGTTTATACCAACCTGTGTTGAGTAAGTCTTTTGGTGCCATTTTTTTTTCGACAGCATGTGCTCACATCACCCTGACAACCAGGCCTGAAATAGCATCTTTGCAACCTCTACCCATTGCTCCTTTTTCTGTCCTTGAGGCCAGACAATGCAAATATGATTCCTTTCCCCTGTTATAGCATTTCAGATCCTTGAACACCACAGTTACTTGCTCTTCCCTTGACCCTGGTCTTCTGTTTCCTCTGACCAGTTCCTTTAGCCAGTCTTTTTATGACTTGGGGGATCTGTAGGGTGTTCAGGGAGGAGGAGCATCTCTGGTGTGACAGATGCCAAGCCCTTTTCAGGGCTGCTCACCCACTTTTGTGTCCACCTGTCGCTCAACTCTCACCTGTGCCTCCAACAAGCTGTGGTACACAGCAGCCCCCTCCAATAAAACTGTCTCAGCACACAGGCTGAACCAGTTTGAGGGCAACCAATGGAACTCAAACCCATTGGTGAGTGAGGGGAGTGTCTACCACAAGCATGGAAAGATATCACCTGACAGAATAGAATAATTTGTTCCAACAGCCATGAAGGCAGATTAAGCAGACACTGTGAAGAGCATAGAGCTTGATCAATCATTGTAGATGCCAAGTTCATCCGCTGCATTCTGAACCATCTCCAGTAGTCCATACTTTTATCTTGCTGCTGGCCTTCAGTAACACTGGAAGAGAGAGTCAGGCTGAGGTCTTTGCATTATTTTGTCTCATTTAAATCCCATTCAAACTCAAGTAAAGACATCACCCAGTGATGTCATTGGTCCTCTTCAAAAACAAAGGATGAACAGCAACCACCTGACTTAGATTCAAGGACCTTCAGCATCCTGTTTGCCTTCCTCTGGATGCTGGCAATGATAGCAACCTTCAGGGGAGTTTCCAAAGAGAGAAGAAGGAATAATTAGTGCCTTGGGCTGTTCTTTTTTTCATGTAAACAGTACTTTAAATTCACATTTATTTAAAATGATACATAAATACATAGAAAGATATAAGAGGTTTTTACACAGAGAGATCATGAGAATAATGACCAGACATACATTATCTCCAACTTGAGATAAAAATAGTAATTAAGTTTTTTTTTTAGTTGTCTACAAGTCCTTATCGTTCTCCTTTGTAAAACGCTGTGGATTTTAGATGAGATTTATTACTTATTTTGTATATTTGAGTATCTTTCATGGTTGAGATTATATTAAAATTTTTCTTAAAAATGGGAAATTAAACTCTAATCATTATCATCATGGGATTATGAGATTCTTCCCACTCCTGGTAGTCAACCCACTACTCCAGGTCAAAACAGTCGCCCATGGCAAAGGTACATCTAAAATCATACTCAATGGCAGCATCTCCTCTTAAGACTGGCAACTGTCCTTCAGGACAGAGGAAAACTGACTGTTGACATAATGCTCCAGTACCTTAGGAAGGGGATCGTGCTGAGGCAGGTTTTTGCAACAGTATGGGGAGATTGGAGATATTACCTTCAGGTAGGGCAGTTTTTGCTGACATTGACCCAGGAAAACAAAAATACTCGGACTAGAGAGGGGGTTGTCCTAGAGACCAAGATAGGAGAGCCTGGCCAGGCTGCATAAAAGTCAGTGTTCTTAATCTTACACATTGTCATATTCAGCCACATCAAGGAGTTTGAGATTGTCTTTAGAAGTTTCAGGAAGAAGTCTAGGAGGAAGGTTTTGTTGTTTCCTGCGAGATCTAGCTTTATAAGATGGGTACTATACTTACTCTGGGTCAGGTAGGTTAGGTCTTTGTTAGAGAACAGGAAGACAGTTGAAGGGTCACCATGAGGCGCTGATGACCTCTAAGCAGATACTTCACCTGACCTGAAAGACAAATGCCATGTAAATAAAAAATAAATACCATGTAAAGCAATCTCCCTGAGGTGTCTCAATTTGTTCAGCTGTGCAGCAAAAAAGTCCAAGTGGGCCATGAGCCTAGGACCCTCCCACCATAGTTCATTTTCACTAAAAGAGGGCAATTTCAAGCTCTTCAAGTTTTGGAAAATAGTGATCTGTGATATAAGCCACCTGATATCATCATGTTCTCTTGAATTGGCTTTCTTCTCTAGGTTTTAGTGACACTGCTCCCCCATAGGGCATCTCCTATGTGTCTGATCAGTAGATCTGAGTGTCCCTTCGTAGGATCTACCTCCAGGCCAAGTCACTTGTTATGGGTGTGTCCCCCAAGATATTGTCCTTTTCCCTCTTAGTTTCTCCCTCTATGATATCTTGCTTTGCAATCATATCAGCTCCCATAATTTCAATGAATCATCACTCGATGTACACTATCTCTTACCAAGCCATGGCATTTCTACCTAAGCAATATTTTCTTTCGTATCCCCTTTTCTCTACCCACTCAGTCATCACACTGATGAAGGCCCACTTCACCTCATCCCCAGATGATTATAAGAGCCTCTCCCTTCCTCAAGTTTCACTCTACTTGAATCTATTCTATCCTCACCTACCATAGTGATCTTCTGGAAACACTGGTCTGACCATATTTGTTCCTATTCAGGAAAATCCAGAGTATTCTGTATCAAGTGTACCTTCTTATCTTGGGCTTTTATTGTCCTTCACCAACTGGCTTTTTTCCAAATTGTCCAGTCTTCTTATGCCCCTTTATTTTATTTTTTTGTTTTCACACAGTTTATTTTAAAACAATAAAAGAGGAAGAAAAGGAATGCATTGCAAAAGCAGTTAGTACATCGAAAACGTTTTAGATGACTGATAATGCTGCACCCCCTTGTATTGAGCATTTTGGGAAAAGAGAGGGTTGGGAGTCTCTTTGGGTCAGGCTTGCTCTTTAAAATGTGCAGCATTATCTGCTTTGTTGTACTGGTTTTTCTCTTGGTATGTCTGGGTGTCAAAGGTCTTCTTCATTCAATTATCTTAATTCCTGTCCATCAAGTGCATCATTTGCAAGGCAAGGCTTATGTTACCTGTCCTCTTCTAGGAAGAAGGATAAACAACAAAAACAACCTAGCCTTTGATAACTGAAAGAGTGTTGCCTCTCAGACAAACTGAGACCGGGGAAAGACCTTAGCCTAAAAAGGCCAAGGTTTCCCACTGCATCCAGGGCCATCTCTAGTCGTCCTGTCCTATGTCTTGCCACAGGACTCTGATGGCTCCAGAGAGTGAGGCTGATGATTTTGCACAGCGCTGCTTGACTTAAATTCAATTCACTTGCAAGTCAAGATATCACCTTCTAGATGTCACTGGTCCTCTACAAGAATGAAGGACCGTCACCACCACCGACTGGGGAGATAAGCATACATACATACATATATGTATGTACATACATAAATATATGAAATATGTATCTGTGTATATGTATACATATATTTTATATATGCACATATACAATAAATACATATACATTTACATACACACATAGTTTATGTGTATGTATATAAACATATTTATAGATAAAAATATAGTATGTCTAAAATAAAACAGATATATGTATTTATACATACAAACATATGTATATACACACATACAGCATAAATCCAAAGTAAATACAAATATATGTATGTACACATACAAAAACATAGGTATATATACATATGTGTATATATAGATATATACATCTACACATACACACATGCATATAGTGGTTAAATACAAGATGTTTTGGGAAGGAAGACTCTAGTGGCTTAGAATAGGGAGATAAGGAAAGCAAGAAAGACTTTATAAGGAAGATGGTACTGGAGCTGCATCATAAAGAAAGAGAAGAATTCTCTTAGAAATAGGGAGGAATTGCATCCCAGGTATGTGGGGAGCCAATACATGGCTTTCAAGCATGGAAATGGGAGATGGATTGTTGTGTGTAAAGAACAAAGGGAAGGACAATTTGGCTGGATCTCATTGTGCAGGAGGAGGGGTAATAGCCAGTGAGACCAGACAGACTGGGACCAGCTTATAAAGGGCTGTAAGAGCTCTACAGAAGAAATGTCTATTTTATTCCAGAAACCAGAGAGTTGGTTGAATAGGGGAGTCACATGGGCAGATCCCTGCCCAAGCCTAAAACCACACCTCCATGCAGCCCCCCTCAGCCCCCAACTGTGGGCTATTTCCCAGTGAATTATGGGCAATAAGCCTGCCCTTGCGCAGTAGATATTAAAAGTGCATGTTCCTTTAAGAACTGACCATTCCTTAACTCCTCCCCAATCCCACCCAGACTCACCAAGTTAGCATAGTTGACTTCTGATTTACTGTGGTTACTCTTTATAAACTTTAACTGGGAGCCTTTAAGGTTGCGGGTTCCCTAAGAACTCTTGCTTGCTGTAAAGCATAACAATAAACTTTTACAATTTTTTGGGTCTGGGGCGGCTAGGTGGCACAGTGAATAGAGCACAGGCCCTGGAGTCAGGAGGACCTGAGTTCAAATCTGCCCTCAGACACTTAACACGAAAACTATTGGTGTGAGCTTGGGCAAGTCACTTAACCCCAATTGCCCTCCAAAAAGAAAAAAAAAAGATTGCTTGAGTCCTCTGATTCATTCCAGACTGAAATTCAGGGACACCTACCCTCTCTCCTCAATAGGAAAGTCTGCAAGAAGGAAAATATCATGAGCTTACTTTTGGGTATGTTGAATTTAAGACCTCTCTGGGATACTTCACTGGCAATTGATGCTCTGGGAATGAAGCTTAGAGGAGAGACTAGGGATGGAGAATATAAGTGTGAGCATGTATGTGTGTGTGTATGTATACAGTTATATACACACTCATACGCATGTATATACATATATATGTTGGTCAGTCATTTTCAGTTGTGTCCTACTTTTCATGACTCCATTTGGGGTTTTCTTGGCAAAGATACTGGAGTGGTTTGCCAATTCCTTCTTCAGCTCATTTTATAGATGAGACATTGAGTCGGACAGGTAAGTGAGTTGCCCAGGGAGACACAGTTAGTAAAGTCTAAGGCCACATTTGAACTCAGGTGTTCCTGATTCCAGGCCCTCGCTTCATCTACACCAGTGTGTAAAATGCTCACACTTCTAATATGCACAGGGTCACAGCAAGTAAGGTGGATTTTAGTGTAAGATGTATTGTAGTGTGTGTAAAGTGGATTTTTGTTATTATTTCTTAAAGGTCAGTTCCTAGGATCCAGAGCCATAACAATCTCTTGTTCCCAGGTTTTAGATATGAGTTCCCACAATAATGGTTCAAAGCATCTCCACCATACTTGCACAGCATTATACAACGATATGTGATATAAACATCCACTGTTACTGCACAATGAGAGACAGGGATGAGACTCTTGCTGGCAATGTGCCTTCTTTGTCTGTTGCCCTATAGGGGCAGGTGGGCTCTGGTAAGTGAATGGGGAAACTTAGGGTTGAATGTATAAGCTGGAATGCTGTGTGTACCTTGATCGGCCTCCATCAAAGATTGGGGGAAATCTGTGTTTGCCTCAACTGGCCCCCATTGAGGCTTGAGGGGATTTAGGTGAATTCACAAGTTGTGCCCTGTCTCTATTGACCCCATGAAGACATAGGGGTGGTTGCCCCCTCTTCTTGCCGACCCCTGCAAGAAGGGTGATTAGAGAATACTGTAGGAGTTTGTCCTTCCATTATCAGCAATCCTCTTCTAAGAAAACTAGACTAGAATAAAGTAAGAATTATTGACCCTTTCTTAGTGCCTTTCTTATCTGACCAGATCAAGAGTGAACCTGTGCTAGCAGCCCTCCTGGGTGCTGTGTTTATCTGTCTTTTAATCACATTTTCCGAATGTTGAATACCCCCAAGAAAGCGAGGGATGGGATGGAGAGAGGAGGAAACAGATTCCCTTGGCTCTGGGGAGCTGCAGGAGACAGCACAAACAGTCCCACAGACCAACATAATCAAATGGGCCCCTTTCCCTTGCTGCCTGCTCACCTTCTAATGGTCTGAAAGTATGATCAGAGAAGGAGGCATGGCTTAGAAAGAAAGGAAATCTTAATGACAGGTTCTAGGACACCTCACTTCCTGGCCCTTCTCATTGCCTGCCCAATCCGCTGTGAGTATTGTCCACTTAGCCCTGGAAACTTTGGGCTGTTGCTATGTAAGAGCAGAAGCAGGAAGTCTACAGGCAATCTGCTTTAAAACGACACCTCTCCTGGCCCTCCCCCCACCTCCCCGCCTTTTACTTCTGGTCTTTTTTCACACTTTGCCTGAAGTTGGCCTGAGGATTTCTCATCCTCAGTCCCAGGCTCTCCACCCCACCCCGCCCCCCCAACAACCCAGATCCACAGCGTAGGGCTGGGTTCCACATTCTCCAGAAAGAAACCCTATCATTCGCGTCTCAGCCCCCACCGTGGCTCTCAGGTTCTCAGCTTGCTGGGCTCCCTTTCTGCTTGGACCAAGATGACCTCTTCGGAGGGCCACCTGGGAGGTCCTGGGCTTAGAGCAGGCTGCTGGTCTAGGAGTGCAGGGAGATCGTGTTCCTTTTGCCTCAGCCTCCCGCACAGTGAGGGACAAAGGCACAGGAGGGGCTGGCATTGTCGCTGCTGCCAGAGGCGGCCCCCCTCGGGCAGGGGCGGACCCCCTCTGGCAGGGGCAGACCCCCTGGGCACCAGCAGCTCAGGAGCCGCTGCAGGGAGCACGGCTTGCTGAGTGCCTGGCCGGGTGCAGCTCCCGTCTGCGGCCCCTTCAGCTCGCAGGGAACAGGAGGTGACTTTTTTCCATTGCGTCCTCAATTCCTGGATCTTGAGTTTTCGGTCTGTTCTGATTGTAGACTGAGAGAGGTTTCCTCCGCGGACGCTTGAAGCTGCATTCCTACAAAGTGGGTAAAGAGGCTCAACTTTTCCACCCTCTTTTCCACATTGAATTCATCGTTTCAGTGATTTATTCTTCGACCATCTCTCTTATTACCGAACGTGTCGTAATGCCATCAGTATTATTGTGTGTAAAGGTTGTGGTCGGAGAATCTTCTTTTGAATATTGATTCCTACGCTATGTCATTGAACCACTCACAGCTTTGCATGTCACATCAAGCCTCCATTTAGGGCTGGAGGTTCGAGTGTGTTGCCAGGATTTAGAAGTTTTTTTTCAATTATTGGATGGGAAGGATATGTTTCATGTTCCTTTTTTCCTATTTATTTTGAACACCTCTGTTCCTTTGTTTTTTTTGTCAAGTGGTCGTAGGTGCTTCTGATGTCTGTTTTTTAATATTTTCGTTCAAAAGATATGGTCACAAGTCTTTCCAACCTAACATCTCCAGTACTCAGCTGGGTTCTCTGTTTTCCCTTTTTCTCCCTTTTGGGTTTATCCAGCATTGAGAGAGGATGTTTAAATTCTACTGCACTGACGGTTTTACAGTTTGGGCCATGGGGTAACACAGTTCAATTTCCCCTTATACACTTAGATGCTTTGGATTTTGGAGCATATGTTGAGCACTTATGTTTTTTCACTGCTTATGTTTTTTTAATACAGTGTCTGTGGGGTCCAAGTCTAATGGATTCTTGAGCTTGTGTCTGAGTCCAGAGACTTGTGACTTGCTCTCAGTTCCAGGATTGCTTGAGCTATGTCCGAGTCTGGACTTGTTGACTTGTTGAAATCTGGAGGGTGCAAGTCCCTGCTGGACAGGTGTTCGAGTATTTGTCAATCAGTATCAAGAAATATTGTGTGTCTCCTACAAGCAGTCTGGGCATGCAGGAAGCAGCTTGATAATCAAGGTCGTTGTTGATATCTATGTTTATCCCAGTGCCTTCATGAGAAACTGGTGATCCTGAAGTTCACTGTAAAACTTTCCACCTATAAACAAGAAAGATATATAATCAACTACACTACTCCATTAAACCAGCATTGTTGCCTAACTGTGCCTGCTTAGCCCGAATCTTTTGTCCACCATCCATGCTACAACATCAGTTGCTGGCAAGTGTCCTTGTTTATCTGTCAACCATTGTGCTTTGTCTAAAAGCAAGCTACTTTGGGGGTGTAGATGGGGAATCTCACTTCCTATGGATGATATGTTTTCCAGGCCTCTGGTTTTCAATTGAAATAAGTCTTCATTTTTCAGATGTTTCTTCCATGTAGCATATTGTTACGATTTTTTTCTTATCCTGCTATTTTTTTTTTAATGATCCATTTGCTGAATTCATTTGCCTTTTAAGTTTATGCTCATTAGACTGTATTTATTTCCATTTCTCTCATTGGCGTAGATGGTCATCTGTTCCCTCTCTGGAATACTGTAATACATTTTGTTTCTTCTAGTATATTTAGATGCCAATTTGTTCCCAGAGACCCTCTTCCCATGCCCCTTCCTTGGCTATTTTTTGCCTTTGATGATTTTGGGGCACTGAGTTATGGATTTCTTGCATCCAACTAGCCTTTTCCAAAATACCTTCAGTACAGATCTCTACCTGCCCAGAGTTATTGATGTACATACAAGATGTGTTTCCTAGAGCAAATACATCCCTGCTAGAGGCAAGCGGGTAGTCTAGGGCTATTCTATTATATAGAACCACCTTTGCTAGGGAATCCAAAGACTGCTGTATTTCCTGGAGACTATAAGCTTTCTTATTTGTCAACAAGGTTAGAGAGAATGGATTCATGTTCTAGGTGACCATACCAGAACATGAGATACTCTGCTCCCCTTTTGAAGAACCGCAGAACATTTTCCCACAATCCTCAACTTTGCCCTTTTTAAGTTAGAGACCCTGGGCTGGGTGGCATTGAAAATGGAGGAAGGGGCTGAAAATCCAAGGGTGCACAGACCACAGTCCTTGCAAGGTGTTAAACATTGGGTGGCCAGGACAGTAGTTCTGGGGTCTTGCCATGTGGTGGCATTTTGTTTCACCTCTTCCCCAGAATTTTTGTCACTTGGTTCACTGATTCTGCAAAGGAAGGTATAGCTTTTTGGGGCACAGATGGGGCAAGTTTGTAAGAGGCTCTGAGTATGGATGTCCCAAGGAACAGAATGGTTGCATAGTAAGCTCCCAGTTAAGAGGAGTGTCTTAATAAGATTTCTGTGGCATTGTGGCTTAACTGAGAAGTAAAGCTTAAAAAGGGGAATCCACTGGGAGAGGAGGGGGAGGGATGTAGTCATAGTTGCAAGTAGGAATTGGTTCAGCTGGTGGATGTAAAGTTCCAGAGACACTTGTCACTAGTCATATTTGCACAGGTAGTACAGGTCGAAAGACCAGCAAAAACTCTTAGCTCTTCCTCAACAGGAATATTAACAGTGGCCATAGAGCTTGTCTCTCAAGTAAGGGAATATTCCTCTGCAAAGAAGCAAGGTGCTAAGATGGAGAGAGTTACCTATAGAAGACCGGCCAGCACCAGTGGGGTGGAATAAACCTCTGAGGGAGTCATGTTGGGGAGGGGGGCTCTTGCAAAGCTGGCACATAGTGGGAGATGAGAGTTGCCCTGTGGTTGCTCCCCCCATGCATTTCCCAGTTTAGCTAGGAAATTATCCTCCTACTTTCGGAGGCCAAGTATACTTGATGTATTAGGGAGGAGGAAGGAAAGGATTAGCACTATCATTGTCTGCTTAGAAAGAAATGATTTCAAGAGGGAGAGAAAAGGCAGTTTCTCTGGACGGAATTAAAAGATGATGGCAAGGCCAAAACATAAAAGAAAAAGGGCGAGTATGATTTCACCTCTTTTTATTCACCTGTTCACTGGAGGGGTCTGGGGCCTTTCTAAACAGGAACTTGAGGTCCTCCAAAGGCTCACAGGTATATTCCAGAGTTTTTTCCAGTGTTGTCTGGACAAGAGCTTGAGATTAGTTTCCCGGGTCAGGAGACCAAAATGTTGAGGACTAGGGGTGCTGGCATCACGAAATTCAAGGGCAAATGACACAGGTCCTGCCTCGAATGAATTTGACCCAAACCTTCTTTTAGTCATAGAGAAGATTTATTAAAACACCGTTGGGGTGGCCGAGATTTTAAGAATCCATCAGAGGGAGTAGTTCTAATAGATGGCTTCTCTGCCTGTCCTTGTGAGAACTCTTACATTGTTTCTTTCCAGTTTTGCCTCGTATAGTTTGAGGTTTTTTATCTCCTTGAGGAAAATCTTCTTTTCTTTGGAATTTCTGAAGTTAAATCTCTTTGAAAGAAAATTGAAAGAGTTATTTTCAACTTGAGTCATACGTAGTCTTTTCAGTTTCACACATCAAACATAAAAATGAAACTTCTTTAGCATCATATTTGGATGAAGTCAAGTTTTCCATCAGGAAAAAATATTCTAGATAGAGAATGGCTCTGGGCACTGTTGATGAGAAAAAATGATGTACAACAATGATGATAATTTATTGGAAATACTAATTATCAAGAGAAGAGAATGTGTACATAGAGATTTCTATGCATCTAAAGCACAGGATTAAAATTATTAAGGACAGCACTAATTACTTCTCTTTAAAAGAATTGGTTTCTGCAATCAGTCAGTAAGAAACGTCAGATTTTTGAAAACATTTAGTTGCCTTCAATGTTAATTAAGCACTGTTAAAATGCCAGGTGAAGGGAAAAGAATTATCTCGTTTCTGGCTTTTCTATGAGTCAAGTAATAATAATAGGTTGAAAGAGTTCACCTGCCCTATACAAAGAATGGCAAACTCATGAGACTTTCTCATGAAGCCCCTCCCATGTGTCAATCAGCTTTAGTCACCTGCTGAATCAATGGCTCAAAATAAAATTTCCCAAACAAGCAACTCTTTTTGGGAGGGCAGTTTTAGTAGCAAAGAGGAATGACATTTTCTCTGGAACTCCTTAACTACAGCCTTTTAGTTTTGAGAAAATCCATATCATGAACTATGGCAGCTTTGGAAATCATAGGAAAAAGAAGCAGGACTATGTTGTCCTTCTAGCCAGCATTTTCAGTTTTGTTGAAACCCACCCCAAATGTGCCAGAATTGAAAGGATAACAAAATACTCAGAGTGTTTTTCCAATTGGTCTTTACAGGGATAAGAACTCCTCTCTTGATCGTTTCCCACCCACCAGTTCCACGGGGCTCCATTTGTCAGGAACCAGGCAGGTAGAGGATTAGATATGTATAAGTCTGAAAAGGGAAGATATTTGAAATTTTCTATTTCTGCAGTTCCCTAAATAACTAAATCAAGAACACTCCAAATTACAAAAAAGATGGTGAGGGATCCTTATAATTCAAGCTTGTAAACAGAATTTCTCATTCATAAATTATGTTTTCTCAAAGCAGGAACCCAATGTTAATTGCTTTTGAAAAAAGTCTAAAAGCAATTTCAATTTTTAATCTGAAAATAGTAACATTTGACTTTAATTGGTGAGATCAATATATGTCTGAGATTGAGGACTGCCTGGGACTTTAGAGGCTATCTAGTCTAAGAAAGGACTGAAAGCTCTGAGTGCTGGGTTTTTTTATTGTTTGTTTGTTTGTTTTATTGTTGTTTTTCTGCTTTGTTATAGTGTGATAAAAAAGATAGCATCATGAACCAACATTTTTCATCAATGAGGTAAAAATTAGGATTAGATCTTGATAGCTCATTTGAAAGATCACAGAAAAGACCCCGTAAAGTTTGATTACTTCAAAAGAAATGGAATTTTCGGATTTTCCGTGGTTAATTTGTTGGAAAAATCCCCTTGACTTTGGAGGGGTTTAGAGAAGAAAAGGAAGTTAAGAGGGCTCAGGGAAGTTGGGCATTGCTATACTGGGGTTATATTTTTATTTTCCATTTGCCACTTTTTGTAACATAAATTGCTAGAAGCCTCTTGTACTTACATGGTATGAACTAGGAAGTCCTTACAGAAGCTTACCTTCATTACTCTCTTGTGATGTGTAACCAGGAGCCAGCCATCAACATCTACATGACTAGAATGATAGTCCATCTCAGTGAAGCAGAGCCAGTTCCTCACATCTTCCTCTGTCCAGTCTGATATTGTAGGGTTCCTGTGATGGTAAGTTTCTGGAAACTGCCAAGTCAAGAGGGAGACTATGTACATAGATGGTCATCAAGACATAAAACCTTAGAACCCTATAATTTTCTGGCTGTATGTTGTCCTTATGAGAACATATTATGGACCTTAAATGTTTTTTTTTCATGAATTCCTTAACATTAATTCACTAATTCACTTGTTTTTGGGTCTAGTAAGAATCCATTTCTGTTTTGTCATTTGAATTGTCATATTTACTCTTTCCGTGGTACAGTGATATTGTAATGGAAATGCAAATTTAAAGATCTTCCCTGCCCCTAGCTTAAGTGCACCTGGAGCCTGTGGTGGGAGGCTTATTTTTCAGGAAAGCCCACACCTTGATACTTTGTGATTGGGCAGTGGGTCAAGGAGGTTGTTACATTCTCTGAGCCAAGAGAAGGCTATATAAGCCCTGAGGAGAGGCTTTGCTTTGGGGCTCACTTTGAGAAGTGTTGTGTGATTTGACCAGAGGAGACTCTGGGAAGCCGTTGTTGAGAGCCCCCCGGCTTTGAAAACCCAGATGTTGATGCTTCCCTCTCTGGTAACTGTGATTTGGTATTGATATAATGGTTGGACAGTTTGGAAGCCTGTCTGTTTGATCTGTAAGTTCTGTAACTCTGAAGTTCGGGGTGCTGACCTTTTTCCCCTGGACTAGGTAATGTGTGTTTGATTAAAGTAAGCTTGTTAACCCATTTTGAGTTGCTTTCCTTTTGAAAAGCAGATCTAAGAACCTGTGTTGGCAGTCACCCTGGGGATATTGGGGTGCTTGCTGCTACAGATATTTTCCCTTGAGCTGCTGGGAAATTTCCTTGATCCTGTCAATACAAGAAGGTGAGAATAAAATTTAAAATCGTAGAATGCTACTCAAGTTCTAGAACATCAGGGCCAGAATAGAATGTGAAGATCTTTTGCTCCAAGTCCCACATTTCACAATATTACTTTCTGTAGTTCTGCTTCGAAATCTTACTTCTTTCTTATTTCTGACTAGATGTAAGGTGCCTCTTAGTACCACCCAATAATTGTCCCCAAACTTCCAAGTCAAGAAGGGTTGATTCTAATTAAAGCCTAGAATGTAATGTAGTTTATGAACTGTAACATATTTGGAAAAGATCTTATAGGACAATTGCTGGCATTGAACAGTCAGCTTTTGTTAAGATTGCTTATTCCAACTCACCTCATCTCTGTCCTCCATCTCCTCTGGTATTTGTGCCTTAGACCCACAACACCACAAGTTGCAATAACATGGAAACTGCAAAGTTAAGAGAGAGAGACAGAACTTAAAAGCCTGGAAAGTCAATCCAATCAATGAACAAGCATTAATGAAATACCTGCAATGGGTAAGTGCGAGTAGGGTGCTAGAGATACAAATACAAAGACTGAGAGTTCCCACTTTCAGGGAGTGGAAATTACAAACATTAGAATGTCAGAGCTGGGAGGGGCCTCACACTACACTTAAATTTTTTTCTGATGTTTCTTATCAAAGTCACTTCTTCATCTTTCATACAGTGAGGAATGTCACTATTGCAAAAGCAACAAGAACCATTGAAAAATTAAAAAAATAAAAGACAATTATACTTCAAAGGGTTGAATAATGTCATACCATCTTAGAACAAGCTTGACATGCCACATATTGTCCTACAAGTATAAAATGTTAGAACTGGCGGGGACCTGGGGAATCATTTGCTGCAACTCCCTCATTTGACATTACACCTGGGTTTTATAATTTTTACTCCATAAGTCACTCACTCAGTACATTATTCTCCCCCTGAGCTTTGACCTTGTAGTCAGTAATTGCTATGACATTAAGAAGAGTGAGAAGAGTTTAATAAGAGAGAGAAAGGTTATTGTCTGGTGGTGGTGGAAACTGGACTTTTTGGATGCTTTGAGAGATAAAGGAAAAAAAACCCAAACAAAAAAACCCAACAACTTTCTAGCAACCTAGAACTATCAGATACTTAACGTATGTGCACTTAATATGTCTGTGTGTTTTCCCCTTGAGAGGACTGACTTTGGAAGTAACTTCATAAACAGTAAAAGTCAGAACTTGTACCTGGGTAGAAAGCAAGACAGAGTGAGGGGAACATTTTCTGTCCCCAAGGAATGGTCCAGATTTAAACGGTCCCCATGTCTAAATGTAGGAAATAAAGTCAGTTTTGAAGTTTCTCCTCCCAAGTGTGGAGTCTTTCTCCATAGTTAAAAACCATAGTGTCGTTTTGTCCAGAAATTCTCTGCCTCTTCTTTTTTTTTCCTGAGCTTTTTGGAGGGCAATTGGGGTTAAGTAACTTGCCCAAGGTCACACGGCTAGGTTTTTTTGTTTGTGTGTGTGTTAAGTGTGTGAGGATGGATCCGAACTCAGGTCCTTCTGACTCCAGGGCCGAGGCTCTACTCGCTGCACCACCTGGCCGCCTCCTCTGCCTCTTCTTTGAGAGTCAATGGGATGAAATAGAAATGAAATCAGACATGCATCATCTTTAATTCTTCCAAAATGCTCGATTTGCTGATGAGATCCAACCCTGTTTGTATTGCAATTTGCCTAAATCCTGATCCATGAAGGAAATACCTGCACCCAGTGGGTTGTCTTTTGGAGGCAAACAATAAGTTCTCTTCCCAGGGTATACTATAGGCCTCCTGAAAATGTTAAAAATTCCTACATCACAAAACCCATTTCCTGATACCTAACTCCCATGGATTAAAGTGTCTTCCCATGACTAACAATCTGAAGTTTGGGTTTTGTTCCTGTTGAGAGATGACACTTCAAAGAAATGTCTCTAGTTGCCTATCCTGTTTTATCTTGAAATATCTCCAAAGGAACCTTATTTTTGGTGATTCTAAACCAGAACTTGGGAAACTATTGTCCACAGGCCATAGAAAAATATACAGAGGGCCAAATTTGGCCCATGTGCTATATAGTTAACAGATCCCTGCTCTAAACACCTTACTATTTCTAACTTCCAGGAAAGACAGGATTGCAGTATTTTAGAGAGACAGCATGCTATGGTGGAAAAAAGCTCTGGCTTCAGATAGAAGATCTGTGTTCAATTCTCACCTCTGTTGGTGATTCTTTGTGGCACATTGGGGTAAGTCCCTTAACTTGACTGGGATTGAGTTTCCATTTCACATCTCAAAAATGAGGAAACTCATTTGGACTAAATGACTCAGTTGGATTCAGTTAGTTGGAGTGTGCTCAATTGGATTAGGTTGACCATGAAGTCCTTTGTTTTTGGCCAGTGTTAGATCTACCATCTTCTCATTCCATCCACCCCCATTTTCATTCAGTATTGTTGTCATCTTGGTTCAATAATGATATAGTTTCACAATTTCCTCAGATAACCTATCAGAAGCATCATTTTAATGAAGACATAATGACTATTAACACTCCAGTGAGGGATGCTGCTGTAGAAAATACACATTTAAAATCTGCTTACAACAGTTTAGAAGTGCTCAGGTATCATAGATGACTTACTTAAAAGAGACTGGAATTCTGATTTCTGTAGTCTTTAACTGTCCTCTCTTACCTTTTCTCTTGGGCAAAGTATACTGGCAGAAAGACGTAATTATTCCTCGTTCATAAGACACTAGGTATCCTATGATTGTAGTCAGTTTTCTATTCTATCAGATGGTTTCTGATTTCTATTCTATGTAGCCTCAGGTCATGTTTATCATCATGATGGCTATTCACCTCTCTTTCATATCTTAGATTTTAGATCCCTAAAGTCTTGGTGTTGTTTTTTTTTCTTTAGGGAACTCTTTTTTCTTTCACCATCTTTAATCCTAAAACAACCTGATCCTATGAGCACAGAATTTGTGGGCTGATATATTTCAGTAGGTACTTGGGGAAGAACATAAAAGTTATTTAAGTTCTGGTGCTAGATTTCCTTTCTATGGACATTCCAGGCTTATTGTAAGAAAACTCCATTGTAAACCTAAAAGAGTTGTGTAAATGATGTGCTTTTTTCTTAGGAATACATTCAAGATTCTGTCCTCTAAATGATCCTGGAAAGTAAGAATATACTACTTGAAACAGTGTTTTGCATCCCTCTCTGTCTCAGAATTTCACCATTTGGGGACCTAAAAACCAGGTCCACTTGCCTTATAAACATTACTTGCTTCCTGACTAGAAGGGGTTTCTATAATGCTTCTCCCTTTTCTATTGGGAATGTTACTGTCTACAGTAAAGAAGGGATGATGAAGCCACAGAATCACTGTTTAGAATTGGAGGAGATCTAACAGTACTTTGAACCCCACCTTCTTCACATTTACCCCTCCCCCTAGTTGACAGAGGAGACAATTAAGGCAAAAATAGCTGCAAATGATTTGGTCGGATCATTTCACTAGGAAGAACCAAAAGCTTTGATCTAACCAAGACTCTGATTCCTTTTCCTTTCTTTTCAGTCCAGGACCCTACAAAGAGAGTTACTTTGGGTATTACCTATCAAATGTTAAAATGGGACAAGTATACTTCCAGATAATGAGATATGTAAAAAATGGGAAAGACTAGTTACTTTTTCTAAACTGCTTTTACTCTCAACAACCCTCAAAAGGAATCCTAGGGGGATTATAACAACCCATAAAAGAAAGAAAAAGAAGCTACCTGCCTTGCCATACACATAATGAAAAAAGGAAGAAAAGAAGGAAGAAAGAAAAAGTAAACAGCAAAGCAGTGTTTAAGATGAAAAATATCTGTTATTCGTATTATCATATGTATTTGGCTGGATGGCCTCTGAATTAGACCCACAACTGAACAAGAAGGAAACACTGGTTTACGTAGCCTTTGAGAAAATGCGTATCACTTTTAGTGACTTTACACTTCTCCCCGGAAAAAAAGGCCCATTTTTTAAAAAAACATTTTTTTAAATTTTTTCAGATTTTTCTTTTTTTGCTTTTTGGATAGGGAAAGGTAGGGCAATTGGGGTTAAGGGACTTGCCCAAGGTCACACAGCTAGTTTTGTGTTAAGTGTCTGAGGTTGGATTTGAACTCAGGTCCTCCTGACTCCAGGGCCAGCGCTTTATTCACTGCAGCACCTAGCTGCCCCAAAAGGCCCATTTTTTAACAATAATATTCTCCCAGAGATATATAGATACTACAACCTTAAAAGAATTAAAGCTGAGGTACCACCCAAAGAACAATGGAGAAGTGTATGATGAGTTTGTGAACGGTAAAACATTTTAAATGAATAATTATTTTGGAGAAGAAGCATAAAGGATGTCATCAGATAGGTATGAATGGAAAGGAGTGTGATTTGGTGATGTGGGGAGGGTCAGGGAAAAATAACACGCACTACATTGACATACATGCAATGTGAAGAATTCTGTAGGGACTAGAAGGAGATCATCTGTGGGTGATTTATGGAAGGATATAGAACAAAGTCACAGAATCAGAAGTCATGGATGGATTGTGATTTGTGCCACTGAAAGGAGGACCCACATCCATGTATCTCCAAAAAAGTAAGACGAACTGAGAATCATGGAATATTCTCCTTCTTTTAAAGACAAGGAAACTGGGGCCCAGGAAGATTAAGTGACTGATGTACACGGTATATTAATAAATGTTTGTTGCAGAGTAAATTACCCAAGGACACATAATGACTTAGAGGCTAGTTTTCTAACCACAGCTCCTTCCAAAATATCACAATTTAAATAATAAAAAACTGGTATATAATACTGAAAAGTATCATTCGAACCCCAAACTGTAGTATACATACTTGCATATGATTCTTGTTTCTGGAGAATTCCTGAATTAGAGTCTTAGGGGAAGCAGAAACTCCTTTAATTTCTAAATTAATTTAAATGCAACTATATGTCCTGCAATATACAAAAAAAGGGGCAAGGTAAAATATTGTACAAAGCTCTGCATAACGAACTATGCAATTTATTACAATCAATACTAAAACAAATCAGGGAAAGACATAGCACCACCTCTCCTTTAAATCTGCCTCCTGATTCATCTTTCCCATTTTCTTTCTCTTCACTGCCACTGAAATATATTCTTCCAACTGTCTTTCCTAGAGCCTCTTCATACTACCTTTTAAGTCAAATTTTAAGGGCTATGTTTTCCTTTTGGTGAAAATAGATTTGTCTATATCTATGGTGGACAAAAGAAGAAGAAGTAATTACATTGAGCAGGGCCTGAATAGAGAACATAAAACGGAAAGTAAATTAAAAAATAATCCACTTTTGAGGATGAATTAATGAAAAAAAAATGGATCAGTGCCTGTACTACCCAAGGTTTGGCAATTTTATTAAAGAGTTTTTACCTCCTCTTATGTATCCAACAATGCATCTTTGTCCAAAAGTTCACTCCCTGTTTAGTAATGGAAAGAGAATCCTGACTTATTCCATGTCTTCTCTCTGAGATTATCTTCTGTATAGGTCTCCTATAGACATGAAGTAACACCTCCCTCTTAATCATATAAGTAGATGCCTTGGCATACACACATTCCTTTTAACTCTGGCATCAGCAAAGCTTTTTGATCTTGTGGGCTTCTCTGGCCTTTTGTTCACTGGGACAAATAGAAAGGCTGGGTTTTTATGGGTGTTTAGAGGGGAATAAAGGGCCTTATTGCTAACAGTTGATATTAATGATTGATATAAACACTCAGAAAGAAACATGTGACTGTAGATAATGAAAAATGTTGTTTCTTTTATTCTGGGAATATTAGAGAAAAGGAAATTGAAGCTGTCTCAGGGACCTGCCTCAGATTTCTAGGAGGCATCCTAGAAGGACTGTGGTAGCAGAACCATGCAATGAAGTCATTAGGAAGAACACTGGACTGAGACTCCAAAAATCAGGGTTGCAGTCCCAGTTCTGGCTCTTCTTAGTTTGGTGACCTTGCACAGGCCACTTAACTTCGCCAGCCTTAGTGTCCTGATGAGAATGATTTCTACTATCTTGTGCTGGGTCATCAGTGTAAAGTAGCATCAAAATGTGAAATGTGGTGCTAATTATTAGAGCTCCACTGAGTAACTGACTTATCTTATTTCTGTTCATGCAGCCTCTGCTGAAACAAAAATCGATATAGCTGTTCTCAAAGAAAAAGTGAAGAAGGCAAAGACAAAGAAATTGGGGGCCCTTACTACCGAGGAAGTAAAGCTGAAGATGGAAGCTGATGAAAAGAGACAGAAGAGGAAGAAAAAGTGAGAAGCCAAAAAAGGACTCAAGTTAGAGCAGGATTTGTGTATCTTTCTTTTTGTAAAGGATTTTTAGGCCTTGACCTTTGTTTCCTCATCTGAAAAGTGAGGCTGTACAATGGGACACATTTTTGATAATTTAAATGAATTTTGTTTCATAAAACAAGGCTTTCTCTAAATACAGGTGGTTATTATCATTTACATATTTGCTAACAAAATAAATTATGAACTAAAAAAGAAAAGCATGTGTTTAACTTAAATAGATTAAGGAAGTTTTATTCCAGGAAGGTTCAGATGGAAATAAGTTTCCATTCAGTTGTATATCAGGTAGAGTAAAAAACATCTGACATGTGCTAATCTGTTTTGCCATCAAGCTTGCCTTGTAAAAGTAAATAAATTTGTGGTTACTTATTTTTCCTAAAACATATCTTGTACTATTGCTTAGCTTCAATGGAAGATGTTACTCTTTCTTTGTATCAAAAATTCCTCTATTTTCCTTACCAAAAATATCAATGCATTTTTGACATAACCATAACAAATCATATTTCAAATTTACTGTTTACTCTGCTTAATTTCTTTTTTTTTTTTTTTAAAGCAATTGGGGTTAAGTAACTTGCTCAAGGTTACACGGATAGTCATTATTTATGCGTGGGTGCTCATTTTCTGAGGCCGGATCTAATCTCGGGTCATCCCAACTCTGAGGCCGGCACTCTTACTCACTGCACCACCTAGCCGCCCCTTTAGGGCAATTGGGGTTAAGTAACTTGCCCAAGGTTACACGGCTAGGTTTTTGTTTGTGTGGATTAAGTGTCTGAGGCCGGCTCAGAACTCAGGTCCTTCTGACTCCGGGGCCGGTGCTCTACTCACTGTGCCACCTAGCCGCCCCTGCTTAATTTCTTTCTTGACATAATTACTATGTCTTTACTCTTGCTCAGATACATTTTATAACCCAGCAGAAGTAAAGGAAAATCTTTTTGTCTAAACTATTTCCTCAGTTTTCTAGCTAAGATTTCGAAACTGAAAGATAGAAAATTAAAAGAGAGAAAAATATTGTTTTGAAAGGTAATGTTTTTCAGCCACAGAAAACTGGAGAGTTGGGGCGGCTAGGTGGCGCAGTGAATGGCCCTGGAATCAGAAGGACCTGAGTTCGGAGCCGGCCTCCGACACCTAATCCGCACAAACAAAAAAAAACCTAGCCGTGTAACCTTGGGCAAGTTACTTAACCCCAATTGCCCTAAAGGGGCGGCTAGGTGGCGCAGTGAGTAAGAGCGCCGGCCTCGGAGTTGGGATGACCCGAGATCAGATCCGGCCTCAGAAAATGAGCACCCACGCATAAATCAAATGACTAGCCGTGTAACCTTGAGCAAGTTACTTAACCCCAATTGCTTTAAAAAAAAAAAAAAGAAAACTGGAGAGTTGTAGACTTCTACTTGGGACTGTAGAAGTCTTCAAATCCAATCTTCAAATCCAATCCATTGGGGGCTGGCAAGGAGACAGGACTAGATGGGATGCAGGTGGGGGGGAGGGGCAAGGAATGGGATTCCAACAAATATTCATAGATGAACAAAACAATTACAGTGTCTAAAAATGTCCATCTCATTTTGCATCTTTAGTCCATCACATCTATGTCAGAGGGTGGCTACCTTTCCTCATCATTGGTCCTCTAAAGCCTTGGTTAGTAATACAGATTAAACTTAAAAGTGTGTCATACACAGCTTTTTTCCCCTAAAGAGACAATTGTCAAGCATGTACCAGCACACCCCTGATTACATTAATATATCATAATTTGTTCCACTGCTCCCCAATCGGTAGATACCTCCTTCATTTTTTAGTTCTTTGTCACTACAAAAAGAACTGCTACAAATATTTTTATACATAAGGGTCTTTTTCTTTTTCCATTGTTCTCATGGGTATAGGCCTAGCAATGGCTTAGCTGGATCAAACGATTTGCCCAATTTGATCACTTTCTGGGTTCCAAATTACTTTTCAGGCAAGAGCCAAGATGATGGAGTAAAAGCACAAACTTGGCATGGGCTGCAGCTCCAACCACTTCCAACACGTGTAAAAAAATGACTCTAAACAAATTTTAGAGCTACAGAACCTACAAAGAGACAGAGAGAAACAAATCTCCCACTGAAGGCAGCCTGGAAGGCTGACAGGAAGGGTCTATCATGCTGTGTTGGGAGCCAAGCACAGTCCCCTGTGAGCAGTGGTTCTGGCCCCAGGGTGACCCTGACCAGCAGGGCTGGAGCAGACTTCAGGGGAGTGAACCACCAGCAGCTTTGATGGTTTCCAGACTTCTCACCCCATAAACACCAAAGAGAAAATAAAAGGTCAGTGTTGGAAGGTTGAAGGAAGATTGTGGTCCTGCCTCTGCCCCCAAAGTGAGAAGTGGCAAAGCTGTAGTGGCTGCAGCTGGTGCTGTGTGGCTGCTTCCAGAACTCCTGGCCTGCAGATTGTAGGGGGACCAAGTGACCATTCAGACAGTAATTGCTCTTGCTTTGCCCTGCTTGGATCTGGGTCACTGTCTTGGGTGGTGGTCCTAGGGTGTGTGACCAGTGAGCCAGAGCTTGTGGGAACTGTAGAGAAGGCACCCAACTAATAGCTCTGGCAGCTGTGAAAATCTCAGCAATTTGGGACAAAGCTCTCTCCATTCTGTAAGCAGAGTTCTACCATGGCAAAGAGCTCAAAAGTCAAGTAATTGGCAAGATGAGCAAGCAGAGGAAGCAAAATCAGACCCTACAATCCTTTTTTTGTGGACAAAAAGGATAAAAGCATGGAACTGGAGGAGGACAATGAAGCCAGAACTCCTGCATCAAAAGCTCCCAAGAAAAATATGAATAGTTACAGGTCATGGAGGAGCTCAAGAAGGATTTTGAAAATCAAGTAAGAGAAATGGAGGAAAAATTGGGAAGAGAGATGGGAATGATGCAAGAAAATCAGGACAGCTTGCTAAAGGAGACCCCAAAAAATACTGAAGAAAATAACACCTTGAAAAGTAGACTAATTCAAATGGCAAAAGAGGCCCAAAAGCCAATGAGGAGAAGAATGCCTTAAAAAGCCAAATTTGCCAGATGGAAAAGGAATTTAAAAAACTCGAGGAAGAGAATCACTCCTTTAGAATTAGATTGGAGCAAATGGAAGCTGGTGACTTTATGAGAAATCAAGATACTATAAAACACATCCAAACAAATGAAAAAATAGAAGGCAATGTGAAATATCTCACTGGAAAAACCACTGACCTAGAAAATAGATCCAGGAGAGATAACTTAAAAATTATTGGACTACCTGAAAACCATGATAAAAAAGAGCCTAGATACCATCTTTCAAGAAATTCTCAAGCAAAATTGCCCTGATAGTCTAGAACCAGAGGGCAAAATAGAAATTGAAAGAATTCACCTATTGCCTCTTGAAAAAGATCCCCAAAAGAAAACTCATAGGAATATTATAGCCAAATTCCAGAGTTCCCAGAGGTCAAGGAGAAAATACTGCAAGCAGTCAGGAAGAAATAATTTGAATATTGTGGGAACACAATCAGGATAACACAAGACCTAGCAGCTTCTACATTAAGGGATCAAAGGGCTTAGAATATGATATTATGGAGGTCAAAGGAGCTGGGATTAAAACCAAGAATCACCTACCCAGCAAAACCGAGTATAATGCTACAGGGGAAAATATGGTCATTCAATGAAATAGAGGACTTTCCAAAATACTTTGCAAATCTAAGGCACTGTACCATCATCACTTCATCAATGCTTGTTTTTCACAAGTCCCTACAACAGTCACCATTTTTCTTTTTTGTCAACTTTGCCAATCTGATGAATATGAAGTGGAACTTCACTGCTGCTTAATTTTAATTTCTCTGATTAATGATTTGGAACATTTTCCCATATGGCTATCAATAGTTTGAGTTTTTACATTTAAAAACTGCCTGTTTGACCTTTTATTAATTAGGAAAGGACTCTTAGTGCGACCTACAATTTAAGCTAAAGGGCTTTCAAGTGGAAAAAGTTTAAGCAGCCCTGGACTGTAATACATTTGAATCAGCCATATATATATACATACATACATACATCCACAGTTGTTTGCAAGATCTTTCTTTTGCTCATTCACTTTCTACATACACACACAAAAGGAGACTCTTACTAGAGTAGCTTCCTGCAAAGATATTTTCCCAGTTAAATGCTTTTTCCCTTGTAATCATAGCTTCATTGGTTTTGTTTGTGCAAGTACTTTCTTTCTTGCTTCTCTTATATGTTTGTGGATGTGCTCTTTTCTAGCTATGGCATGTGTCCACTTACAATTCTTCAACCTTCTCAATTTTTTTTAACAGATGATGAAACAGGCTCAAAGAGGTCAGGCAAATATCACCCAGTAATTAGTAATAGATCTGGGATTCAAACTCAGATCCTGTGACTCCTAAGTTAAGCATTCTTTCCACTCTACAACACTTTGTTTCAGTTCCTCCATATGAAAATCGTCTGTGTGTCTTCCTAATTGTAAGATATTGTGAATTCCCAGAGAATCAGTCATATTTGGATATAAGTATGAAAACATTTCAAAAGGAAGACAGCAAAATTTAGTGGAAAGAACACCTCACTGGCAAGCCAGAGGCCAAGATTCTGGTTGCAGCTCTGCTTCCAATTCCTTGCAAGACTTTGGAAAGGTAACTGATTACTGATAATCACTCATTTTTTTTTTTTTTTTTTTTGCTTTTTGGAGGGGTAAAGGCAAGGCATTTGGGGTTAAGTAACTTGCCCAAGGTCACATGGCTAGTAAGGTTAAGTGTCTGAGGCCAGATCCGAACTTGGGCCTTCCTGACTCCAGGGCTGGTGCTCCATTCACTGCGCCACATAGCCGCCCTGATAATCACTCATTTTTACAGAGTGATTTAAGGTTTGCAAAGTCACCTCATACTCTGGGTGTTCATTTTCTCAAATGTAAAATAAAATTGAGTGGAATTACATAGTTTCTAAACCCACAGGTCTAACTTTTTTTTCACTCTTGTACTTCAAATTGACCATTGTAAAGGATATGACAGAGGTAAGCAACAGACATTTCAAAAAGAAACCAGAGTTCTCAAATGCAGTCCACATTTCATAAATAAGTCTTAGTGCAAATATATTTATTATCAATTATTGGTGTTTAATTATAAAAGGCATGGTAAATAGAATATCTGATTAACAGTAAATATTTATTAAGTGCCTACCTTCTGCCAGGTGCTGTACTAAACATGGGAGATAAAAAAAGGTAAAAGACAGTCCCTGCTCTTAAGGAGCTTACAGTCTATTGGAAAATAATCCCAATGAAAGTGTTCCATTATATGGAACCCACTGCATGAATGCACAAAGGTTTCTGCAGCCAGAAAGTTCATGTACTTTTTTTTTTCTTTTGGTTAAGGAAAAGAAACCTCCCATCAAAACTCTCTCTGGATTGGACATTTTGTTCCCATTTCCCCTGAGGTATTGGGTTTCTGTTGTGAAACCTAGTGATAGGAAAGAAAATAATTTAAAACTCAGTTTAAATTTGTATATAATCTATTAATACAATTTCTCCCATTTTTAGATTTTTAAAATTATTCAGAAATGTCCTTCCCTTTCTGAATTATAAATCTTTTGTGGTTCGGACATTTTAAGGATAATATTATCCCATATTCCCTTTTGATTAAGGTTATTCAGAAATTATTTATTTTGGGAAATAATGCTTTATCAAAATGGCCAATATGACAGAGAGCATAATCAAAAATGGCACCAAGATGAGAATAAGAGAAACACTTCGTTCACGTGGGACTGTCTCCTCTGGTTCCAATGGGTTTATTTCATTTGCTTTATCTGTGAAAGACATAATTTCTTAGCCACTGTTTCTCATGATATAGTGATGTCATTCATTCTTGTTTTATTGAAGCAATATTTGTTGTACATACCTGTAAGTCCATCACGCTTTGGATTTGCTGTGGGGGTGAGGGTGGGAGAAGAAATGTAAACAGGTGATTACAATCAGAATGACTGTCATTTCCATTGTTTTATAAGCTAACTCACTCCATAGATATTTGCCTAATACACATAGCACATAGTCTTTTGTCGATAAAAAGATAGCAAAGAATTATTGTTGCAGAGATCTGTCTCTTTTTCATAGACCTAGAGTATGTAGAAATCCTCATTTTCACCATTGTAACTAATAGCATAGCTTGACAGTTATTAACGTTTAGAAAAACGTGGCATTTCCTACTGAAAGTTAAGATTACACTAGACCCTTAGAATGGAATGCCTTAAGGTGACTAAAGGATTGCCTAAATTAGGGAAATGATAGTTTCATGAATAGAACAAAATGGTATAATGAGAAGTTATAGGATAGTCCTTGCCCTCAAGAAATTCTATTTTAATGAGGGACACAACACAAAAGTGTGGTGGTCAGGAAGTTATATGGGTTTGGAAAATCACAAAGATGGCAAATGGAACAATAGGGCACTCAGTTGACATGCTTTTTCCAGTGACTATGATAATCCTGATTTCATTTCACAGAGAAAAACGGTGAAGAGGACAGGAGGGGAGGAGGAGGACAACTTTGGAGAGGTGCTGGCATAGCTGGAAACAGCTGGGGTAAAGATGAGATTGCACGGTGCCCAGCAGTGCAGAGCAGAATAAAAACTCCTTCTGACCCATTGGAATTATAGTGCAAGACTGATGTCAGCTTAGTATCCCTAAAGGTGAAAGAAAAGCTCTTCACTACCTGCACACTGAGTGATATAAGTCCTGCTACCTCGACACCTCCAAAGAGGAAGGTGAATGAAAACAACCTGGATATTTGGAAAGAAAAGTCTAGTATCCCCATAATTATATTAAATAATTATCTTGGCTTATTGAACAAGAGAGGTTGGATTCTATTTCTGGGCAGTGAATGGCACTCTTGCCGCCAACCAACCTCCCATTCCAAAGACTCCTTTGTAATCCTTAGCACCCAATGTGGTTCACATTGGGGTTATAGAGTTGTGAAGGTTACTCAGTGGCAATAGAAACATGGCTTCCAAAATCTAAAAAGATTGTTTCAGGAAAGAGTTCCTGCTTTTGATTGTGGGATAGGAAAAATATGAAGATGAAGACAAGAAAAAAATGGAAGGTCTGTGGAATATAGTCTGACAATGAAAAGAGGAAAAAGCTGCAATTTCTTTGGGTCTGGGAAAGATTCAGAATCACCAATTATGAGGCAGAAGGGACCTTAGGAGATAGAAAGTCCCTATTTTACAGATAAGGAAATGGCCCTAGAGAGCTGGTGATATGCCTATGGTGACAACAAGAAGCTAATAGGAAAGCCAGCACACCCTAGTATGTGGGAACCTGCTCTAACTAGCCGATGGGAGCTGGTTGTTAGATTTTCATTGTAGTATTTACACCTTGGAAATTGGCAAATGCTAAAAATCAGACGGTGTATTATTTTGTTGATCATCTTGACTTAGGAAAGTGTTAATAATGTAGATTAATTAGGAAAGCGAGTTATTTTATCTAGCATGCCACTGATTATAATCTAGGTCTCCTGACTTATGGTCCATTACTCTTTCCACTATACCATATAAGAGCATGATTTCCCACCACTGCTTCCTAAGCATTCTGCCTCCACTCCAGCCACCATTCTCATCTCTCCTCCCGCAAACACCCCCTCATCTTCCCTTAGGACACAGGACCCAGGGTTGAGTTTTGCCCCCTTGCCTGGAACCCAGGCTTTCCATGTCACTTTGTGGCTTATCTTTCAGTACTATGGTGGACAATCATCAATTTCTTCCCCCAATGGAACGTGGGTCTGTGACTCTGGGATGCTGGGTTCAATATTCTTCTTCCTCCTCCCTCCTCCTCAGTCCCATCCTCATGCCTCCTTTCAAGTTCCCTTTTACGTTGTACCCCCCTCTCCCCTTCCCATTAGAATTTTTTTTTTTTAAAGCAATTGGGGTTAAGTAACTTGCTCAAGGTTACACGGATAGTCATTATTTATGCGTGGGTGCTCATTTTCTGAGGCCGGATCTAATCTCGGGTCATCCCAACTCCGAGGCCAGCACTCTTACTCACTGCACCACCTAGCCGCCCCTTTAGGGCAATTGGGGTTAAGTAACTTGCCCAAGGTTACACGGCTAGGTTTTTGTTTGTGTGGATTAAGTGTCCGAGGCCGGCTCCGAACTCAGGGCCTTCTGACTCCAGGGCCTGCGCTCTATTCACTGCACCACCTAGCCGCCCCCTTCCCATTAGAATTTAAGCTCTTGTGGGCATAGATTATTTTATTTGCTCATAATTGTGTATTAACATTTGGCACACATTAATTGCTCAATAAGTGCATTATCCATCACTTTGCCTCTACATCTATCTATCTATCTGTCTATCTGTCTATCCATCCATCATCTATCTATCTATCATCTATCTGTCTGTTTGTCTTTCTATCCATCCATCATCTATCTATCTATCTATCTATCTATCACTGAACTTCAGCTGAACAAATTTTTATTAAGCAACTACTATGTGCAACGCCCTGTTTTAGCAATGGGGAAGATGGGGAGGGGGACAACATGGTATAATATAAAGAACTCCAGATCTGAACTCAAGAGATCTGGGTTCAAAGCTTGTCTCTTCTACTTCTACTCATGTGACTTTAGGCAAGTCACCTTCCCCTATCTGGGCCTTAGTTTTTTCATCTGTGAAATGAGGAATTGGACTGGTCGTTATTCCCCTTCAACTTCTAAATCCAGGATACTATATCCTAAGGCATAAGGAGTGAGCCAGCCACATTTAGTCCTGTTCCTTCTCTGGTCTGTATGCAGATGCTGCTATATTTCAGAGAAATCTGAGAGTCTGGCTTCTGGGTGTCTCCTGGTAGCTCAGCACATCCTTTAGTCTTAGCCCTTCTTTTGTCTTCTTGAACAAATTCCGACTGGGACTTGGTTCCCTCCCCTGTTGTGGTCCCAGTCTTACGTCAGATTGTTCTGCTGAGGACTCTGGCAAGATCTCTAGTACAGGAGTTGTCCAGCTGTTGTCCTGGCCTTATCTTTCAGGGTGACTCTGGGAGGAACGGTGGCTTCAGGGGCTTTGTAGGGAGGGTCCCCCCCAGCACTGAGCAAGCCAACAAGTTTCATGGCTCCTGGAAATCTTTAGGTGAACCTGTACTGCCCAGCCCTGTCTCCTTGTGCAATGAGCTCTTACTCCCCAAACCACAGCTGATGGCTTTCAGAGCCAGATTACAGAGCTGGCTTCCTCTTCTTCTGTCTTGTCTCCTCTCAAAAAGCAATGCCCATAGACTCCTGGCCATCATTTTACCTAGTCCTGGCCTGCATAGAGGGGGTTGCTTGCAATTTCTCTAATTTTCTTTATCCTTGTGCCTTCCTGTGAATTTTTAGAGCTTTGCTGAAATGTCTGTGGAAGACTCACACTCCTCTGGGACTTTTTGGGATGCCGTCTTAACAAGAAGTAAAATCATCAACTCTAAACTATTTATATGTTGGTATTTCAGATATTAACTAGGGTGGCAGTGGGGGATTATGTCCAGGTCATTTTCTTCATCTGAAGAAATGCACATAACATGGTGTTTCTTTATAGAAAAAAGAAATCTTGACCAGGATGCTCAATTGATTAGAAGATGATGATACTGGGACCAAGACTGCAGACTACTTCTTTTACTCAGAGAAAAATTCTCCACCTTGATCACAGACTGACTATACTATGAACCCCAGCTGACATTACAGAAATGCTACAAAATGCCTACAAAAAACTGTAGGCTCAAAAGGAAGTACTAGGAAAGAGTGTGATGAACTGTGCAAACATCACTGCCCTCCTCACACTGTGCTATCATGTAAGAGGTATTTTCTTTGCTTAAGAAGAAACAAGGAAGATGAAGAGAACATGCTGTGTACAAGAAACAGACAGCTAATTATGTGAAGAGTCAAGGAGTGTAAGAAATGTGAAACAGGAAGAAATTGTACAGAGAGTTTTAGAAATAACTTTTAGCTAACATTAGGTACTAAAGCAAAAGAGTTATACTTAATTTTTAAGGCCAATAATTTGTCACTGATATAGACAGTTTATGGATCCCCTTCCTTCCTTCCTCCCTCTCTCCTTCCCACCTCCCCTCTCCCTCCCTCCCTTCTTTTCTTCCTATGTCCTTCCTTCCCTCCTTCTTTTGTCCTTCCTTCCCTCCCTCCCTCCTTCCTTCCCTCCTTCCCTTTCCCTCCTTTCTTCCCTCCTTCGCTCCTTCCTTATCTCCCTCCTTCCCTTTCCCTCTTCCCTTCCTCCCTTCCCTCCCTCCTCCCATCCTTCTTTCCTTTCTTCCTTCCCTCCTTTCCTCCTTCCTTCCTTCCTTCTTCCACCATCATCAATCAGTAAGAGTAGTTTTTATCTACTAACAGTGTATATATTCATGGCATGATAATCATAGCATGATTCATGGCTACATAAGTTTATGGGTATTTTTTTATTGCTACCTTTCCTACTATTTTTGGGGCAACCAGGTGGCAGAGTGGATAGAGCACTAGGCCTAGAGTCAGAAATATCTGAGGATATTGGTTGACTTACCACACAGCTGGTCCACACACGTGTCCTCTTTGCAGGCACTGCAGGGTTCTCCCTCCCAATAAGGTCGCATGTGATTATAATTTCCTCTGTGGAGTAGATAAACTGTTCATTAATTGAAACATTTGACTTCAATAGACTATGAGCTCTTGAGCTAATTCAAAAGGGTGAAAGACCTGGGGTGTAGAAGGTAGGCCAGAAAGTGATCAGTGGCTCCCAGAAGAACAGAGCACATTCACTTCCAGGCCCAGCATCACTAGGTCAGCCAGACTCAACACTGAACCATCACTGTGGTCCAGGCTCATTTACTTTGTTATGGCAAACTCTTCTTGATTCTACCTCTTCTACCAAATGAAAATGGCTCATGAGATAGGAACATTTGGGCCTACTTTCTGCCTCCAAACACAAGGTATTGTCCTCAAATAAGATAGCTGGCTTGTTTTTTGTTTTTGTTTTTAATCAGCTTGGTCAAAATGAATGTTATTCCCTTCCAAGGATTCACCTTGGGATACCATATAATTTTTATGATGCTGCCATGGCTCAAACCAGTTTGGGGCCTGCTCTTCTGGAAATTTCTTCAGAACAAATTCATGAATCACAAAAGAAAAATCAGTGTGCACTCCTAAGTACCCATCCAGTAGCTTCACTAGGCAGATACCTAGAGGTCCTTGCACTTTGAGGGGCTTCAAAAGTTAATGAAATTGAAACAGTTAATTTTAGCCTTTTCTCTCCTCAGCGGACCAGATAATTTTTTCTTTTATCGTCCAGGTGTACAAGGGGAGGAACATAGACACCCACCAAAGAAGAAGTTTCCCCCTCCATCCTTTCTCTGACTTACTTTAACTGGGAGAGAAAAGTCAGGGAGTAAACTTAAATCCAATTCATGCTGCAAGATGTCATCTGTCCTCTTCCAAAACGAAGGACAAAGAACAGCAATAAACACTGGGAAAGGATGCTTGACTGAATAAGGGCCACACTTGAGGACCTAGATGGCCACATGTGGCCTTTAGGTCTCAGGTTCCCCACCCTGAATTCTAGTGAATGTGAGATGTGAATCATTACACCCTCTGCCTTGTTCCAATCAGTATTAATCAGTTTGATATTTCACATAAATCATATAGATATAATTAGATAAGACAGGTCTGACAGTAGACCGTTATAATAGGCCTCAAACTTTAATGTTATGTTCACTACTTTTTTTTTTACCAGTTATGATGCTTATTTGTGCAACCACAAGAATGCTGATAAAGCTATCTCCAACCTGTTATACTCAAGTTCCATCTCTAAACCCTGCATGGGTGGCATGCCCTGATTCTTTGGAAAGTTCCCCAATTTATTTTATTTTATTTTATTTTTTAAAGCAATTGGGGTTAAGTAACTTGCTTAAGGTTACAAGGCCAGTCATTATTTATGTGTGGGTGCTCATTTCCTGAGGCCGGATTTGATCTTGGGTGGTCCCAACTCCAAGGCTGGTGCTCTTACTCACTGTGCCACCTAGCCGCCCCAATTTATTTTTGTACCTCTGATCCTCTCTCTGTTGTCTAGCATAACCAGGTGACCATCTTATGACCGCTTAGACAATGGTCATAAGTGCTTCACCCAACCCGAGACCTTCCTGTGATATTACCATTTTTTAGTGGATGCATCATTTTTGGCCCTCAATAGCAAGGTGTATTAGTCAATGAGATTCTGTATTTTATCATGCCTCTTTTGCATATTTGGACATCAAACCCTATAAAAACACAGTTCTGGGAACCATAAGCATTTCAGATCATGAGAAAGATTGTGGGTCTTCTTCATTGGAGGGGACCATGGACCCTTTAGAGCTCTGCCTCAGTTTCTTTTATTGTAGGTTGGACAATTTTAAACTCCACATAAGTGTGTCAGAGGAAGAGTATGAGCCCAGGTTTTCCTGATGATTCAGAGAACATCCTATAAACTGTACCACATATCTTCTTTTATTGTAACTTTGAAGAAAAACAAAGTGAATCATAATTAGGTACACAGACACACACCCCAACTATATTATTTTAATATGATTAGAGCTTTGGTCACAGGCTCCTAGTTGTGTGTGTGTGTGTGTGTTTTCTCCATACAAAGTAATTCTCTAATTTTCAGGCAGAGATAGCTCTCCATTCAAGGCCTTAGGCTTCTGCTGTCAGCATTATTTCAAGACAGATACATAGATTTCTTCTAACCCACCTTCAGGGATCAAAATAAATGACTTTCAGAGAGATTAACAGAAGAACTTACGCTGGTCCATAGTCACATACAAAAAGTACTCCGGGTTTAATGCCAGTCCCTTTAAGTTCTGGGCAAAATTGAGCTGCACAGCCAACCTTGTAACTACTTGCCCAAACAATCTGAAAGAAAACAAGGGCTTTGATTCAAAAAGGTAAGAGCATGGAATATCCCATCAGGAAGACATGATCTTGAATCCTGTCTCTGACTACCTACATGGTACAAAATGTATCATTTAACTCCTGTTTGTCTCATTTTCCTCACCTGCAAAACAGTGATAAAAACATCTGCCTCCCAAGATTGTTGTGGGGATCAGGTGAGATAACACATGTAAAGTCCTTTACAAACTTTAATCACTATTTAAATGCTAATTATCATCACTATGAGTCTAATTGGACCTTCTTAAGGCCAGTTTTATATGCTGAGTGTTCTCTGGAGCCTGACAACCATATAAACTCTTTTATGATGAATTCAAATTACATTAAATTTTTTATTTTACATTTGGTGTTTTTTTGTCCAAAGATCTCAGAGTGCTTTGTCCGAGTTGCTAAAGCAGACTTCCCATTGTTGGTAGGTATAGAAATGGGTAGGGCAGTATACTTCATGTTTCAGATACAACCCTTTCTTCTTCCCCATATACTTATGACCTTACTCCCCCACTTTTAAAACTCTAGAATTTTTTTTTCTGTTAACAGAAGGAAAAGAGGCTAGTAAATAACTGTGAAGAGCTAATGTGGAGAAGAGCAAGACTGTGACCTCTTTGGCTGGGATGAGGTCTCAGTAATGAAATTCGGTCAAAGTGGTAGCCTGTATAGCTGGAACCCACGTTGCTGCTCCCATCCTCCACCCTTCTTAGACTCATCTGTGGTATCTGTGAAGAGGAAATACAAAAAACTTGGGCACTGACCACCTAGAGAGTAGCACCTATGCCAGCTGGTGAAGAGAGAGGAAGGCTGCTGATGCCCTCTCTCCAGTTCATCACCCTATACCCCTCCTTTTTGGGAACCTATCCTAAGAATTGCTTCTCCCTTCACCATTACCAGACCTTGTTATTTGAGAACATATTGAAGAAGGGGCAACACAATTCCTTAATATCCAGTGACTTGCCATATCTTGTGGATTCTAGTTCTACCAAGTTTCTCACATTCATCTCTCCACTCACAGTTAGGTGTCCAGGATTATTGCAATAGCTTGCTAATTGGTATTCCTGCCTCCACTCTGCCTCTATCTCTGTCTCCTCCTTCTCTTTCTTCTTTCTCTGTCTTTGCCTCTCTGTCTTTCTGTATTCAAAAAATATTCTTTGTAAAGCCTAATATCTTCTTTGGTGATCATTACCTTCTCTCTGCAAACAGTACAGGTCAGTCCCTTATATTTTTTCCCTCCTCAATTTGGAGGAATATGAGCTAAAAGGGGGCTGTGTGGGGGATCTAGTAGAGGGTGGAGAGATCTTGGGAAAGTTGAGAATGAAGACATCTTTAAATATTCTTTAAACAGTCTTTCTCTGTAGTTGCTTCTCCATCTTTCTGTCTCTATTTCTCTCTTCCCCTCTGTCTCTATTTCTCTCTTCCTTCTCTTTGTCTCTCTCTCCCCTCTGTCTCTATCTCTCTCTTCCCTTTGTCTATCTCTCTCTTCCGTCTGTCTCTATCTCTCTCTTCCCTGTCTCTATCTCTCTCTTCCCTCTGTCTATATCTCTGTCTGTCTCTCTTTACACAGATCTCAAACTGATATTTCTGAAGTCTAACTCTGATGATGTCCATCCCTTACTGGAGAAGTGTCAATCGCTTCCTCTTGTCTCCAGAATTAAATAAAGATTCCTCTATTTGTCATGTGAAGCCCTTCCCAACCTGACTTCAGCTGATACTTCCAAATATTTCCTTTTCCCCCTTCATGCACTTTATATTCCATCAAACCAGCTCATTTGCTGTTGCCAATACCTCCATACCCTTGCTTGAGTTGTTCCCAATTGTAGGAGTACTCTCTTTCCTCATTTCCACCTCTTAGAATGCCTAGCTCCATCAAAGGCTCATCCCAAGTGTTATTGGTTACTACAACTATTACTTTCTCCATTCCCTCAGGAAAGTACTTTCCTCCACATCTGCACTCCCTCCCCCCCCACACCTAAATTGCTTTACATTTTTTTGGCAAATCATTTGTATTTATTTTTCTGTGCACTTGTACCCCTTCTCCCCATATAAGGATCTTAAAATCAGGGACTGGTTTATTTTTGTATTTATATTCTCAGAACCCAGAAAAGTACCTAGAACACAGTAAGCACTCAATCAATCTTGTGGAATCTAATCAAATTATACTAAGTAGTGGACTAGGAATAGAGAATAAATCCCAGCTGTTTCACTAACTAGCTGTGTGACCTTGAACAAATCTTATCAGCTCTCTAGATTTCCATTTTTTCATCTCTAAAACCAGGGGGCTGGACTAGATGCCAATTATACAACAGCATAATTGGAAAAAAAAAACAAAACAATTGAATATGAATGTCAATGAATTATAAAGACCAAGGTTGGCCCTAAAGAAAATATTTTTTCTTTATGGGTTCTGGAATACTGTATATTATAGAAATTTTTATGTGTTGATTAGTTTCGCTGATTCTCTTTCCTCTTCTTTACAGCTCAAATATTGTATATATTAAAAATAAACAAACAACTCTAGAGGCTTGGCAATCTTCCTTCAGCCCTTCTCTTTAAAACATTAGCTTGGGTTTATGTCATTGTTTAATAATAACTAACATAGAGTGCTGTTTATTTCTATCTATCTACATCACTAGTATTATTATTAATACTATATATCTATTATATTCTATATATCTCTATTACTATAGAGCTATATCTCTATTAGTACTCTATATCTATACACATTATTATATTATTACTATTATCTATATATATTACCTATATACATCATGTGAGGTGAATAGAACAGGTATTATTGAATACATTTCAAAAATGACTTGCCCATGGTCACCCATCCAATAAATGCTCCTGTTCAATAAACACCAACAATTCTTATGAAAGCCAGACTCACAGCATCTTTTGATTATTGACTCCACTTTGTGAACAACTTCCATGTTGCTGTTTTCCTGTAAATCACCTGATCTGAGAGAATTCTACTCACTTGCTCTCCACTCCCCCCCCCCCCCAACTTGGAAAGTGCCTGAGCTTTCTTCCAATAAGAAATTTGATCACCTAATCCTACATCCTGCTTTGTATCCTGCTTATTCTTTCCTTTCAATGTATAAAAATTGGTATAAAATCTGTCTTCAAATTCTCTGTGCCTATTGAGGGGCCCTATACCCAGTTTATTATGCATACTTTGCTAATAAATTGCATAGTTTGGACTTTGTATCCTCAGTTATTATGAATCCGCTCATGACTTTCCCTATTATCTCAAGGATTAAAAACACATTTTTCTATCTGGCATTTAAAGCACTTCACAACCAGGCTCCAACCTAGCTTTACAGAATTATCATATATAATTCCCCTTTATGTATCCTATAGTCTAGCCAAACCATCCTTTTTTGTTGCTGTCCATATACAACATTCTATCTCCTCTTTCCTCACTTTTGCATAGGCACCCCATGGATGTAATAAACTTCTTCCTCATTTCCAACTCTGAAATTCCCTAGTCTCCATCACAACTCAGCCCCAGGACCTCTTTCTATAAGATACCTTTACTGATCCCTTGTAATAGCAAAAAAAAAAAAAAATCAGGATTTTTTGCTGTTTTTCTGGATTGAGTTTTAGCTACTCAAGTGCCTTTGAGCCTCACCTTTGATTATATCAAGAGTCTTTGATTGGAAACAGTATACATTGCATTGCCCTTAATAGGCCTAAGAGAGTTTGAAGATTTTCCTTGACCTTAATAGGCTGAATGTAATCACATGGGAGCCCATGGTGGGAGGAGCTTGCAAAAAGGGTGGAATAGGAAGTAATGGTAAAAACATGAGCAGAGCTGCGAGCAGGCAGAACCGAGACAGAGAATGTCTGTGATGTTGGCATTCTGTCTGTTGATCTGTGTTACTTTCTCAGACAGAAGCCCTGACTGTTGTTCTGTGTTGATTTCTCAGACATAAGGTGAATTGAGATGATAGTGCTGGTAATATTGTGTAAGTATTGTTGTAGCCCTGTTAAGCTTTGTTTTCCTAGAAGCAGAAACTGTGAAGAGCTTGGAGTGGAGCAGTCCCCATGAGCTGAGATATGGAGCAGGAGTGGAGAGCTGCCTGTGTGCAAATTCAGGCAAGAGTTGGGAGCAGTCAGCCCATGGAGGAGGAGCCATGGGGTCTGGAAGCCAGTCTTGTGTCAAGATGAAAGAGGACTTTACTTTGGATACTTGGTATGGACTGATGAGATTTGTAACTTACTGTGACCTAGGGGTGGATGCTGTTTGTACTTTCTGCTACCCCTTAAGGATAACTGACATAAGGATAATTGGAAGCCAGCCTCTAGTCAAGATAAAAGAGGACTTTTTTTGGTGGGGGTGTGTGTGGCAGGGCAATTGAGGTTAAGTGACTTGCCCAAGGTCACACAGCTAGTAAGTGTAAAGTGTCTGAGGTCGGATTTGAACTCAGGTCCTCCTGACTCCAAGGCCGATGCTCTATTCATTGTACCACCTAGCCACCCCGAGAGGACTTTACTTTGATACTCTGTATTGACTGAGGAGATTGTAGCTTACTGTAACCTAGTGGTAGATGGTGTTTGTACTCTCTGCTACCCCTTAAAGATGACTATAATATATATTGAATGATATGTTTTGTTTAAGTCTATGTGGCCACCTTAGTAATAAGTTGTTATGCTATGTTGTTGTGAATGTTATGCTTTAGTTTCTTGAATGTTATGCTTTAATTTATTGCTGAATAGAGAGTTCATTATACTGTGTGATTAGACTCTTAAAGTTATTCACAGCAGCAGTCCTCAGGAGAGCTGCTGTGATTGACTTTATGACCCTGTAGCTGCTAGTCCTTTTGCACCCTTCCTCTAACCTCTTAATTTTTATTTTATATACTTATCCATGTACATTTTATCTCCCTGGGAGAATGCTAGCTTTCTGGGGGCAGGGGTGGTTTCTTTACTGCCTTTGTATCCCTAACACCTAGCATAGTGCCTGGTATACAAAGCAGACAACAAATATTTATTGATAGATTGTTTGGGGTCATTACAATTCAATTGAGAAAATTACCTGAGTATAATGGCCACACACACGAGTACAATTCCGAGTCTGGAAGTCATAGTTTTTGACCTCACTATTCCATGACTTGATGGCAGATTTTTCAGAAAATGCCCGAATTGAGCCTCCCCAGAGATTCTCTCCAAGTGAAGAAAAGGTAGGATGTAGCTTTCTAGACTTATGCAGATCAAAATTATGTTTAAACTCGCACTTTTTTGCCCATGTTTTAGCAATCTTGGCCAAGTCTGCATCCCAGCTCTATAAAAGAAAAGATCAATTAGTAAACAATAAGCACAAGAAACCTGTCACTCATAGGTTTGTTGAGGAAATGTAGAATAAGAATTTGGTGGGAAAATTGGGTTAATGGGAGTATGGGACAAGCCTGCCACACCTCGGGAAGTGTTCTACGTGTAAGAGTGGTTTGTGGTGTATGTGGGCACTGTTTTGTTTTTGCTTATGTAGTTGTATCTGCCCATATGAGTCTGTTTAGATAGGGCTCATTTGGAGGCAAGAACACATGCCTCTAGAATTTCTCTCTCTCATCCTTCTCCAAGGAAAATTTTGATTCCTGCTAGGAGGAAAAGCTGGAGGTTGGGGCCAGAGCTTTCCTCAGAGACAAGGAATACCAGGTTAGATTTATGTCTATCTGTTCTCTTAAATATTATAAGTCTAGAAGAAGTCATTTTTAGACTCAAGCTTTATTTCTGATCACCATCTCTTAATAAAGGGCTACCCAAGCTGCATATCCAGGATTTTACTTCCTTCACATTAGATACTAGTTCCACAACGAATACATATAGCAAATAGCAAATAAACCAATTTACCTAAGTTGATAGCAACACAGAAATCATGGAAAGTATATACATACCACCAATACTACAGATTCAATGAGCTCTACTTGTGGGAGTGAAAAACTCAGCACAACCAAGAGAAAGAGTCCTATATCTCACCCTAGAGAAGAGATCTCACTGAAAGCTTCTAGTTTAGTAAACTAGAGATAGGGACATGATAGAGACGTACAGTTTCTCTACATGCCAGCTTCTTCCCAGAGTCATTCTCCCTCTAGGATCCTATAGAAAGGTTAGAATGAATGTGAAGGTATATGTAGAACTTATGTCGGATTGCATGCCGTCAGGGGAGGAGGAAGGGAGGTGAGGAAGGCAGAGAAAATTTGGAACTCAAAAACTTGTGGAACTAAAAATAAATACATTTAAAAGAAAAAAAAAGAAATATTGGAATGGTGTGTCTTCTCTGTTGACATTGGGAACCAGAAGAGCATGGATCTCTCTTCTCTCCATCTCTCACCAACTCTGTCTATCCATAACACAGGCACGGGACATTGAGCAATCAATCTCCAACAATGAGGAGAGAGTCCTTATGCAAATACCATATTGTCAGCAAATGTCAGTTAGTTCTCATCAAATATCTCTAATAAGCATCTGACATCTAAGACGTATAGGAAAGCATTAGTAATATATGACCAGAAACCATTCCCCAACAAATAAATGACCAAAGGATATGAATCTACAATCCTCAAAAGAAAAAAATTACAATCTATTAACAATCATATGCACAATGCATCGTTACTAATAATAATTTTAAATAATACAAATAAAAGCAACTTCTCCTAAAACCTAGAAAATTGGTAAAGATGGCCAAAGATGAGGAATAATCAGTAATGGAAGGGCTATGGATGCATTAAAGCATTATTAATGGGGCTATTATTTGATCTAAACATGGAGAAAAGCAATGTGGAATCATGTGGGGGCAAAAAATTGAATAAACCTTATATACCTTGACCCTGAGATCTCACAGTTAGACATATAATCCAAGGAGGCAAATGATAAATGGAAAAACCCCCTGTGAACCAAAATATTTATGACATCACTTTCTGTAGTAGCAAAGAACTAGAAACAAAGTATGTGCCCATTGATTAGTAATGGCTAAATAAATAAAGGATGGAATAGTATTGTTCTATAAGAAATAAGGAATCTAAGGATTATAGGCAAGACATGAATTCATGCAAAGTGAAGTTAGCAGAAACAGGAAATCTAGTTGCTAGGGATCCACCACAGAAGCAAGAACCCACCTTCCTTTTGTACATGCCATGGATTGTGATTGTCTCCTTACCATGCGCAGCATATTACTGGCTTTGGGGATCACTTGTGATCGAAACTCGTTATGAAGGTCAACACAGTTTTTGATGAAAGCTTCATTTTCAATGCTTGGTAGATTATCCTTTTCATATGCCCAACTGCAGATGGAAAAAACTGAAAATATCATTATTCCAAGCCAAGAGTCCATGGCCATCCAACTCCCGTGTCTAATACACTTTGTGAGAATGAGGCATCAGACCTTTACTGATGTTTGAAGGGTGTGTCCTGTCTTCATTTGTGAGGCAACAGAAAGCAGAATAGCATTAGCAAGAGGGAAGTCTGAGGAAATTGGTTAGTGGTTACTAAAGTTGCTCCTCTGAATGGTATAACAGGACATAGTTGTTTTCTGTTTTTGTTGATTTTTTTTTGTTTTTTTACTTTTAACACGGTGACATTTAAAAAGTAAAAGAAATATAATTTCTGGGTAAGTCATTTTATTAATAATGCTAGTATTTTAATAAAAGAGGTCAGTGGCATTCTTGAATGCCAAAGATCCTCATGGCAGTGGGCTCAAGGCTTATATGGCCTTGGAAAAGTAGGCGTTTCAGAGGGTGACAATCAACTCTGGCTAATAAATCATGGGAGAAAATGAATATTACAATGAGGGACTGGACTTATTCTAATGAATTCCAATTCTATCATTTATTTCTACACTACCACCCACCTTGGGCAATCTAACTAAAGAATTTATCCCCACCCAGACCTGAGTAGACAACTAAATTCTTTGTAAAGTTGGGTTCGGATCTGACCAAGATTGAAAAGAGTTCATTCTTATTATCAGTAATGTCTTTTAAGAGACTGAACTTTGAAAAAAAAACAATTTAAAAAGAAAGGCTGAACTTTGAAATGAAGACTATAGAAACGGAGACACTTGGGGTCTCCCCAAAACATTGGTTATTAATAATAATTTCTCTCAACATTTTGTTTTCAGTAGGTCCTTGTAAAGAAATCTTTTTCATATAGCAGATAGTCTTTTGGATCATGCTCTGCAGTTCAGTAGCTTAATTTAGTTAGTATTACAAGATTAAAAAATATTGGGGCATTATTTCCTCATTTGTAAAATGAGAGGGTTGAACCAGATGGCTTCCAAGGTAAATCTGTGATGCTATGATCCTAGGTCAAACTTTGTTTACAGTTTATGAGTTCTCTCAATAAAACCCTAGAAATATTCAAATCTTTATCTCCATCCCAATTGCCACTTCCAGGCCTTCCACCTACCAACACCAGTAGTAACTTTTTCTCCTTCAAGGATCATTCAATCATATCTCCCAATCATGATTCTGGTAGTAGTTACATATGAACCTTTATATTCAATCTTCTTTCCTCTCCAGCTCATGTTCATAATAGGGGATTTCAGACTATATATATGACCACCCTAACTTCCCAGTCCCACAATTTATTTTATTTCTATGACCTGCTTCTCCAGTTCACATCAGCTACACATAGAAAGATGGATATATTCTTGTTTTTGTTGTTATTCACTAGTGTGCACTTCTGTGTTCATTATTTTGAAATTCCTTTATCTGATTATAATCTTTTGTTATTCCATCTTTCCCTCTGTTTTAAGATTCCTAAAGCTATTGTTGGTCTTCATGTTGACCTCCAAAGCTCAGTTCTTTCCCAAGCTATCTCCCCTGTACTAGTTACACTCTTGTCCCTATCCAATGATGGCAGGTGAAAGTTCAAATTACTGAGGAAAAAAAGGTTCAAACTTCTAAGCGTATCAATTTATTAAGTGGGAGAAATGATTATTGATAACCAATATCCTGGGGAGATTCAGAGCCCTCCCTTTATTTTAAATTCTTCATTTTTAAAAGTTCAGCTTCTTGAAGGACATTACTGATCATTAGATTGCATCGACTATCTTCTTTTCTTGGTTAGACCCCACTCAGTCTTAGGGGAATTTAATGTAAGGAGAGGAAACTCATTATGTTCCATTCAAATTTGGGTGGGAGACAGAACCTTTTGTCTAGATAGTCCAAGGCTGTGGTTTCTCTGAGTAGAGAGAATTTCTCTGTGTAAGGGTCACTCTGAGCCCCTCATTGACTGCCTACTCTTTCAAAGGGTATATAAGTTGTGTGTCTGCCACCATGAAGATCTTTGGTCTGAGAGAACCAGTTAAATGACCATCCTTTTATTAATAACTGACTGGACTTATTAATAAAGTGATTAAATTACCTGGAAGCTATGTCTCTCAAATCTTTTTTAAATGTCACATAAGCAGCACATGCTAATTGTGTAACAAATTGGTTCCAGGTCCCTCTGCTTTAGCACTGAACCCCAACTACAGGGGGAGACAGTCTTTTATGCATTAAAAACAATTAATAAAACAAAACTAATTAATTAAAATAAGATAATTCACAAGGATACACAATTAAGCAATCTGATTTCTAATTAGAGGAAAGATTAGGAACTTTCCAAGTTGGGAGCAGGAGAGTGAACAGGTACAATTCCCTGAAATCATAAAAGAGGTGTCCTGCTCCCCCCACATGACTGTATTCAATCAAAGGGACATGGAAACAATAACTGATAGATAATTAGTTGGGCCAGTTTTCAGATAAGATATACAGGTTGCTTGAGATGTGTAGTTGTAAAAAAGCTCTGGGTTTCTGGTCAACACCATCTAGTTCCTTACTTAAGGGTCACTAAAAATTGGAAGAGGTGGTTCAGTTTTCCAGCCATGCAAGACTAGGTTCAAACAATGCAACGGAATCTTCTCGCAATTCCCATAATTGAATAAAATTTTCTCACAAGACAGAAAATAGACTAGAATCATAATTGAATAGCAAAGGAACTGTTAACTCTAATAATGAGTCACAAAATGGAGTCAGCATGGTTCATTCAATTCCCATTACCACTTACTGTTCCAATCCCCTTGCTATCTCAACTTCTTTGTGAGCAAATTGAACTATCAGTGTTCATGTCTTCCCAGGCTCTAACTTTGGATCACTTGCCTTCTTCACTTCTGACACTGCCACTTCTCTGGTGCAGCCTTCATCTCCTCACACCTGGACTATTGTACTTGCCTTGAGGTGCTGATCTCCTTGCCTTAAGTCTCTCCTTACTTCATTCATTCTCTACTGAGGTTCAAATCAATCATTCAAAAATGCAGATTTGACTATATCATTACCTCCCATTCAATAAACTTCAATGGCTTCTTATCACCTCCAGAATCAAATATAAAATCCTCTCTTTGGCATTTATAAAACCCTTTATAACCAGATTATAAAGACTACTTTTCTAGTCTTCTTAGTACCCTCTTCACGTCAGTGATCTAATAAAAATGATCCCCTTACTGTTTCTTGCACAAAATATTCCATTTCCTGACCTTGTGTATTTCATTAGTTGTCTGTCATACCTGGAATTCTTTCCTTTGTCATCTATGCTTCTTGGCTTCTCTGGTTTTCTTCAAGTCCCAGATAAGATTCCAAATTCTACCAGAAACCTTTCCTGATCCCCCTTAATCCTTGTGCCTTCCTTCTGTTGATTATCTTCAATTTATCCTGTATATAGCTTGTTGGTAAATTGTTGTTTGCATGTCATTTCCCTGATTAGAGTGAGCTCCTTAAGAACAGGGACAGTCTTGCCTTTCTTTGTGGCCCCAACATTTATCACCTGGCACATTGTAGGCTTGTTTACTTTCTGATTTGACTCCTACTACAGTCTGCCTATGCTCCTATCCACATACTACTGAATTGTTGAACACAACTGGAAAAAAATCACAAAAGTGTGTTGAGTGGGTCCCCTACATTTGCATATGTTATATAATCTCAGCTGGATCTTCACTGCAGCAAGGTATTATTATACCACCCTAATCAATGTGCTATCCTCACTCCCATAAGCTCTCAAAACCTTTTCAATTCTTCCTCATACCTCCCATAGTTCCTCCTCTTTCCCCACTTCCCTCTAAGCTGAGACTCTTGCCTTATACTTTATTGAAAAAGATTGACATAATTCACAAAGAGCTTCCAATCTTCCTCTCATCATTGCCTTAAGTTATTCAGATGTCTTCCTTCCCTTTCTCCTCCTTCAATGCATCTCACATGAAGAAGTGGCCTTTTCTTCATCAAAGCTAACCCTCTCCATAAGTACAAGGGACTCTTCCATTTAGTATTCTCTAGCAGATTACCCCTTATCATCTCTGCCTTCTCACTTCAATCCTTTCCTTGTCTACTTACTGTTTCCTTGATGCCTAAGAAACATGCCCACATCTCACCCATACTTAAAAACCCCACTCTGGATCTTATAATCCTTGATAGCTATTGTCCCATATCTCCTCCTTTGGTGGGTAAACTCTTCAGAAAGTCAACTATAATAGGCACCTTTATCTCCTCTCCTCTAATTTTCTTCCAAACTCTTCAATCTGGCTTCTGCTCTTTGTATTCTGATCTCATTATTTCATTTTTCATGTAATTGTGAAATTATTTTCTCCAAAGTTACTGATGATCTTTTATATACCAATTCTAATGATCTCTTCTCAATTCTCATTTTTATTGACCTTTCTTAATGCAGCTTTTACACTGTTAATCACTCTTTTCTCCTGCATATTCTCCCTTTTGTAAGTTTTCAAAACACTACATTTTCAAAACAAGCATTTATTTATTAAACACCTACTATTTCTGAGGCAATGTGCTAGTCACTGGGGATACAAATTCAAAAATGAAATAGTCCTTGCCCCCATGGGGCTTACAATCTATTAGGGAAAACAACACATACATATATAAGAAAAACAAGTAGATACAAATAAATACAAAGTAAGTTCAGTGGGGACAGCACAAGTTTCTGGAAGCTGGGGGGTAGGGGGAATCATGATTCCTTTAACATTAACTTTAGACTTACTAAAGGTTCCTAGTATTAAATAAATGTTTATTTAATTGAATTGGTATGGATATTTATCAGTTTATTTTTAACCACCTCTAAGGCTTAATTTTTAAAAATTGTTTTATTTTTATTCATTCATTCATCTATCTATCTATTTATTTGTTTGTTTTTTTGGAGGAGGAAGGTGGGGCAATTGGGGTTAAGTGACTTGCCCAAGGTCACACAGCTTGTAAGTGTGTCAAGTGTCTGATGCCAGATTTGAACTCAGGTCCTCCTGACTCCAGGGCCGGTGCTCTATTTACTATGCCACCTAGCCACCCCCATAAAATTGTTTTTATTATGAATTTAATTTTAAAAATTATTTTATTATGAATTTTTATTATGAATTAATGTTATCAACAGACACAATCATTTCAAAACTCAGAGGAGAAAGGGAAAGAGAATTATATACAAAATAACTTCTGTTTTAAGCTTCTGTTACATATAGATAATTTCTTTCATATATTTATTTAAAAAAAGAAATATATATGAAGTTTAAAAAAGTAATCAAACTGCCCTGTTTGCATCCCCTTCTGTACTTTTTTTTCCCCTTTGGTACATTAAAAAATGTTTTATTATGTTCTTTTTCTGTTTCCATTCCTACCCACAAACTCATCTTCCTTCCGACCCTGAGTAAAAATCCTCCTTAATAACAAATAAGTCTAGTCAAACCAATAGAAATTATTCATTTTAAATATCAGTCAATGAATTAAAAAGGAAATGCACCTCCCCCCTCCTTCCTCTACAAGAAGAAAGATTTGCCTGACATCTTTAAAACACTCCTTTACTCTTCTTTTTGACTTTATTCATCTGCAGACTTTATTCACCCCAACCTACTGTGGGGTGACTGGTTTAACACTAATTCCAACTGGTATTTATGTCATATATACATATATGAATATATGTATGTGTGTATGTATATGTACACATACATATATCTCTATATACATATATTACCTTTCTGTGTATATGGAAGAAAATCTTAGTACTTACTCTCTGTGCTTTGGAAATAAGCCTGTGAGAGATTAAATTTATTAATTAAATTACTTCTAATTCTAAGCTTCTATGCAATAAACAAAAATAAAAAGGTATTTTGATTATTTAGCTAACATATCAACATATGCTCATAATATAATTTTATTTTTCCACTTGGCAAAATTTCCACCAATCTATTTCCTACTTTATTGGCTTTAGAGTGATCAGATCAAATCAATTAAATTGAATAAAAACATTTTTATTGACAACCGTCTATACGTCAGTTATTATGCCAATGATTATGAGTATATTTTTATGAAAATGTTATACATAGTCCCAGCCCTCAAGGATCTTATAAAGTAGTTGGATATATATATGAGAAATACAAGCCTATGTTTTATATTAGATACTTTTTCATGGTACAGAGGACTCAGTGTATTTCTTACAATTTTTCTCACTCTTCACCCATAGCCTGCACCCAGGTAACATAGAAAAATTTATGCAAATCACCTCCAAGTATGCTGAGACATGGCCCCCACGTGCAAGTATGAATTCAACAACATACAAAGGAAAGTCTTATTAAAAGGAAGGAAGAAAACCAAAATCCTAGAGATATGTACAAATCCTGAGTCAGTTAAAAATAAATGTGACAGGTCTTCCAGAAGAGATTCCTTGTCTTGTCCTCTCTTGGCATGCCTGTGGCTAGCCAGGGGAAGGGAAGAGGTATTGTGCTATTTTGATTCTCTTTCTATAATTTCCTGGCACTCTTCATGCCATTGCCCTTTGTGTAATATTTAGAATTGACCCACCCCCTGCTACTCCTCCTCCCACCCCTCAATTCTTCAGGCAAAGACTTCAGATGAATGTCATTTTTCTGTACTGTTTTCCCTATTCAACATAAGAAGACTATTTCTCCCCTACAGGGTGTTGCAGCAAGCAACCACCCTAGCATCTCCAGGATGGTTGCCAACACAGGTTCTTAGATCTACTTTTCTAAAGGAAAGCAACTAAAAATGGGTTAACAATCTTGCTTTAATCAATCAAACATATCATTTACCTAGTTTAGGGTGAAAAGTCAGCACCCCAAACTTTAGAGTATACAGACAGGTTACAAGCAGAAGGTACAAGACAGAGAAACATTTCAGCAGACAGGCCTCCAACTGTCTGACCATTACATACATCCATACCTAGTCAGTTACCAGAGAGGGAAGCATCAATATCTCGGTTTTCATAGCTGGAGGGCTCTAAACGGCTGCCCAGCGTCTCATCTGGTCAAATCACACAACGCTTCTCAAAATGAGCCCCAAAGTAAAATCTCACATGAGGGATTATCTGCTTAAAGCTCAGGTTCTTCTAGTTACTGGAGTTCAGAGGTTCATAGGATTGTAGATTTAGAGCTGCAAGTGACCTTAGAAGTCATCGAGTTCAACTCCTTTATTTTACAGAAGAGGAAAGGGAGGCCCAGAAAGGTTAAATGACTTTCTGAAGGTCACACAGTAAGTGGTAGACTATGATTCAAACCTAGGTCTTCTGACTCCAAACAAGAGCTATTTCCTTACAAGCCAGTCAGAGAACTTTTTTCAACATGCCGCTCAATCCAATCTCAGAGCATGGATGGGGTAGATCGTGGGTGTTATGGGTCACCAGGACAAAAAGAGAAATGGAAAAAAAATCAGCCATCTCCCATCACACAGTTTCAGACCCCCTTAACTCCATGTCCCTAGCAAGCAGAGGCATTCAGAGACTTCATGTCTCTTTTCATCCCAGTGACCCATAGTTAACCATAACTAACCACATCCCCACCAAAGAGGAACTCACTGTGAAAGGGTCAAATAATGTTTTTAAATATATAAAATCAAGTTCATAGTATTGCAAGGGAAATCAATTATGTCAAAATATAGTCATATTTTTTTTAATTACCTATTTTCTCTTCTCTTCTTTTTTTTTAAACAAATGCTTTATTAACTTCTGTTTTACATCATTCATTTCCACCAGATTTTGAGTTACAATCATTTCCCCCCCGTTATTCCCCTACCCAACCTCCCTGAATAGCAGTCCCACAAGTTATCGCTTCCTCCAATCTGCTCTCTCCCATACCTTCTCCCATACCCCCTTCGACTTTTCCATTAGAGGAAGGTGAATCTTTGTGTCCCAATGCCTGCACATCAAAAAGAGTATTAATAATAGTATTTATATATATTTGAAACATTTAATGTTAAGACCTCGAATTTCAGATCCATTTCCTTCCTCCCTTGTCACCCATTCCCTCTGGGGAGATAAGTAATTCAGAATAAGTTGTACATGTCTAGCTATGCAAAACATTATCATAGTAGATACATTGTACAAGGCTGCTTATAATTCCCTCCCACTCATCCCACCCCCCACCTGGTCCATTCCCTACATGATCCTGTCCCTCTCCTATAGTGGGCACTTCCAACCTCCCCTCCCCCCAAGGAAGCCCTCCCATCCATCATCCCTCCTCTCATCCCCTTTCCCCCTATTCTGCTGCAGGTTGAGATATCCCATTTAGTATGTATGTCATTCTCTCCCTGAACCAAATTCAATGAGAATGTGGTTTTGCCTTTTTTGCCTTCCTATTCTCCCCCTCCCTTGCAGCCATTTCCCCTTGCTTCTTCCACATGAGATAGCTTACCCTACCCTGTCTCTCCCCATCTCCTCTTGCCACTTTCCTCTCTCACCTCATAATTTCATCCCTTGAGTATTCTCCCTTCCCAACAAATTCAACCTATGCCCTCTATCCATATAACTGTAACCATATACACACAATTCACATATGTATTCATATGACCATACCCCCTTCTTCCATTATTTTCATAGTAAGAAAGATATCATCAGTCACAGTTATTGCTTTTCCATATAGGAATGTAAATAGTTCAACTTTGATAAGTTCCTTTTGATTTCTTTTCCCTGATTACCTTCTCAAGCATCTCTTCCTTCTTGTGTCTGGATGTCAAATTTTCTATTCAATTCTGGTTTTTTCCTCAAGAATGCTTGAAAGTCCTCTATTCCACTGAATGACCATATTTTCCCCTGAAACAAAATACTCAGTTTTGCTGGGTAGGTGACCCTTGGGTTCATTCCCAGCTCTTTTGCCTCTGGAATATTGTATTCCATGCCCTTTGATCCCTCAGTGTAGAAGCTGCCAGGTCCTGGGCTATTCTGATTGTGTTTCCACAATATTGAAATTGTTTCTTCCTGGCTGCTTGTAGTATTTTCTCCTTGATCTGGGAGTTCTGGAACCTGGCTATAATATTCCTGGGAGTTTTCTTTTTGGGATTTTTTTCAGGAGGGGATATGTGGATTCTTTCAACCTCTATTTTGCCCTCTGGGTCTAAAACATCAGGGCAATTTTCCTTGAGAATTTCTTGAAGGATGATTTCTAGGTTCTTTCTTTGATTATGGCTTTCAGGTAGTCCAATAATTTTTAAATTATCTCTCCTGGATCTATTTTCCAGGTCAGTGGTTTTTCCCATGAGATATTTCACATTGCCTTCTATTCTTTCATTTGTTTGGATCTGCTTAACAGCATCTTGATTTCTCATAAAGTCACTAGCTTCCATTTGCTCCAGTCTAACTCTGAAGGAATGAATCTCCTCAGTGAGCTTTTGAGATTCTTTTTTCATCTGGCAAATTCGACTTTTTAAGGCATTCTTCTCCTCATTGCCCTTTTGGGCCTCCTTTGCCATTTGAGTTAGTCTATTTTTTAAGGTGTTGTTGTTTTCCTCAGTCAGGCTGTTGACCCTCATTTCATACTTTTCCTGCATCCTTCTCATTTCTCTTTCCAATTTTTCCTCCACTTCTCTTATTTGATTTTTAAAGTCCTTCTTCAGGTCCTCTATGGCCTGCAACCCACTCATGTTTTCCCCTGGGGCTTTTGGAGCAGGACTTCTGACCTCACAGTCCTTTTCCTGTTCTATGCCCCCAAAATAGGAGTCTAGGGTTGCATTTTTCTGTTTCCTTTACCTTGGCATGTTGCCACTTAATTACTTGACTTTTGGGCTTGTTGCCACACTATGGCTTTAAGGTCAGATAGAGGAATTTTCATCCCGAACGTGTGGGGGGCAACTTCCGTTTCTGGCAAGCTGTAAACCCACCCACGACTTCCACCCTAGATCACAATCCAGATCCAGGGAGGTTAAAGCAAGAGCGATTGCCCCCCAAGACTGATCGCTGGATCTCCCTACAGTTTGCAGGCCAGGAGCTGGAGCTGCCTCTGAAAACTACAAAATGGCGTGTCTCCTCAGAGGCTTCTAGTCCCCAGGGGAGGAAGCCAACTCATTCCCCAAATACTGGTCCCAAAGTCCATAGGACACTAACCTCTTACTTTGTCCTAGGCATGTCTATGTTGATAATTCTGGAATCGCCACAGCTGCTGGTGTTCTTGGGTTCCTCCAGCTGGCTGCTGGCCCTGCCGCCCTGGGGCTAAAACCTTGGCTCACGCAGACCTGGGCTCGGCGCGGTGCCAGGTCCCAGGACACTGCGCTAGTCCTTCCTGCAGGGCTGCTGGGCTGTCCTCAGCGGAAAGTTAGCTTCTCTGTGTCGTTCTGTGGGTGCTGGGGCTCAGAGTCCCCTTTTACATAGTTTGGGGGGAATCTGGGGGCAGAGTGGCTTGGATGAGCTGTTTCTCCATATTTTTTTTTAAAGAAAAAAATTTTGTGGACCTTAGGTATAGCAGGAATAATATCCTAACTGAAACCTGGTTGGTTTAGTTGACTAAAGCTTCAGACTGTTGATAGTACTTCCTGTTTGCCTGAGTACAAAGTAGCCACAAGAAGTCCTAGGACCAGTGTGATTCTTGGTTGAGGGAAAATAATAAGCAAGGGGACTTCTTTTTTTTGGATGGTCTTTTTCCTTCTATGACTAAGTCAATCTTCTTTTGTTAACTGTTGAGTGATCTCTGAGTCTTTCATTTTGTTCTAATAGGGAAACTGGACTAACAAGGTACTTGGCCTGAGGCAGAACCAACCCAGAACAACTGGGATAGTCTTGTGGGATTGGGTTTGTGGTAGAGGAGGATATACAGTGCAGAAGGAGGGAAGCCCAGATTAGCCTTCATGGTTCTAGTGATGTTTTTGGTGATGCTGTTAGAGTTAGTGATTGCTACTGTGAGGTGACCCCCACTTCCCCTACTCCCAGGAGATCAGAGAATAAATTATCTGTGACCATTCAGAAAGGCTGATATTTGGTGACAGTGGTCCTGGACATAGTGGATGACCCTGGTGTCTTTGGTGTCTGACCAAGCTCTAGGCATTCTACAGTGCCTGAGTCAGCTGCCTACATGACCTCTGGAACAAAATGTTCTCATCCACCCCCTAAATCACTGACCCGTTTGAGGCCTGACAGTTATCCTCAACCTGCATTAGCCCACCTGTCAAGTCAGTTTACCAGGGTGTGGCCACTGTGCAAGCTACAGCTACTTGGAACTATATATATCTTGTCCATGTCCCCATGTCTCCATGTCTCCTTTAAGGAAAACTATCCTAACCTGCATAAAGTGGTTAAGATAGTTTGAAACTCCTATTAAGATGTCATTTATAAGAATGCCTCTAATTAATAGCTTTGATATGTCAGGATTCTGTTTCCTCTTTTCTCCCTTTACCACAAATAATTTATGCCCCCCCAAATTATTTTCCTGATTTATTCAGCTCTGTGGCTTGCCTTATCTTTTGAAAGCCTTAGAAAAAGAAAGTTTTTATAGCCCCAAGAAATAGTCCAATACTTTCCACTACTTTAGTTGCCATGATAATGTTACTCACAATTTCAAAGTAACATATGCTGGTCCATAACATAGAAAATATGCCCTCTACATTAATTTAGACTCATAATTTGAGGATAAAGGTGAGAAGGTTTCCAACCTGTGAATGGTAGACCCCAGGTAACTTCTGAATCACTACAAGGTGAGGACTGAGAAATGACCATCATTTTTGGAAATTAAGAAATCATTTGGAGAGAGTAGTTTCAAGTAAGTCTATCAAGCAAGACTAAATACATTACCATGCAGCAGTGAAAGCCAATTTGAGATTATACAAGTTAATAGCAGATCTAGCAAGCAAAGTTCTATGATTTCCTTTGCTACATTTCTTATTTTTTAGATATTTGAAATACAACTTTATTATGATCTAAACCAAAAGGGAATGGGAATGACAGTAACAAACAAGATTCACCACTGAATATTGTGATGGGACTGCAGCAGTCTTATATTTGAAACTCAAGGGGATGTAATTGCAGTCCAAAACAGCTAAATATGCAGGTCCAAAATATGAATTATATTTTTAAACTGCTATATCCACTCCAAAGCCCATTCATTTCCTTCAGCATCCCAAAGATTAAGCACGTGTTCTGCTCAGCTATAAAATAAAGTGGCAAACATGCTACACCACTGACATCACAAGACAGCTGGGTTCTAGCTTCATTCTCTTACAGGTCATCATCTTCATCAGGGAGCGCAATTGTCTGAGCAATCTATAAGTCCTATTCATACTGTGCTGCCAGTGCTGGGTCCATGACAACCTCTGGAGGTACAAGAGCAGGCATGGCAACGAACTCCAAATTAGGGTCTCCAGTAAGTTTTCTAGCAAGCCAAGGGAAGGGCTTCTCAAAGTTGTAGTTACTTTTGGCTGAGATGTCATAGTACTGGAGATTCTTCTTCCTGTGGAAGACAATTGATTTCTCTTTGACTTTTCTGTCCTTAATATCTACTTTGTTGCCACACAACACTATGGGGATATTTTCACATACTTGTACCAGATCTCTATGCCAGTTAGGTACATTCTTGTAAGTAACTCTTGATGTTACATCAAACATTATAATGGCACACTGAGCTTGGATGTAATAATCATCTCTCAGACCACCAAATTTCTCTTGGCCAGCAGTATCCCATATGTTGAATTTAATAGGACCTCTGTTAGTATGGAACACCAGAGGATGGACCTCAACACCCAGGGTGGCTACACACTTCTTCTCAAATTCACCAGTCAAGTGACGTTTTACACGTGTGGTTTTTCCAATACTTCCATCTCCAACTAACACAAGTTTGAACTGCACTTGGGGTTCTCCTTGGGCGGCCATTGCAATGGTTCTTCCAGAAGCATCTCTGTCTCCACCTGACTGGACCTCCTTTGCTACATTTCATCAAGTCTGGAACAGTAGCAGAGAAGGCAGATAGAGGGGATAGTCAAGAGTTCCAGTTGTGGTTTGGCAAGTTACAAAAGGTGATAAAGGGCTGGCTAGGTAGCACAGTGAATAGAACACCAAACCTGGAGTCAGGAGGACTTGATTCCAAATCTGGCCTCAGACACTTAACACTTACTAGCTGTGTGACCTTGGGCAAGTCATTTAACCCCAGTTGGCCAGCCTTCTGCCCTTCAAAAAAAAGAAAAGCAAAAAAAATGTGATAATGAGGGGCCCAAGAATGCAAGAGTACCAGACTCTGTACCCCAAAGCTAAGGGAAAAGCAATAGGATATATACTTCATTAAACCTAAGATGTTTAAGTATATATAGTGAAGTAAATATCTTTATGTATAAAGATATATACTTGACTAAACCTCATTAGAATTCCTAAGTTTGATGTAGTTTTTCTATTTTTTTCTTCCCTAGTATGTAACAGCTAGCTTATCACGAACTCATTAATTTTTAAAGCAATTGTCATTAAAGGTAGGCAGGAAATCTTATCAATCCTCCTTTTCAACAATCCCTAAAGTAATCATGATTTGTTTGGAAAAAGTGGGTTGCTAAAATGGGCTTACAATATTTCTACAGAAAAGTTCATATAAAGTAATTTTAGTCAAAAGAAAACACTTACTTGTCTCCTGCAGGCAAACTGGGAGGAAAGAAAAGTCAAGCCCAAAATGATGAATGGCACAGTGGAAAAGAGTGGCAACATGGCGCCAAGGCATGTTGGAAAAAAGTGGGTGCTATGGGGTTCAGTGGGCTAGTGGCACCAAATTAGTAAGATATGCTAAAATTGAAACCAATTTCATAAAGTTGTTTTAAAAACTAACAACTTAGGCGGAGTAGAAACAGCTCATCCAAGCCACTCTGCCCCCAGATTCCCCCCAAACTATGTAAAAGGGGACTCTGAACAACTTCTGGAGCCCCAGCACCCACAGAACGACACAGAGAAGCTAACTTCCCGCTGAGGACAGCCCAGCAGCCCTGCAGGAAGGACCAGCACTGCACTCTGGGAGACAGCAGAGCGTGGCACGCAGAGCATGGGGAGCCGAGCCAAGCCGAGTCAAGCACAGCCCAGGTCCCCATGAGCCAAGGTTTTAGCCCCAGGGCTGCAGGGCCAGCAGCCGGCCAGAGAGACCCCAGAACACCAGCAGCTGTGGCGACTCCAGAATTATCAACATAGACATGCCTAGGACAAAGTAAGAGGTTAGTGTCCTATGGACTTTGGGACCTGTATTTGGGGAATGCGTCAGCTCCCTCCCCTGGGGGCTAGAAGCCGCTGAGGAGACACACCATTTTGAAGTTTTCATAGGCATTTCCGGCTCCCAGCCTACAAATCGTGGGGAGATCCAGCGATCAGTCTTGGGGGGTAATCGCTCTTGCTTTAACCTCCCTGGATCTGGATTGTAATCTAGGGTGGAAGTTGTGGGTGGGTTTACAGCTTGCCAGAAACGGAAGTTGCCCCCCACACGTTCGGGATGAAAATTCCTCTATCTGACCTTAAAGCCATAGTGTGGCAACAAGCCCAAAAGTCAAGTAATTAAGTGGCAACATGCCAAGGTAAAGGAAACAGAAAAATGCAACCCTAGACTCCTATTTTGGGGGCATAGAGCGGGAAAAGGACTGTGAGGTCAGAAGTCCTGCTCCAAAAGCCCCAGGGGAAAACATGAGTGGGTTGCAGGCCATAGAGGACCTTAAGAAGGACTTTAAAAATCAAATAAGAGAAGTGGAGGAAAAATTGGAAAGAGAAATGAGAAGGATGCAGGAAAAGTATGAAATGAGGGTCAACAGCCTGACTGAGGAAAACAACAACACCTTAAAAAATAGACTAACTCAAATGGCAAAGGAGGCCCAAAAGGGCAATGAGGAGAAGAATGCCTTAAAAAGTCGAATTTGCCAGATGGAAAAAGAATCTCAAAAGTTCACTGAGGAGATTCATTCCTCAGAGTTAGACTGGAGCAAATGGAAGCTAATGACTTTATGAGAAATCAAGATGCTGTTAAGCAGATCCAAACAAATGAAAGATTAGAAGGCAATGTGAAATATCTCATGGGAAAAACCACTGACCTGGAAAATAGATCCAGGAGAGACAATTTAAAAATTATTGGACTACCTGAAAGCCATGATCAAAGAAAGAACCTAGAAATCACCCTTCAAGAAATTCTCAAGGAAAATTGCCCTGATGTTTTAGATCCAGAGGGCAAAATAGAGGTTGAAAGAATCCACAGATCCCCTCCTGAAAAAGATCCCAAAAAGAAAACTCCCAGGAATATTATAGCCAGGTTCCAGAATCCCCAGATCAAGGAGAAAATACTACAAGTAGCCAGGAAGAAACAATTTCAATATTGTGGAAACACAATCAGAATAGCCCAGGACCTGGCAGCTTTTACACTGAGGGATTGAAGGGCATGGAATATGATATTCCAGAGGGCAAAAGAGCTGGGAATGAACCCAAGGGTCACCTACCCAGCAAAACTGAGTATTTTGTTTCAGGGAAAATATGGTCATTCAGTGGAATAGAGGACTTTCAAGCATTCTTGAGGAAAAAACCAGAATTGAATAGAAAATTTGACATCCAGACACAGGAAGGAAGAGATGCCTGAGAAGGCCATCAGGGAAAAGAAATCAAAAGGAACTTATCAAAGTTGAACTATTTACATTCCTATATGGAAAAGTAATAACTGTGACTGATGATATCTTTCTCACTATGAAAATAATGGAAGAAGGGTGTGTGGTCATATAAATACATATGTGAATGTGTGTGTATATGGTTACAGTTATATATGGATAGAGGGCATAGGTTGAATTTGTTGGGAAGGGAGAATACTCAAGGGATGAAATTATGAGGTGAGAGAGGAAAGTGGCAAGAGGAGATGGGGAGAGACAGGGTAGGGTAAACTATCTCATGTGGAAGAAGCAAGGGGAAGTGGTTGCAAGGGAGGGGGAGAATAGGAAGGCAAAAAGGCAAAACCACATTCTCATTGAATTTGGTTCAGGGAGAGAATGACATACATACTAAATGGGATATCTCAACCTGCAGCAGAATAGGGGGAAAGGGGATGAGAGGAGGGATGATGGATGGGAGGGCTTCCTTGGGGGGAGGGGAGGTTGGAAGTACCCACTAGAGAAGAGGGACAGGATCATGTAGGGAATGGACCAGGTGGGGGGGGTGGGATGAGTGGGAGGGAATTATAAGCAGCCTTGTACAATATATCCACTATGATAATGTTTTGCATAGCTATACATGTATAACACATTCTGAATTACTTACCTCCCCAGAGGGAATGGGTGACAAGGGAGGAAGGAAATGGATCTGAAATTGGAGGTCTTAACATTAAATGTTTCCAATATATATAAACAGTAGTATTAATACTCTTTTGCTTATAATTGGGAGATAAGATATGCAGGCACTGGGACACAAAGACTCACCTTCCTCTAATGGAAAAGTCAAAGGGGGTATGGAAGAAGGTATGGGAGAGAGCAAATTGGAAGAAGCGATATCTTGTGGGACTGCTATTCTGGGAGGTTGGGTAGGGGAATAACGGGGGGAAAATGATTGTAACTCAAAATCTGGTGGAAATGAATGATGTAAAACAGAAGTTAATAAAGCATTTGCTTAAAAACTGGCAAAAAAATAACAACTTTGTGAAAGCACTTTCACTTCTGGGCACAGAAAACAGAAAAAATTATAAAGCAATCCTGCCTAAAGCATATCATCAAAATATATTTCAGCATAATAAACTGTAGATGATGCTAAGTCTCCTCAGCCTTAATAATACTCTTGATGAGATGAATACATCAATCAGTGAGGACGTTTCTTTAATCTTAATTATGTCTTTGGATAATAATGTGACATTCTATAATTCTTTCATCTAAAACCTTCAAAAACCTCATTATAAAGTATGCATAGGCCATACAGTGATTCATTGTTCCTTAAATTAAGAAAGTGAAGAATTGGTCCCTGTCTTATGGCATAGCACATTTTAAGTTTAGATAGAAAGGTAGATAGATATATAAATACTTATGTATGGAATAGGGTCCCTTGTACATATGGAGAGGGTTAGCTTTGATGAAGAAAAGGGTCCCTTCTTCATGTGAAATGTCTTGAAGGAGGAAAAAGGGAAGGAAGACATCTGAGTAATGTAAGATAATGAGAAGAGGAAGATTGGAAGCTCTACGTGAATTACGTCAATTTATTTTCAATAAAGCATGAGAAAAGATTCTTAGCTGAGGGGGAAGGGAGTAAAGAGGAGGAACTATGGGAGGTTTGAGGAAGAATGAAAAGGCTTTGAGAAGCTGCTCATGGGAGTGAGGGTTGCAAAAGATGATGCCTTCCTATTGTATTCCACTCTGCACTCAGCGAACCAACTGCAGGTTTCTCACCAGAGATCTGACCAGCACCACAAAGCCTGTTTTCTTGATGACAAGAATTCACGCCTGTTGTTTAGTGGGGACATCGACTTGTGTTCCTCAACTATCATCCAGGAAAAAATGATCATTTTTTCAGTCTGTTGTCACCTGTGATACAGTGGTACAGATAACAGCAAACTCATGGCATGTACCATATGATGAAAACATGGTGGAAAGATATTCCTTTGAAGTGTCAACTAAATGGCTTTGCCTTCAACAACACAACTGAGGCTTCCAGCTTACACTAGATGGCCTCTGAGTGCCCTTCTTGCTCTAGATCTGTGGTTTTCACTAAATGTTTGTAACATTTTGGCTACTGCAAAACCAAGTGGTTCTCATACAAGAGCATAGGTAACCCAAGACTGGAGCTCTGCATATGCTCCAGAAAAGAAGAAAAATATATTATTGCTGCTTATTCAAACAAATATACAATTTTAATAAGTGGTTTTTAAATTAAGTGAGACATTTAATCTTCCTTTCATATTACATTTTCTCCTCTGACTTCCCTTCTGCTGTACAATATTATTTGTGAAAGTCTGCCTGTTTCTTTCACATATCTTTATCAAGGATACCCCTTCATGTATTCATCTATCATTGACTTTAAGATTGCATAGAACTGATAATTATTTGGTGCTGCCCAACAATAAACAGTTGACTATTTCTACATTTAATTGCTTTCCTTGATAAATGTTGATGATTTCTATGGGAGAAAAACATTATTCTGAAGAGTCCATAGGCATGGAAGGCAAAGGACAGAGCAACTCAAGCAGGGTTGTAGGCACCTGAGCGTGTATTCTGCTCCGTGATTTTGGGGTATTGAGTATATGCTGCTAACAGGGGAGCACTCCCCTGCCATGAGAAGCCTGCTACTGCTGAACCACATGAGAGAACAGAGTCAGGGGAAGGGAAAGGAGACAAAAGGAGGGAGGCAAGGTGAAAGTAGGAGGAAGGAGAGAAGAGGGGATTGTGAATGAGAAAGAGATTAAATGGCAAGATATATCACATCTTGGTGTTAGGACTCCTTTGTCAATTCAGGAGGAGCAGGCTCCCCCCAGGGGGTTGTAGAGGCAACCTGGGTCATAGGGGCGACCAGAGTGACCAGAGCTGTAGAGGCAGCTGTAGAGGGGTTTGTGGAGGCAACCCAGGTCATAGGGGCGACAGGAATCATGGAAGGCAATTGGAGTGCTGTAGAGGCAGCTGGAGAGATGAGTTTGACGTCAGCCCTGTCAGGCGGGCCCTAACAGTCCAAGAGTTTTCTTTCAAATTGGTTATTATTCATACCCTTTTCAAAGTCAAATAAAGTCTGAAAAGTTTCCCAGTTAGGAATTATTCTATGATTAAGCATTTCAAGATACAAATTCCAAGCTAAGTTCACTTCTTGGTGAAGAAGAGCTCCTTTGATACAGTCACCATAATGCCTTTTTGAAGGAGACAAGACTTTTTTTATGTCTTTTAACAAAATCAGGGTCTCTCTCCACCCATCTGAATGGATTAATCCCTGAATGAGAAGAGTATAACCTTCAGGTTCTAGAGTTCTGTACCTAATCTTCATAATTTCATAGGCATCAATAACCTCTATTAGCTGGTTCTGAGAAACACTCAAAGTCAAGTACCCAACAAGTAGGTTATATCCCACAATACCATTATTTTTCCTGGATATACAAGACAGCAGGGATTTTGCAATATCTATAGAGCAATTATATTTGATCATATGTGTTATTATCTGATTTTCAAAAATGTCTTTTCATTCAAAATTTTCCTTTTCTTTCAAAATTTCCCTTTCCTTTCAAAAATTTCCTTTCCTTTCTCCCATTCTTCTGAATTCAAAGGTTTTATTGGTAGGAACACAGGGCTGCTAAAGGGAAAACAGTATTGTTGATCTTTCTCATATCCAAGCATCTCTGATTTCTTCTTAGCAATTCCAGCTGAAAACAAAAGACTCTTGCTTACTTCTGTTCTTACCACTCTTACCACTAGATACAGCTTTGGAAATCAGCAATTTAGTTGCTTTGGTATTTTGCAGAAATGGAAATAAGAGTAATAGAATACAATAATAGAAAAATATCTCTGCTCTTTCTTACTAAAGTGGAAGTAGGAGTATAAACCAGAGAATGTTTGGTTCCTGGGATGTGGTCCCTGATACAGTCTATTCTTCCAAAGCATCTACAAATTCTGACAGAGAGATAAAAGAAGAGTCATCACCAGGACGGAGAAAGAGATCCAGGGACTGACCAAATACAAGAACACAAGGATAGGAAGAGGCTCCATCCCGACTTAGCCTGACCTCCTAGCTGTGTGACCTTGGTCAAGTTGTTTCCCTTTTCTGAGTGCTCTTCATGTGTAAAATCGAGTTGGAGAAGAGGTCCTTCTAAGGCCCTTCTGACTCAATTCTATTGACCACCTGACTCCCATTGCTTAAGGCCCCTCCAGCTGACCAGGTGGGACTACAAGGCTAATTCAGGCTGGGGGGTTTCTGATCACCCCAGATCAGATGGCTCTTCCCTTGGAAGTTGACAGAGGCTACATTGTTGTGTGTCTTCAAGGAGTCCATATACCAGGCAGACAGATGGGTATCCCGGCCAATGGATAGAGACTGGATAGAAGGAGAAGCTGTGCTCACCTTTGTGCTTGTCACTAATGACCTAAGCTCTTCCTGCTGCAGCTAAAAGAGTCCTTTTGTCATTTGTGAAAATGGAGACTATTTTCTCCCCATCTCCCAAAGTTCAGATGTTGAGGCTTCTTAAAGAGAGTTGGCTGAGCTGGTGGCCTTCTCTCCACCTGGACTGGTGGTTCTAGACACTTTATCCTGGCTTTGGGAGACCCATGTGGCAGCTTCAACTTTTTTTGGGGGGGGGTGTTTGGCACAGCCTGCATTCTTTCTGATTCCAAGTTCTTCCCTCTCCACTTCAGTCCCAGAACCTGGATCTAGTGATCTTCACATGGGAAGAATTGTCTTTGTCTCTAAATGCAATCTGCATTTAGGAGACAAAATAAACCTGCTGCCCTCATAACCTTGGGTGCAGAAGGGGCAGCTGCCACTGGTTTCAGGGAAGCAAGTTTTATTCAAGCTGATGTGCCCTGGGTAAGCACAGAAATAGACTGGCTGTCCTTTAAAATCCTGCTTCCCAGAATCCTTTGCAGGCTGGCCAATTTCCTCAGTTTGAAACAAATCTTGAATTTCTTCTGTTAGAGGTTGGCAGGGATAATGAGCTGAGCATCATTAGCCTTCTGGAAAGGGCTGTGGGCTTTCTTGGAAGGACCAAGGGGTCAGAAGCTTGCTTTGGTCTCACTCTCCCCCCTCCCCACCCCCCAATCCTTCCCTTGTCTGTTTAGCATCATGTGATGGCTCAGAGCTTACTCGTAAGAAACACCCCCCCCCCCCGCCCCCGACTGTCTTTCTTCAGCTCTTTCCCTTTTCCTTTGGGTTTATCTGATGCTGTGGGTTCTGTGTCACCTCCAGATCAGAGACTAACCTTTCACTGCTCCCCTGGGCCAAGTTCCAGAATTCTGGAAATGAGGAAGTCAGAAGGCAAGGGAGGTGTTTAAGCTAGTTAATGTTGTGTCCCTATTAGTGCAGGTTTTCAGGAAAGCCTAGGACTCTGGGCTTGCCAGCCCTCTAAGAATAAGTCTGGCCCAACCACCTGGCCACTGGGGGAATCCCTTCTGCAGAAGCATCTGTCTGAACACTTCCAGTGATGGGGAACTTACTACCTTATGAGGTAACCCCCCTGATTTTGGGACCTTACTTGTTTTTTGTTTGTTTGTTTTTTAAATTTCATTCTCTCAGTCACATATTGAGGTAACATTTCTTATCTGCTTTCAAATTCTCAAGTTGTACCAGCCAGGAAACTTTTTTTTCCTTTGGAAAAATCTGTTTATTTGTGATTGTAGTATGGAAAAGTCAAATCGGGAGGCAAGAGCAAATATGTCCTTTAAAACTGTTTTTACAATTGTGGCTGCCAATTACTTTCAAGAGAACTGAACCCTGGACATTTTAAAACTGAAAATGCTGAAGCCAAGAAAATGGTATAGGGGAGCCCCTCCTAAGTGCCAAGTCCTGAGGGGGGACTGAGGGGGCAGGAATTCTCCTTTGACTGTGGAGCAAGTCTGCCCTTAATGATTTCCTTTAAGCCTCTGTGAAGACATGAGACAGCTTCCTGTCTCTGCTCCCCATCACCATCATGGGCTGCTTGGGCAGCTCTTCTGTGGGTGGATTTGGGGTCATCAGAGGAAAGGCCACCTGGGGGCAATTCTCTCCTGGAAGCCAGGAACCCCCGTTAGATCGTTTCTGCCATCGATGGCTATTTTCAGTTTGCAAGCCTCTGCTTAAAGCTCAGGTTCTTCTGGAGTTCAGAGGTTCATAGGATTGTAGATTTAGAGCTGCAAGTGACCTTAGAAGTCATCGAGTTCAACTCCTTTATTTTACAGAAGAGGAAATGGAGGCCCAGAAAGGTTAAATGACATTCTGAAGGTCACAGAGTAGGTGGTAGACTTTTGATTCGAACCCAGGTCTTCTGACTCCAAACAAGAGCTATTTCCTTACAAGCCAGCCAGAGAACTTTTTTCAACATGCTTCATAATCCAATCTCAGAGCATGGATGGGGTAGATCGTGGGTGTTATGGATCACCAGGACAAAAAGAGAAATGGAAAAAAAATCAGCCATCTCCCATCACGCAGTTTCAGACCCCCTTACTCCATGTCCCTAGCAAGCAGAGGCAGTTGCATACTACATGTCACTTTTCATCCCAGTGACCCATAGTTAACCATAACTAACCACATCCCCACCAAAGAGGAACTCACTGTGAAAGGGTCAAATAATGTTTTTAAATATATAAAATCAAGTTCATAGTATTGCAAGGGAAATCAATTATGTCAAAATATAGTCATATTTTCTTTAAAGAAAAAAATTTGTGGACCTTAGGTATAGCAGGAATAATATCCTAACTGAAACCTGGTTGGTTTAGTTGACTAAAGCCTCAGACTGTTGATAGTACTTCCTGTTTGCCTGAGTACAAAGTAGCCACAAGAAGTCCTAGGACCAGTGTGATTCTTGGTTGAGGGAAAATAATAAGCAAGAGGGCTTCTTTTTTTTGGATGGTCTTTTTCCTTCTATGACTAAGTCAATCTTCTTTTGTTAACTGTTGAGTGATCTCTGAGTCTTTCATTTTGTTCTAATAGGGAAACTGGACTAACAAGGTACTTGGCCTGAGGCAGAACCAACCCAGAACAACTGGGATAGTCTTGTGGGATTGGGTTTGTGGTAGAGGAGGATATACAGTGCAGAAGGAGGGAAGCCCAGATTAGCCTTCATGGTTCTAGTGATGTTTTTGGTGATGCTGTTAGAGTTAGTGATTGCTACTGTGAGGTGACCCCCACTTCCCCTACTCCCAGGAGATCAGAGAATAAATTATCTGTGACCATTCAGAAAGGCTGATATTTGGTGACAGTGGTCCTGGACATAGTGGATGACCCTGGTGTCTTTGGTGTCTGACCAAGCTCTAGGCATTCTACAGTGCCTGAGTCAGCTGCCTACATGACCTCTGGAACAAAATGTTCTCATCCACCCCCTAAATCACTGACCCGTTTGAGGCCTGACAGTTATCCTCAACCTGCATTAGCCCACCTGTCAAGTCAGTTTACCAGGGTGTGGCCACTGTGCAAGCTACAGCTACTTGGAACTATATATATCTTGTCCATGTCCCCATGTCTCCATGTCTCCTTTAAGGAAAACTATCCTAACCTGCATAAAGTGGTTAAGATAGTTTGAAACTCCTATTAAGATGTCATTTATAAGAATGCCTCTAATTAATAGCTTTGATATGTCAGGATTCTGTTTCCTCTTTTCTCCCTTTACCACAAATAATTTATGCCCCCCCAAATTATTTTCCTGATTTATTCAGCTCTGTGGCTTGCCTTATCTTTTGAAAGCCTTAGAAAAAGAAAGTTTTTATAGCCCCAAGAAATAGTCCAATACTTTCTACTACTTTAGTTGCCATGATAATGTTACTCACAATTTCAAAGTAACATATGCTGGTCCATAACATAGAAAATATGCCCTCTACATTAATTTAGACTCATAATTTGAGGATAAAGGTGAGAAGGTTTCCAACCTGTGAATGGTAGACCCCAGGTAACTTCTGAATCACTACAAGGTGAGGACTGAGAAATGACCATCATTTTTGGAAATTAAGAAATCATTTGGAGAGAGTAGTTTCAAGTAAGTCTATCAAGCAAGACTAAATACATTACCATGCAGCAGTGAAAGCCAATTTGAGATTATACAAGTTAATAGCAGATCTAGCAAGCAAAGTTCTATGATTTCCTTTGCTACATTTCAGCAAGTCTGGAACAGTAGCAGAGAAGGCAGATAGAGGGGATAGTCAAGAGTTCCAGTTGTGGTTTGGCAAGTTACAAAAGGTGATAAAGGGCTGGCTAGGTAGCACAGTGAATAGAGCACCAACCCTGGAATCAGGAGGACTTGATTTCAAATCTGGCCTCAGACATTTAACACTTATTAGCTGTGTGACCTTGGGCAAGTCATTTAACCCCAACTGGCCAGCCTTCCGCCCTCCAAAAAAAAGCAAAAAAAGGTGATAATATGAGGGGCCTAAGAATACAAGAGTACCAGACTCTGTACCCCAATGCTAAGGGAAAAGCAATAGGACAAATGATTAATATTTATAGACTTTGCCACCAAATCAAAACATTATATCTGGTCTCATATATCATAGTTTTATTTTAATTTTGGAATCTGAATCTTCCCCAAATATTAACTTCAACATAATTAACAAAGATGACTTTTTACATATAAAACTTGTAGATGTAGTTAGTGTGGCAAAAAAATGCTTACGTTTATCATAATCATAATCATTTTCATCATAAGTTATATTGACTTCCATTTCATTTTGCCTAATTAAGGTATCAGTTCAGTTAATGGATATTTGGGAAGCAGAGACATCACATAAGGCTTTTTTTTCCTGAAGGAAAACTGAACTGTGAAATAATATATTTTACTGACTTCTACTAATGATAGGAAACAACATATTGGGATGACAATTGATTTAGATATGTGGGGTGAAGGTAATGCTACAAACCTTTGAGACTGTAAAGATGATGATAATTTTGCTAGAAATATGGAAGATTATAATAGGGGAAGATTTGGGGAGAGAGATAATGCATTTAGTTTGGGACATGTCAAGTTTGAGACATCTCTGGTACATCTAACATGAAATGTCTGATAGGTTATCGGGAAGTAAAACTGAAGCTTAGGAAGAGACTAGAACTGTATACACACACATACACATATATGTATGTATACAAATTAATATAGGTGTATATATGTCAAGTATATATGCCATGTGTATATTTATACATGTATCTATCTTTGAATCATCTTCATAGAGATATTAGCTCAGCTCATGAAAGTTCATAAAATTATTAAGAGAAAAGGCATGGAGGGAGAAGAGAAGAGGACCCAGGATGGACTCTTATACAAATATATTTAGTGATTATTCCATGTATGATGAGCCAGCACATCCGAGACTGAGAGTGGTCAGACAGGTTGGAAGAGAGGCAGGGAAGAACAGTGCCACAAAAACCCAGTACGGAGAGAGTATCCATGAGGAATGGGGTCATCCTATAGCAAATATATGCCCAGAAGGTTGAGGACTGAGAAATGACCATCATTTTTGGAAATCAAGAAATCACTTGGAGAGAATAGTTTCATTTGAATGATGAGGTTGGAAGATAGACTATGGAGTTAAGGCAGGAGTATAGATAACTTTTTAAAAAGGAATTTAGCTGAGAAAGGAAGGAGAAATATAGGAAGTTCTTTAAATTTTATGCTGGAAAATCTTCAGAATCTTGACATTTCAAGTACTTTATGATTGCCTCAAAGGATAATTAACTCCTTGAAGGCAGAGATAACTTCTACGTCTCCTGTGTATCCCATCATATCTAATGCTTAGATGTTCAATCTTTCTCATTGAATAATTGATTAACTTATTGATGGGTTAAAAAAATAAAACTACTTGAAAAGAATTTCTTTAAAATTTTTCAAGAATTTCGAGGGAATCAACATGTGATATCAAAATAATAGAACTTAGTCTATTTCCCTGACATTTTAGGGATCACACAAATATTATTTGAAAATTTGTTTTAGGATTTTCTCAGGTATAAGATTTAAAATATCTATAATTGCTGGATATTGCCTCTCTTTTTCCTTATGTATGACGTATGAGCAATATATTTCCCTTTCTCCAGTCTTCACAAATATTTCCTGTACTTATAGTGTGTGTGGTAGAGGGTTTTTTTTTTTATTGTTGTTTTTGGTTGAACTAGATGCTATTCCAACTATAAAGTTCCATTATTCTGATTCTACGTATCATGTTTTCTGCAATAGATTCATAAAGAAATGAATCAATACAAGAATAGATTTAGAAAAGCTGATATTTGTTCCATTTTGTATTTTTGTATTGTCCTTCCAGTTTTATCTATAAATGTTTTAAGGATAACCTGGGCCAACTTGACTTCATGCCAAGTTTGGCTTTCTGTGGGTTTATTTTTCCACTTCTTTTTTTCCTATTGGGAAGCAGTACCAGTCATAATCTCTTGCTATTTCTCTCCTTAATGTTTGACAAATGATCTTGTGCTCTAAAGCAATACAGTCTTTGTCTTTTTATTTGGCATGGAGAGCAAGACTTTCTAGCCTGAGATGGTTTCTATGCTTTTTTGGTTTCTTCCCTGTGGCAATTGTTTTTTTTTTAAACAAATGCTTTATTAACTTCTGTTTTACATCATTCATTTCCGCCAGATTTTGAGTTACAATCATTTCCCCCCATTATTCCCCTACCCAACCTCCCAGAATAGTAGTCCCACAAGATATCGCTTCCTTCAATCTGCTCTCTCCCATACCTTCTCCCATACCCCCATCGACTTTTCCATTAGAGGAAGGTGAATCTTTGTGTCCCAATGCCTGCACATCTTATCTCCCTATTACAAGCAAAAGAGTATTAATAATAGTATTTATATATATTTGAAACATTTAATGTTAAGACCTCAAATTTCAGATCCATTTCCTTCCTTTGTCACCCATTCCCTCTGGGAGATAAGTAATTCAGTATATGTTGTACATGTCTAGCTATGCAAAACATTATCATAGTAGATATATTGTACAAGGCTGCTTATAATTCCCTCCCACTCATCCCACCCCCCACCTGGTCCATTCCCTACATGATCCTGTCCCTCTTTTATAGTGGGTACTTCCAATCTCCCCTCCCCCCAAGGATGCCTTCCCATCCATCATCCCTCCTCTCATCCCCCTCCCCCCTATCCTGCTGCAGGTTGAGATATCCCATTTAGTATGTATGTCATTTTCTCCCTGAATCAAATTCAATGTGAATGTGGTTTTGCCTTTTTAGCCTTCCTTATTCTCTCCCTCTTTTGCAACCACTTCCCCTTGCTTCTTCTACATGGGATAGTTTATCCTACCCTGTCTCTCCCCATCTCCTCTTGCCACTTTCCTCTCTCACCTCATAATTTCATCCCTTGAGTATTCTCCCTTCCCAACAAATTCAACCTATGCCCTCTATCCATATATAACTGTAACCATATACACACACATTCACATATGTATTTATATGACCACACACCCTTCTTCCATTATTTTCGTAGTGAGAAAGATATCATCAGTCACAGTTATTGCTTTTCCATATAGGAATGTAAATAGTTCAACTTTGATAAGTTCCTTTTGATTTCTTTTCCCTGATTACCTTCTCAGGCATCTCTTCCTTCTTGTGTCTGGATGTCAAATTTTCTATTCAATTCTGGTTTTTCCTCAAGAATGCTTGAAAGTCCTCTATTCCACTGAATGACCATATTTTCCCCTGAAACAAAATACTCAGTTTTGCTGGGTAGGTGACCCTTGGGTTCATTCCCAGTTCTTTTGCCCTCTGGAATATCATATTCCATGCCCTTCGATCCCTCAGTGTAGAAGCTGCCAGGTCCTGGGCTATTCTGATTGTGTTTCCACAATATTGAAATTGTTTCTTCCTGGCTGCTTGTAGTATTTTCTCCTTGATCTGGGGATTCTGGAACCTGGCTATAATATTTCTGGGAGTTTTCTTTTTGGGATCTTTTTCAGGAGGTGATCGGTGGATTCTTTCAACCTCTATTTTGCCCTCTGGATCTAAAACATCAGGGCAGTTTTCCTTGAGAATTTCTTTTTTTTTTTTAAAGCAATTGGGGTTAAGTAACTTGCTCAAGGTTACACGGCTAGTCATTTGATTTATGCGTGGGTGCTCATTTTCTGAGGCCGGATCTGATCTCGGGTCCTCCAAACTCCGAGGCCGGCGCTCTTACTCACTGCGCCACCTAGCCGCCCCTTTAGGGCAATTGGGGTTAAGTAACTTGCCCAAGGTTACACGGCTAGGTTTTTGTTTGTGCGGATTAAGTGTCGGAGGCTGGCTCCGAACTCAGGTCCTTCTGATTCCAGGGCCGGCGCTCTATTCACTGCGCCACCTAGCCGCCCCTCCTTGAGAATTTCTTGAAGGGTAATTTCTAGGTTCTTTCCTTGATCATGGCTTTCAGGTAGTCCAATAATTTTTAAATTGTCTCTCCTGGATCTATTTTCCAGGTCAGTGGTTTTTCCCATGAGATCTTTCACATTGCCTTCTACTCTTTCATTTGTTTGGATCTGCTTAACAGCATCTTGATTTCTCATAAAGTCATTAGCTTCCATTTGCTCCAGTCTAACTCTGAAGGAATGAATCTCCTCAGTGAACTTTTGAGATTCTTTTTCCATCTGGCAAATTCGACTTTTTAAGGCATTCTTCTCCTCATTGCCCTTTTGGGCCTCCTTTGCCATTTGAGTTAGTCTATTTTTTAAGGTGTTGTTGTTTTCCTCAGTCAGGCTGTTGACCCTCATTTCATACTTTTCCTGCATCCTTCTCATTTCTCTTTCCAATTTTTCCTCCACTTCTCTTATTTGATTTTTAAAGTCCTTCTTCAGGTCCTCTATGGCCTGCAACCCGCTCATGTTTTCCCCTGGGGCTTTTGGAGCAGGACTTCTGACCTCACAGTCCTTTTCCCGCTCTATGCCCCCAAAATAGGAGTCTAGGGTTGCATTTTTCTGTTTCCTTTGCCTTGGCATGTTGCCACTTAATTGCTTGACTTTTGGGCTTGTTGCCACACTATGGCTTTAAGGCCAGATAGAGGAATTTTCGTCCCGAACGTGTGGGGGGCAACTTCTGTTTCTGGCAAGCTGTAAACCCACCCACGACTTCCACCCTAGATCACAATCCAGATCCAGGGAGGTTAAACCAGGAGCGATTACCCCCCAAGACTGATTGCTGGATCTCCCTACAAATTTGCAGGCCAGGATCCGGAACTGCCTCTGAAAACTACAAAATGGCGTTTGTCCTCAGTGGCTTCTAGCCCCCAGGGGAGGGAGCCGACGCATTCCCTAAATACGGGTCCCAAAGTCCATAGGACACTAACCTCTTACTTTGTCCTAGGCAAGTCTATGTTGATAATTCTGGAGTCGCCACAGCTGCTGGTGTTCTGGGGTTCCTCCAGCCGGCTGCTGGCCCTGCTGACCTGGGGCTAAAACCTCGGCTCATGGGGACCTGGGCTGTGCTTGACTCGGCTTGGCTCGGCTCCCCATGCTCTGCGTGCCACGCTCTGCTGTCTCCCAGAGTGCAGTGCTGGTCCTTCCTGCAGGGCTGCTGGGCTGTCCTCAGCGGGAGGTTAGCTTCTCTGTGTCGTTCTGTGGGTGCTGGGGCTCCAGAAGTTGTTCAGAGTCCCCTTTTACATAGTTTGGGGGGAATCTGGGGGCAGAGTGGCTTGGATGAGCTGTTTCTACTCCGCCATCTTGGCTCTGCCCCTGTGGCAATTGTTTTATTCTGGTAAAACATTATAAGGAATGGGGACAATCAAAGTAAATGTCTATTTTTATCCATGTCCCACTGCCGTGGGCTGCTCAGTGTCCAGCACTTAGCATGATCCGGAGACGTGAATAAGAAATGACCAGGCCATGTGGGTAGTTCAAGGAAGAATGATGAACTCCATTTATTGATTCTCAGGACAAGGTTTTTTAGAGCAATGAGACAAAGGAAGGGATGGAAGGGATCTCAAGTATTCTTATCATTATCTTAGTCTGTCATATCCTGGAAATAGCATGGAATAGATAATTTGATAAGGATTTGTTATCTAGGAGCCTAAAGTCTTTGGGTAAGACCTTTGATCTAGGCCTCAGGTATCTGCTAATGCATCTGCAGTCATAAATGGATACAATTGAGAGCAAACTTCAAAGCTGAAGCGAAGTCCTCAAAAGTCATCACGTTTAGAGCTGGCCACCCAAAGATACCTGAGTGCTGAATCAAATATTTTGGCTCTCAATAACTAAACTCTTGGGGTATAGCCTATTGATCTCAGAACTCAAGTAACATCCTTATAAGTGTAACCCATAACAGAACTCAGGAGCTAACTTGACGAAAAGTTGCATCTCAGAGATTCTTGTTTTAAAGTCCACTTTTAGGATTTAATATCTGAGTTCTGAACCAGGCTTCTTTGGCTCCCCACATCCCACTCTTCAGAGTAAACGATATATTTAAATAAGTCGGGTAAAAAGCTACAGTTCTACTATCTTTTCCTTCTTAGCCTTGGTCTACTTTGGCATTCATTTTGACTATTGTCCTATTGGTATTATTGACCTTCAGGGGGGAATATAGCTAAAAGTAGAATCTCCGGGACATAGGGAACCTTCCATTTTCTTTAAAAACCTTTTTAATTTATTGATTTTTAACAATCAGTTTTCAAAAATTTGAGTTTCAAATTCTCCCCCTCTTTATTGCCCTCCCCCAATCTATTGAGAAGGTAAGCACTACAATATCAATTATACATGTGAAGTCATGCAAAATGTTTCCATAATATCCATGTTGCAAAAAAAGCAAGAAAAATAAAGGAAGTGATAAAAGTATGCTGCAATCTGTATTCAGAGTTCATCAGTTCTTTCTCTGGAGGTAGATAGCATTTTTTCATTTTGGGTTCTTTGGAATTGTCTTGGATCAATGTATTTGATCAGAGGAGCTAAGTCTTTTTTTTTGCTTTTTGGAGGGCAATTGGGGTTAAGCCCAAGGTCACACAGCTAGTTTTTGTGTTAAGTGTCTGAGGCTGCATTTGAACTCAGGTCCTCTTGACTCCAGGGCTGGTGCTCTATTCACTGTGCCACCTAGCCTCCCCTGTGGAGCTAAGTCTTTTACAACTGATCATTATAATAGTGATGTTGCTGTGTACAGTGTTTTCTTAGTCCTGCTCACTTTACTTTGCATTAGTTCATAGAAGTCTTGCCAGGTTTTCTGAAATCATGCTGCTCATCATTTTTAATAGCATAATAGTTTTCTAATCACAATCACATATCACAACTTATTCAGCCATTCCCCAATTGATGGGCATTCCCCCAATTTCCAATTCTTACAACCACAAAAAGAGTTGCTATATATATTTTTTGTACAAATAAGTCCTTTTCCTTTTTATTTGATCTCTTTGGAATACAAACCTAGTAGTGGTATTACTGGATCAAAGGATATGCATGTTGGTCAGTGTTCCAAATTATTCTCCAGAATGGTTGGACCAATTCACTACTCCACCAACAGTGCATTAATGTACCTATTTTTCCATATCCCCTCTAGCATTTATCATTTCCCTTTCTTTGTCATGTTAACCCATACGACAGATATGAGGTGGTACTTCAAAGTTGTTTTAATTTGCATTTCTCTAATCAATTACTATTTAGAGCATTTTTTCATGTGATTATAGATTGCTTTGATTGCTTCTTCTGAAAACTGTCTATACATATCCTTTGGCCATTTATCACTTCAGGAATGACTCTTATTTTTGCATATTTGGCTCAGTTCCCTATATATTTGAAAAATGAGGCCTTTATCAGAGAAAATCACTATACATTATTTTTCTTACTTTCCTGCTTTCTTTTAATTTTGGGTACATTGCTTTTATGGGGAAACTTTTTTAATTTCATGTAACCAAAATTATCCTTTTTACTTCCTATGATCCTCTCTAAGTCTTGATTGGTCATAAACTCTTCCTTCATCCATAGATCTGAGAAGTAAATTTTTCCATGCTCACATAATTTACTTATAATATTACCGTTTATGTCTAAATCATTTACCCATTTTGACTTATTTTGATATGCAGTGTGAGAAGTTGGTCCATATCTGGTTTCTGCCAAACTGCTTTCCAGTTTTCTCAACAATTTTTCTCAAATGATGAGTCCTTGGCCCAAAAGCTTGGATCCCCAGGTTTATCAAATACTAGATTACTACAGTTACTTTACTACTTTGTATTATGCACCTAACCCCATTCACCACTCTGTTTCTTAGCTTGTTCCAGATTGTTTTGATGATAATTGCTCTGTACTGTAGATTAAAATCTGGTATTGCAAACTTTCTATTTCTTAATACTTAATCACATTTTCAAAAACATTTTTCATCATTCTCCTCTGTGGCCTTTGTCATAGTGTCAGTATAAATGTTCATGTGGTTTGAAATATTTTATAGTGTTCTTCACTTCTTTATTTCTTCATCATCTTCAGATTTTGGTGCACTGATTTTTTTCTTGTAGTGGTCAATTTGATTATGCACATCATGAGTGCTTTAAGACAAGACAGCCTAGTATCCCATAAAGTGACATTTTTATTGCCTTTAGGTTCATGATGAAAACAACTCTGCTAAATCCTTTGTCTCCCTAAAAAAGAAGTTTTGATCTGTTTTTTCATTTGGCTACTTTTGTGGCTCCTGGTTTCACTCACAGCAAGAATATTAATAATGTACTTTAACTCTCATAAAACATATCAATTTATCATTGCACAAAATATAAACATTTAGAATGCAAGTTAAATTAATATTTATATAAAGTCTAAAAATTATGATTTTTAGCACTCTGCCCCTACTTTGACCTAATTTTACTGTCATATTTAGGGAAGGGATGACACAGGGCTAAGGGCCATATTTCATGTTTTCCTTTGGGTTTCCACGGCCAAAGAAGATTGCCTAATGGTAACCCTGCACCAAGAAGTCAACAACTTCTCTATTTTTGGCTGGGCTGAGCCTTAGAAATTCTACACAGTTATTGCAGAGTGTGTTATACATGTATATATGCACATATATAGATATATATTCAAACATACATGTATGATATATACATACACATACCTATATACATATACACATGTGTATATGTTTATATGTGTGTATATATGTGCATATACGTATACATTTATGAGTATATATATACATGTGCATACATACTTATATCTAGGTGGTGCAGTGGAGAGAGTGCCAGGCCTAGATCAGGAAGAATCCTCTTCCTGAGCTCAAATCCGTCCTCAGCTGCTTACTAGCTTTATGACCCTGGGCAAGTCACTTAACCCTGTTTGCCTCAGTTTCCTCATCTGTGAAATGAGCTGGAGAAGGAAATGGCAAACCAGTCCAGTATCTTTGCCAAGAAAACCCTGAATAGAGTCACAAAGTGTCAGACATGACTAAAAAACAACCAAACAGCAACAAATATGTGTGTGTTTACATACATACATAGGTACACACATATAGTGCTTAATATCTGGTTGAGCTGAATCTTCCACCTTTTTCAAGTCTTGTTTTCATACATATATGCCCTTGGCATTTATCTAGCCTGCTTTTCTATGAACAACTTTGACTAATTCTATTGACGAGTTACAGTTATAGAAGAAAGGGGCTTCTTCAAGGAACTACTTGCCAAGGGTCTGTGTGTTAGTGAGAAAATGTTCTGACAGGATGTTGGTCTATGGAAAACCTATAATTGATTATTTTAAAGTTCTTGTTGGGAGTCAGCAAGGGAAAAAGAAGACACCCACAGATCCTGGCTACAGTGAGTGTGCATGGATTTAAGTCTGAAACTGTAGGCCAGGAGAAAGAGACTGCTATAATCCCTAGCTATGAGCATTTTTTCCAAAATATTTAGTGAGGAAAAAAAGCAATTATGGCAAGTATGAGGGATAATAACCTTGTATCTCAAATATATAAAGAACTGTTAAAAATTAATAAAAGTTACCCTCCCCACCCTGGCCAGTACGCACTGGTTTTATGATCAGTAGATACGAACTTACATTTATCAAAATGGGAAACAAGTTGTTAATAATAATTTAAAAATATACAGACTAATAAAAATAGAATTTTAAAAGCTTATATATCTATTAATTGGTAAAAATAATTAAAAGCAGCAAAACTCAATGGCCAATGGTTATGAAAATATGTATTTATTCAAATATATTCATCCAATGCTGGTAGAATTAAAAATTTGTAGAATCTTTTTGGAAAATGATCTGGCAAGTAGATTTCTAAAGACTTTGCCACAAGTACTAATATTAAGTTAAATACGGAGTCATGCTGCTTTCATTATGGATTCAACTGTGGGCCTTGAAGGCATTTTGTTGTATTTCAAGGAAGGGAAATAATAGAGACATTCTACAGTGTGAATTTTGTGCTTTGATTCGTCTTATACAAGAACTAGAAGGAAAAATATAGGGTTATATGTGATTACCTGCTTACATTGAAATGGAGGATTATTTTTAAATGCATTAACTCATTTCAAGAATGGGGAAGTATAGTGACCCTCATTCTCTGCTGCCACACGATAAGATAATCAGTTGAATCATCAATATAGCAAAACAACTGTGTTTTACTTCCTCTTTTAATTATTTTGTAATTGCTTATCTTATTACACTTCCTGGCCCCATCCTCTCCCAGTAAAATAGAAACTTCTTGAGAATAGGGACTATTTTGGCTTTGCCTTTGTATCCCCTGTGTCTGGCAGAATATTTGGCATATAGTAGGCACCTAATGAATGTTTGTTGAATTGAATTGAATATGGAATATGTACACACATATGTGTGTATCTATTTAAAATGTGTCAACATTTTGGTATTATATGTATATTAGGAAAATTGACAAAATGTCTACACCTTTTGATCCCACTGCCAGGCAAGCACCCTAAGAGGTTCAAAGACAGACAGGAAGGTCCCATACATATATAAAAATATTCATAGTAACACTTTTTTTTCAGTAGAATGGCATAGGAAACAAAGTAGATGCCTATTAGTTAGGAAATAGCTAAACAAATTGTGATATATGCATATACTAGAATATTATTACCATGTAAGAAAAGGAGAAAATAAAGAATCCAGAGAAGAACAGGAAGAAATGTATAAAATGGTGCAGGATGATGTAACTAGAACCAGGAAAATAATATCCTTGGTGGTTATATATAAATGGAAAGCATAATAAGAATAATAATTATAATAATAAAAAACAACCCAACAACCTGAAAGAAATATAATTACAATGACCAACTTTCACCCTGAAGAAGAGATGAGAAAATGCACCTCTATCTTTTCTTTGCAAAGGTGGAGGATGGTGAGTTTGAAACACTGAATATACCAGCAGACTTAGTTGATGCATTTGTTAGTTTTTCTAAAAAGCATTTTTTACACTTTTATTTTTTACTTTCTCTTTTTCATTTTACAAAAGATGACTCACTGGAATGGTGGAGGGATATAATTGGAAATAAAGGTGATTAAAAAAAGAAGAAAAAATTTTTAAAAGAGTGGTATACATTGAGCTACTTTCATAAAAAATGAAAACACTTCACTTCCCTTGCTTTTATCACCTTCGGACACTCAAGAGTATGTTATCATAAGCCTGTTTGAAGAAGGAAACCACAAATGTACACATTTAAATTTGATTTGGTTTTCTGTGCAACGCCCAGTATTTTCACTTGGAGTGATTTTTCATTATCTCAGCTTTTAGCCCAGGAGGTTTGGGAAACCTTAGAGATAACCCCCCTCCTAATACCAATAGGAAGAATGAGATCAACTCCCCATTTGCCAACATGTAGTTCAAAAGTAGAGAATATCATTGCATTTAAATGAGTATAGCAAAAGTTGAGAGGATAACAAAAGTAGAGATTTTTTTTTTTAAAGATTTCTTCCAGGGGCGGCTAGGTGGCGCAGTGAGTAAGAGCGCCGGCCTCGGAGTTGGGATGACCCGAGATCAGATCCGGCCTCAGAAAATGAGCACCCACGCATAAATGATGACTAGCCGTGTAACCTTGAGCAAGTTACTTAACCCCAATTGCTTAAAAAAAAAAAAAAGGTTTCTTCCAATGAGTAAATCTTTCCCAAAGATCTGGATAGTACCTCAATAATTTACAGCCACAACCATACTGACATAGCCCCCTCCCTCCTAGAGCTCTGGGCAGCTCCCAGCAGATGGCATTGGTCATTGCTCTTTGGATCCAATGATTACAAGACAAAGTATTCCCTGTGTGGCAGGAGGCAGAGTCCTCCCTTGCTCAGAGCATGAGCAATACAGCCCCAAACTGGGACATGCCTCTCTTGAACACTATTCCCCTGCCTGACAACTGTGTACTCACATAAGGTCATCCAGGTGGCAGGAATATGGTCTGGAGATCTGAGGAAGTCTTAGTCCCCAAGACAGGTTCAGTTTTAGACAACCAATCACCATGTCTTTTGTAGGATCTAAGAAATTAAGACTCGATATCGTCATTAGATTCTGTTGTTTACGACTCATAGAGAGACAGAGAATGAAAGACAAGCAACCAAAGTTGTTCGCCCTGTGGATGTAAGAAGATGATACTAATAAATAAGGCTCTCCGTTTGGAGATGTGTAGCTGCTATCTTCTCACATCCATTACTCTGACATTCTATGTGATACCCTGTCAATATTTCAAGAGTGCCTGAGTTGAGTTTTTGGGAAATCAACTACTCTGTTCTGATCTGTAATACTACACATATAATATATTGGATTACTTCCTGAACTAGAATGTATAAAAGTTACCAGATCATATCTGTTAAATAGATCTCTCTATCTCTGCCTCTGTTTTTCCCTTCCACTGTCTCATTCTCTTTGTCTCTGTCTCCCATTCCCTCTCTCTGTCTTTGTTTCGATCTCTTTCTGTCTCTGTTTTTGTCTTTCTCTCTCTTTTCTCACTTATTTGGAGCTATCTCCAAATGTACTTAGAAAATTGCAGAGTCACTGAAGATGTTCTTTGAGATAATGAATATCTTTAGCTCTCTCTCCCTTCTTCCTTCCCACACTCCCTCTTATTTCCATAGTGTCATTGTATCAGTCAGGGAGACCAGTCTTCTTGAAATGGAATGAAATATAATAAGAAAGATAGAAGGCTAATAGATCTGATTCTAAATAAGATGGAAAGAATTTTTTACTTGATACTTTTCTGCCTCAGATAACCAGGAATGACATCCCCCTGCCCAGTTGAGAAATCCTTATTTGTTTATGAGCTGACAGTTGAATCCCCAGCTGTCTTTTTTAATTGCCAAAGAATCTCTCTGGATGGGACTATTCAAATCATCCTACTGTTACCGGCCCCAGTGAAGGGGCTGTTTTTTATCTGGCAGGATAGAGAATTGTGAAAGGAAGAACATTCTCTAGAGATCAGCTCCCACTGTAAAAAGTGATATAGGGAAGGAATGATTTGATTCTAGGTGGTGCAGCAGATAGAGCAGCAGGCCTGGAGTCAGCAAGACTGGAGTTCAAATATGAACTCAGACATAGCTATGTGACCTTGGGCAAGTCACTTAACCCTGTTTCCCTCAGTTTTCTCATCTATAAAATGAGCTGGAGAAAGAAATGGCAACCCACTCCAGAATCTTTGCTAAGAAAACTCCAATGAGATCACGAAGAGTCAGACACTACTGAACCAACTAATCTACAACAATCCCCTCCCAATTCAACTGATTTAGCCATAGGCTGTAGTGACAGATGGCATATCAAAGGTGCTGATGTGATAACCAAGTATTATTACATGACAATTGCTTGGTGATGTCCTTAGGAAGCATGAACATCTTTCTTTGAGTTAAGAGGGGGTAACAAATCAGGTGGGTTGAAAAATGATCACTCTTCTGGGGTTTTTAAATAGCTAAGCCCTGAAGAAATCCAGCAATTTCAGAGTTTAAGAGTTCAGTGAGGTCCCCAAATCATAGATAATGCCAACGCTGCATATTTGGGAGGTTGGTCAGTTTTCTCTTCTGCTTTCCCCACTGGCCATGGTGTCTAGTAGTGAAACTACTCATCTAAAAGGGGAAAGACCTCATTTATGTTAGGAAATCAATTTTAGAGAGTTTGAGGGAGACATACAAATACATAGACACAATCACTTGATGCTTGAAGGAAGCAGCTTTAAGGGCTTAAGGACCCAAGAAGCTATTTATGCACTCAAGGGAGAACTATCCCTGGAAATTGAGAGCTAGGCTGCAGAGAGGACTACACAGAGAAAATAAAATATATGAGACCCTACAGGTCTTGCATTTTGAGTTTCCTTGTCTATATACATTCCTGACGTGTATTTTATTACTTATTGCTTATATATATCGTACTCTAAGTTGGATCCCACTTTTCTCATGGATATTCTCATATGTATATTTGTGGTTGAGTGCACCCCAGGTTAATTGTAGTCAATGTTTTATAGCTAATATTCTCATGATGCCATCTGTAAGTAAGGAAGATTTTGTTATCTTTTTTAGAATTTAGTTTCTCAGGATCCATGGCCATGGCAATGTCTGGTTTCCAGGTATTAGATAATAACTCCCAGAAATAACCCCAAGGATCCTAGATAGTAATCCCTAGAATCATAGTGATAGGCAGTACTAGTGAGATAAGGGGTGACATAATGTGGTTTTTACTACACTTGTACCAAATGACGATATTGCTAAAATTAACCTGTGAGCTTAATGTTGGCAAAATTCTTTCTTTGTTGCCCTATAAAACAAGTGGACACTGCTCAGTGAGTGGTGGAACCTATAAAGAATTTCCTTCTTTTTTGTATATAAAATCTGACCTCTTCCCCTCTGCTGTATTTTTAAGTCATTGTTGCCTCACACAATAATCTTTTGGGAAACCACCTTCAATCTCTAAATATGAATCAGTTGGATTTTTTTCTTTTCTTTTTGAAGGCATTTGGGGTTAAGTGACTTGCCCAGGGTCACATAGCAAGTATGTGTCAAGTGTCTGAGACCAGATTTGAATTCAGGTCCTCCTGATTCCAGGGTTGATGCTCTAACCCACTGTACCACCTAGCTGTCCCAATCAGTTGGATTTCAGGGAATAATCTCCTTAGTTCTTTCCCCACTGAATTTTTTAGAATTCAATATTATTATGGCTACTATGTAGTAAGGGAAAACTCTCATTCTCTGCGAGAGTCTCTAAGACTTGGCAATTGCTACACTGTGAGCCTGAGAGCAGACATTTTTATAGATGTATAATTAGGACACCAGAAAAAGGCAGTAGGCTGAGGAAGCCTAGAACACTGCAGCAGGGGTATCATAGCAACACTTCTTCCAGGTCTCTTTTTAAATTCTTCCTCCCCTGAGCAGTTAGGTGTTGGACTATATTGTTCAAAGATTAGTCTTCACCATGGAAATCCATTAGTGCTTCTCTGTAACAATTTATTATAGTCTGCTCATGAACTGAAAGCCAGAAAAAATGATTCCATAAATACTTAGCATTTTCATGGCAGTTTGGGGTTTGTTAAGTGTTTTAAAAAGTTAATTCCCTAAGGAAAAATATGAGTGCAATTATAGAATGCATATGTATTTGTATATGTATATGTATATCTGTATGTATATATGCATATACATTTATCTATAATAATATGTATTATATTCTTATGTATTATATATAGTATATAATAACATATTATATTTCTGGGCCAGGCATGTCCAGTAGTTCAGTCTCAGGATTGGGATATAATCTGTAGATCATCTAACATTTAACAACAAAAATAGTTTACTTAACAAGAGGTTGAAAAGGACATGCAGTGAGAATATAGTAAGAAAATAGTTTCTTTGGATGAAGTTCCCTAGTCAGAGGAATACGATCACACATAAAGCATTGAGGAATTCATCAATTCTCAGGAAATTTTAATATTTATGCACTGAGATTTTTATGCTTTAGAGAACAGGACAACTGTATCAGTGGTTTGAGCCTTAGTCCCTTAGACTATTAAGTGTTGAGGATATTTCATTGCCTTTTTAGGGAAAAAATAGCCTAGCCTATCTTAGTAATTGTTGCTCCCACTGCATCTATCTGGCAGGACAGAGAATTCTGAAAGGAAGAGCATTCTCTAGAGATTAGCTCCCACTGTAAAAAGTGATATAGGGGAGGAGTGATTTGATTCTAGGTGGTGCAGTGGATAGAGCAGCAGGCCTGGAGTCAGCAAGATTGGAGTTCAAATATGAACTCAGACATAGCTATGTGACCTTGGGCAAGTCACTTAACCCTGTTTCCCTCAGTTTTCTCATCTATAAAATGATGTATATCTTGGTGCCGAGATCCTAAAGACAAACAACAGGCATGTGTTTGTAACTGTTCCCAAAAGGTTATAAAACGGTTATAAAACCCAAAAGGTTATAAAACCCTTTGACATAGCAACACCACTACTAGGTCTGTATTCCAAAAGAGATAAAAACCAAAAAGGAAAAGGAAATATGTACAAAAATATTTATAGTAGCTCTTTTATAGGGGTAAAGAATTAGAAATCGAAGGGAAGCCCATCAATTGGGTAATGGCTGAACAAGTTGTGGTATGTAACTATGACAAATACTATTGGACTATAAGAAATGATGAGGGTGCTCTCAAAAATATCTGGAAAGATTTGCATGGGCTAATGCCAAGCAAAATGTACTGGGTACAAAGTAACAGCAATAATGGAAGATGATCAATCGTGAATGACTTGGCTATTTTTGCAATACAATGAACCAAGACAGCTCTGAAGGACTTATGATGAAAAACGTTATCCATCCCCAGAGAAAGAACTGATGGAGTCTGAATACAGACTAAAGCATACCTTTATTTTTCTTGAATTTTTATTTTATGTTTTCTTTCACAACATGACTATTATGGATATACACATACTTAACCTTGCTTGCCTTCTCAATGGGGGAGGGTTGGGGAGGGAGGAAGGGAGAGAATTTGGAACTCAAAGTTTTAAAAATGAATGTTAAAAATGTTTTTACATGTAACTGGGGAAAAATTAAATACTAAATAAATACAAAAAAAGAGTAGGGAGAGCAGACCTCAGATGAGCCTCATTCACATCAGAAATGTACAAAGAATGTCGAACACACACAAAAATGGTTTGGCACAGAAATACATCAGACTCAACATAGTGAAATAAGTAGAGAGAAGGATGGGTGGGTTAAGAAGGAGGATAATACCAGAGAAGAAATACATTTCCTGATTCAAAATAGGACACTAAAAGGGGAGGGCAATTGAGGGCAGGGAGAGAAGAATGAACTGCATTATAAGGGAATGTCAATCATTTGGGGAATGGCTGAACAAACTGTGATATATGAATGTAATGGAATAGAATTATGCTCTATGAAATTATGAAAGAAATTATTTTGGATAATCCTGCGTAATATGAGCTGATGCAGAGTGAAGTGAAAAGAACTAAGAGAACGATTTATATAAGGACAACAATACTGTATATAAAAACAACTTTGAAAAACTTAAGAGTTCTGCTCAAAGAAATGACCAACCCTGTTTCCAGAAGACCTATGATGAAGTACATTACAGCCTTCCTGAAACAGATTTGATAGACTCAGGGTGCAGAATGTGTTCAACACAGATACGGTGAGGATTTATTTTGCTTGAGTATACTTGTTTATTATTATTCTTTCTTTCTCTAGGTTTTTTAGGAGTGAGGAATGTGAAGGGATATGGGTAGTTAGCAATAGTGATGCCCCCTATGAAAGAGAGCCACCTAAATATTTTGTAAAATGTACAGAACAAAACGGATGTTCAGAAGCAGGTTAGTTTTGAAGTTGGTATGTGGAGTCTATCACACACTTAAAAAAAAAAAAACAAATGCTATAAAAAATAAAGTTTCATGGCTGCCCAGAAAATCTTTTTGTTTTCTACTGCATATATGGAAATTATCCTTTTTTGGGGTGTTAAAGTTCAGAATTAAAACATAAAACGAAACTACACTGCCTATCTATTTTTATTTTCCCCATTCTGACTACTCATAAAAAACTGTAAAAATGGAAATGGACAGGGAAATTTAGCTCAGTTGCACACATGCTTAAATGGATGGTCTGGCCAGAGCAAATGGAGTGAGTTTTTAAATGGCGTTGCTTATCTGAATCACACCTGGGGAACTGCTTAGTTCCATTACCCAGAAGTCTTTTCTTTGATACTAAGTAGCTGGGAAGGCAACCTAGTTGTGGTTCAGACAAGTAAATCCATTTTAAAAATCCTGAAGGATACAATGAAATAATCATTACAGGGGGGAAGTTTATCATTAAGAGAATAGCTGTTAACGACCATTTTCAGGGTCACCTATTTAAAAGCCATTTCTTGGCTCATTGGCTTTTGTTTTCTCCTCTCTGATGACAATCCTATGGTACTTTCTTAGGTCATTAAGTTTCTCATCGTCTACACTAGGTACTCTCGCACTTTCTCCTTTCTCCAGCAGATTGGTTTCCTTCTGCTCCCCTCCGTAAAGGCATTTTTTCTGACTGGCCTTCATGTCTGGAACACTCTCCCTCCTCTGCTCAGACTACTGATCTCTTTGGCTCCTTTGAAGTCCCAACTAAAATCCCACCTTCCACAAGAAATCTGCCCCAATCCCTCTTAGTTATAGTGCCCTCCTTCTGTTAATCATTTCCTATTTATCCTGTATATAGCTTGTGTTGTATATATTTCTTTGCTTGTTGTGTTCCCCGTTCACATGTAAGCTTTGTGAGGTCTTTTGCCTCTTTTTGCTTCCCTAACATTTGTCATAGGCTCTTAATAAATGTTTATTGATGAATTGATGGTCTCCTTTCAATCCCAACCAGCCTCCTTACAAGAATAAGAGTGACTTCAGAATGGGTGCACTGACTTACAAGTTGCTACAGTGCTAGCTGAGTCTAGACCTCAAGGCATGGTAGCATTATAGTGACTCATGGGGAAGAGCAATAATATGGAACACACTACCTGCTTTCCTTACACATAATTGCCCCCATAACCCCAAACTGAGCTTTGGCCATGGCTTTATTTCTGCCAGGTAGGTTCTAATGATTCCGATGACTGCTCCTGGTGTTTTCTCTGCTCCCTCCTTCCCTCTTCCCTTAGCCCCCCACTTTTTAATATTTAGATAGCTCACTGTAGTGGGGATAAGTATGTTCATTTAGGATGAGTAACTTCATTTTGTTTTAAGACTCCATTTTGTGACTAAGCAGTTGTGTAAGCTATTTTTCTGTAATAAGATAAGCCTGAATGGTATAGTTTGCAATGATATCTGTGTAACCCCAAATCTGCTAAACACCTAATAAATACCTGTTAATGACATGGGGATGCTGGAGTTTTGATTAATGGTTTCCTTTCATCATAAATTTAGGTAATCAATCACCAAACAGAATTTTGCTGGAACTAGTGAATACCCTTAGAACTGTAATAAAAAAAAAAAACCCAAACAACTTATCAGAGTTCCCAGTCATGACCCTCTTTTAAGTTACCAGTGAGGTGGCTCAGTGAGATAGTGTGCTGGGCCTGTAGTTAGGATGAACCTGAGTACAAATCCAACTTCAGACACTTATTAGCTGTGTGATCCTGGGCAAGTCACTTCACCCTGTTTGCCTTAGTTCCTCATCTGTAAAATGAACTGGAGAAAGAAATGGCAAACCACACTGTATCTTTCCTAGACACCCCCCCCCCCCAAAGGGGCTCACAAAAAATTGGACATGACTGAAAGTGTTAGTCAACAAAGAATAGATTCCTGGGTTCTCTGCACTAAAGAAAATTGAGTATCCCATATATGTTTGAGAGCAGTGCTGACTGAGGGAGACTGATAGAGACTTGCTAGAATATGACTTCAGAGGTAGATACACAGTGTCCTCCTGGGCAGAGATAAAACCTTGCCATGAGCACCAGTATGAGACATGCTGACCAGGGTCTTTAGGTTGGTGGTTTGTTCCTAGAGGGATTGATTTTATTTAAATCACCAACTAGATCACTGAATATTCTAGGTAAATAAAGTTTGATTACATGCAATGGTGACTTTATGTCTGAATTAGTGTTTTTGTCACACTAGTCTGCGTCCATAATGGTAAATTGTCAGGCACATGCATCATGTGTTACACTCACAAACTCACCCTAGACACTAATATGTTCTTAGCCTTACAAACATATCTGCTTCCTTCCTGACTCTGTGACTTAGTTATGTTGTTTTTCCCATTATGTTAATAGTTAGCTGTTAAGACTAGACTATAAAATTATATTAGTTGACATTTTTGTATCATGTCAAGGCGTGCAAGTACTCTTAGATCTGTAACATATATGCTAGGGGCTACTCCCCCAAGTTTCACTCAAAAGTTGCTTAATGGAGGGGCAGTGAGACTGACTGCTTTCAGGTTTCTTGGTGTAATTCTGACAATACAGGCTTCCACATTCCTCCTTTCTAAAATCCATAGCTGGTTCTCTTCTCAATCACAAGAGGTCATACTCTTTCTGTGGCAGCACCTGTCCTCAGGTATATGTCTCTGTTCCCTGCTATGTGCATTGACTTTTACTGGTTCAGAAGCTCCAATAACATAACTACTGGGGGTGTCATAGTACTAGTAGGAAGTGAGAAAATCCCCTTCTTTCCATGCAGAGGTCTCCTCCACAAAGAGCTCTTGAGCTTGGATTCTTCCAATGTAGAATGGATTACTTATTTTATATATAGTCTAGGAGGTGTGATTGGTTTTCTAAGCCAAGGATGAGATATTTCCCACATGGCATTAGTTTCTCTCCTACAATGGATAACCAAGTTATAATTCTCTCAAGGTGATTAAAGGATTTAATTCATACATTATTGTAGGGTTGTAGAAAAAAAAAATCCTTAGTACCTAAATTATATTTTGTGATTCCATTCTTGGGCTTCTGAGACTTTGTTAATTGAGCTGGGGGTAGGGTGTATGTGTGGGGTCCCTCTATTACTTACATTTATTATCTCAAGTGATAATCAGACAACCCTGTGATATGGCAGATTAGCTCAGTGGGTAAAGCTACTGCACATGTCAATCAACCACTAAGGATTTAAGAACTCTTGGGGGCGGCTAGGTGGCACAGTGAATAGAGCACCAGCCCTGGAGTCAGGAGGACCTGAATTCAAATCCAGCCTCAGATACCTAACACAAAAGACTAGCTGTGTGACTTTGGGCAAGTCACTTAACTGCAATTGCCCTACCTTCCCCCTCCAAAGAGAGAAAAAAAAGGATTTAAGAACTCTGTACTAGGCACTAAGGTATGTGCTGGGGATATAAGGACCTAAAAGAAACAGTCCCTACCCTCAAGGGACACAAGGTGGTAGAGTGGAAAGTCCAGGAGATTTATAATCCACTGGAAGCAATTAGGTGGCTCTATGAGAAGAGTGCTGAATCTATTAAATGGGGTTAATAAATAGCATCTTGAATCACTTAACCTCTCTTTGCCTTAATCCTCTGGAGAAAGACATGACAAACCACTCCAGTATCTTTGCCAAGAAAACCTCATATGGGGTCAGGAAGAGTCAGATGTGACTGAATGACTGACAAAACAAGAATACAGCCCCTAATCCCCCCGCCCGGGTTGTCATGAGGATCAAATCAGGAAACAAAAGCAAACCTTTTCCAAATGTTAATGCAATATATAAATGCTGGCTATGCTGTGGTTACCTTTTTATGGAAAAAGAAACAAAGGTTGGACAGGTAAAAGATTTTTCCAGAGTAGCACAGCTAGTATTCAAGGAAGGAGTCAAACCTTGGCTTCTCATGACTTGGAGCTTGCTGTGATGCTTCATTGTCTCTCTCTGTTTCCATTTACCCTGCTCTGGCTACTGTTTCTATGCCATCTCAGCTGTCCTGTTGGTTAGTGATTGCACACTTTGCTCAGATTAATGGTCACTCTATATTATTATTAATTTTTTTGGAAGGGGAACGTAGGGCAATTGGGGTTATGTGACTTGCCCAAGGTCACACGGCTAGTAAGTGTTAAGTGTCTGAGGCTGGATTTGAACTCAGGACCTCCTGACTCCAGGGTCAGTGCTCTATTCATTGTGCCACCCAGCCACCCCCACTCTATATTATTTTTGACATCCATTGTTGGGGTGACCAAACTGCAGTGCACACTGAACTACAGGGACCCACAGACTCTTGACAGTTTCCAAGGACAAGGTGTAGTTGCCAAACAGATAATATGAAAGACAGCTTGAAGCCTGAAAGTTTGTTACCACTCATATGTGAAAGGCAGGACTTTAGAACAAAGGGCTGGAGGTGTCTCTTAGATGGTCCACCTCACACTTGCACAGTGGACCCATTGGGTTTAGGGAGACTGAGGGAGGCTGTGGTGCCTCAGATTCACTTAGCTCTTTGTAGCTTGTTGGAACAAAACCCCAAATGGATTTTAGTGGAAATATAGTTTGGCAAGCAGGAATGAAACTAGAATTAAAAGAGAATTTTGAATTCTGTCAGAACCTTGGGACATTTGATTCTACTAGCAGGAGGAAGTTGGTTCAAAAAATGGACTAAATGCCCAGGGGTTATAATTAGCTGGCTGACTAGTCTGCCTTCTGAAAGAGCTTAGCCTGAGGGATCAAGATGTTGAGAGCTCATAGGGTTCTCTCCTAGTGGAAAGACAAAAGGCAGATTTGCTTCTTCCATAGAATTATTATATGAGGTTATATGAGGGTTGACTTTTCTCCCTGAAAGAAGTAAAGCTTAGCCTCTAGCCTATGAGAAGGGAGAAGGTGGGGGAGGGAGGGAGAAAGAGAGAGAAAGAGGGGGGGAGGAGAGAAAGGAGGGTGATATATATATATATATATATATATATATATATGTATATGGAGAGAGAGAGAGAGAGAGAGAGAGAGAGAGAGAAAGGAGGGAGGGAGGGAGAGAGAGAGACAAGGAGGAGAGAGAAGAAGATTCTGGCTGACAGCTGAGACCCAGTAGATAGTGGCAAGAAAAGTGTGAGGCTTGGGAGTCAGGACAAAGAGAAGCAGCACTTAGCAGGAAGCAACAGAGACTGATTTTGGGTAAAGAGCAGCATAAAGTCACCTCCAGAAGATATCAGTGGCACATAGATGCTGCGGTTTCTCCTACACATTGTGCTCTGGCCACATTTTCCCTACACATGAGTGTTGGTTGTATGTATTCCCTGTCTCCCTACACACATGATCCCTACATGTTTCCATTCATCTCACTGATATCACATCTAATATGGAAGAGTTTATCCTAGCTTTATGCAAAGGATTTTCTATTGCTATGCTTTTAAGGTGTTTTTTTGTGTGTTTATGTGAAATTGCTGAATATTTTCATATTTCAAAAATTTGGTATTGAAATGTATAAATATTAAAATCTTTTCTATTTTAATATTTACATTTAATATTTTCAATGCAATATACTATAAAATTGCTAGAATTTATATAGTTATTTACATATATCATCTCAGTTGAGCTTCATAAGAAACCCATGAGTTAAGTACTACAGTTATCTACATTTTATAGATTGAGGAAACGGAGGCTCAATGATGCTAAATGGTCAAACAACATAGAGACAAGATTTTGGGATAAATGGTATTAACTCTAAGCCCAGGATTCATAATAGAATGTTACCCAGTGTTCAAGATTGATGTATTTCCATGAAGCTCTCCTATTGATGGAAAAAATTATTATGTGATGTCCTGTATCTATATCAAAGGTGAGGAGACCTAGGGAGAGGAGAAATTCTTCTGCAGTTCTAGGATCTATTAAAAGAGAGGCCACTTGAGAATAGGATGTTGTAGACAAATGTGTAGAGAACATGTAGGGGAGCCAACTTCTTAACATCTGTGTGTGTGTGTGTGTGTGTGTGTGTGTGTGTGTGTGTGTGTCTCTCTATCTCTCTTTCTCTCTCTCTTGCTAAGATATCTCACTTCCAGAGGGAAAACTCATTCACTCTTTGTGTTGTGTATATTCTAATCGATTTCTGAGGTTTCTTCACTATCTACTAGTTCTGATGGTCTTTATGTAACTATCATTTGGTGAGAAGGGAGTCAAGCCTTTGGATATGACTTGAGCCACTCCTCCATTAAAGAAAAATGAACAAAAAAAAGAACATGAACCTAAGAATAATTTCCCCTATACTAGTGATATTTAAGAGCAAGATAGACCTAATTCTAGTCCATATTCCCTCTCTAGTGAAAGTAGAATGAGAAGCCTTGTGGCCTCAATCTCCTACTTTCCCCCAGGCAGGAATCAAAGTCTCCCTTCTAGAGATATCTACTGGTCCCTCTCTTCTAATCACAATTAGACAAACCCATGTGGACAGACACAAAACCTATATGGACAAAACCTACAACCTACATGTGCGAGCCTATTCAAAGCAATATAGTAATAATTCCTAGTCACTTATTTTGAAGACTTGAACAATTTTTTGTCTTCCTTCTGAGGGAGAAGTATTTTGCCAAGCAGTGACCCATAGTTTGCCGGCAAAACTTAAGGAGCATGAATTTAAAAAACTTAAGCACCCTGAATTGGTTTTAGGTGGCTCCCAAACCCCAGGCTTCAATTTTAATGTTTATTTTTTGAAGGTTTTTTTTTTTAATGTTTTTGCTATCCTAAGATAATTGTAAATTGGAATTTTTTTTTTTAAAGTAAAAAATACTGCATGGTTTACAATTTAGACTTGTATACTCACTGGCATTATTTTTTAGTGACTTTGAAGAAAAGCTATTTTTTTCCCTCAGTCTGATTTTTTTCCCCCAGTGATAATGAATCTTTGTATCTTCTCTTTACCTATCTTTTGCACTTGAAAGGATGTTGTCTACGGCTAGCAATCTGAGTGAGAGGAAACTTCTCTGACTTGAAAAGAAAGTGTCAGACATTTTTGTCTCAAAAAGGATTTTGTCCTTTAATTATGGGAAAAAGCCTCTTTTTCCCTTTTATTTTCATAGGAAGTAAATTTCACCTACATACAAAAATAATTTTGTTTCTTTTTTATTGTATCCAAGAACTGTTGTTAATGTTATTTTAATTTTTGTTTTATTGTTTTTTGATGAGCTTATCCAAACTAGCTTGACTTCATCCCTGATATCTGCATGAAAATATTGTTATACAATTGTTGAATTTATTGATATGGTATATCTCTTAAAAGTATTAATATTTCTGTTTCCATAATTAATTGCTAAATGTTGATAGATAAGAAAGCCATTGCTTGGTTGACAATGGAGAATAATATATTCTGTCAACCTGAGCTTCAACATTAAAAAAAAGAATGGAACATTTAGCAACAGGGAAACACTGAAATCACTACTTCAATAGAATCAGAAAATGTGAAGGTAATTAACATGCAAAAAGATTAAACAGAAGTAAGTAAAAAAACTCCTTTCAAATAGTAATGTAAAACAAAGACATGCAATGTGTTGTTTCTTTTTTTCATGTGGCGAAATTTTTTTACAAGGACATGAATTTGGAGTAAAGAAACCTTTTTGTTTCTTTAGTTTTTTTTTATTCTCATGATCTGATATACAATGAGAAGGCAAAGAAAGCATCAGTGGGCTAAAGTAGCTCAGGAGTAATTTAACTATAACAGAATCACAAATTTTGATCTGGAAGGGAGCTCAGAAATCATCTAGGCCACCATCTTCATTTGATAGATACAGAAACTGATTTCCAGGGAAGTTAAGAGAATGAATGAGTATTTCAGGGGAGAGGAATGTCACCCCCTTATTAGAAATCAATATTTTAAATGGAAGGAAAATATTGAAGTACACCTCTAAGATGGGAAGAGGAAAGAAGGAAGACTAGTCAGGACTTGAAAGAAGAAAAAGATGAGAAGTTTTCAGTTTCTTCCCTTGACTTCAGAAGAATAAAACAGTTGAGTGGGAGGCAATCACAAGGCAAGGGGAAAATGAGCAGCAAGTCTGAGGTGATTTGCAAAGAGCGTGAAGGTACTTAACAGAAACAGGAGTAGGGTAAGACAAAAAATTAACAGAAAGCTGTTGGGGGTATAGATTTGCACACTTCAGGACATCAGCTTTTTCAAGATGGAATTCTTGTGTCTAAATTCCCTCCCACTTTGAAGAAATATCTAGTTGAGACTTCAGGAAGCTCAGAGAGGTGATGTAGGTTCAATGGGAAGATGGTATCAAAACAAAAGGTACAAGGAATGATGGAAAAGAAGTAAGAAAGTGATCTGACTGGCTTAAGGAGGCAAGAGATGTAACCAAGACATTTGAAACTCATGTATACACTGGTAGGGCATGATGCATTTTAGGAAGATGTAAGTACCAATAAACTTCTAGAACTTGGTTGTGCTGACTTCTTTTCTCTGGAAGAAGGTTGGAAACATATGCTGTTATCTTGGTGGTAACTGAATAATTTCACCAGACATGTACAAACAAAAGCCAATCTGGTTCATCCACCTGGAGGCATAGTTAACTGGAGCTGTCCCAGGTCTTTTCCATAGCATCATGGCTTATAACAGCCCTGTTCAGTGGTGTGGGGTAAAAGAAGGGGTTAACTTAAGCTGCTATATGTCTTTTAGAATGCCAAAGTACAACAATCTGTACTCCTGACTCCTGGTCGCCAATAACCTGGGAAGATAGAGTCATAAATATTCATCCTCACAGCATAACTCCTACCCTTTCATCCTTGCAACAAATATGGAGGCAGGGGTGGGTTTTAACAAATCAACAATTGCCCAGGGCCATAGGCCATTTGTGGGGTCCTATAATACTCCTTCCCCAGATATTTGGAAGCCTATGATATTAACACCTATAGGACATAATGCATCTTCCCTCCCTAATGCCTCACCCTAGTTGGTGGTGCCACTATAAAGGCCAGGATGCCAATGGGAGGGCCACACTGTCTTGATGCTTCTAGTGCTATCTAAGCTACTGCCTATGGGTCAGATATTCCTGCTAATATCACTGTTTCACTACCTGTGGCCAGATTGTCCCTGCCCTCCCTTCCATCTGCCTGCTCAGTGCTGCTACATAAAGCCAAGTTGCCACTGCCCTCCCCATTGTCCTACTGCTACCAGTGTTCCTTAAGCATCTGCCTACTGGACAGATGACTGCTACCTAAGGGCCAAGGCCTCATGTTCTTCAGTTTGTGCAAATAGATCCTATCTTAGTCCTTGGTGTTCTCACACCTAGCACAATGAACCACTCAGAACCCAAGGACTGAGAGGAAACAATTTAGTAAAAAGCATACTTGACAACCCTCAGTTAAGAGCAGTTCACAGGAAGTAAAAGCAGCATGGAAGGAAATTCCTTTGACAGTGCTAGTAGGGTCTTATAAACTTGCCACAAAAAGTATAGGGCAGTCCTTGTATACTTTTTGCTCAAAGGATTCATAGGTAGATTTCAGGGCAATTCACTTGGGGATAGTTAACTTGAAATACCCCAGTTCTGTTCCAAGGGAGTCTTGTTTCATTATAGCCCTATCTATTGATCTAAGAAGTCATTGGCTTCCACTTACCCAATTCTAATTTTTCAAAAAATTATTTTCTTTAATGAGTTTTTGTACTTCCTATTTCATTCGGCCTGTTCTACTTTTTTAGGAATTTCTTCTTTCAGTATTTTTATTGTGGCTCTTTTACCATCCTGTTAATATTCTTCCCCCAGCACCCCCCCTTTTTTTTTTTTAACAAATCCTTTACTAATTTCTGGTTTACATCATTCATTTCCACCAGATTTTGAGTTACACTTTTTTCCCCATTTTTCCCCTACCCACCACCCCAGAATAGCAGTCCCACAAGACATCCCCTCATCTAATCTGCTCTCTCCCATATCTTCTCCCATACCCACTTCGACTTTACCATTAGGGCGAGGTGAGTCTCTGTGCCCCAACGCCTGAACATCTTATCTCCCAATTACATGCAAAATCGTATTAATAACAGTATTTATATACATTTGAAACATTTAATTTTAAAACTTCGAATTTCAGATCCATTCCCTTCCTCCCTTGTCAGCCCCTCCCTCTGGGAAGATAAGGAATTCAGTATTTGTTGTACATGTATATCTATGCAAAACATTACCATAGTAGATATATTGTAAAAGGCTGCTTATAATTCCTTCCCACCCATCCCACCCCCCACCTGGTCCATTCCCTACTTTGATCCTGTCCCTCTTCGATAGTGGGTACTTCCAACCTCCCCTCCCCTAAGAATGCCCTCCCCTCCATCATCCCCCCTCTCATCCCCCTTCCCTCTACTCTCCTGCAGGGTGAGATATTCCATTTAGTATGTATGTCATTCTCTCCCTGAGCCAGATTCAACGAGAATATGGTTTTGCCTTTTTGCCTTCCTGTTCTTCCCCTCCCCTGCAGCCACTTCCCCTTGTTTCTTCTATATGAGATAGTTTACCCTACCCTGTCTCTCCCCATCTCCTCTTGCCACTTTCCTCTCTCACCTCATAACTTCACCCCTTAAGTATCATCCCTTCCCACCAAATTCAACCTGTGCCCTCTATCCATGTATAACTGTAAACATATATACACACATTCATATATGTATTCATATGCCCATATACCCTTCTTCCATTATTTTCATACTGAGAAAGGTTTCATCAGTCACAGTCATTGTTTTTCCATGTAGGAATGTAAATAGGTCGACTTCGATAAGTTCCTTTTGATTTCCTTTCCCTGATTACCATCTCAGGCATCTCTTGCTTCTTGTGTCTGGATGTCAAATTTTCTATTCAACTCTGGTTTTTTCCTCAAGAATGCTTGTAAGTCCTTTATTCCACTGAATGACCATATTTTCCCCTGAAACAAAATACTCAGTTTTGCTGGGTAGGTGACCCTTGGCTTCAATCCCAGCTCTTTTGCCCTCTGGAATATCATATTCCATGCCCTTCGATCCCTCAGTGTAGAAGCTGCCAGGTCCTGTGCTATTCTGATTGTGTTTCCACAATATTGAAATTGTTTCTTCCTGGCTGCTTGTAGTATTTTCTCCTTGATCTGGGGATTCTGGAACCTGGCTATAATATTCCTGGGAGTTTTCTTTTTGGGATCTTTTTCAGGAGGTGATTTGTGGATTCTTTCAACCTCTATTTTGCCCTCTAGGTCTAAAACATCAGGGCAATTTTCCTTGAGAATTTCTTGAAGGGTGATTTCTAGGTTCTTTCTTTGATCATGGCTTTCAGGTAGTCCAATAATTTTTAAATTGTCTCTCCTGGATCTAGTTTCCAGGTCAGTGGTTTTCCCCACGAGATAGTTCACATTGCCTTCTATTCTTTCATTTGTTTGGATCTGTTTAACAGCATCTTGATTTCTCTTAAAGTTATTAGCTTCCGTTTGCTCCAGTCTAACTCTGAAGGAATGAATCTCCTCAGTGATCTTTTGAGATTCTTTTTCCATCTGGCAAATTTGGCTTTTTAAGGCATTCTTCTCCTCATTGCCCTTTTGGGCCTCCTTTGCCATTTGAGTTAGTCTATTTTTTAGGGTGTTATTTTCCTCAGTCAGGCTGTTGATTCTCATTTCACACTTTTCCTGCACCCTTCTCATTTCTCTTCCCAATTTTTCCTTTACTTCTCTTATTTGGTTTTAAAAATCCTTCTTAAGGTCCTCTATGGCATGTAACCCGCTCATATTTTCCTTTGGGGCTTTTGGAGCAGGATTTCTGACCTCACAGTCCTCCTCCTGTTCCCTGCTTCGATCCTCTTTGCCCCCAAAATAGGAGTCTAATGTTGCATTTTTTGTTTATTTCGTTTCCTTTGCCTAGGCATGTTGCCACTTAATTACTTGACTTTTGGGCTTGTTGCCACAATAGGACTTTGCCACTGGACAGGGGAGCTTCCATCCTGAACGTTGGGGTCTTCACAACTCCCGGTTCTGGCAAGTTGGATACCCACTCCAGACCTTCCCCCAGATCCAAGCAGGTTAAAGCAAGAGCAATTAACCCCCAGACTGATTGCTAGATCTCCCTACAGTTTGCAGGCTAGGAGCTTATGCTGCCACTGAAGCTGCAAAATGGCGAGTGGGTCGTGTCTCCTCAGCTGCTTCTAGCCCCCAAGGAAGGAAGCCGACGCATTTCCCCAATACTGGTCCCAAAGTCCATAGAGCACTAACCTCTTACTTTGTCCTAGGCATGTCTGTGTTGATAATTCTGGAATCACCACAGCTGCTGGTGTTCTGGGGTCCCTCCAGCCAGCTGCTGGCCTGGCCGCCCTGGGGCTAAAACCGTGGCTCACATGGACCTGGGCTCAGCTCTCCAGGTGCTGGGCTGTTGGCTCCCATAGCACTGCACTGGCCCTCCCTGCAGGGCTGCTGGGCTGTTCTCAGTGGGAGGTTAGCTTCTCTGTGTTGTTCTGTGGGTGCTGGGGCTCCAGAAGTTGTTCAGAGTCCCCTCTTACATGCTTTGGAAGTGGTCTGATGGGAGAGCACCTTGGAAATGCTATTTCTACTCCACCATCTTGGCTCCCCTGTTAATATTCTTTTCATAATTTTCTTTCATTACTCTCCTTTCTTTTTCCAATTTTTTCCTCTCCCAATCTTATCACTTTCTTTAACTCTTCCAGGAATCCTTGTTGGGCTTGGGTCCAATTAACATTTTTCTTTGTGTTATTTTCAGCTATTTTCACAAGGTTGTCTTCTTCTGAGTTATGTCTTGGTCTTCCTGGCCATGGTAGAAGCTTTTTATGGTCAAGTTCTCTTTTTGTTGTTTGATAATTTTCCAGCCTATTCCTTGACTTTGAATTTTATGTTAAAGCTGAGTTCTGCTCACCTGGGGGTGGGGAAGCACTTACTCAAGCTTACAACTTTATCATGCTGCTGTTTTCAGAGCTAGTTCTGGAAGTCTGAATGTTTTTGGTGCTTGCAACATTGTGTAGTCCAGGGAGAGGTGTACTCAGTACTATCCTGGTCTCCACTTTAATCTTTACCCAGGAAGAGCCCCTGTTCACCTGCATCTGCAAGTTCATAGTCCTTCTCTTGACCTTGGAACTATGATCAGGGCTGTGACAGACCCCAAGTTCTCCTCTCTGTTCTGGAACCGAAATCCAGAATTGTGTATAAGCAATAGAGTTGCCAATCAGCACTAGTTGCACCCAGTGCCAACAAAGGATCCCCAATAATCTCTGATCAGTTTTACAATCCCTTTTCCATCTGTGGACTGAGAGTTCCCAAAGCTGCTGCTGCCACCATATACTCTCTAGGTTGGCTCCCTCTCCAGTGGCACAGACCTCTTCTATTGACCTCCTACGTTATCCTGAGCTAGAAAAACATCCCACCCTGACCTTTGGTTGTCTCTGCCACTCCAAAATTATATCTGAGTCATTATTTTAAAGTTCTTTGGAGGCCACTGTTGGCAGAGCTTGAGTGAATTACCACCTCTAATCTGCCATCTTGGCTCCACCCTGCCCCCCAAATATAATTTCATTTGATCCTCACAGCAACCCTGGGAGGTAGGTCCTTTATTATTTTCATTTTACACTTGGGGAAATAAGGCAGACTTAGTTCAGTGACTTGCCCAGGGTCACACAGCTAGTAAATATCTGAGGCTGGATTTGAACTTAGATCTTCCTGACTCCAGGTTCCAGTGTTCTTTCCACTTTCCCCCTGCCTGGACAATATTTCTATATACTCTATGAAAAAGACTGGGCACAACAAAAATGAAATTTAATACATGTAAACTGACAAATAATTGGTTATAGACATAGTCATTTAAAGATCAGCTGGTTGTGGGTGGTTAAATCATCCATTAGTTCTGACAGTGATCTTCAAAGTAGCCTGAGTGCACCCCCAGGAAGTGTCCATGATTATTAGTGTGTGAAGAAATATTAGGACTGAGGGCAGCACAAATACTCTGTGCACTTGAAAACACTGCCTGTATTTACAGCTCCCCTTCCCTCTGCCTGGAAGCAGTGAGGGCTGTGCTGAATCATTAGCTACAGATGCTCTTTTGCAGGCAGATAGTGAGGTAGGCATGCAAGAAAGCAGATAAGCAAGGAGTCATTCTCTGGCCCTGTTCTCTCTCTTCCATCTCCATTGCAGTAAGCAGGGCATATTTCATATGTATACTGGCTCTGGCCTCACATATCCACTTGAAGATAGGAGAAGATAGAGGAAACTCATATTTTGCTTCTCCGAAGAATCCTTCCAGGATTCCTAACTCTTAGGGTAGGATTCATGAGATGGGTAATTCCCTGGAACCTTGATCCCCCCTAGGACAAGCCATCAGGCACTCACTGCCTTCCCCACTCACTAGCCTCTCCAGACAGAAGCAGAAGAAGGAGGTTGAGATTAGGATCAGGGAGATGGAAACAGTCCTCAACAGAAGTAGGCAATTTTGGCAGAGGAAAGGGTTTGGGGTGGGGCAATCCCGAGTTTTGCTTTGGACATGTTGAATTTGAAATGTTTGCAGGCTATGTGCTTTGAAATATCCATTGGAAGTTTGTGATGAGAGGCCTGGAGTCAGGAGAGAGATTAATACTGATGTGAGGAATTTGCATAGAAATGACATTTAAACCCAAGGGAGCCTATGAAATCCTGGAAAGGGAGAATCAAGCGACAGAAGAGAAGACCTAGGACAGAGACTGGAGCCATGGCCATGGTGAAGAGATATGTCATTGATATCGAACTAGCAAAGGAGACTAAGGATGGTCAGGCAAGTGGGAGAAGCATCCAGAGAGCATTGTGCTGACTACCTAGAGAGAGCTTGCAGAAGGAGAGGGATCATTGGTATCAGATGGAGCATAGAGGTTGCTCCCTTTCCACTGACACTTCCTATCAAAGGAAGATTCCTCATGGCACAGTGGAACCCAGCTGCACCAGGAGATGCTCTTTCGAAGATTCCCTACAACTCCAAAGTGACAATCTCTAAATTGTGAGCACTGAGGACCATGAGCATGGGAGGGCTGGAGTCAGGGTCAGAGCCCAGCCCAGATGAAGAGTGAGAACAGTTTCAGTTTAGTAAAGAGTTCAGAAACTCAATGAGTGAGGAGTCATTGAGATTTGAGGAAATGGAAGCATCAGGAGTAGACAGCTTCATCTACAAGTTTGGCTAAGAAAGTGAGGAGATAAGAAAGTGAGGGTAATAATGTTAGGGGATAGTAGGGCCTATGAATAATTTTCCCCACTTGGACTTGTTTGTCAGCATCAGGGAAAGAAACCAGTGGCTAGGGAAGATTAAAGATGAGAGGGACAAAGATAGAGAGACACACACCAAGACAGAACCAGAGACATTCAGAAGGGAGTATAGAAACAGATAAACAGAGACAGAGGGGGTCTGGAAGGAAAGGGTTAAGTAATTTAACTCATGGAGCCCCAGGTGAGAGGAGTCAGCAATAAATGCCCTCAGGCTTCTGAGGGTAGCTGGTAGATTGTCTACTGGAGAGGTGGAATAAGATTCAAGTTTCCTACCACACCTTGGTGTTTGACTCTTATTGGCTGCTTATGAAAAACTTGGTCTGATTTCTCTCCTTATATCCTTGGAATCAGAGTTGGGGAACCTATCTCTTGTGACCTTGACAGGGGCCTGGTCAGAAGGCTGAAGGATTCAAGATCACAGGTCAGAATATCCTGGGCTTGTAACTCTCCAACTAGTCTAGCTCAGGGGAATATGGAGGCTAGGCCTGACTCAACTGAGGTAGAGGCCACAGAAGAATCGCCTCATGGAGGTTTGGAAGCCTACTCTGGGCAATCTCAGGAAGATTTAGGGGCCATGGAGAAACCATCTCAAGCATATCTGAAAACCTGTTCTGGGCCAGATAAGGAAGCTTCAAGGGATTTGTTTACAGTACCTGAGGTAGATTTAAAAACTTGTATTGAACAGCCAAAAGCAAACTTGACGTCATGCCCAGTCAACTTTGGGGAGGCTCAAGTACCACCTCAAGATTGCCTTGGGGAGTTCCCAGAGGAGGAGCCCTACCCATCCCTAATAAACACAATACCCAATGCTAGATTATCTCAGGATACCAAGGTTTATTTACCTCTAAAGACAGAAGATCAAAGGGTATGGCCAAAGCAATCTGTGGGAAGAGCCCAAACTAAGTCATCTGTGAGACAAAGGAAAAAAGGGAGCCAAACTAGGCCATTACAGACTTCCTTTCCTCTAGGGGAGGTACAGAAGCTATCCCCAAATAGTGAGATGCAGACTATGCCCTTAACCTGTCATAAGTTGGAGGAACCCCAAACCAGTACTTTTCAGGTAAAGCAGAACTCTGAACCATTTGAGAAAAAGATGAAAATCATGTTCAGAATTTCCCATGAAACAAGTCAGGATGGCCAGCTTCAAAGTTTGACCACAAATAGCCAGATTGAAAGCTCACAGCCTGTCCTCCGAGATCCACTGATAGAAAAAAGGAGCTCCCAACCCACGGCTGGCCAGAGAGTATCTAAACATCATCTCTGTTTATATTCCCGTATCCTATACCCCATGAAGAAAGGAGTTATATTGAAGATTCTGTCAAATGAAGAATCAGGGCTTTTCAAAGAGGGGAAATGTTTGTATGTGTGTGATAAGTTCTTAATGGGCCAGTGTGAGGATGGCTTAAACTGCCCTGGTTACCATACCCTGCTCCCTTTCCACTGGCAGTTCCTATCGAAGGAAGACAACTCATGGCACAGTGTCTCCTGTGGAACCCAGCTGCACTTGGAGATGCTCTTTGCAGACCCCAACAACTCCCAAGTGACTGTTTTTGAATTGTGAGTACTATTCCATTGGGAACCCACAAACATGGGAAGGCTGTAGTCAGGGCCAGAGCCCAGATGAGATTTAGATGCTTGGTTGCTAGCTTGAGGTGAAAACAATTAGTTGTGGAAAGAATATAGGTAAGAAGGTGGCACAGTGGAGAGACTGCTCGACTTGGAATGAAAAAGACCCAAGTTCAAATTCTGCCCTTATTAGTTGTGCGGTTCTGGGAAAGTCACTTCTGAAAAGGGAATAATGGTAGCACCCATTTCAAATGATTGTTTTAAGGAGAAATGAGATAACATAGGTAAAGCATTTTGCAAACCTGAAAGGCCTATATAAATGTTAGTTATTATCTACACACCTAGTTTTGTCAATGACTAGCTATGTGACCTTGAACAAATTGCTTCTCTTCTGGGCCTTGGTTTCCTCATCTGTAAAAGTGTGTTGGAGAGAAGAGAGTGGCTAAGGGATCTCTAAGGTCACTTCTAGCTTTGATGTTCCATCATTGGAAGACTTTTATATGAGTTCAAAGAAGGAAAAGATCAATAAAGACGGAAGTAGAATGGCGGAGGGACTTGAGGGGGCCTTAATAGACAGCTAGGAATTAGGTAGACAAAGAAGAAGAGAGAGAAGATTGAAGTTTGGAAGAATGGCATAAAGTATGGACCTTAGTTCAGAGTTTGATCAAAGAAGATTTAGGTAGGGGAAGAGTTGGAGACAAAGGCTAGAAATTATACTTTTCTGGAGAGTTAGGGAATTGGCATTTCAGTGTCTGGGTAATGTGGAGTCCCAGAAAATCGTTGCATAGAGGAATGTCCATTGGAACACTATTGGAAAATGGCATTTTGGAGAGTTTGAATTGCCATGCATTGGAAAAATGGGAGGAGGTAGGGAGAGTAGGCAATTCTAGTAGTCCAGAAGAGAAAAATTTCAGAACTAAAAATCTAAAATCCAGAACTAAGAAATCTTTAAGGAGGAAGAAGTCAGAGATAATACTGAGGTTTTTTTTCCTAATTCTATAAATATTTACTGAGTCACAAGATAACATTGTGCCAGTAGATTTTTGTGTAAAGTACAAAGCATGATAAACACAATTTCTACCTTCAAGGAGCTTACCATGGAGGGCATGGCATAGAAGAAAGGGCATGGACAGAGGCTAGCTCTGGTTCCCCCACTGCACTGACTATGTGTGTGACCCTGAATGAGTCACTTACCTTTTTTTGGATTTAAATTCCACTCCCACTCCATTCATAGGAGAGGTTTGAACTCCTAAGATACGTAAGGTCTCTTCCCTCCCTGGCACTCTATATGCCATCACACGTGTACATAAAAGGCAAACAACTACATGAATTAAACTAATCATATAAGATATGTCACATGACAGTTATTATTATAAGATCCCAAAGAAGGACTAGACTTGGCACAAGAGGGAAGAATAAAGAGATAGAGATGGAAATTGCAAAGAGACAAATTTAGGTTTACTGTGAGGAAAAACTTGCTAATAATTAGTTATTCAAAAGCAGAATAGGCTGCCTCATAAAGAGGCCCTTTCTTCACTCAAATGGTGGGGGGGATGTCTTCAAACTAAGGGTAGATGAGCCCTTATTGGTGAAGGGGGTGTGTTAGAGAGGGAATTCTTGTTCAAATATCGGTTGGGTCAGATGGTCAGCTGAGGTCCTTCCCAAATCTCCAATTCTATGATTTTATGAGTGATACAGATAATTAGTGTTGAAGGAACTCACTTGAGGAAATTATTTCACTGGTCTGATGGGACCAGGGAAGATTTTGTGGAAGAGTGAATAGAATTTAGCTAGGTTGGAGAGTCTTCTAGGAGTAAGAAATAGTGTAGGTAAAGACACAATGGGACCATATGAAGGGATTTGAGTAGAGCAGCCTGTCTCAAGCAGAATGGAATAGTAGGAGAAAAGGTAGGTTGGAGTCAAATCATGAAGAGCTTTGAATGCCATGCTGAGGAGTTTGAATTTTTTCCTATAGCCAAGGAGGAATCATTAAAATTTTTTTCAAAGAGAGGAATAGCAAGATGCAAGTACTGTTCTAGAAAGACTGATATAGCATTTTGTAAAGGGTGGATTGGAGAGGAAGAGACCAGTTGTATCACTGGTCTAAGCAAGAGGTGATTAGTAGGGGAAAGATGTGAAGAATCTTAGGAAGAAAGGCATGGCAGGACTTGGTGACTGATGAGATGTCGGGCGCAAGGGGGAGGGCTTTCAAGGGTTTCAACTCTGGGTGAGTGGATGGGAGACTGTTCAAATTACTGATGCAAATGGGGATGTCTGGGCAAGGAGCTGTTTGGCAGCAGAATGAATTCAGTTTTAGATAAGGCCGAGTTTGAGGTGGATGACAGCGGTAGAAATGGCCAGCTGGCAGACATGGTCCAATTTAATTCCTTTGGGAGGGAGCTGACATTTCTACTCTATTTGGCCTAGAAATGTTTGTTGTTTTTCTTTTTTCCATTCTATTTGTGAATCAGTGTAGTGGGTCACTAGTTGTGTGACCCAATGGCTCTCAGTTTCTACACCTGTAAAATGAGGCCATTTGCAGTTATCTTCTAGGGCTGTTTTTTTGTTTTGTTTTGTTGGCGTGTGAGGAAAGTGCTTTGTAAACTCTGAAGTACCATAGAAAGGAGTTTCTCACACTGAGTCAGAGAGAATCAGAGTTGCACTTCTAAGAGCAGAGATTTCAAGCCAGAGGGGATTGAGTCTAAACTCCTCATTTTAGAGATGTGAAAACAGGACCAGAGAGGATGAGTATCCAAACTCACGTGATTAATAAATGGTAGAGCCATCAAGATCACTTAAACAAAGGCAAGGTGAAATAGGTTTCTCTCTCCAAGAATTAATAGCATTTAAAGAGGGAGGTAATGTAACTCCAGTGGGAGGAACACTGGAACTAGAGTTAAGAAAATTTGGTTTCTGATCCTGACTGTTGCTAAGTACTTCTATGGCCTTGAGCAAATAGGTTCTAAAATCTGGGCCTTAGCTTCCTCATCTGTAAAGTGAGATAATTTGACTTGATCTCTCAGGGTCCCTTCTAGCTCCAAATTCCAATGATCTTAACAAGGTAAGGGACAATAGTTGCTATTTCTATTGTTCCGGGAACAAGAAAAACATTTGATCATCACTGGTAAAATTTTGAATTCTTTAGACGTATTGTAATTCCCCTATTCCAGGCCAAAACCCTATAAACACTACTGGCTCCCACAACCTCAGAAAGCAATAATGAAACTGGAGAAGGTTCGGAGAAGGCAATGAAATGATGATTGGTATAGTTGGACCCAGCTCCACTCCACCCTCCTCCCCTCCCTGATCTGTCACCCTGCCCCTCCTGAATGCCAGACACAAATCCACTCACCCTCTCCCAGACCGCAAAACAGGCAGCCCAACCCCTCGCCAGCTGACCTGTAAAACAGAGAGCTCCACCCCGCTCAACCTGCAAACAGGCAGAACCCCCACCCCTCACCCACCCCCGACCAATCCGTGGGACATTTGAATTTCCCGCCGGCGCCAAACCCTACAATTAGTGATTGGTCAGTATACATTTGAATTTCTTGATGGGACTCCCACCCACAGATCAATCAAGGGCAAGCAAGGGGTGGGGGCTCTGCCCGTCCACAGATCAAGCAAGGTGGAGCTCTCTGCCCCACAAACCAACCTAGGAAAGGTTGGGCTGCCTGTCCCACAAATCAAGGAAAGGGTGAGTGGACCCACGCCTGACATTCAGGAAGGGCAAAGCGACAAATCAAAGAGGGAAGGGCAGAGTGGAACTGGGTCCAACATTCCGTACTCTTTCTTGTAGGTATGTCAAACCTTTGACATGGCTGGGTTCACATCTAGATTACCCAATTCTGTTCCTAAAGGATGGGGGGGGGTCCCTGATAATTAACATTAATGGAGTTAACACTGGATTTAAGGAATTGTAGAAAACAATGAGATAGGGTCCTACAATTAGGGCTAAGATCAGGAGGAGAGGCTAATACCAATATTAATACCAAGGCTGATATCAATTTAGTGAGTTAGGGGGATATTCCAGGGGAACAGGGACTGATACCCATTCTCAGAATTTTCCAGCTCCCTCTGTCCATTAGCAATATTCTGGCTTACCAACTTCAGACTCTCCCTCACCACTCCAGAGTTGTTGCACAGAAGCAACAAGCCTCACCAAGGACTACACACAGGCCACCCTGTTTAAGAAGGTCAAGGCCTCTGGGTTCTGAAGAACCACCTCCGCCAGAGTCCACCTGTCTTTCCAGGGCTGAGATGGACTGCTCTATGTGGGAGAGGTCAATATTTACCTGTGTACTTAAGGCCTGATAGTTGGCCTCCCCCTTTAATCAAGGCTGCCATCCCAGTCGCTGCAGAACCCACAAGGCCCAAGCCCACTGATATAGGAATGAGGAGTGGTACTGCTTGCCTTAGGTAGTGGCTCAGTTGCCCTTCTGGGAAAAGTACTGCCAACCTTGTTCACCTGGGAGAAGGGTGACTCGGGGAATTATGGCCACTAGGATACACAGGGGTCCTCAGTCTGAGGAACACTATAACAGAGACACACTGGGTAAGGCCATCGTGGCATGCCCACCAGGCTCCTAGAGGGGCACGGAAGTAGTCTGAACTAGAGGCCTGAATCATGTGGGTTTTTCCCACAACTTGAGCTATACTGAGAGCTGGATAAAGGGGTGCTGGATGATATGAGACAGAAACATGTTCCCTGTACATCCCCAAGGGAGAGCCTTGGGTGGTTCCAATCACAATTCTGTGTTGGAAATAGGGGTGACTGAGGCATTTAGTGCCACCCCTATTAGTAAGGAGGCTAGGGCTCAACACAAATCCAGAAATCTTTTCCCAACAAGTGGTTAGAGCTGTTAAGTGTTTTATGAACAGCTGACAGAAGGGTAATTAAGGGGACCTGATAATTGTGAGATTCCTGAACCTTTGAAGATGAGGGTGAAGAGGGAAGGGTGATAAGGAGGGGGGGAGGGTAAGTGGTTCTGCCAGGGAAACCTCTCCTGGCATCCAGTCTGGAAGGAATTCACCAGGCTCAAGCAAACTTTGAAGCCGAAATTGTAAAGTTTATTGTTACCTTACGCTGTAGAGAACAGCGGGCTAGATTCTTATGGAACCTGCAAACTCGCAGAGGCTGCAGGCATAGTTTTAAGGGGTCAGTTATGCTAACTAGGTGAGTAAGGGTGGGAGCAGGGAGGAGTTAAGGAGTGGTCAGTGCTCAAAGGACCATACACTTTTAATATCAACTGCGCAGGTGTATTGCCCATGATTCACTGGGAAATAGCTCAAGAGGGGGTCTAGCTGGAGGTGTGGTTTTAGGCCTGACACACTAAAGAGTGCCCAGTCTGCCTCCCACCAAGGTCATCAGAGACAGTGTGGGTCTATAATTGACTAAGGAGTTACCCTATAGATAAGGTATTGAAGAATTTATGGTGGGGCTGGCCACTCTAACTAAGGGAGATAACATTTACATAACTTATTGTTTCAAACAGAGATAAACAGGTCATGAGATGTTGCTGGGCAGAGTGCTGGAAGGGGGAAGGGGCAGAGTCAATGCTCTGAGGCTGGGGGGGTTGGAAATGTGATCTTACAGACTGCTTTTACAAATTGATTTTACAGACATAGATCCCAAAGCACCCCATTTACAAACTGATGTTACAGATTGATACTACAGACATATATATATCACAAGGACCCCATCATTCCCCCCTTAAACAGATAGCACCCAAAATCATTTGGGGACAAGGGGTGATGGTCTCAGCTTCCCGAACTGCTTCTTGCTGGGAAGGGGCGTAGAGCTGTCCCTGCCTCACAGGGTTCTATCGTTCAAGGGGTGGGGTCCATGGCCAATGTCCGGAATCTGGCTGATGCTAGATCCAAGGGGTGATGAGTAGCAGCCTCGGGAAATGTTGGGTACTCAGTCTGAGCAATCATCTGCAGATGGAAAGCACTGAGCCTAGAAGAGATAAACCTAGCAAGGAGGTTAAGCAGGCAAGAGCCAAAAATAAGTAAGAGAAAGTTGACCAGAAATGGGGTGAGGATGGGCTAGCATAAGCCATTACTCAGACTATTTCACTTTCCTTCACATTTCTACATACTACATATTCTTTTACCAACATAACTGTACTGCCTTTAACAAAGGAGGTTCCTAACTAGGTTACTTAAAATGAAATTATAGTGATGTAGGCTGAAACTCCCATGATTGGTCAGTGTACACTTGAATTTCCCACTGGCGGGGAAACCCTAGGCTGGGTCTCCCACCCACAGATTAATCAAGGGTAAGCAAGGGGTGGGGGTTCTGCCTGTTTACAGATTAAGCAAGGTGGAGTTCTCTGTTTTACAAATCAATTAAGGGAAGGTTGGGCTGCCTGTTTTACAAATCAAGGAAAGGGTGAGTGGATTTGTGTCTGACATTCCGGAAGGGCAAAGTGACAAATCAAAGAGGGAAGGGTAGAGTGGAGGTGGGGAATGATGGGGATTGTGGGGGGCCTCGCAAGGAGGTAAAAGGGGAATCAGGGAGAGGATTGGATAGTCTTAGCTTTAGGGGGTGCTCGTGGACTTCTGTTTTCCATTCTGAGGTGACAGCAGGCTTCACTCTGGTGTAATGTTGTCATGTGGGAATAAAGTCCACTTTGACAGCAGTAGGTGTAGTGGGGATCGTGACGTGTGGTCCCTTCCACCTCTGCTCCAGACCATGAATTTCTTTTTACCATCACAGAATCCCCAGGTTGAAACTGGTAAGCTGAGGTAGAACTCCGGATCGGGATCAGGAGAGCTGAGGGAAGGTTTTTTTTTTTTAATCGCCTGCAGACCCTGAAGGAACTTGATAAGGGAAGAGTTAGTGATTTCAGCTTTTAGGTCTTCCCAGATTAGAGGAAGAATGGGTGGTCATCTTCCATATATTAGGGAATGGTCTGGACTTTCTCAGCCTTGAGTTCTGAGCTCTGAGAAAATTTCAGATGCCGGCTGCTCAAGGAAGTCAAAACTGAGAATCCAAGGACCTAATCATCTCCCCCTTAAACAGTTGGGACCCAAAATCATTTGGGTAGATCTATGTTTCATAGGAAGCTGGGTACACAGATTATATATACAGTATACAGTATATAACAGTGAATACAGATTCAGGAAGGAAGAGATAATTCAGAAATTGAATCCTTAACATACATTCAGTTACAAATGTTAACTTTTGCTTAGAGCATGAAACAACTACAAATTCGGATCAAAAGAGCCAGATCTCTTCTGTTTTCACAACTCATTACATTAGTTTAGTAATAAATTTATCTTGCAAATGAAAGTTTTAATAGGCCTCTTAAAATGACACTAGAGATTTGAAAATTCCTTCTGAAAGTATTTTCCCTTCTTTTAAAACAGTTTCAAGATTTATAATTGATCACTAAACTTTTAGGAAGAAAGTTAGTTGAAAACTTTTAAAATGATCTTAAGCAATTTGCATACTTTCTGCACATGTTCCAATTCCAAATGAAAAATATTAGATTTTCCAGTGAGCTTACACAAAAGAACCCATATCTGTTACTACTTGCTCTGATCATGGAAACTTGCTATAGAAGGAGAAAAGCAGGGACATGTGACATTCCAAATATGACAGGATAAAACATCCTTGATTCTGTTTAAATTCAGGTAAAGTCACAGATATCCACCCATGCAGTATCTGTTCCATCTTATAGCTAGACTCAGGAATAGGTGGGAAACTTTCCTTTTCAAAGGAATCCCATCGGTAAACTGAGCCAGAAGGGATCCCATCCCAGACAGAGGCTAAGATTGTCCCTTCAGCCTTTACCAAATGTAGACTTCCACCTATCAGCAGTACAGGATCACATTCCCTCTGAGTAGCTTGTGGCATTTTCTCTGAGATACTGATTTAATGCAGACAACTATACCCAAATTCAAACTCAAAATAAAATTTAGTTCTGGTCCCAAGTGCCTTTTACCTTAAACAACAAGCTTCACCGATCACAGCTTAGAGCTAGTTAGTTATTTTTATTTTCATGGAGCTGCACTAAGCAATGATGATTCATCAGGTCTCACAAATGTAAAGAATTCCATTTACCATCTTTCCTTCTGAAATCTAAAAGCCAATTGATAGAAATCCTTCTAATCTTTGCAACTTCTTAGCAAGTTAGGTTCATTTAAAACTACAACACTTAAACAAGTTCCTTTCCCAGGCTGAATGACCTTGCCTATTAGAGATAGTTTCTAGGGGATTTGGCAGTTTTACAACATAAGAAAAATGTATATGAATTCTTAGGAGGAGAGACTGGGGGAAAGGCTAATAATGATGCCCCAGCTTAACCAATTCTCATACAAGCAGGAGGACTGTTCTGAATGGGCAGAACTAGTCTGAATAAAGTTTTCACCCAATCTCCTCCTTTCCACATACAGTAATCAATTGACAATTTTAGATTTTAACATTAAAATAGTAGCCAAAATAACTTAGTTAACAATCTTACAAGTTTTAAACAGTCTTAACTGAAACTTCCTTTTAAACAAAGACAGACTTGGAAGCTTATGATTTCCCACATTACAATACTCCAAGACTAAGAAAACTGCTTCTTATACAGCATAGATAATACAACTTTTTACCAGTAACAATATCATAAACAATTATCATGTTCTTAAATTTGAACTTTGAAATAAAAACAAATGAATTACCAATCTGGTGACCTTAAAAATCAAGTTTTTGAAGTTACACAGAACTAAAATTTTCTTGTTGCCACACACCTGATCAACTTATCACTAAAAATTAATTACATTCTGGAATCTCACATAGATGGTGAATGTGGTGATCCATAGACCTTCAAATTAACATAAATACATCCTTAGATGAAGCAAGCTTGAAAACCACATCCCTATATTTTTCTTTCCTTTTTTTCCCCAGTTTCTCATTTGCTCAATAAGAATTCTACAAAATGCCTTTCCAATTCCCTGTGTACATTCACTTCATCATTAGTAATGTGGAAACTATAACTTTAAGTCACTGCATATTTCCAGAATAGCCAAAAAGTTAAATGAACAACCAGCTATCACAATAAATATCAGCAGCATTATTCCTACCTATTTGTATCCCAAATATAACAGCTTTAAATTGTCAAATCTTATAACATAAAAAATCCAATTCACATGAAATAAACAGAAGACAGAATTAGCAGAACTGATAAAGTACCATAGCTGGTTTTACAAAACTTTTCTCAATCTTTTAGTTTCAACAAAATTCAGATTGAAAACTGCTTTATCTAACAACATTTCTGGCTCACAATGGTCACTCAAACTTTTACAGTATAAGAAGATTTTACAATTTAGAGATACCATAATAACACAATGACATTATGACATTAATTGCATTTCCAATTCATCACATACAAAAATTACTGGTAGAAAAATTGGGCTTACCAAGTACAGAGGCTTTTTTTTTTCTTCTCCCCACAGCTGCAGAGCCTGGTTGTGGACCCAGGCATTTGAAAAGAAAGAGGGTCATCCGCATGCCTGGAGGTGTGGGATTTGGGGTACCCAGGGGTGTTGCCAGGCCCCTCAATATAGCTGCAGCTCCCCCTTCTTTTTCAAGTGGGGGAGCTTAACTCAAATTCCCTATTCTTTAGCACGCTCTATTCTCTTCTAGAATGAGAGACTATAATAAATTTTTGTAAAATGTTTTCAGCAAATTTAACTTTTACTCCAATAAACTAATTTATGTGTCCACTCCTTACAAAACCTTCTTTGAAAGTGATATCTTTGACCTCTCCAGCAAGTGATATTGGGGAGGCGCCTTCCCCCTTTCTCACTACTAGAGAACCCAAAAGAAAATTCACTTTTTCTTATCAAATCTTAGAAAATATTCCAATTTGCCTCAATGAAAATGAATTCTGACTTATCTTTAGCATCAAACTAGGAGTGACACTTATTTTTTTTTACTTCTCACATGAATTCAATTGACTTATAGTTTTATTCTAATACACAGATTTTTCCTCTTTTAGGTAGAGGCAGGAAATAGTTAAATTTTCATCTGCCTGCCTCTTTGATTTGAGGGGAAAAGATTCCCTCATTATTTCTTATCGCCTTCTCCTCACTCCACTTGGCCAGAGTGGAATGAAGAGGAGGAGATTTTCAAACTTTTAAAGATCTTAAAACTTCTGTTCACACTTCTCAATACCAAATACCATCTCTATCTTAACTTCCTACCCATGCTTCTTCCTTTGCTACATGCTTAAACTTTCTTGCTTTATAAACCTAAACAAGACAATATTTACCTCTCTTTTCTCTTCTTCTCCAGCCTGCATTCAGCATCAGTGAAGGGAGGAGGGAGAGCTAAGAGCCTTCCAAAGGAAGGTCCGGCAGTCCAGCTGCAGTTTAAACCTTACATGTTAGATTACACACTCACTCATTCACACAGACACACAAAAAAACAGAACAGAGAGAGACACTGACAGGAACGTTCCAAAAGCTCACAGAGGATTGTTAGAAATCCCCAGGCACAAATCATATTTGCTTGGCTTCCAGATAGATGCTAATAGAGGCCAGGTACAAATCATATTTGCTTGGCTTCCAGATAGGTGCTAATGGAGGCCAGGTAAGACTTGCTTTAAGATAATCTAGGCTCAGATCCCCAAACGTAGGGGGAAACACTGGCCCATCCTTCCTTCTTGGGGTTGTGAAGACCGAGTTTTTTCCAACTGCTCAAGAGACATCCCGGGAGGGAGTCTCGGGGTATGGAGAGACTGACCGATCGATCCTTTTCCTGCCCTGACACCAAAATCCCTGTAGTCCAGCTTCAGCCCTGCGTCCAGGGAGAAGCTCTAGCCTACTTTTACAAAGTAGACGAATACCCAAAGCATCCCGGGGATGAGAGCATCCTCTGTCCCTAATCGGGAGCGAACCCAGGGTCTTACAGACCCACACCGGCCTGGCCAAGACCGGAGCGTCCCCACAAGCCTTCTTAGGGCTTGTGGAGGTGAACCCAACTACAGGGAGAGGGGGGAGTTTAAAGGATAAAAAAAAGCTTGAGACCTCAGACTTTGTCTGTTCGTGGTCTCCATCTGAAGAGGGAAGGGTGATAAGGAGGGGGGGAGGGTAAGTGGTTCTGCCAGGGAAACCTCTCCTGGCATCCAGTCTGGAAGGAATTCACCAGGCTCAAGCAAACTGAAGCCGAAATTGTAAAGTTTATTGTTACGCTGTAGAGAACAACGGGCTAGATTCTTATGGAACCTGCAAACTCGCAGAGGCTGCAGGCATAGTTTTAAGGGGTCAGTTATGCTAACTAGGTAAGGGTGGGATCAGGGAGGAGTTAAGGAGTGGTCAGTGCTCAAAGGACCATACACTTTTAATATCAACTGTGCAGGTGTATTGCCCATGATTCACTGGGAAATAGCTCAAGAGGGGGTCTAGCTGGAGGTGTGGTTCTAGGCCTGATATGTCACTAAAGAGTGCCCAGTCTGCCACCCACCAAGGTCATCAGAGACAGTGTGGGTCTATAATTGACTAAGGAGTTACCCTATAGATAAGGTGTTGAAGAATTCATGGTGGGGCTGGCCACTCTAACTAAGGGAGATAACATTTACATAACTTATTGTCTCAAGCAGAGATAAACAGGTCATGAGTTGTTGCTGGGCAGAGTGCTGGAAGGGGGAAGGGGCAGAGTCAATGCTCTGAGGCTGGGGGGTGGGGTGGAAATGTGATCTTACAGACTGCTTTTACAAATTGATTTTATAGACATAGATCCCAAAGCACCCCACTTACAAACTGATGTTACAGGTTGATACTACAGACATATATACGTCACAAGGACCCCATCAAAAGTGGACTCTATTCCCACATGACTCCATTGCACCAGAGTGAAGCCTGCTGTCACCTCAGAATGGAAAACAGAAGTCCACAAGCACCCCCTAAAGCTAAGACTATCCAATCCTCTCCCTGATTCCCCTTTTACCTCCTTGCCTGGTCCTCCACAATCCCCATGCCCCAGACCAAGCTATACCTGGGTGTTAACCACAGGAAATGGACAATCCTGGACTTTTCCAGAACTGGAGCATACAGCTACCCCTCAACTCCCTGTTCGCCAGAACCGGACTATTTGGGGGCCCACCAGTAGATGCAGGTTACCTACTCTGTTCAGATACAGGACGTCCGTACGCCTGTACTTGTGTCACAGCTTACCACCTCCCCTCTCCTAGTCCTGGTGCCTCCCTGTGCTACTAGGCAGGCGGTAGTAAGGGATTGGACCCATTGTTCCGAATCCATACAATCGCGTCTGCCCCCTAGCAACCCATGCCCAAATCTCACCATTCAAAATCCCTCTCACCTCGCCTGGGGAACCCTGGTTTCTTGAGTCCTGGGAATCATAGTCCCTGAAGGAGAGGAGGGAGCGCAGGTGGGAAAGACCTTAGTACTGACTATAATCAAAAAGCCACCTGTACCCCTGCCTGATCGACACCCCATTGGTCCCATAGGGGAATCGGCTATCCCCGCCCCAATAGGGACCCCCGATATCCAAATCACAATACCAGCTGTCACCACATGGGCGCCTGTCAGGTCATATGCTCCCCTTGATGGGGTCCTTGTGATATATATATATATATGTCTGTAGTATCAATCTGTAACATCAGTTTGTAAATGGGGTGCTTTGGGATCTATGTCTGTAAAATCAATTTGTAAAAGCAGTCTGTAAGATCACATTTCCACCCCCCCCCAGCCTCAGAGCATTGACTCTGCCCCTTCCCCCTTCCAGCACTCTGCCCAGCAACATCTCATGACCTGTTTATCTCTGTTTGAAACAATAAGTTATGTAAATGTTATCTCCCTTAGTTAGAGTGGCCAGCCCCACCATGAATTCTTCAATACCTTATCTATAGGGTAACTCCTTAGTCAATTATAGACCCACACTGTCTCTGATGACCTTGGTGGGAGGCAGACTGGGCACTCTTTAGTGTGTCAGGCCTAAAACCACACCTCCAGCTAGACCCCCTCTTGAGCTATTTCCCAGTGAATCATGGGCAATACACCTGCGCAGTTGATATTAAAAGTGTATGGTCCTTTGAGCACTGACCACTCCTTAACTCCTCCCTGCTCCCACCCTTACTCACCTAGTTAGCATAACTGACCCCTTAAAACTATGCCTGCAGCCTCTGCGAGTTTGCAGGTTCCATAAGAATCTAGCCCGCTGTTCTCTACAGTGTAACGTAACAATAAACTTTACAATTTCGGCTTCAAAGTTTGCTTGAGCCTGGTGAATTCCTTCCAGACTGGATGCCAGGAGAGGTTTCCCTGGCAGAACCACTTACCCTCCCCCCCTCCTTATCACCCTTCCCTCTTCACTTTGACAGCAGTAGGTGTAGTGGGGATCATGACCTGTGGTCCCTTCCACCTCGGCTCCAAACCATGAATTTCTTTTTACCAGCACAGAATCCCCAGGTTGAAACAGGTAAGCTGAGTCGGGAACAGGTAAGCGGAACTCGGGATCGGGATCAGGAGAGCTGAGGGAAGCAGTTTTTTTTCTGAATCGCCTGCAGACCCTGAAGGAACTTGATGAGGGAAGAGTTAGTGATTTCAGCTTTTAGGTCTTCCCGGATTAGAGGAAGAATGGGTGGTGGTCTTCCAAATATGTTAGGGAATGGTCTGGACTTTCTCAGCCTTGAGTTCTGAGCTCTGAGAAAATTTCAGATGCAGGCTGCTCAAGGAAGTCAAAGCTGAGAATCCGAGGACCTGACCCAATTCTCATGGGGAAGCCAAACCTTATCTGCTTTGTTCAGCTTTTCATAAATAGACTTTAAAACAGTTTGAATTAACCTGGTGTTAAAAATGTTATCTTTTCTCTCAACTAAAGTATCTCTGATTAAAATAAATATCAGGCACCCAAGTACTCTGTTATTCCAATCACCTGATCATTCCCCCCCTTAAACAGCTGGGACCCAAAATCATTTGGGTAGATCTGTCTATGTTTCATAGGGAGCTGGGTACAGATTATATATACAGTATACAGTGAATACGGATTCACTCAGGAAGAGATAATTCAGAAATTGAATCCTTAACATACATTCAGTTACAAATGTTAACTTTTGCTCAGAGCATGAAAGGACTACAAATTCAGATCAAAACAGCCAGATCTCTTCTGTTTTTACAATCTCATTAAACCTTGATGAAGAAAGTTAGTTGAAAACTTAAGATGATCTTAAGCAGTTTGCATAACTTTCTGCACATGATCTAATTCTAGATGAAAAATAACATTAGATTTTCAACTAAGCTGACAAAAAATACCTCACAAATGTAGAGATTACATTCTTAGGGGTGTGTCAGATCAGATCTCTGAAGCCTGGGCCTGATCAATAACCTGAGGACAATCAGAGACAGCTGGGGAGAAAAAGGCCTGTGGGTCTCCACTGAATGAGGGGTGGAGATGGAAAGGGGCTGACCCAAAAAAGGCTTATCAGCTTCTTTAACTGGGAGAGCCTCGGCAGCAATGGCCTGGAGGCAAAGGGCCCTCCAGCAGCTACAGAATCCAGGGGCCCAGGATTTTTTGATTAGCTGTAATAGTATTCCTACTTCAAAAATGTTTCTTAAGTTCACTTAGCTAAATAGACCTTTAGATACACAACACAGTCTCAGAAAGATGGTAACAAATTAACAATGAGTATCAAATTTTAATTGACCATCAATTGATCTTATCAATTCTGGCACACATTCAAGGTTAGACAGATACCAACATGCCTGTCATACAATTCTGATTACAAGTATTTCACAAATGCTATTAATTTTCCTTTTACAAATTCAAGGAACAAGTCAAGCTGAGATAGCAAAAAGCTTGTTTGTTTGTTTTTTAAGCAATCTCAATATCCTATTTCCAATTTCTAAGGGATTTAATTCTTAGTTAATTTGACCAGGACTTGTAAATTGTAAATTTCCCAAATTAAAATTTCAAAATATTGCAACAACCGGGAGAATTTTGGTGGCCCTTTTGAAAGTGAGCTTTGAATTTGCCAATCTCAAAGCTCCACACTTAATTGGCTTTAATTGGTCAGGCAGGAGAGATTTTTAAATTTGACAAAGAGGGGCCGCCTCCCTGCCTCCCACAATGCTCACAAGGAGGGCTCTGCAGGGCCTTCACCTTCTCTTGCCTGAGCCAGCAGAAGCTCAGGGTGGAGCCCTTAGTCTGACCCGGGACCCGGGCTGGCTCGCCCCTCCCCCCCAGCCAACGCCATGAGCCTTGTGGCTGGCCAAGCCAGGCTCAATAAGGCCAATTAGGCTGGGTTAATGGATTTCCTGAGGGGAGAGCTGACTCAGAAGAGGGTTCTTCTGGAAACTAAGATATCATCTTCCCAGTGGAAATCAGAAAAGGTCCCTTGAAGGTGCTCTTCTGATAGCCACTCAAATACCTACTTTGCAGGAATAGAAACTTTAAAACAAGACTTTAAACAACTGAGTTCAGGACAAAACTTTACAAACACTCAAACACATTACAATCCTTATCCACTTGATTGCTGCCGGCAGATTCTGAACAGGAAGCAAATGGGTTCAAGTGAATAGGACACAGATAACAAGACAAACAAAGGTCCATACCCCCACTTGTTTGCTTCCCGCAGATTCTGAACAGGAAGCAAATGGGCTCAAGTGAGCATAGGACAGAAAAACAAACATATAACTGAAGAGGGAAGGGTGATAAGGAGGGGGGGAGGGTAAGTGGTTCTGCCAGGGATACCTCTCCTGATATGTAATAGTGGTGTGACCATTGCAAGATACTTTTACCTTTGGGGGCTTTAGGCAGCTCTTTAAGACTTCAAATTATAGTTCCTGATGGAATCATTTCTACTTGGAACTACCTCATTTTAAAGAATGCTCCCACAAATTATTCACGTAGATATGTAGAAGTGATCTTTATAAAATTCTCATGAGCCCAGTAGTGAAGAGGGAAGGGTGATAAGGAGGGGGGGAGGGTAAGTGGTTCTGCCAGGGATACCTCCCTGGCATCCAGTCTGGAAGGAATTCACCAGGCTCAAGCAAACTTTGAAGCCGAAATTGTAAAGTTTATTGTTACGTTACACTGTAGAGAACAGTGGGCTAGATTCTTATGGAACCTGCAAACTTGCAGAGGCCGCAGGCATAGTTTTAAGGGGTCAGTTATGCTAACTAGGTGAGTAAGGGTGGGAGCAGGGAGGAGTTAAGGAGTGGTCAGTGCTCAAAGGACCATACACTTTTAATATCAACTGCGCAGGTGTATTGCCCATGATTTACTGGGAAATAGCTCAAGCGGGGCTAGCTGGAGGTGTGGTTTTAGGCCTGACACGCTAAAGAGTGCCCAGTCTGCCTCCCACCAAGGTCATCAGAGACAGTGTGGGTCTATAATTGACTAAGGAGTTACCCTATAGATAAGGTATTGAAGAATTTCTGGTGGGGCTGGCCACTCTAACTAAGGGAGATAACATTTACATAACTTATTGTTTCAAGCAGAGATAAACAGGTCATGAGTTGTTGCTGGGCAGAGTGCTGGAAGGGGGAAGGGGAAGAGTCAATGCTCTGAGGCTGGGGGGGGTGGAAATGTGATCTTACAGACTGCTTTTACAAATTGATTTTACAGACATAGATCCCAAAGCACCCCATTTACAAACTGATGTTACAGATTGATACTACAGACATATATACATCACAAGGACCCCATCATAACCACACCAGATACGGGTAAGAGGGTCGACGTCTAGAGCCTTGCCCGGGGAAGAGGTGCCTTATGTGGGCACTATAAGCCTCGGCAGGCTCTCTTTCCCTCCAGGCATTTACCAGTATATTTAACCAGACATACCTCGAGGGTATTTAACCAGACATTTACCGGCAAGTCGCAGTCAGGAGGCAGGCGCAATCTTCCCTCCTCGACCTGGGGCCCTGGAATGTCATCAGGGGCTAGCCCCGCTAGGGCTCGGGGCGAGCAGATGCCTACCTCCCGAGGCTGAGAGCTCTTCTTATTTGGGGATCTTTGGGTTGACACGGAACACCCCAAATCTCACTAGGGCCTCCAAATGTTGTACCTTAATAAAAGCGAGACAGAAGATCCCCAAGATTAAATTTAGAGAGTGGATTTTATTACTGTGGAACACCGTGGGACTGTCAGGGTACATGGTCACCCAAATCAGACAGCCTAATACTGAGTTTTTTAACCTGAGTGAATAGGAGAATGCTGACATCATTAACAGAAATAAGGAGACCAGGAGAAAGAGCAGTGTTTGTGTTTTGTTCTCTCTCCCTCTCACTCCCTCTTTTTCTTTATTTTTTGTGGAAGCAGGTATCATAAGGGGATGTAGGGGAGGGGAAAGGAATTCAGTTTAAGACATGTTGCATGTGAGTTGATGATTAGACACTCAGTAAAGATGTCCTCTAACAGGCTATTAGAGATGTGAGAAATGGCATCTGGGATATACCTCAGGATAAAAGGTGGAAATTTCACTACAAAGGAAACCATGGGAAAGACTGAGTTCTCTAAGGTTGAGATTGTAAAGAGGAAAGTTCAGAAGGGTCATGGACTGAACTTGAGAGAGGTCTACATTTGGAGGGTTAGGGACATTCAGTTATTATCCAATCTATCAATGGTCATCCATTTCCTTCTATCAAGTTTGCTATGACAAAGAGTGCTGCTAAGAATATTTTGGTATACATAGAACTACTTTTTCTTTTTTGGATTTGATTTCTACTGAGATATATGTTCACTAGTAGGATTGATGAATCACAGGGTATTAAGTTTAGCACGTTTTCTTTTTCAATTGTGAACTTGGTCATCAACAAATGCAAATATTTAGATATACAAAAACCAAGAAAGAGGATTGTCTATAAACCTATGAGCTATTATATAGTTTATGAAATATAAAATTTAATAAATTAGAGCCACACTGAACAGTTCGTGTCCCCTTCTAAATTGTTTTTCTTTTGGTTATTTACCTCTTTCTTTCTTTTTTTTTTTAATTAAAAATTTTTTTAACAAATGCTTTATTAACTTCTGGTTTACATCATTCATTTCTGCCAGATTTTGAGTTACAATTTTTCCCCCATTTTTTCTCTACCCACCACCCCAGAATAGCAGTCCCACAGGATATCCCCTCATCCAATCTTCTCTCCCCCATATCTTCTCCCATACCCCCTTCGACTTTTCCATTAGGGCAAGGTGAATCTCTGAGCCCCAATGCCTGCACATCTTATGTCCCAATTACATGCAAAATAGTATTAATAATAGTATTTATATAAATTTGAAACATTTAATTTTAAAACTTGGAATTTCAGATCCGTTCCCTTCCTCCCTTGTCACCCACTCCCTCTGGGCAAATAAACAGTTTAGTATGTGTTTTCCATGTCTAGCATTTACCTCCTTCTAATGCTTCTTTCGTATGTTGCTCCCCATTAACTCACCACATCTCAGGTCCCCATAGCCTTCCCTCCAAATTTACTTTTACTTTGCTTAGTTATGAATTCCTCACCTCACTGTCATTACAAAATGTACTTCTTCCATTCACATTTTGTTTTCTAAGACATAACCTTTAATATTCAGCTCATGTGTCCATTTGGAATTCATCATACAAGATATTGACCTAAATCAAGACTGTTTTCAAATTTTACCTGCTGTTTTTATTGAATAGGGAATTGGTACCCTAGTGGTTGGTATCCTTGGGTTTACCAGACACTATATACCTCATTATTTTGTTCACTGATCAATTTTTCTATTTTTAAAATTACTTTTTTCAACTAACAAGCATTTATTTAGGAGGGGGAAGGAAGAAAAACAAAAATTCTTGTACAAATTGTTTTTGTTCATTTGTAACCCCATTTGGGGTTTTCTCAGCAAAGATAATAGAGTGGTTTGCCATTTCCTTCTCCAGCTTATTTTACAGATGAGAAAGCAGAGGCAAACAGGGTTAAGTGACTTGCCCAGGGTCACACAGCTAGTAAGTGAGACCAAATTTGAACTTATAAAGAAGAGTATTCCTGACTTCAGGCCTGGCACTCTATCCACTATGTCAGCTAGTTGTTCACATCAGCTATGCTTTCATTCAAACTACTGATAAAAAAACATTAAACAGAATCGAGTCAATGATGAGTTGCTGGGGTTCTCCCCAGAGACTTCCTTCCACCTTGACAATAAACCACTAACAATTGATCTTTGAGTCTGGCTGTCTAACCAGTCTTGAATTTATAATCTAATTTTTGTTATCTCCATCTTCTCTGAGAGTCCAGCCCCTTTACCATATAAGTTAGGTAACAGAGGCCTAGAAACTTTGAATATTGCCCAAAGTCACATAGGTATTAAAAACAGAGCCAAGGGGTGGCTAGGTGGTGCAGTGAGTAAGAGCGCCGGCCTCGGAGTTTGGATGACCCGGGATCAAAACCGGCCTCAGAAAATGAGCACCCACACACAAATAATGACTGGCCGTGTAACCTTGAGCAAGTTACTTAACCCCAATTGCTTTAAAAACAAAAAACAAAAAAACAAAAACAAAACAAAACAAAAAAAACCCAGAGCCAAGTTTTGAACCTATGTTTTATGACTCCCATTCTAGGGCCCTTCTTGCTTCACCAACCTACTATATAGCAGATATTATCTTCTTCCTCTCATTCTGCAATCTATCCTTAGGCATCCTTCATTCACTGTTGTGACTTTATTTATTATTTCTTTTTTTTTTTCTTAAGCAATTGGGGTTAAGTAACTTGCTCAAGGTTACATGGCTAGTCATTGTTTATGCGTGGGTGCTTATTTTCTGAGGCCAGATCTGATCTCGGGTCATCCAAACTCCGAGGCCGGCACTCTTACTCACTGCTCCACCTAGTCGCCCCTTTAGGGCAATTGGGGTTAAGTAACTTGCCCAAGGCTACACGGCTAGGCTAGGTTTTTGTTTGTATGGATTAAGTGTTGGAGGCCAGCTCCGAACTCAGGTCCTTCTGATTCCAGGGCTGGCGCTCTATTCACTGCACCACCTAGCCACCCCTTTTATTTATTATTTCTATATGGTTGATCCTCCATTTTGTTTATTTCCAGTGTGTGATATCACCTGAATTCAATCCCATATTTTCTACTGTTTTCAAGATATTCTTTCCTTGATTGTCCTTCAAACATAAACCATCCAAATTACTTTAGCCCTCAAATTAACTGCCTTCTATGACTGCCAATCTTAAGCTTAAAAAACTACCATTCTCATTCACTAAGACATGACATTGGTGATTCCTTGATTTTTTTCCCCTCGTTTACCATTGATAACTAAGGAGTCACTGAGTCTTCTGGATCCTACTTCTTCAACAGATTTCTTTTAAAATAAACTGTTCACTCTTTTTTTCCAGTCATATCCAACTCTTCATGACCCTATTTGGAATTTTCTTGGCAAAGATATTGGAACGGTTTGCTATTTTTTTCTCCAGGTCATTTAATAGATGAGGAAACTAAGGCAAACAGTCTTAAGTGGCTTGCCCAGGGTCACATAGCTAGTAAGTATCTAAGACTAGATTTAAATGTTTTCCTTACTTCAGGCCTAGCAATCTTTACTGTACTACCTACCTGCCTTAACAGAGCTTTGTTTATAATCTTTTTTTCAACACTGACATCACTACTTTTTCTAACAGATCAGGCCTTTGTAACAAATAATAACAAATCACAATGATGGTCATGTCTGAAAACACTTGTTGCATTCTATACTATTAGTCCACCACCTTAAGCTGAGTTCCAGGAGTTTTCTCACCCATTTTTTCCTTTCTCAAATACTGTCCTAGTTTCATCCTACACTAGCTCTGGACTAATTTTTTCCCTAGGCTGACTTAAATGTCTCCTCAGCTCAATAAACATTTATTAAATACTTATATGTAAGGAACTGAACTAAGTACTAACAGTGACACGAAGATAAAACCACTTGCTGTACCCTAGTATGAGAGAGAAAACTGATGTTCAATATATAATGACAAATAATAAATTTGTAAGTGTAGTTCAAAGCTAGGGGAGAGGTCACGTCTAGTTGGATGAACAGCAATGAAACTTTCTTAGAGGGAACACTATTTGAGTCAGTTCTAGAAGCCAGATGAGATGGGATGGGGAAGAGGATCACAGAAGACAGGGCAAAAATAGGAAGTGAAGAAAACAAGGAATGTGTTCATTTAGGACTTCTTAAGGAGTCAGGAGGAAAAGTAGCACAAGAAATACTGGAAAGATAGATTGGGACTAGACTGTGGAAAGCTCCTCCCTCCTCTTTCTTCCATTGCCTAAATTTATCTACATACATCATTCCCTACCAAAATGATCAATACTTCTTAACCTGACATTTATGCCTTGCTGTGATCAAGCCCCAATCTACCTCTCCATCCTAATTTCTTATTATTCTGTAGGTATTCTAGGTTCCAGCCAAATTGAACCACTTAATGTCTCCAAAACTTATATACTTACCCCTCCCCCCCAAAAAAACCCCAACGCCCCTTAGTCATGTCTTTGCTTTTGTACCCACATGAAATATCCTCCTCTATTCCCCCATGACTCCACAACACTCTTTCTGCCTGTTAATAGTATATCCATCCCTCCTGGGAGAGGTGGCATTTATACAGTGATCTGTCCTCTGGCCCCTTCCATCCACCACTGGAAACAATTTGTCCCTCCACTGAGCTCTTACACTACTTTTTTTTTCCTTATCTCTCTTTTCTTCACTTATCACCATGAGTCTTATATTATGCTTTTTTGCCTCTTCTTTTCCAAGCTGTCAGCTCTTTAAGGGAAGGACTGTGCCATACTCATCTATGTGTTTCCATTCTGAACCTATCTAGATCAGTGCCTTGCACATAATATGATGTTTAGCATTTGTTGGGTGAATGGACCTAACTCAGCACACTCATTTTATAGAAAAGAAACCCTGGGCTTAGAGAAGTGAAGCTCACAGAGCTAGTTGGTGAAACACTGAGGATTTTGAAAATGTTTCCTAAAATTCAGTCCAATGTT